>JARHVA010002308.1:1565000-2182500 GCA_037957365.1 Torreya grandis | reverse complement strand
GAAGATATACAAGTTGGATAAATATATCTTCCTATCTCGATTGGTCTTTGTGGCATGTGAGTAATAAAGTGTAATTTTTGACAAAAGTGAAAAATGTAGTAACTAATCCAATGATGGACAAACGTTATTTACCATTTACACAATGATGAAAATAATATCGAACCCCTTTCATTTGGGGACTAAGCTCGATGTTGTGTGATAAGATGTCAACCTACAACACTAAGATGAGAAAAACATGTTTTGTACTACAACTATGGGAAATGAAACACTAAAATTTCTACCATTTAGGCATGTCTAATGTTAGTTTAGGTTTAAAATACTCAAAATTTCATCTTAATATGATTAAAATACTATTTTTGAAATAGTTTACTAAAAATAAAAACTTCTTGAAATAAAATAATTGAAAAATTGAACTAAAAACTAAAAAACTTACCAAATTAGGAGTTCATTTTTGCATTGTGAGTTTGATAAATTTGAACTCTAATATTGTAGTGATGGAATCATGCAAGAGAGTAGTCGATTCAAAGAGTGTAATGAGAGGATGGAAATAGTACCAATGATGGTGAGTGGTGTGTAGGCATGAGTATGTTATCTCATTTTTTGTATTATACCCCTAAGTTTGAATTTAATTTTAAAATGCACGTGAGGGTCAACACTTTCTTAAAAAATGCATGAAGGGGTTTGTAACAATGTGTACGTTAGAATTTTTTTTTTATTTAAATTAATTTTAGTGTATTTTTAGTTGTTTTGGGGATTTTGAGGTAGGAGGGCATGATGTCAAAAACCACAAGTCATGAAACCAAACCATTAATATTTGTAGACCAGTCGTTACAAACTTAATACAAAGGTTAAGTAGCCATCATAGAATCTACACAACTATAAGTCATGTGCATTTTTTTCATAATCACTGAAGAGATTGCATAATCTCAAGTATTCAAAGATCGGTGGTTTCACATTCTGAACTGCAAGTGTTACATTATTGTCACTTGCATGTAGTTTTAGTTTTACCATAATGTTGTTTAAAATATTTTTGGAGCATTTAAAAGGCTAAGTGACTCATCTAAGTTACTTTTTATGTTTGTGAGGTGTATAAATCTAGTAGATCAAGACAATGAAGTAGGAGTGGCTCACAAGGGTGCTAAAATATTTAATAACATATGATTTGGTCATTTTCGATAGAGATGGTTATTGAAAATCTAGCTAGTGGGGATTGTTTCCCCAGTAAGCATGTTATTATGTGAATATTTCACTTACTAGGATATGGATCTAAACACCTTAGGGAGCGGATGATAACATTGATATGTGTATATAATATTATTGGGATATCAGCTATAGGGAAGGTAGAGACACTGAATGAGGCTACCAAACAATTTGAGTTCCAGTGTTGGGTAGAATATTTTGGGGATTATATTGTAAATAATTTGATTTCTTAAGTAGGGAGTTAGGTTGGTGAGTGTTGAGTGGGATATGATCCCAAATTTCCACAAGGAAATTAATGGGATCCTTGCCTCTTAGTTAGTTAGATAAAATGGCATAAATGACCTCCCATACAATGAGGCTCCCATAGTAAGGAGGATATAGGAGAGAAGTAATAGATTTGTGTAGGCACATACCATTATATCTAAGATGTATAAGGACTTATACATGATATTTTATTTAGGTGTTATATCCATCATCCACCTGACATTCATCATGTGTTGGGCATATGAGTACATGACATTATATTAGAGGGGAGTATATTTTGGGGTAGTAAGGATCATCATGGCTTCCATGTGGATGGGCATCATATCCCTCAGGGATACACCTCTGGTAGTGGGTACATTGACTACATGAAACTTCATAGTGATGTAGTACCAAGGGATGCCTAGCCATTGGGCAAATAAGTAATTAAACCATGGGATTTTTATACCACATGAAAGGTTCAAAACAATCATGGTTAGGATGAGACACACCATATTAATAAGTGCTTTGAGAGTTTAGGTTAAAATATTTATCCAACCCTCTCATTCCCTAGGTATTCTATATATAGGAACAAGAGCTTAGGGATGCATGAGTAGGGAGAATAGGGTGGTTTCTATTGACATAAGGGATGCCTATCACTAAAATGTTAGGAGACTTACAACAAGGAGAAAGAGCACAAACTAGTTAGTATATTATAGCAAGAGGAGGGGGTGGAGTACAAATAACATATTCAATAGTAGAAGGAGGGGGTATGGTGCATGTAACAACACTTAGAGCCCATGTGTCATATAGATTACCTAGAGGTGGCCAATAGTAGCCACACTTTACACCATATAAATATTGATATAAATGACAACCAGTGGAAATTATAGGAGGAGGAAACTAGGGGGAACCACACATGGAGGATAGCCCCTTGATAAAAATGAGCTAGCATATAGGGAGGGGGAGACTATGTTGAGTTCTAATGAGGTCTCAGATATTGAGTGTAATGAGGGAGACCTAGGTGAGATAATGATTATTTTTGTTTTGATATTTTTACCATATTTAGCATGTTTTCTAGTTTATTGAGTATTTATTATCTATGCAAATAGATATATAATGTATGTATTTGTGTGTGCATGAGTTTATAGATTTGACCATGGAGTGGAGCCACTAAATAAAATAAATTCACATGAATAAGTTCACCATGGTGTTTTTGATCAGGTAGCTCCACTTCATGGTTGAATATACAAACACATGCATACACATAGATACAATTTATATCTAGTTGCATAGATACATTAAATATCTAGTTTCATAGATAATAAATACTTAATACACTTGAAAACATGATAAATATGGTTAAAATATCAAATGAAAAATAATCATTATCACACATAGGTATCCCTCATGACACTTAGTATCTGAGACTTTATTATAACTCAACCTAGCCTCCTACTCCCTTGATGCTATCTCATCTCTATCATGGGGTTATCCTCCATGTTAAAATCCCCCTAGAGTCTTCCTCTTATATTTACCACTAGTTGTTTTAGCTGATATCAATATGCCTATGGTGGTAATTATGGATACTACTGGCCACCTCTAGGTGCTTTATGTGCCACATGGGTTTTTGGTGTTGTTACATACATGATACCCACTCTTCCTACTATTTTAGATGTTACTCACACTACACCCCATCCTCCTACTATAGGATACAAACCAAATTTTGCTTCTCCTTTTTTGCAGTCTCCTACCACTGTAGTGATAGGCATACCAAGTTTTAATAGCTAATATCCTAGTTTCCCTATTCATGCATTGCTAAACTCTCTCTCCCACTCTCTCCCATATATATAATACATAGGGAATGGGAGGGTTGGATAAATATTTTATCATAAACTACAAAATCACCTTACCAATAGGGTGTGTCGTAGCCTGATCGTGGTAGTTTCAAACATGTCATGCATTATAATAATCTTTTAGTGTTATGTATGTATGTATTTATGTACATATGTATGTATACATTGATAGAGTAAAAATAATATATGCACTACTCGATGGTCCATAATATAATTTTGAAAAATATGGGATCCGTTCCTACTATAACATAAAAAATTAAATATACATTATTAAAATTTATATGTACATTAATTTTTACCTCTTAAACACAAATATTTATGAAATTTAACATGTCAAATTTTATTAATTTGTATTATATTTTTTTTACAACATGTCAAATATATAAGATACATGTAAAGGTGAAGTTAATTTGTTCAAACCAAATGCATGTGTCACAAACTCTTTAATCAAAACCATATAATCTATCCATGTGGAAGCATCACCATAATTTGGTTATATCACATCCTATACCTTGTATAGATTTTAGTGAATATAATACCATAATATTTGTAATGTTTTGATCGACCATTATTATTAGCTAGAGCAAATCCATGTCCACCCTCTCTATGATAACTCCTTGATCAAATAGATTGAAACTTGTCCTTGCTTAGTGAGAGTACACAAGTATTTTATTAATATTTTAAAAAAACAAGTACATAAGGGTGCCTTTACTCTGTTAACCCTTTTATATTGCAAACATTGATTTATATAGTTTGTACTAATGATCGGTAAAAACAACTGATCCTATAACCAACTATTTATGAGAAAACAACCCGCAAGGTAGTTCTAATTAATAAATACAAAAAATGAAAACTACCTAAAATTAAAACTAAGCAACTTTATTTTATGGAGGTGTCTTTACTAAAAGGTGCATGCCCCATTTACAATAATATTTATTAACCTACCAAACATCTAACCTAATGTTAAGACTTTGGAAAATGTCCTAACAAACCCCCTTATGATCCAAAGTCAGGTCTTTGGACACATACCAAGAATTTTTCTAAATTTTTCAAATTTGATTCTGTCAAGGGGTTTTGTGAAGATGTCAGCTATCTAACTAAAAGATGCATGGCCCATTTACAATAATATTTATTAACCTACCAAAAATCTAACCTAATGTTAAGACTTTGGAGCAAGTCCTAACAATCCCCCCTATGATCGAAAGTCAGGTCTTTGGACACATACCAAGCATTTTTCTAAATTTTTCAAATTTGATTATGTTAAGGGGTTTTGTGAAGATGTCAGCTGTTTGATCAGAAGTTGGGCAATATATTGGATCAATAACTTTCTTTGCCACCAGAATTCATAGATAATGGTATTTGACATCTATATGTTTTGTTTTGGCATGAAACATAGGATTCTTGGACATCTTGATTGCACTTTGATTATCAATGTATAACTGTGTAGGAGCAAACTAAGAAACTTAAAGATCTTCAAGAATACGATGAAGGTAAAAAATTTCTATAGAAGCATCCCATGCTATAATATAATCTAATTCTACTAATGAATTTGCCATTGTATCCTACTTCTTACAATACCAAACAATGTTAGCTAAACCCATATGCATAGTGTATCCTATGGTTGACACTCTGTCATTCACACATTTGCCAAAATATGCATCACAATATCCAACAAGTTTGAAATTCTTGTTGCGGTGGTATTCAAGGTCATATTTTTTCATTCCCTAAAGGTAAAAAAGTACTCATTTTGCTGCATGCCAATGAATTTCTCTAGGCTCATGCATAAACCTAGATAAAATTCCAACTGAAAATGAAATATCGAGCTTAGTAGTCATCAAGTATATCAAACCCCCCACCAATTGTCTGTATGTGGTGCCATCAAAAAAGGCACTACTATCATCCTTAGACAATTTCAAATTACTTTCCATGGGAGTGAGGGTAGGTTTAGAATCACTCATGCCAAACCTATCTAATAACTCAAAAATATACTTAGTTTGTGAAATGAAAATACTATGCTCTTTCTAAGTTACCTCTATGCCTAAATAGTAGTGAAGAATTCCGAGATCTGTCATCTCAAACCCATCTTGTAATTCCTTCTTCACAGACTTGTTATGGTTTTCATCATTACCTGTGATAAATAAGTCATCAACATAGAGAACAAGTATCACCATTTTCTTACCTTGCACTCGAAAATAGAGAGTATCATCAAATTCATTGTGATGAAAACCAATGGATTTGAAGTATGAATCCATTTTCTCATACCAAGCCCTGGGTGCCTATTTGAACCCATATAAAGCTTTTATCAATTTACACACTTTGTGTTCAGCACCCACGTGTTCAAAACACTGAGGTTGTTTCATATATACTTCTTCCTAAAAATCACCATTTAAAAAAACACTTTTAACATCCAATTTATGTACTTTCCAACCATTTTGTGTTGCTAAGGCAAGTACCATATGAATAGTGTGTCATTTGGAAGTTGGTGCAAATGTTTCCTCATAGTCAATACCTTCTTGTTATGCATATCCTTTTGCAACAAGTCATGCCTTATGTTTATCAATGGAGCCATCTGATTTATACTTAGTCCTATAAACCCATTTACATCCGATGGGTTTAACATGTGGAGGAGGATCAACTAAAACCCATGTATTATTGCTAAGTATGGCATCATACTCATTTTTCATTGCCTATTGCCAAACATGTTCAGTAGATGCCTCCTCAAAAGTGGATGGCTCAGAGGATGAATTAGTAACAACCATAACATAGTTTACCTATTTTCAAGAATTCTTGGGCCCTGTTAAACCAACTTCATCTACTTTCAAGTCAGAAAAAGAATGTTGAGCCCATTTTGGATACTTAGTCAAATTAGGGACTCCAAAATTCTCATCATGTGCATCATTCGAAGGGGGACTTAGAGAGTTTTCAACAATTTCTAAGTCATCAACCTGTGAACTTGTAGATGAAGGAGAGGAAAGTGAAGGAATTTGAGTTTCATACTACAAATTTGAAGATTTATCCCCATTATTCAAACCCTTATCTCTTTTTGTATTTTTCCTCTCTAATCTATCAAGTTGAGAATCAATCTATGCAGTGTTCATAGTCCCAAACTCATCAAATATTACATCTCGACTCACTATGAATTTGCCTAAATCCTATGCAAGAAAATGAGACCCTTTTTATCTTCAAAATAAATAAGAAATATGCATTTTCAACTTCATGGTTCCAACTTAGTTCTGTGTTTAATAGGAACCAAATCAAAACAAAGACATCCAAACACTTTCAAGTGTTTAACTTTGGGTTTAAACCCATACCATGCCTCATATGGAGTTTGTCCCAAAAGTGCAACTGTGGGGGACCTATTTCTCAAATACACTGTAGTACCAATGGCTTCTGTCCAAAACTTATCATCAAGTTATTTATAGTGCAACATGGCACGTGTTGTGCCCTCTAAAGTTTTATTCATCCATTCAAATACTCTATTTTTCTATGGAGTATAAGCATTACTATATTCCTGATGAATGCCATGTTCTCGATAATAATATAAAAATTCATTTGAGGTATACTCACCTCCATTATCTGAATGAAGAGTGGCCAAATGTGAACCTGTTTCTTTTTCAACTAAGTGTAACCAATCAAAGAACTTAGCGAAAACTTCAGATTTGTTTTTCATAAAAAATACCCAAGTCATCTGAGAAAAGTCATCAATAAACAAGACAAAGTATCTACACCCACCAATGGATGACTTTTTCATGTCACATACATCACTATGAACTAACTGTAAACATCTGTTAGCTCTCTAAGATGACTATTTAGGAAACTTTTCCTGATTTTGTTTGCCCAAAACACATGACTCACAAAGAATACTATCTTTGCAAAAGTGGGCAACCCACTCACCATACCATTTCTCTGCAAATCCACTAAAGAGTGGATATTCAAATGTCTATAGCAGAGATGCCATAACCGTTGTGTAGACATAGTACCTATACCTATGTCAACAACTGCCACAAGTTCTATAGTGGAAGCACTTTACAATGCAATCTAACCAAGTTTCAATCTTCATATCATGTATACATTATTTTATAATCATCTTTCACTGAATTGATATAAATGAGCCCATTTTAAAGCACTATTTGATAACCTTTCTTTCAAATAGTTACCAAAGAATGTAAGTGTTTCTTTAATGTGGGAACATACCAAACATCCTCTAAGTATTTTATAGACCCATTAGGAAGAAGAATTTGAATAGATCCAAGTCCTAGTGGTGTATGCATAGACTTATCTGCTAAAGAAACTAGAGAGAGAGAAGCTTCCTTGAAAGACCAAAAGAAATCTCTCCTAAATGTCATGTGTTTGGTTGCTCCTATGTCTAAAACCCATACATCTATGAGCTCATCTCTAGCCTCATATTCAATGTAATCAATGTGCCCCAAATTAGTGAATGCAGATTCATGGGCAACATTACTGGACTCATCATAGTCATGATCGGCATACTGAGTAGAGTTAGACTTAGTCACTTTTTGTGGCCTCTAAATTTTATCAAAAGGAATCCTACATTGTGAGGCAATGTGACTAAATTTTCCACATCTATGACACCGAATCTCTGATCCACCTCAACCTCTGCCTCTATATGAGTTGTGACCATGTCCTCGATCACTTGTTTCATGTGAATGTGATTGGTTAGATTGTTGATTATTTGAATGACCCCTACCTATATTTTGATATATGCCTCCTCTATAACCTTGACCCCCTCTATAATTGTTTCCTCTATGACACCAAATCTCTGATCCACCTCAACATCTGCCTCTATATGAGTTGTGACCATGTCCTCGATCGCTTGTTTCATGTGAATGTGATTGGTTAGATTGTTGATTATTTGAATGACCCCTACCTCTATTTTGATATCTACCTCCTATATAACCTTGACCCCCTCTATAATTGTTTCCTCTATTATTTTGATGCCCAAATGAAGATGAACTAGGCTTTGACTCTAAAACATGGGCTTCTTCAATTTTCTTGGATTTCTTGGGTAGAGAGAGGTATTTTTGGATGAGAAACTCAACCAAATTATCAAAGATGATGCCTGTGATCTTGTCAGAGACATGCAACATTTCAACAAAATTCTTATAGGACCCTGGTAGTCCTTTCAAAGTAGCAGTGACTATGAGGTCATCATCTAGTTTTTCAAATCTAGCCTTAGTGTACTCAGTAGTGATATTTTTCAAGTTAGACATATATTTTCCCATATCCCCATCTTCATCTAATGACAAATTAAACAATTGCATATGCATATCTATCTTCTTATGCTTGGGTTTCTTATCATACAAATCTGACAATGTTTTCCATGCAGTGTAACTATGAGGATAATTTTCAATATGAACATAAGTATCACGAGTACATTAGCATTTAATGAGAGCTAAGGCCATAGAATCATGTAAATTGAATACATATAATTTAGCTCGTTCTATTAGCAATGTGAGATTTATATTCTTGACAATATCCCATAACTCATTAAAAACTAGTGAAGTCTCCATCAATCATTTCCAATCAAAATAATTGGAAATTGTTAATCTATTTGAATCTTCAGCATCTTGGAATAAAATCAAGTGTAGTAGAGAAAAGTTTGACAAAATGCAAAAGAGATGAAACAAATATCACACTCACTACACAAGACACTGCTTCTACAGAGTTTTTCACTTAATCTCTGCATAGAACACAAAAGAAAAACAAGAATTTCTAATGGGTTTTGCACTTAACCTCACTAAAAATCAATCATTACATCCTTATTTCACCAAATTACAACCTTATTCCACCAATTACACCCTCATATCACCACAATAATGTAAAATAAATAGAATTGAATTCCCCCTTTTTTGAGTTTTAAAACAACACAATACAATAAGTATGCATTTTACAACTTTCAAGGCATACAAAAAGCAGATTTAAAAGGGAATATTCTTTTTACAAAAAAGTATATTATAAAACAAAAAGAACTTCTTCCAAAAAGAAGGGATTTGAACCCTTGACCTCCTCCTTTCAAACGTCTTTACAAAATAAGCTTAACCAATTGCTCTAAGAGCATTTTCAGAATATAACACTCATAAATTTGTACTTATGCTGGATTTTGTCTATGAGAGAAAAATAATTACATGTGTAAATAAATTAAAACTTTTTCCCTTTTCAATCTTCTCAACCAAGATTCCTCATGTGGGACCCATCCAAAGCAAATATTTGAATCCAAACTTTAGAAACATGAAAAAAATATCCCTGAGCTCAAACCTATGCCATGTTTGCCTAGGACGCCATGGCTGCCCCTGGAAATTTCTTTGCACCTGGTCTCACTGCTGGAGGCCATACAAATCTGTATAGGCAAGATAAAAATGAATTTTGCTGAGATTTAGCAAATTTTTGTAGTAGTTTTTGCTGGGAATGATATCAAATTACAGCCAGGGCATTGGAAGGCTATAGCATAGGCCGTACAACTTAGATTTTTTTCCAAATTTTTCATTGAGGATGCAAAAATAGGGTTTTAATAAGATTTGTAGGTGTTTTTGGATTCAAGAGGGCTGAGATGAATGTAAATAACAATGGCAGCCATGAATGAAAATTACAGAGGTTTTTCACAAGTAAACAGGTCGCACAAGTCCATTTTTGCAAAAAAAATAATGAATTTAATAACATTTAAATGCTAAAAAGTTCATTTTTTATGCTAGTGTAGACACTAAAATCATTTCTACACCTTGGTCGTCCTCCCCCCTTGGCCCCCCTTGGCCCATGTCCTAACCCTTGTCTTAGTCCCCTCCATTATTAAATTAAAATAAACAAATATTTTAATTTATTGGCCCCTTTCCACCTCACCCATGCCACCTTGGATCCCCTCCTTGGATGCCCCCACCTCTCTCCTAGCCTTTATTGCCCAAATCCTCTCTTAATCCTTCCTCCCGCGTCCATTTATGCCCTCCTCGACCATTTTCCCACGGCCCTTTGACTCGGCAGTGTGCAAGAACTGACAGAGGCTAATTTTAGCCTCTGTCCCCATTCTTATGCTACCGATGTCAGTCATTATGTGGTCGACATCAGCGGTTATGCCAGTGTCAGTTGCCTTCAAAACCATTTTATGCAACTATTCTCTCCCCCCCATCCATGAACATGAACTCTTTTGGCACTTGGAATTCAAATTCTCTCTCTCTCCCTCTCGCACAACAAACACCACCAGCTATAGGTACTCTGCAGGAACAACTTCAGGCTCTTGGCATTTGCAGGTCCTTCAAACAGCTTCAACAACAGGGTTTTCTCCATTCTTCCTACAGCAAAGCAGGAGGTAAGTACTGTCTAGTTTTCTATTTCATTTCTTATTTGATTTCACCTTCTAATCCAGCCCACTATCCACAACCTTCCCTATCCTTCCCTGAGAGGCTGAAAAGCCTTCTCAGATCCCTGTCTCCCATTCATTCTTCTTTTGCCTCTGTCACCAATTCAGTCCATTCCCAGACAATATTCTCAGTCCCTCAGACCCCAAAATAATTCCTCTAACCCTCAAACAGACCTTCAGACCCTCAGACGAAACCACAGTCCACCCTGCAGACCAAAAACCCAGACCTGAACTTGTCCCTGGCCATTACCCCGACCGTCCTCGACTATTACCCCTATCAATGTCAGCAGAATAACTGACATCAGCTACGTTCCTTGATCGACACTAGAAAAACCACTGACATCAGTGACTGTGCTAAGCAGATTGCTGCATATTAGGTACACATTTGTTTTTTATTTCCTTCATTTTGTCTTTCATCATTTCTATTTCTGTCAAATATTTTGTTTTTAACAGTGGACTGTCATCCTCCAAGAAGTCTTTGTGCTTCTAGGACCAAGCTTTTGCTTGGCAGTCCACTTTCTTGTCATCTAATGTTTTTCATGTTTTAGTCCTTTTCTCTTTCAGGTGTCATCCTCCACAACCAAAGAGGAGTTCCTGCTATCATCTGATTCTGGTGGGCAAGTCTACAATCTGGGTACGTACAAATCCTCATCCTTTCTTCTTAGTTTCTCATTTTCCCTTTCTTAAATGTGAAAATTGAATCTTGTTTGGAAACATTCTGGCACGCCTGGTGGGACCCTAGGGTCTTCCTTGGGTTCTTTTTCTTTCTATTCATATAGGTGCATTAGGTTTCTCCCTTTTCACCTCTTTATTCTCTTCCAAAAGACATCATTAGCATGATTAAAAAGAACTCTTCTTTATTTTCTTGCATCTTAGACTAATCAAAAGTCATACTCTTCAATCCTTTCTCAACTTGTTTTCATTCGAATTCACATTTTGACTTGGGCTTAAAACACATTGCATTTCATTTTTGCTTACTTGCATTTCTTAGTCCACATCTAGTAATTAATAACCGCATCATGAATTAATCATAGTCCACTTTATGTTACACAACCAAATCACTTGCACAAATCAAACATCAAAACTCACCTGAGACAAGGCCCGACTGGGATTTCATCACCCAGCGGATACCTTACCCATCCCAGCAATCCCACTTGGATTTCATCACCAAGGGGAAAGCCCACTCTGTTCTCTGGCAGAGGATAATCTATAGGGAAAGTATATTTTGGCTAAGCGGGCCCAGCTTATCACTGGGTTCGTGAAGTGAGGGGAGCTTGCTCCTTAGCACCAGGCTAAGTACGAAACCTAACACAGACTCTTGAGCACCTAAACAAACCTGAAACCAGCTCTAGACTACTTCTTCTAGGACCCATCTCAAAATCCAATCTCCCCAACACATTCTAAGGCAGAAGCCAACATGATTCTAAAAGTTGATTCTTAGGATTTAACGCTTAGGATCTGTCTGTCTCCACCTTTTTTTTAGTTCCTATCTAGTTTTTTGAGCTAGTGAGGATGTTTTCTTCTTTCCAAAAACTTTCAAATCTCTGAGTTTCTGGAAAACACAGTCACCGACATCAGTTTTACCACCGACGTCAGCAAGCTTTTCTCATCGGCATCAGTTATTTGACCGATGTCGGCCGCCTTTTTCCACCGACATCAGTTTTTAAACTGACGTCGGTCTCTGTCCAAAACTTTTTTCCTAAAACAGCAAGCTTAAAACCCAACTTTCTTGCTGTCCAGCATCCATCTTGGTTTTCTGAAACTAAAAAACATAGTTTATGAAACCTGAACCTTCTTGCCTTGAATGGTTCTGACTCGCAGTCAAACCAAGGCTCTTGTCAACCATGCGAGGCATCAACCGCTTCCACCTTCCCCGTCCATAACCAATCCTATAATAGAGTTCCACTCAGATACTGAAAGAACTCCTACTCGCCTGACCCTGACCCAGACTCTCATTATCCCAGAAGGGAACCAAGATTTTGAATAATTCTTGGACCTCAACATCAAAGCCTTGCAGCATTATCTCGCATGGAGCTGAATGTAAGATTCCTTGGGCAATCCGATTTATGGAATGCCGACCTCTCTAGTCAAAACTATGGCCATATCGACAGCATCTGTAGTTCAACCTGTAGACACCCAGGCTATCACCTCGACCAATGACCAACCTTTGACCAACCTTCTAAGTGTGGCCTCTCCCTCCATCTCTAGGCCCACTTCCACCGGGGTTATGGCCCCTATCAACCTCAACCCATTCAATCAACCTCCACCCCTTTTCAGAATCTGGTTGTCTCTATTCTGTCTACCCTTGCTCCTATCAACACCGGGGTGGCTACCTATCCATTGGCCCATGTTACCACTATCTAACCTCCTGTGGCAACATCAAGCTTAGCCATGCCTTCTACCCAACAACCCTTAGCCTCCACTTCTATCCCAATGACTAGTTATCAGTACGTTGTGCCCCTACAAGTGCAACTGACTACGTCGTATGCCTCCTCTAGCCTCTTTCAAGCACCCTACAACCTAGGGGGCACTCCACCTACCAATCTGTCAGCAGACATCATCAAAATGCTGATGGACAAGATGTCTAGCCTAGAGACCTCTATTTCTGGCTCACACAATGCCTCTCATATGATCAAATTTGCAATGAGACCATTCATCCTTCTGTCCTGATCAAGCTATATCCCAGTCAATGGGAGCTTCCTAAATTTTCTCATTTTCAGAGCAAGGAAGACCTGAAACAGCACCTACGGGCATTCAGACATGCCTGTTATCTCATTACCCATGACGATGCATTGCTTCTACGCACGTTTCCCATGTCACTCTCTGGTGTTGCCCTTGACTGGTACAACTCTCTCACCAGCCCTTCTCTCTTCACATTCACCCAACTGGCATAACTCTTCCTCGATCACTTCTCTATCAACATCACCAAAAAGGTCTCAATCATAGACCTCTATTCTATTCGGCAATTCGAGGACGAATCCATAGCCAATTTTGTTGCTCGCTGGAGAGGCCTCATCAATCAGCTCTCATTTTCCTTACCCCAACCCAAACTTATCAAACTTTTCTCCCAAGCCTGTGCCAAGCATATTTCCTCCACCTTGCGGGTTCAGACCTTCTGCACCTTCGACGAAGCCTTCACGATGGCCTGCAAGCTTGAATTACGTGCCATCAAGGATAATAAAGTCAAGTTGTAGAATAAGAATCCCAACTCCAAGACCAATGACTCCTCTTCTTCTAAACCCTCTTCATCTAATCCTAAGTCTAAGGCATCAACAAATGCTATAGTCATTAGACCTTCATCCTCTTCACCTTCAACCAATCAGCCCGAGCCATCCACATCCCAAAGCATCACCCGCCAATTCCAATAGAGATACGTACAATGATAGTACACTCCACTCAGAGAGTCATACGTGTTTGTACTGGAAAAACTTATCAAATAGGGGGTTCTTAATCTCCCCCAAATCTGACCACCTCCATAATTTGATCCCTCACACGCCATCCCTGCATGGTATAGGGAAAACAACTTCTGCAACTACCACCGTGTTAAAGGCCATGACATAGGCAACTGCAAGACCCTTAAAAACATCATCCAAGACATGCTTGAAAAGGGTGACCTCATCCTCGACAATCCCAATGTGCCACCCAATTAAGGCATCGACATCTTCAAGCAACCATTTCCCAATCATCCTCCAACCCAAAATAATGTCCAGACCATGACTAACGACACTCATGAACACAACATTCACACAGTCAATACGGTCTCGCCCTTCATCCCTGATCAACCTCTCTCACAAACTCGAGAGGTTAGTCCATCCATTAGTCCATCAAAAGTGGACAAACCCCCTTCTCCATTTAGTTCTCTGTCAACCTCTCTTATATTAGAGGACACCTCGACCATACCGACACCACCGGTCTCACCGTCCTCCTTCTTGCTACCGATGGAGGACCCTACCCTTGTGACTCCTCAACCACAAGTGGAGGGCGCAATCATTCCTACCCTTTACCCTCTTGAGGAGCCTCATTCTCTGGTTTCTTCTCCACCAAGGGAAGAACCTATCTCTCCTCCATCTCCAACCAAAGATGAACCTGTCACGACTTCATCATGCCTTGGGTCCGAGACCGCTACACCAATCTCATCTTCGACCCCACAACCATCAACATCTTCTCAAGGACCCAAATCTCATCCAACATCTTCTCAACCATTTTCCTGATTAGTGGAGAAAATTGGACTTCTCCCTTCAAGGAAAGTGGAGCATCAGGTATTGTGGGAGTGTCTCAAAGCTCTTCAGCATGCCCGTGCCCTTTCATCTCATGCTACCAATCCCCCCAAGGTAGAATCTCCCAAGACTCTCAGCAAAGACCAGACTCCCACTCTTAAACCTCAACCAACCCCATCAAAGCCAAAACCCACATCTACCCCATCTAAACCTATCAAGTCACTCGGCGTTCACCCTGTCTCTCACCTCACTCATCCAAAAGTGAAGGTGGACTTAGACCAGACCCCAACCAATAGTAGTCTTCAAACCAAATCAAAGAAGACTACCAAACCACAGAGGCAAACTCCTCCTCCCCCATCACCATTGCCCTCCATTTTGGGCCCTCATCCTTCGACCCTGATCAAAGTCCTCCCCACTCTAACCTCTAGCCAAATCAAGTTGCCTCCTCTGCTTCCTTTGCCTACAGCTAGCCTACCCTCTCCCAAAAATTTGGCACCTCTCACGAAGAAAGTGCCACCTCCACCTGTCACCACACCATCTACCCAAAAGGTGGTGCAGAAGCCTCCCTCAACTCTGCCCAAGCAAAATTCCCCAGCATCGCACACATCAACGAGCACAGACCCTTTAGTGGGCTCATACTCTTTGATATTGCACTGACTTTTGTAGACCTACAGCATAACCCTTCCACCCATCAGACCTTTCCAACCTCTCAGGTCTAAGCTCTCCTAGTTTGACGATACAAAGATTTGCCAATATCATCATACGCCAGGACATGACACCAAGACTTGCTATGCCCTCAAGGCCGTCATTCACCGCTATATGGAGAAAGACACTCTTCTTCTTAAGGACACTACCGACCAACCTCCCATGCCTTCTCATATCCCTCAAACCTCTTTGACCACCTCGACATCTCATCAGCAGGCCATGACCCCTTCATCTCCTTCACCCCTATCTTTGAAATCAATGCCATCCACATAACCACTACGTCACAAAAGGACAAGGCAAAAGAAAAAGCTGCCATTCCTTGGACCTATCCTTTCATCAAGCCACCTCAGCCACCAAAGCCTAAAATTTATATCCTTGGTGCATCTCAACCCTCTTCTTCTTCCTCTTTAGGGGCGATTCATGACTCCATGTTAAAACAACTTCACCAGACGCCCGTGAAGATGTCCCTTTATGATCTCATCCAAACCTTGCCCCAGCATCGTCAAGCCTCATCCGAGCCTTGCAGGCAGTGGAGGTCCAACCTGAGGACCCCCAACCACTCACTACCCTTGTCCACTCTTCATCTCCTATTGCTTCCATCACATTCAGTGATTCTGAGATTCCTACATCTAACACGAAAGATCAGGATGCTGCCCTCTTCATCACTGCCTATGTTGATCGAACCCGCATCAAGCACGTTATGATTGATGGAGGCACCAACATCAACATTATCTCCACCCATGCCTTTGATCAGTTGGCTCTTCCCAAGAATTACGTATCTAAAATTGATGCAATCTCGTGATCCTTTAATGACACCACTGCCACAACCATTGGCACAGTCGTCCTTCACATTCACATTGGCCTACGCACTGTCTTGGAGCTCTTCTATATCATCGAAGGAGAGTTTCAATATAACATGTTGCTAGGCTGACCCTGGATTCATGCCATGGCTTGTGTTCCCTCTACCCTGCACCGTTGTGTGAAATTTGAGCACGACGGGCAAGTCCACACCATTCCTGCTGACCCATCACCCTTCAAAACTTGTAACACAACCTACCATCCAAATGATGTTCTTATTCCTATCAAGCCATCAACCCCAGTGCCACCTCCATCTACGAAAGCTTCAACTAGTTTGTAATCGGTGGTCGCCCTCACCCCTCCTCTTCAAGCGATGACCAAAGACCCCATGGAAGACATCTTCCAATGACTTTCACTGGGGGAATATCACTTGCTATCCTTAGACATGTTCCAAACTCCACAAGAGTATGGATGCCTTCACCTCGGCCCTAATTATGACCATCAGGTCAGGATGGTTATGCCTTATGGTCCTCCTCATCTCCAAACCAACTTCGTCTATGGGGGGTTCAATCAAGCTCCTACTGATGGAAATCCCCTCTCTTCACCACAACCATTCACATCAGACTTCTCATTTCTTGGCAACCTCGCCTTTGCACACACTTACCTTTACAGGTGTGCATGGAAGGGTTTTGGTTTCGAACGCTATGGGCAAGGCTCCCATCAGCCTATTGAGCCTCTCAATGAGGACGATGCCAAGAAATGGTATGGCCTGGGATACCAAGACCCCACTCAGGCTCCTACAGACCTTTGCCCCATCGACCAATCTCCTCCAAGCTCACCTATTTCTCCCCCTTCACCTACGGATTCGGTAGTTTCCATCCCTCCTAACTTTTTCAATGCCTAAGTGCCATCTACTTGGAAACCCTGATCTATCGACCAGGTGGGGTACCCAAGTCTTTTCTTCTTATCTTCTCTCCACCTCAGTCATCCACACTGGGTGTTAGAGATTCTGCCTACCACAAAATGATTGGGGGGAGTTTGACTTTATACCGACTATCCTAACCTCAACCAAGCATCGACTAAGTCTTGACCAATCATCAACCACACTCTAGCCAGACACTCGACCAAATAATCAACCAAACATTGACCAAACATTGACCAAATATTAACCAAACATCAACCAAACATTGACCAAATATTGACCAGACATCAACCAAGCATTGACCAAACATTAACCAACCAAGCATCGGCCAACTCCTTAATTATCTTCACATCCAAACTTCAATCAATATGTGACCAATATGGAGTGAAGTAAATGAGGCAAGTTTGCCCCTAATTGGCTCAGACCTTTCATCATCACACACAAGTATGGATCAGGGACTTATCTTCTGTCCTCTCTCGATGGATGGCCAGAACCTGAGCCTCTCAATGCCTTGCATCTGCGACCATTCTACTGTTAGTCAAGTACTCATCCACTTGAAATTTAACTTGAGCTCGTCCCTTGAGCAATCCTTGTCCTCTTAATCCCCATTCCTTTCAACCCTATTCCCCTTAACAAATCTTATATAACCCTTTTATGACGTATGGGATGCCTTGTCCTAATAAAAGGGAGCCCTTGAACTTCTATAGTCTTGTCCATGACTCAAATTCTATCAAAAATAAATCAAGATGTCAAAATATCCAAGGTCACAAAATCAAAAAGCAAAAAGCAGACTGCTCTCTCGAAGGACAGTTGTACTATCATTGCTGTAGGTAATAGACTGCTCCCTCGAAGGACAGCTATTCAAAAGCCCTTATATATAAAGTAAAAATATAGACCACTCCCTCAAAGGATGGCTATGCCTAAATCATGCTATAAACAACACTTTCTTAGAAGCTTCCCGCATTGATTAGCTTCACAAATGACCACCAAGCAAAATGACATCTCTCTGTAGACTTCCCGCATTGATCAGTCTGCACCAAAAAAAAAAAAAAAAATGGGTCATGGACTTGGCTTGTAGTTGTCTCAGGGTCTCCTATAAAAAGGGGTAAGGTTATCTCTGCTCTTAAACGGGTTACCCTATCCTCCTCCTATCACCTGCTCAAGGGACTTCAAGCTCACTTTAATGTCAAAGTGATTCGATTACCGCTTTAATGTAACCTATGGTCAACGATGTAATGCATGAATGGGGCTCTTAGTTCTAACAACCCCTATCTATGCTGTCATTCTGGGCCTTGTCAATGAAAGGGAGATTATGCCTTTCACTTCTTTTACACTTTGGTCACATTCAATCATTTGTCATTCATCAAATCAGCTCAACCCTCTTTTTTGACCACTCACCTAGCCTATTCTCACTAGTTTCTATGGACACCAATACACATAGAAACTATCGACTACTCAATTTATGTCAAGCATAAACCATTACTTGCTGAAGCATAAATAGACTCATTTCATTTTTAGCATATGTCCATCACCTAATATGGACACTTGCTAGGGGTGAAAAACCTTGACTTTTTCTCATCATTTCAAGCATGTTCTCTCAGACATATGGGACGTGCTAGACCATTCTCATGACTAGACCAACTCTCGACCACTTTATTTCCTTATCTGAACTACATTGGTCTGAGGCCCACCTAACAACCAGGGATATGTAGGCAGCACTCAGATGACATGACTGTCTTCTGGGGTTAGCTCGACCACCCCCATTTGTTCATCTACATACTAGACAAACCATATCCTCTTCTAACCATGACTTGACCTCAACCACAAGCAATCAATCACTTCGACCCTCTTCCTCCCTCTTTGAGAGAACTACATTAGCCTGAGGCCCTTAGGACAAGGGCTATGTAGGTAGCACTCAGTTGACATGGGGTCTTCTGGGGTTAGCTCAGCCATCCTCTTCGTCACTTTCTTCCATCCCATTCTCTCGTCACCTGTCAATCACATCACAGCTAGTCACATATTCTCATAATCATTAGCATAATCATTTTCATCATGTCCATCCATAGTCATTAAGCATCACCATCTAATCTAAAAATCATAACCATTCACATCAAACATCAACATCAATATCATTAATTATCATCATATAACCATTTCATTAAACATCACATTCATCATCATCATATACATCATATCAACACATACATCAAATCAAAGTGCCATAAACATATAACACATCCATATAATTTATCATAAATCATGTCAATAATCCAAAATAATCTCATCATATATATCAAAATAGTTTTATATAATGGCATAATCTGTGCCTCTTTCTCTCTCTCTCAAAAAATTGAGTACATCTCACATCATCGGCACGTAGGCTGGTATATACATCATGTCAAAAATCTGCCCTCAAGGCTGTGGCTATGGTGGTGGTGGCAGTGGCCGAGAAGATGTTGTATCCTCTCCCCCCTCTGATTTGCACCATCTGCACTAATTTGTAGCAGTCACCCGTGACATAGACCACTGCCAGCTCAGCTCTGCCCTCATATCTCAGTATCACTGTATCTGAGGAAACCCCCTAATGGCTCCCTCATAATTTGCGATCTCATCTAATGCATTATTGTATCTAACTATAGATACAGTCTACGGTGGACCCATCTGACCTGTTGCCGTGCCTTGCAATGAATCCTACGACTGTGAAAACCCTGGCTGTACTGATGCTGATTATGTGGGCTACTGAACTGGCTATTGAGGTGGATGCTACATCGAGCCCTGTCTTCCCAAAACTTGTCCTACCAATACCTGTCCCTGGGCTGCGGCCAACTGACCCTACAAAATAGTGACCTATCCTATCAAAGCAGCCACTCAACCTGTCAACCCTACCATCTCCCCTTGTAATCCCATGACCTATCCCTACAAAATGGTCACCTAGGCCTGTGCCACATCCCTCTCCTACTGCACTATGTCCCTCTCCTCCAAGGCTGTATCCCACTCCCTGGTGACAGCCTACAAATCTGGCTGGGGACCCACCTGCACCCCTATATACTGACCTACCCACCATGTTATGTAGGCCTCTATACACCTAGGGTCTGCTATCCCAAGTCCTACCAGCAACTCCTCAAAATCTAGATCCTCTGTCTCCTCTGATAGTGGGAACGGTGCCTCAATATCATCTTGCTTATACTATAGAAATGCGGGAGGTACATCCTGTAGCAGCTCGTACTAGAGCCACACTCTCTCTGTTGGGATCCTCTCGAGCTCTCTGGCTCACCTACCTCTGACCCATCGCTTGCTCTGTGTCCTGACCATCTACTCTGCTTGGTCCTTGAATGCTAGATATCCCAGGTACGGTCTCTAGATGATGTTCACTGGGATCAGGGCCTCCAGCACCCCTCGATAGTAGTCAATATCCCAAACCACTCCAACCACTCGTGTCTGTGATATCATCTTGTGCCATCACCTAAATCTAACCCTAAAGCTGGCCTAAAATGCCATTGGAAGGTTGAGAGGATATGTCACTGTGATATGCTCATAGGCCCAACAATGTAGCAGGTGGCCCACGCACAAGCTGTACCACCACCACCGACTGATCCCCCATAGCTCTCTGTAGACGTGAGCTAAAAAGACCAGTGCCCAAGTGAACACTGTCTACTACTCTATCATCTCTGTCAAAACCCTGATCATGGCAACCAGAAACTTGCCTCCCTCTGCATCTAGTAATGCATAGACTGTGATGCTGATCATCATTAGAACAACCAGTTGATGTGCATCCTCATTTGCCGCATACAGAGGCTCATAAGTAGAATTTGCTGAGTGGTAGCTCATCTCAGTGACATGCTCCCCAAATAGTGTGACCATATGGATGTCATGCACCTCTCTTGAGCATGCATATATGTCCACTCTGTGCACTGGCAGCCATAAAATCCAATACACATCCTCGACCATGACCATCATCTCTCTCGTGGGCAGGTGGAAGGTGTTAGTGGAATGGTCCCACCGCTTGATCAGTGCCACCATGAGACTCACGTCTCTCGCCACTCTGCAGTAGCATCACAGTCTGCCTAGTCCCACTACGCTCATCTACGCCCACTCCTCGACTATCAAGCCTCCGTGCATCCACATCAGCAAAGTTGAGAGGTGATCTCGCAGCATCAGAGTCTACCTCACCTGCATCCACCCAAACTCATGTCAACCAACTTGACCAACCTATCTGACCATCTATGCCTATCCTAACACCTGGGAAGCCCTTGACACAGCTTCGACCCTTCGACTTGACCATTTTGACCAGGCCACCACTGACATCGATTAGTGTGCTAGTGACGGCACCCACATAATTGATGTCGGTCACTTAGTGACTGACGTTGGTAGATAAGTGACTGACGTCAGTTGCTGGTCAGCTGACGCTGGTGAACCCGTCGACATCGGTGACTAGTTCAGCCCTAGGGCCAAATAAGGTGAGCCCTAAATTTAGGGCTTCCCCATTTCTACCCCTTTAACCCCCCAAAAACCCTCTCAATGCCTCCTAACCTATCCTAGACCCCCTACCCACCTTCTTAGCTACCCCCTCCCTCAATTTCTGCCCTAAACAATCAAAAATTCAAAAAACAAAATCAAAACAAAAATCAACCTAATTGAGTTCATTGGACCTCTTACCTCATCTTGATGTTGTCGGTGTGGTGGCACGATGGGTGCCACTGGTGGTGGACCTCCCACGGGTCCTCTACTCCCCTCTGCCATCTCCACCACGTCTCTCTATCCCAAGCTCCTGCTGACCCACAACCACTCTTGCACCCTCCAATCAGTCTCTAATCCACTCCCTCTCTCCACTAATCTCACGCTGCCACCTCACACCACTAACCAAGTCACTCTGGGTCACTTTCACTCACTTAGCTCTAGAGCTCCTTTTCTCTCAGTCAACAAATCACAAATGACTTTTGGTGGGCTACCAATCTGGTTTTACCCATCGACATCGATTTTATCACCGACATCAGTGGACTTCAAACCTCCTTTTTTCATCACATTGCCCCAAAATCATGCCCCCAATTAGTCAACTCTCCAAAACACATCATCTTAGCCCCCTAGGGCACCCTCGAGATCACTTTTACCTCTATCCCTTGACCCCCAGACCTTGGAGATCATGACTATCTCCTTCGACCACTTTTGAGACAACTCTGCCTTGGTTGTTTTGATTGCCTTTGCTCACTTGTGCCTCATTGGCCAATTGTCACCCGACCCTCACAAGTATCAGATCATGAGCAAGTTGATCCCTCATGCTTGTGCTTTTTTTGTGTTTTGTAGGAGCACTTCCTGAGCCCAGGATACCTGGAACACAATGACCCTTTGGAGCTATAGCTTGGACCGAATAACCTAATCAGCTACGACTAAATGCTAGGGCCTGGTTATTTCAATTCTGGCACTCCTTAACCTTTGCCCATGACAATTTGCCTGACCTATCACGTGGTGTGGTATACATGCAATCCCACCCTTTGCAGCGTTCCCACTCGATCTTCGCCCTCTCTATCCATCTCTCTGTCAAATTGACACTCGATCTCAGGTTCCCTTCCCTCAACTCCTGCTTTGAGGGGGGAACACCTCATCCCATACCTAGGGAAACCAACTCCTATTTTTGTCTTGCAGTTTGTCAAGAACAACCAACAAGACAAAAAGGGGCAAATATAGACACTAAAATCATGTCTACACCTTGGTCATCCTCCCCCCTTGGCCCCCCTTGGCCCATGTCCTAACCCTTGTCCTAGTCCCCTCCATTATTAAATTAAAATAAACAAATATTTTAATTTATTGGCCCCTTTCCACCTCACCCATGCCACCTTAGATCCCCTCCTTGGATGCCCTCACCTCTCTCCTAGCCTTTATTGCCCAAATCCTCTCTTAATCCTTCCTGCCACATCCATTTATGCCCTCCTCGACCATTTTCCCAAGGCCCTTTAACCCGGCAGTGTGCAAGAACAGACATAGGCTAATTTTAGCCTCTATCCCCATTCTTATGCCACCGACGTCAGTCATTATGCGGCCGACGTCGGTGGTTATGCCAGCATCGGTTGCCTTCAAAACCATTTTTTGCAACTATTCTCTCCCCCCCATGAACGTGAACTCTTTTAGCACTTGGCATTCAAATTCTCTCTCTCTCTCCCTCTCACACAGCAAACACCACCAGCTAAAGGTACTCTGTAGGAACAGCTTCAGGCTCTTGGCATTTGTAGGTCCTTCAAACAGCTTCAACAACAGGGTTTTCTCCATTCTTCCTTCAACAAGCAGGAGGTAAGTACTGTCTGGTTTTCTATTTCATTTCTTATTTGATTTCATTTGCTAATCCATCCCACTATCCACAACCTTCCCTGTCCTTCCTTGAGAGGCTAAAAAGACTTCTTAGATCCCTGTCTCCCATTCATCCTCCTTTTGCCTCTGTCACCAATTCAGTCCATTCCCAAACAATATTCTCAGTCTCGTAGACCCCAAAACAATTCCTCTGACCCTCAAACAGACCTTCAGACCCTTAGATGAAACCACAGTCCACCCTGTAGACCAAAAACCTAGACTTGAACTTGTCCCTGGCCATTACCCCGATCGTCCTAGACTATTACCCCTACCGGCATCGACAGAATAACCGACGTTAGCAATGTTCCTTGATCGACGTCGATAGAACCACTGACGTCGGTGACTATGCTAAGCAGATTGCTGCATATCAGGTACGCATTTGCTTTTTATTTCCTTCATTCTATCTTTCATCATTTCTATTTCTGTCAAATATTCTATTTTTAACAGTGGACTGTCATCCTCCAAGAAGTCTTTGTGCTTCTAGGACCAAGCTTTTGCTTGGCAGTCCACTTTCTTGTCATCTAATGTTTTTCATGTTTTAGTCCTTTTCTCTTTCAGGTGTCATCCTCCACAACCAAAGAGGAGTTCCTGCTATCATCTGATTCTGGTGCGCAAGTCTACAATCTGGGTACGTACAAACCCTCGTCCTTTCTTCTTAGTTTCTCATTTTCCCTTTCTTGAATGTGAAAAGTGAATCTTGTTTGGAAACAGCTAGATGAGGAGTTTGAACACAAGAAAATGGAGTATCAAATGGCCAAAATGACCAGATTGTGGGATATGAGATATACACAGGTTTAAATGTAAAAAAAATATTTGAAAAATTAAAAGAATTTAATAATTTTTCAAACATTTAAACCAATAAAATATTTTCTCTATATGGCATACCTTATTTCATGCCAATTGATATCACGTGAATTTGATTTTTCACCTTGCCTTCCTTTCAAATTCACCAATGCTCCCAAATTTCACCGTGCTAGACAAAACCATGCTCTGATACCACTGATAACTCCTTGAACAAATAGATTGAACCTTGTCCCCATTTAGTGCGAGTGCACAAGTATTTTATTAATATTTTAAAAAAATAAGTACATAAGGGTGCCTTTACTCCGTTAACCCTTTTACATTGCAAACATTGATTTATATAGTTTTTACCAATGACTGGTAAAAACAACTAATCATATAACCAACTATTTATGAGAAAACAACCCGTAAGGTAGTTCTAATTAATAAATAGAAAATATGAAAACTACATAAAATTAAAACTAAGTAACTTTATTTTATGGGGGTGTCTTTACTAAAAGATGCATGCCCCATTTACAATAATATTTATTAACCTACCAAAAATATAACCTAATGGTAAGACTTTGGAAAAAGTCCTAACACTCTAGCATTAGTGTGGGAAAGCTGACTTGTATGTAGATCAAGGGTGTTAGTAAGCATCTTAAGCACAAGAAAAGTGTTAACTTTTATAACCTCCATTTCATAGGGGATTATCTTAGGCTGAGGTGTATTTTCGATATGTATTCTCACACACTCATAAATTGCATGACGTGCATCCGGTCTATCCTGCACAAAGCCTTTTTCTTGGCCCTAAAAGTCAGAGTAATCAAAATGATTAGGAATTTCATTCAAGATAAAATTGCAATAGAGTTTCCAAAAAAAATACAAAGGATAATAATTGTTTTTGAAAGGTGGGTAATCAAATAACATCCACCATCGGTCTCAAAATTTATCTATTATCATATCATAGTTGCACTAGTGGATTGGGAACCATTTGCATGATAAGAGATGCAGTGCATTAGTTATTAGATCAATGAATATTAAAAAAATATTATCTTTTGATTTTTTTTGGTTTCACACACTACTTGTTTACAATCATTTAGCATAGTATGACCTACATATATCTCTATAGGTTACCCATCTATTGGTTTGACCCATTATCAAGTCACATTTACCTAGTAATGAATATAATGTATTTTTCAAAGAAGAATGGTAGGTGTTGGTTGAGCATGCATCCTTCATTGTTGTAATCATCTCCTAAATTTATATATTTTTCCTACTATATGTTTCACCAAATCCTTCTGAATACCTAAAGGTCTTATGGAATTTTAGGAGGGTTAGGAGAGATTTCAAAGTTTTTTCTCATCTTCAATTCCCAATTTTTTTTACATGAATGGGTTTGATAAGTTATACAATTCAAAAAATAAAAGTTTTAACAGAAAAATAAGGTAAATATTTAAAAAATTCTTAATTTTGGTGTTAATTTACAAAAAACCAATAGACCTACCTTTCCTCATACATGACATTGTTAATTATCTCACTCAACGGACTTTTCAAGAGATTTTAATAGAGATTGTTAAGACAGAAGTTCAAATCCCTGGAATGCATGCACGAATTTGATGAATTGAATGATTTTTATATAGAATGAAAAGTTTTAACAATTCTTTTTTAATATATTATTAAAATCATTTATGTGGTCTAACACAAATACAAAGTTTTAACTTTTTTGTTTCAAAATATTATACTAAAAAAATATATACAGTATAACATGTACTTAATTTAGGCTTGTAATTAATAGGACTAATATTAGATAACACATGTACGCTATTTTGAAATCGCATATGGATTTATACTTAATTCAGATTTTGAAAAAAAAAAAAATTGTCATTTTATTTTTAGCCCCCAAATTTTATACACTTACCCATGACTATTATAAAAATTAAATGTCAATAGAAAAAATCCCACTTTAAAAATGTCAATTAATCCCACATGCATATTTATGATTAACGAAAAAATAATACGAGATACAATGAATTGGGCCTATGATTCCCTGATTCATTAAAATAAATCATTACCATTAATAAAGTAATGAATAATTCATATATGCATATGAAGAAGCTCCATGATTCAGAAAGTCAATGGATCAAATCTAGAGGCATTAATAAAATAAGATAATAATTTAAATAAGGGCTTATTAATGAAGGTATTTACTTTGGTCAACAGTTTCTTTCCTCCCAATTAAAATAGGTTATGCATTCAAAAAATTATAATTTGCCTATGTTTCATGGAGGATAGTTATATTATATTATTTTCCCTATTAAAAGTATGTGGTGCGTAGATTGTATAGGCTTCATCCAACCAAATCTTGTCCATTTCTTATGAATCTAATTTTCTTAGGTCTACAGATTGTAGATGCACATTTCATAAGTTTTTTTGGTAGCATACGGCTGAAATTTTGTTAATACATTTTGGCAGCATATGATAGGGGTGGTGCTTAGGACAGAGAGCTACTATGACAACTATGCTACCTATAAATTTTTGTTACATCCATTTATAACAAAATAGGAACTGACTAAGGGACCCTCTATTTTTAATGGCTTATTCACATGGACACTGTTTCTTCAATGTGCTACTACTGTGACCTGCCACTAGACAATGTTTTTATAGGTTTGTTTTAACATCTTTTACAAATAAATTTTAATTTTTCATTGAGTATATAAAATACTTGATAGAGTTCTGAGAAATTGGATAATATAATCTGAAGAATAGAATGAAAACTTTATTAATTCAATTAATAGTTATTAACATATCTAAATGCATTAAAAAATAACCTTGGGTTTCAATCAAATATTTTTATTTGCATGAAAATACTATTTCTATATATGCAAAAGTTTGTTATGCTATTAGAGTCCTTTTCTTATGCTATCACAGTATTTGAAATAGTAAAATAATTTTTGAAGGTTCCATGCCATCTGTAGGGACTTTTGCAAAGTTTCATTCAGTGGGGAGGCTACAGGAAAAATAGTCAAAACAAATTTATGGTTAACTACATCCAATATAAAAAAAACTTAGAACCCTACTTTTTGTTAGGCCTCTGAACTAGTGCTCTATAAGTTATACCCGAAACAGAATCTACCCTAGCTTTCAAGCATGTAAAAAAATTTAAAAAGTGATAATTACAATAAAAAACTTGACCTAATTCTAAATTTACACTTGAGCTCTATAAATTTTAGGCCTTGTTAATAAACAAGAACCCTAACAATTTTTTTAAAAGCTTTTAGCAGGTCATAAGATAGAAATTCATAGATCTCATGGAGGTGGGGGAGCATTTTTGCAATTGTTGATGAGATATTACTGCATGTACAAGTAAACTCTTCTTTTTTTATAGGCAATACCCACCTTTAGGTTTTGAGACTTTAAGATACTCAGAGAGCTCCACAGATTTTCATTTTGTGAACAAGAAAAGGAGAAATTGATGCACACTAAAATCTTTACTAAGACAAAAAATAAACCATATTGTTTTTATTTTTACCTTAGATTACACCAACTTTAATATGATTGTTTTTTTGGTTTTGTTTCCTATTATTTGATTATTCACATCCCTTAAAGCACTTAGCTTGGCATTACCATTGATAGATCTCATTTGCTTTACTAGTTCCTTAGGAAAATTAATTATTAACGCTAAAAAATCTAATGTGATTTAGTTCTATTTCCATCTTATAAAAGTGAAATATGATCATAGGAATCCTCCAGCCTCACTTTTCTTTAGGAGTATCTATCCACTCTCCAAAGTTGAGAGGAGCAGGGGTTTTGTCAATGGTGTCCATCACTTTAAGGGGATTCTAATCCATAGGGCCTCTATTCTATACTACAAAGATATAGCTAGGAAGTAAGCTAAAAACCTCTTCAAATCTAATAATCCTATTCATTTTATTTGAAGAACTAAAAAATGGTTCATTGATCTTTGGGGCACACTAACACTGTTCATCTATAATCTCACTCTTTTGATCTTGATGTATGATTACATGGTGACTATTGAATTTGGATCCATTTGAATGTCAATGGCTATTTGATGAGGCTTTGATTTAATATCTGTGAGACTGCCAAATTTGAAATCCAATCATTAATTTCCAAAGATTTATTTTGATGCTTATGCACCTATCAATGATGTTGACATGAATGTTATTGATGTTCATGTGAGCATGATAATTTAAACCCCATTAGTTTAATTACCTTGCTTAATTTTTATGCCCATGTGACTATCAATGACATTCACATGACTGTCATTGACATTTATGTGACCACCATAATTTGAATTGTAATGGTTTTTTGCCATGGCATATTTTAACATTTGCATGAATTTCTTACTCTGTTAGACCAACTTTTAAAACTTATATCTGGAAGTGGAAAACTCATAGGGGCACCAAAATTACAAAATATGATCTCAAGACTAAGGATATTGATTCCATGTGATTCTTTGGGTCTGCAAGGTGTCATGATCATATTTATAAAATGTATAAGTGGACCAATTTGTTCATTTCTATGTGATGGTCAAAATGGCTTGATCCTTTCAGCCTTTTGCATAGGAACTTTTTCTTGATCTTGTAAGCTCTGATGAATTCTCTGACGCTAATGCAAACTTGCCCATGAACTTGAACTACTTGGACACCATTAAACCTTCTCCCAAACCTGTTCCTCAAAGATTAACAAAATGCACTTTAAGCTAGCTTAAAGTGTTTCAAAAGCTTTACAAGAACTATGATCTTTTCCTTATCATCGAATGTTCAGGATTTTGATTTTGTCTACAAATAGTCCCATGCTTGTGTTTTAGATGAGCTAGGCTAGTGTTTTGAAACTATGGATTTGATTTTTCATTAAGATATTGGTTAACTTTTTCATGTTATCCCTTTCATTCTACCATTGGGTGACTAAGCTCCTTACTGGTGTATCCCATTATGTAAAGCTCCACATATTTCCTAGAAATGATTTTATGATCTGCCATGGATGCAAATTCCATTAAACTGGTCACTAGTGGGATTGTAAAATGTCTAATTTGGTGTATTCTACTTGTGTGGCATCACCATGGCATTTTTGTGGTATCCATCTTGTCAATGTTTTAAAAACATGATCATTGTCTTTTAAAAATCCTTTTTGATCTCATACCATCTAATTATTACTACATAGATCACTATAGACTGTTGATCTAGATCTAAAGAATCAAAATCCATTGGCTACTTTTACTTTGTTGAAAAGTCCTCATCTATCTTGCATCATTGGATCAATTTGCTTTGGATGAATGTGTATTATTGATCCTGATCAATGGATTATTCCCCTTGCTTTGTAGATCATTTATTTGGATATGCATGCTTTGATGGGTAACATCGATCTTCAAAAGGTGTATGGGATTTAAGTTTTTGCATGTAGTTATGCCATTTGTCATTCTTGCATTTGTCCATAGGATATTTTACTTTGCAACATCAAATTCACACCATCAGATCATCCTTGGGCTAGCAAACACGCTCTATTAGATCATGATTTGTTGGATGCACTATCATTAGCTATTCAATATTCCTTTATTGAGAATATGACACTTGTCAGCCTTTCACTTATCTCAAGACTCTATTGAAGTGTTGATTAAACATGCACTATCAGATCAATCCTGGGTGAGCAAATGTCTACCATTGATGTTCAAAAAATGATCAAGCTTTAAATTATGACTTGAGGTTTTGTTGAGGTATTGAGTCAACTCACTTTGATTATTAGATTTTGTACATTACATCACCTACCATGGATCATCTGGAACTTGGTTGGGTTTTAACCTTTAATCATGGCTTGACTTTTCAACTTGAATCGTGCACTGTGAGATATTCTTTGGGTGAGTAAATATGCACCATCTGATTATGATTTGTGGGGTTGTCAGATGCATAAGTATGAGAGTTCTCATATAGTATATTTTGTACCTGTCTAATGAAAAAGAATATATGAAGTAATATATTCTATGTAAAATATTTTCTTTCAGTTGAACAAGATCAGATACTTGTTATTGATGTGTTTATTTCCATTACTTTAGCCTTTTTTCTCATATCAAATAAATAATTGAATAAAGACTCATAAAATAAGGATGTAATTGATTTGAGTAAGCCAAATGTCCCCAAAATAATGGGATTTATTGCATGAAATAAAGTAAAACTTAATCAAAATATTTTTTTATCCTTTCGAAGGGTTCACTCTAGTCTAAGGCCAAATATTAGGAATCGAAAAATAGTAAATGAATCAAATAATATGCTTCAAATGTTTCATTGTCTGTAAGATATCTTATGTTATTAACTAGGTATTTTATAATTTGAGTGCTAATACTTCATCTTAAAGCATCTTAGCACATGGATACTTGCTTCTGATTATTATTAGTTCAGGAATTAAAAGTTATTTTTTTTTTATTGAAATCATTATTGCTAAAGACATAATGGAAATTTACATCTTCGGCTAGGAGAGATATATATACATTTATAGCAGTAAAAATTCTTTGTTGAGTTTGAGATTTACTTTTAGCTATGAAATTAATTTGTGTTGTTTGCTATTTGTTTTTTGCTATTACAAGCATTAATTACTATTACATAGATTGTCATATTACAAATGTTTATCTTCTGGCCAATCCAAATATTTGATAGATTTGTATATATATAATGAACATGTAATTGTTAACTATTGTTATTGCTTATCTACTTTTACTTTTTATCATATCAATTGATAAATACATTTGGCCCATGTGTAGTCTTTATTGAATGTGATACTGTGTGTTGTCTTTTAAAAAATGATAATGAGTTCCAAGTGATTTGTATATGGCAAATACTATATTTACCTTCTCAATTGACATATTTGAAAAGGTACTTGAATTTATTTTTAAAAGTATTTGGAACACATACATTTGAAAAAAAATTGAAATGTTTTAGACTGTTTTGTAGAAAATTTACTTATTTTAAAAAATAAAATGCCATTTAGCTTCTTTTATGATTGCCTTCATTATTTATTTATTTGAAAAGGTACTTGCATTTTTAATTTGATTTGAGAGTATTTAGAACAATGAAATTCACCTATCTTATTAGGTATTAGAGTTTTTTTATATTCTTTTTAGATATCTGGATTCATTGAATTAAACCAAATGATTTATTACTACATAAAAGCTTTATATATAATTCAATTATTTCTAGAGCAAGATTGAATTAGATTTAACTGTTAATATATTAAAATATTGATATTTGGTGAATGAAAATGTCATTTTTATCATTGCTAATGCAATTGCACTTTTATACAATAGGGAAACCATGAAAACCAAAAAAGGGAAACCATAAACTAGATGAGATGAAATGTTAATAGATGTTGAAACATATAAACAACAACTGAAAATAATTTTTTTGAACATTGATGATGTACTCAAAGATAGTCACATTTTTTGAATTAATTCATTTGAGTAAAATGTACGTGACTATATTTTTGATGCAATTCAAGTTTTACCAAATTTTTTTTACACATCAAATGAATTATGAAATAGAATGATTAATTATTTCATAGTATGCCTAAATAATAGAAATGTAGATGCAATAAGGTCATACAAACATGAAATGCATTTTGATGTGCTTTAAAATTTGCATGGAATACATGATAAATAAACCTATTTATGTAGAATGAGGTTTTCTCAAAGAATAATACAAATGTGACCAAAATTGGCCTATGAGGTGATAGATTTTGTATCCAATGGATATCTAAATGGTTGAACATATCAATTTGCTTATGGTCACTGATACATAAAAGAAATTATTTACACTTTAATAGATAATCATCAATACTAGAATATTCAATATTATTTCATGACAACAATCCTACCTATGGACACTATGAGCCTTTATTATGCAAAAGAACAAATGTTGAAACTACTAAAACTAGTGAAATTGAAAAATTGAAACTGTCAAATATGGATTCAAATCTTCAATATGAATGGGATGTTATTTCATATGAAATGGAAAATTATGGCCTTTATCTAGCATCACCATTTTCTAATAGTTGTGAAAAAATTATATTCAATGTACTAAGCTTACTAACAGAAAATGAAATTGATGTCCAATCTCTTAGACACTATATGGCACAAACATTTTAAAATGTAGTTTTCACAATGGGCAAATATACAATGCATTCCTTGTAGTTATGCCAACTAGAATTATCAAAAAAAGAAAATAGAAACGTCTCTAATTGGAAATAATATATCAATATGGTTGGAATGCCATATGAAAAAGGAAAGACAGAGGGTGGCCATTTATGATTGTTATAGATTTCAAATATTTTGAAAATTGAAATTTGGAAATGGTCAACAAGAAGAAAAATAATCATTAACATATACAAAAATTGATTACAGCCAAAATAAATATACAACATAATTTACTTTGAAATAGACACAATGCATATTCATTATGAACATTTACGAAAAAGATGTCAAGTATCGATTCAAATAAATTTGTCTTATGCACCTATGGATATGGTAGAGGAATAAATTTCTTGCAAAATTTAAATGCAATAGACAAATCCAATGACATGTCTCCTAAAACAAGTGTATAATAAATTGGCATCTCGATCCTATCACCATGTACAAAAGAAACAAAGATAAAAAAAATACAAAAAAATACCTAGAAAGAAAAGTAGAAACACATTGCATTTGTTAAAAAAACAAATTCATAAACAAACAATAATGAAAAATATTGTAGAACAAAACAATGACAAATTTGTTAAAATGGACAATGATAAAGTTCCAGTGGTTATAGGAATATGAAAAAGAAAACATGTGAGTGAAAAATAGATGCCATTGAAATGTGATACAAATAAACATATATCATTGCATTTAAAAAAAAAATACACAAAAAATAAATAATGAACATGCAATGCAAATAGAAAATGAAAATATGGAAAAAATAATTGAAATATACTCATGAGAAATTAAAGATACGCCTACTATTGCTTGTTCAGTTTGTGAATGTTTACACTTTAAAAAAGATATAGTTAACATTAGCAAGGATATCACTAACATTTGGTCTTTAATCACTATTGATTTTGAATTTAAAAAAAAAGAAGATAAGACAACAACTATGTAAACAATGTAAAAACTCAATTGAAAATGAAAACATGCCTATGTTCACTTGTCCTTTTCAAATAAGAAGAAACAAACCAATAGAGGCAGTTCAAACACTAAGCTCATTAAAAGAAATATTAGTTTTTATGCACATTGCTTTTTCATAAATAAGACAACTTGGATATAAAAGAGCACACATAGGATTATTTGGACAATTATAAATGTGCCTATTGATTTTAACCATATTCAAAAGGCATTGCCTCAAAAACCTATAAATGAATTTCAAATAATTACATTTAAAGTAAAGCGTAAATTGGATTATGAAAATGTGATGTGGTGACATGTCAAGTGACAAGGCAGGTGATGTAATATGATGCAAGAAGGTGATGTGGATTCTTTTAATGTGAAGACAAGTTAAAAAATGTATTTACATGAGAATGAATTTTTTTTATTAAGTGGATACTTATTCATTCCCACTCCATCTTAGTGGAGGTAGGTGAAATTATTCCCACTCCATCTTAGTGGAGGTGGGTGAAATTATGTTTCTTTTTTGTCCCACTCCATCTTAGTGGAGGTGGGTGAAATTATGCTTCTTTTTGTAAGTTTCCTTCATGAAATTCCTATATAAGGATGTATTATTTCTTGTTTTAGGGAGGCTTGAAGTGTGAGAGAAGTTATAATCTTTGATTGAAAGCTTGGGTATCCTCCTTAGTGTTGAGACCAAGTTAAAATTTTAGGTTGGGAGAAAGCTTGATAAGCTTGTTAATGGCATGCAATGTTGGCATATATTTTGTGTTGTGATGTGAGAATTAATGAGTATTGTTGTAGAGATTATATGCTGAAAACCTTGAGAGTTTCTTTTATGATAAATATGAATTATTTTATTGAGAACTTTGTGCCAAGATTCAAGAGAAAATTTTCTGAATTTGAGAGAGAAGTCTTGAGTGAATTATTGAGAAAGTAAGAGTTGTGGGAAGATCCACATCAAGACTAATCTGATAAAAAGTAAGAGTTGTGGGAAGATCCACATCAAGTGGTATCAGAGTAAGTAGAATCCTAGGGAGGAGAGGATTTTTGTTGTTCTAATTTGCATTTTATTTTGTAGGTATGGCAAGAAGGCAAGCAAGAGGAGGATTAGTTCAAATGAACTGAGATTTACAAGATCTGAGGAGAGAGATGGCACAACTAGTCACCATGTTTAACAACATGGGAAGAAAACACCATGATGAAGACACAGAAGGAGAGATAATTCATGATGAAGATCATGAAGAAGAAATGTTACCAAGAGAAGAACCAGTTTCATTTGAAGAAAGAATGGTTAGGGCTTTAAAGGGGAGAAATGATGGTGTCAAGGTTGATGTTCATGATTATGGGGGAAGTTTACAATTATAGGAGCTAGTTGATTTGCTCAATAGTATGGAGAATTTCTTTGAATAGATAACTATGTCTAAAGAGAAGAAGGTGAAATTTGCATGCACCAAGTTGAAAGGTCATGTCATGATCTGGTGGGATCATTTGCAGAAGGAGAGGCAAAGAAAGAACAAGGCAAAAATCAACACTTGGAACAAGATGGAAAATAATCTGAGGGAGAATTTCATTCCATTGGAATACTCTCAATCTCTCTACAAGTGACTTCAAAATTTGAAATAGATGGAGAAGAGTGTACAAGAATACACAGATGATTTCTACAATCTTTCCATAAGAGTGAAGCATGAAAAAATAGATGAGAAAATGGATGCAAGGTATGCGAATGGTTTAAAATTTTCTGTTCAATACAAAATTAGCATACATAAAGTAATGAGTATGGAAGAGGCTTATCAATTAGCCTTAAAATCTAAAGAGAAGCAGAATAGATTTGCTGCTAGAAACACATTTGGTCCAAGAAGAGCACAATTCAAAGCAAGAGGTGGTTTCAATACCACTATAGGTGGATTACAAAGAGGGGAATCATCACAAGCTGTGAAAAATAAAGGAGATGATAGACAAGGCTTCCAATATCATCAAAGAGGAAGAGGATTCCAAGGAGGACATGGATATGGGGGTGCAAGAAATTGGTTTCCTAACCAACCTAGAGCCATTATTTGTAATATATGTGGGGAAGAAGGACATAAGTCAAATTAATGTCCTAAAATACAAGAAAGAAGACAAGAGCATCATCCAAGGGTGAACTTGGTTGAAGCTGAGATTGAATATCAAGCTTCTAAAGTTATAGTAGCAAATGTGGGAGAAAACCTTATGATGAGGAGAACCATGATAGCTCCAAGGCAAGAATTGGGTCAAAACAAAGGAGGTGATGCATGGTTGAGGACCAATATTATTTTAACAGGACAAACTTTGGGTGGTAAGATATGCAAGGTAATCATTGATGGAGGTAGCTATGACAATATGGTTTCAAAAGAAATGGTAGAAAAATTAGAATTGTATTGTGAGAAGCATCTTAGTCATTATAAAATTTCATGGTTTAAGAAAGGGAATGATGTTATGGTTGATAAGAGATGTTTAGTTAAGTTTTCCATAGGAAAGAGCTATAAGGATGAGTTGTGGTGTGATGTTTTTCCCATGGATACATGCCATGTTTTTCTAGGGAGGCCATGGCAATTTGATAGGAAGGTCATCCATGATGAATCCAAGAACACTTACACATTTCATAAAGATGGTACAAAGGTGATATTGTTGCCTCTTAAGGAAGAGATAAAAGAGGAAAATTTGTTAGCCACAAAAAAAAAATTGATGACATGAAATTTTATAGCTATTTTTATTCACTAATTGTAAGGAATGAAGGTGAAGATGTAATGCAGATTCTAGAAGAAGCAATAGAAGTGTAGACACTAGAAAATTACACATTTGCAGTTTTGGGTATCTAAATGCCTTGGGACCACCTTAAATCATCCTAAAACCTTCCTAACCCATTATTCCACCCTAATAACTTAACCAAAGTCCATATTATACCCATTTATATTCAAAAAGTATCATCTGAAAACACCATTCAAAAATAGTTTTTGAAATCACTATTCACAAAACACTATTCACCATCACTATTCATTATGGGACCCACTTTCACTATTAATGATGACATGGCATATGACATAGAAAGTGACATGTAAAAATACATGGCATGTGACATGGCATATGACATGACAAATGACATGGCAAAATGATGTGGCAAAGTGACATGGCTTGGTACCCCACCTTTAGCCCCTTTTTCCAAGATGCTCAATGACATCATTTAAGCATCATAAGGGTCACCACTTGAAATGGGTCTAATTTATCCTCAAGGGTAAGTCATTTGACTTGGTTTTATATTTTCACATGAAAATAACCTTCAAAATTGACTTACCTGCCCCTTTCACACCTTGGGAGAGACAAAGAACCCTCATTTTGGACTTCTTAGCTCCAATAAAAGACTTATCATCCCAAATTGGAATATTCACCTGCCTCACCTTGAATCACCCATGCCCCCTTGAAAAATGGTTCCATATTTGGTAGGAGAACTCTTAAAAGTCATAAATGAGGACAAATAAGGGTGTAACAATGTCTTCGACCCCATTTTCAAACCATGTGCATAATTCCTTTCAAACTTGGAAATTCATGCAAGGTAGGGAGAATTTACAACCCCCATAGGAATATTACACTAACCCCATCCTTTAAATTTGTTAAAAAATGTGCCATACTTCTAATATGCCCTCTTTTGGTGTGTTTTCTCACAAAAAACTACAAATACCCCCCTCTCCTTCACCCAAGAGAGAGGTTGGAAAAGTTTAGTATTGCTGCCAAAATTTTATTTTCAGGTATTCATCCATTTCAAGGAGGCCATTACTCTTCCACATATTGGAGGAAAATAATTCAAAGTAATGAAACTCTACCGAAATTTCCTCAAGACATTTTCATCAACAATCTTCAACAAACCATCTTCATCAATAAGAATCTACAGACATTGAGGTAATCTTTTATTTTGTTATTTCAATTTATTTATTTTTCTCCTCCCTTCCCTTTAAAATTTTCACTCCCTTTACCATTCCTATCTTCATCCCTTCCTCATCTTATCATTTACCCTTTTAGCCCTTCACCCCATTTTGCTTCTTTACCATATTCCTCACTTGACCTCTTTCAGCTCTTTACCATACTCGACATATTATCTTATTTGAATCATCTATCCATTTACGATTTTATCTATTTTCATCCTTTATCATTTACCCAATTTAACAAAATAATCCTTTTGACCCTTACCATTTTACCCAAACCCCAAAACTATGGTCTTGCCTTGACTAGTTTTAGCGTGTGTTAGATTTAGTCATTTTTCTTTGAATAACTATTTCATTTATTTTTGTACTTAGAATTTAATTCATCATTAATTTAAATGAAATTAACTTTCTTTAATTTTATCATCATCATTTTTTATTAGGGGAGTGGATTGACAACCTTCCAAAGAAGCTTTAGTTTCTTGGATCTAGCATATGTTAGGCGGTCCACCCTACATCTTTGTCTAACCAACAAGCATGTGGTAGTGTTGTATTATAGCAGGTATTACTTCAAATAAAAAAAGGAGTTCCCTCTTCGTCTGGTCATCAAAGAGCACATGTTTACTAGGTACACACCCTTCATCTTGTGTTTCTATCTTTTCTCATAGAAAATTAAGGAAAAAAATTACAAAAATATTTTGGCATGTCCAGTGGGACTTGGCATCATCTAGATGCCCTTTTCTTCCAAATTTTCATAGTCTTCATTTGAATACTCTCCTATTTTATTTTATGCTCATGAAATCTGAAATTACCTTTGGCATAAAGTAAATCTTTACGTTATTTTATGTTCATCAAATGAAATTTGAAATCCAAAATTTCTTTTAGCATAAAGTAAATCTTTGAACTATTTTATGTTCATCAAATGAAATTTGAAATTAAAAATTTCTTTTGGCATAAAATAAATCCTTGCATTCTTCTATTCTCATCAATTTGGAATTTGAAATTTCCTTTGGCATAAAATAAAACTTTGCATTATTCTATGCTCATTCAAAGACATCAAAATCTTCCTTTGGTTTAAAATCAAGTGCATTCATGGTTTGATTATTTAATTAGCTCATGTAGCTTTAATTAAATAGGTAAATTAATCATATATTCAATTTTCTTCTTCACACACAAACTGAACCAATTTCATAATCAACACACCAAAATAATACTTAAGACAAGGTCCAACTTGGATTTCATCACCAAGCGGAAACCTTACCCCTACCTAATTTTTGTACTCAGATTCAATCACCGAGGGGTTAACCAACTCCATTCTCTAGTTTGTGAATAAATGGTATATTTTGGCTAAGCAGCCTAGCTTAGTTTTGGGTTCATGAAGTATGGGGAGCAAGCCCCTAATACCAGGCCACATACTTGATTAAGTGTAGAATTGACTCTTGAGTGCCTAAACATCCCAAAACTAAACTAATAGAAATTTATTTAGGATCTTTTTAAGCCAATTCCCTTCATACTCATTTAAGGCTTAAGCCAACAAGAGATAATTAAAACTCTAGGGCTTAACATTCTCTAAAGCATGTTGATTTCTTTCAATTTCTTTTCTTTTTTCAACTACTTCTTGTTTGATATGCAAGGTTCAACTTCCTCTCTTTGGTTTTTCATACGATCTTAACCTAACTACAAGTGAGTAACCAAACCAACCTACCCCCACCTCCTTCCTTACCTTTACCCATAGAATAAATCTTGGACATCGAGGTGACACCACATGATTCTCCTCATATGCCTCATTCACCTAATAGACCCTTGGTGGTCCCTGAATGTGGATGCTAACTTTACTGCCTATCTGGATAATAACCCAATGGTCTTATAACATTACCTTGCCACCTTGGCCCTTTGTGCCCCAACCTATTCCATCCATCTCTTGAATCTTCCTTATGGCATGCCACACCACCTCATGGTGGGTGTCACCTCTACCCAACCTTTTGTTTCTCATGCTTCTTCATAAACTCATGGCCCTCCAGTAGATCAAACCCAATTGAATGTCTCGATTTTCACTCAAGCACCCTCAACCTTGACTGATGCATCTCACATGGAGGTGAGTGTGCCCCTTGCCACCGATAACCTACCAACTATGGGTCAAACTTCCACCATTCATTCCTCTTCCCCTCTTACCACTATCCAACTAACCAACACCCCTCTTCAAAACTTAGTGATTTTGATACCCACAACACTTACTCCCATCCAAACTTGGGTAACCTCTCAAATCTAACCCTATCATACATCCATTACCCCAACCACAACTATTCCCTGACAAACAACTTCCACCTCTTATCAATATGTGGTTAAACCACAAAGCCATATATCTCTCCTTACCTCTTCATTCATACCCACAAATTCTTATGGGGTACCCCCTCAATAAGCATCAACCTCTTACCACCATATTCCCTCTTCCCAACCATCCTATTGGTTTATCAATTCTACCATTCCCGCAACCCAACCCTAGAATAACTTGGTCAAGATGTTAATCGACAAAGTTAACAAGATCAAATCTTCATTTTTAGGATCCCACAACCTCCTTTATTATGACAAAATATGTAACAAACCCATCCATCCATCCATCCATCCTAATCCATGCCTAACCTCCCCAATGGGAACTCCCAAAATTCACTAAGTTCTAAAATAAGGAGGACCCCCAACATCATCTTAGGGCATTTCGGCACTCGTGTTACCTAATTGCCCATGATGACTCCTTTCTTCTCTACACATTCCCCATATCTCTAATAGGACCATCCTTAGATTAATATAGTCCCTTGCCTAAGCATTCTATTATCTCCTTTGCTCAACTAGCCCAAACTTTCTTAGAACACTTTTTAATTAATATCTCCAAGAAAGTCTCCATTACTGAACTCTACTATATCTAGAAATATAAAGATGAGTCTATTGTTGACTTTGTTGCTCATTAGAGAAGCTTAATAAACCAAATTTCCTTCCCCTTACCTCAACTAGAACTCATAGAAAATTTTGATTGAGCATGTATAAAACACATTTCCTCGACATTGCATGTCCAAAGTTTTCAAACATTTGATAAGCCTTTACCATGGCTCATAAACTAGAAAATAGAGCCATTGAATAAGGGAAGTTAAAGTTAAAAAATAAAAACTTAACTTACAAACCCAATGAGACCTCTTCATCTAGACCCAACAACCTAACCAATAGCAATACCAAGAACAAATCAACTGCCAATGCTATTGTCCTCAAAGTTGCACCTCTACCATCTACCAACCAACTAAACTCGAGAAACCAAACCTATAACTCCTTAAATAATTCAAACTAAATAAATAAAATGTGGAATAATTAGAATTAATTAACTCCACTTAAAGAACCATATGCTTATATTTAGTAAAAATTGTTAAAAGCCAACATCATTCAATTTCCACTGATTAAACCATCTCAATAGTTTGATCCTTCTCACCCTGTGATAAGATGGTATAATGAGAATGACCACTGTGTCTTTTATCAAGTCGTAGGGCATGATATTAATAGATGTAACACCTTTAAGAATCTTATCCAATACCTTATCGATAAGGGGGAGCTTAGATTAGATAACCCCAATGCTCCATCAAATCAAGCTCTCAATATATTCAAATGGCCTTTTCCAAACCATTCTCCCACAAAAAATGAGAGAAATAATGTTGAATGCTCTCCAAACACCCATAACATCAACATGATTCATGACACACTCGATGACAAAGAACCTACTCATCAACCCACCAATTCCCCTCCACCTATGAAAGAATTAGAGTTACCTTCTACCCCTTTGAACAGCCAGATAGAAGAAGTAACCATACCCAAACCTCCAATAGAAGCTTCCACACCTATCTCCCCTATTATATACCCATCCGTTCCCTCTTTGAAGGCTATCTCACAAGAAAATATAGCCTCATCCACCAAACCTCTAATTACAAAACCTTCTACCACAAGCCAAGACAAGGGTAATAAAATGAAACCAAAACCCCCAACCCCTTCTTTGGTGAACCAACCTAGCATTTCTAAAACCTCCACCCAACCATCTAAAACCTCTGATAAACTAACCAAACCTCAACCACTTGAAACAAATAAAGTAGATAAACCTCCTTCAAAACCAACAAAAACAACTAAGGCGGTAAAACCACAAAAGAACCCAAAATTTTGAATTTTACCTCCTTCAACCTTACCCTTCATCTTAAGTCCTCATTCCTCTACCTTGAGCATGAATCCCATTATTTATACCAAAAACCTACCACCTCTACTTGTTACACCATCACACTTCCTTTCTAAAACATCTCTCCTACCAACACTGACAATACCTAAGCTACCTACCTTACCATCGTTTCCTTCTAGCTCATCAACCGTATTACCTAAACCAAAGCCATTGAGAAAACATAAAAATTTAAAATAACCTACTTCCAAACAATCTTCTACCTCAACACATAAACCAAAAACCACCAAATCCCTACCACCTTTAGTGGAGTCATACTCAACCATTCTCTAAAGGTTGTTAAAAACCTCTTTCATAACCTTACCACCTATAAAACCTTTCCAACCTATCAAAATTTTTAACCCTTCACATCCTCAACCAAAATGGTTCAATGATAACCTGATATGTGAATATCATAGGGCACTAAGACATGACATCAAGAATTGTAAAGCTCTCTAAACACTTGTTCATAGCTTATATGAAAATGATGATCTGTTATCAAAAAAAATCCTTCATCCCCATTGCCAACCCAAACGCCAACCTAACCCATCCAAGCTTCAATATTACCTAAGAACAAAGAAGAAGAACCAAAGCAACCACCCAATCCAGAAAACCCCCTTATCCACACTATTCACATGGTCACCTGATCCTGGGCCCAACATAAGGATAAAGGGAAGGCTAAGGCATCTGTTCCTTAGACTTACCCCTCCTTAAATTCCCAAATAAATAATACCCAACCCTCTCCATATTAAAACAAGCCCAAAATATCTATCTTAGGAGCCTCTCCATCTAACCATCCATATCCTAATCCATATGTAATATCCATCAAGAAAGCTATTCTCAAACAACTCCACCAAACTCCAATAAAGATAAGCTTGTATGAGTTAATCTTGACTTCTCTCCATCATGGCCAAGCACTCATAGAATCCTTACAATCCATCGAGGTCCAACCTAATGACCATGAACCTCTATCCACCTTTTTTGGTGCCCTTCAAACTTTTAAACTTGTCATCTTTAAAAATACTGAAATACATTCTATTTATTCAGAGGATCCCAATCCCCTACTCTTCATTATCATATACATCAATAAAACCCACGTCAAAGGAGGGATGATTTATGGAGGAGCTACCATCAATATTATCTCATCCCACACTTATGACCAACTACAGTTACCTATGAACACCATGTCTAAAAGCTTAGTAGTCCTTCATTCCTTTAATGATACCATGGCTATTACCTTAGGTACATTTATCTTCCACATCTATGTAGGACCCTGAATTGTTCCTGAGCTCTTCTATGTTATACAAGGATAATTCCAATATAACATGCTACTTGGACATCCTTTAATTCATGCCATAGGTTGTGTTCCTTCCACCTTCATCATTGTGTCAAGTTTGATCATGAAGGACAGGTTGTGACAATCCAAGCCAACTCTAATCCTTTTACATCTTGCAACATGACATATCAACCTAATGATGTCCTTATTCATCCTTCATCCATCTCACAAACCTTTGATAATAACACAACCTCACCAACCAAAACCAATAACATCCCTACACCTAATGTTGATGAGGCTTCCACTAGCTCATCTATCCCCTCTTCCCAGATTCCCATAGAAAACCCTGTGACAACCATATTCTATCACCTTTCCTTTGGGGAATATAGAATATTGGCCTTGGATACCTTCCCTACTCCCCAATAATATGGGAACCTCAAATATGACCCTTCTTATGAGACCAACATTGGAACCATTTTCCATTTTGGGCTCCCAAACCATCAAATGAATTTTATTTATGGGGGACTTAATCGGCCACTTCTAGCTCCTACGACTACCTCATCCACCTGACCATTCACCCCAAAATTTTCCTACCTTAGAAAACATAAATTTTCTAAATTATATCTCCATAAGTGTGCCTGAAAAGGATTTGGCTTTAGTTGTTATGAATAAGGACCTCATGAGTTACCTTATGTCAAAACTATGAAATCTCATGAGTCATTTGTCTTGGGGTATAAACCACCTAAAGAATCTACCAAATCAACCAAACTCATTGCCACCATAGAGGAAGATATATCATCCTCAAAAACCCAACCAATTTCCCCACTTGAATAGCCTAAAATCATCCACCCTAATGTTTTTTATCAATATCATCAGCCTCAACCCCTTGATTTATCGTGAAGGTGGCCAAACCAAAACCATTCCCCTCATCCATCCCGAAATGGTAGAAAAGGAATCTCCTATCATTAATACCATTCATCATCAGGATGTTGACTCTATTCTCACCTTCCTTAGTGTGGGGGATTATTACATCCATAAATTTCTTCCTGAAAAGAACCAAACCATGTTGAATGAATCTACCACTAATATCAACTTGGGCACCCTAGATGACCCCCACATCATCAAGTTTAGCCAATCACTAAATACAATGGTACTTCAAGACTTCTCTTCTTTCCTTTGAGACTATAGCATAACATTCACTTGGTATTATAGTGATGTGCCTGGGATTGACCCCACCATTGCTACCCATAACAAAGTCATTCATCATGATGCCAAACCTATCAAGCAAGAGCTTCAATGCATGCATCCTTACATAGCGCTTCCTGTCAAAGAAGAGCTTCAACATATTCTATCCATAATGGGTTTCTAATATAGTTCCCATCACCAATCCATAGGGGGACTTCACCTTTGCATTAAATTTCATGACCTTAACCTTGCTTGTCCAAAAGATGACTTCTCTTTGCCTAACATCGACCAACTTGTTGATCTTACAGTCAGCCATTAGATGTTATCTCTCATGGATGGGTTTTTGCTTTACAATCATATCTTGATTGCTCTAAAAGATTAGCATAAAACTACCTTCACCACCCCATGGGGAACCTTTTACTATAAGGTCATGCCTTTTGGGGATAAAAATGCTAGTGCCACCAACCAACAAGCCATGACCTAAATATTTCATGACCTCATCCACACCATTGTAGAAGATTATGTCGATGATCTCTTGGGAAAATCCAAATCTTGTAAAAATCATCTTAAGGTTTTTGACATCATATTCAAATGCCTGATCTATTTCTAAGTCAGACTCAATCCCAAAAAATGTGTTTTTGTAGTCTTTTTAGTAAAGCTTCTTGGCTTTATCATTTCTCTTCAAGGAATCGAAGTGGACCCTGCCAAGGTCAAAGCAATATTGGAGATGCCTCATCCTACCAACCTTAAGCAACTCCATAGCCTACAAGGAAAACTCCAATCCATTCAACACTTCATTTCATCATTATCAGATAGATGTCACCCTTTTCACCATCTCCTTAAGAAGGATACCTCCTTTAAGTAGACCAAGGACTACCAAAAATCCTTTGATTCCCTTAAGGAATACATTCTCTATCTACTATTTCTTATTCCCCCAAGGATGAGTACCCCTTTGACCTATATATTTATGCCACTATCATTCCCTAGGGGCAATGTTGACTCACTGAGATGAACAACACAAAGAGCAAGTCCTGTACTACATTAGTCATACACTTGTAGAATATGAAACTTGATATACCCATACCAAAAATCTCTACTTAGCTTTAACCTTCGTATCCACCAAACTCTACAAATACCTTCTTAACCATAAAACCTTTGTCATAACTAATATCGACACACTCAAATACGTGCACTCTAAACCATACCAAAACTAGCGTATGGCTAAGTGGCTCATGCTTCTGGCTGAATTCAACCTTGAATTCTTCCAGCAAAAGTCAATTAAGGGGCAGGCCATCATTGACTAGTTAGCTGAAGCTCATTTACCCAATGACCAAACACCTCCTCTTGCCTTTCTAGACGAGTCCATCGTGAACCCATTTTAAGACGTTGGCATAACCTATCAAATGACCATGTTCTTTGATGGCTCAAAGTGTTAGCAAGGAGGTGGTGCTGGAGTTATTCTTATCCCTTTTGATGGTGAACCCCTTCCACTCTCCTTCAAACTCAACTTTGAATGCACCAATAATATGGTTGAGTATGAATCCAGAGTGATAGGTCTCTAAAGTACTCTAACCTTAGGAATTAAGACAATCCATATCTTTGGTGATTTCTAACTTGTGGTCAACCAGGTCAATAGATCTTATCAATGTAAGAATGATGTTTTGCAAAAATATAAAATTTTAGTTGACAAACTCTTAGCATCATTTGAACATTACCTAATATAATATGTTCCTCGATCTACCAATAAATTTTGCCAATATAATGGCTTGCCTTACTTCCCAGATCCCTTCTCATCCTTTCAATCCTAAAATATTTGTCACCATTCACCATTTTACCACACCTTATTACAACTATTTCAAACTCCTTACCATTTTTTAATGTGGAGAAATCCCAATTTGACATTTGGTATGACCAAAATTTTAACTACCTCCACCTAGGCATTGTTCCTTTTAACCTCTCTCAAAATGCCTAAATAAAATTTGTTCAGAGTACCTCTCATTACACCATACTAGGGGGAATTCTTTACAAATGTGGTTTTTAAAATCTCCTCCATTGATTACAGAGTCATGAAGCTTCCCATGCCATCAAGGAAACACATGATGGGATCTGTAGGGGAAACCTTAGTGGCCTAGCAATCGCTAAATGTATCCTTCACCTTGGCTATTATTGGCCCACCCTCAACTAAGATTGTTGCAATTATGTAAAAAAGTGTGTTAAATGCCAACAACATACTAATTTACATCACGTGCTAGCCAATAGTCTCTAGGTATCTAAAGACTTTTGGCCTTTTTCCCAATGGGGGCTTGATCTCATTGGGGAAATTAACCCCCATTCTTCATAATGATATAACTTCATCATCATAGCCAATAAGTACTTCACCAAGTGGGTGGAAGCTATCCCTCTCATCTTGATCAAAGTAAAAAGGATTGTGGATTTCATTAGTCATCATATCATTTGTCGCTTTAGTGTCCCTCATAAAATCATCATCGATAATGGCAAATCCTTTAAGAACAAGCAAGTTCAAAGCCTGTGTGATTAAGGTAGTCAATGCTTCAGGGTGGGATTGGAAATTGTACATCCCATTCACTTTATGGGCCTATCACACTAGCATCCAAACCTCGACGGGTGTTACCCCTTTCTCTATTATCTTTGGAGTAGAGGTAGCCTTACCCCTTGAAATCCAAATCCCCTCTCTTTACATCTCTTTACAAGATATCATTTTTAAAAAGGACTTTTGTCAGCATCATTAAGCTCAACTTGAGCTCCTTGATGAGTGCTGCTTGGTAGCCCTTGCCCACCTCTGCATCTATCAAAAGCGTATCACATGTGCTTATAACAAGCACCTAAAACCTTAAGACTTCACTATTATAGATCTCATCCTAAAGGAAAACCAAGATGGAGAAAAGCAAATGGGGCAAGTTTACTTTCAATTAGCTCTAACCATACATCATCACCCATAAGTACAGATCAAGTTTGTCCTCCCTTGAAGGTAAACTAGAACTTGAGCCTCTCAATGCTTCATATTTACATTAGTTCTTTTGCTAAAACATGAATCAAACCTATTTGCATGTCTAACTTAAGCTCATCCCTTGATTATGAGATATTTACCTTTCACATTCCTCTTATCCTTTCTGAGAATAACAACAAAGAATAGTGTACTTAACCATCATAGTCATGATCCAATCCTAAGTATGGGCACCCCGACTCTACCCATAGCATGGTTCTCATGGATACTTTCTGTCTTTAACATGATGGGATCTCATGGTCATTATTCCTTAGTTCCCCTCCTTTCAAAAACCTTCTTGTGTTCAAGTTTCATCCTTATAAAGGGGAAAACCTTGAACCTACTTATATTGGTCCATGTCTACAAATATCAAAATTATTCTGCAAATACAAAATATTATTTGGGTTAAACTCTTTGGCATCATAGATTGCTCCCTCAGAGGATAGCTGCCTCAAAATCAATATCAAAAAATTTCTTCAAAATTAAAAGTAGACCGCTCACTCAAAGGATAGCTACCTAAAAGAAATTCAAATTTTATTAAACAAAAAAATAGACTACTCGCTTGAAGTATAGCTATTACAAGCATTAAAAACAAAGCCCATAAACTTAGACCACTCCCTCATAGGATAACTAAGTCAGCTTTGACAAAAATAGAAAGAAATTCACTGGAAGCTTCTTACATCGATCAAATTACCAAATAATAAAACTTAAAAAGACCCATTGTCAGCCGTAATCAGCTTACAACCAACATAATCAAATGAAATCCATAATCAGCTACTACATGTAGACTTCTCACATCGATCAATCTACACTTATCATAAGACATGGACTAGTCTATTACAATTTAGTGGTCACCTATAAAAGGGGCAAACCAACCCACATAAGGTTACCATTCACATTTTCCATCTTCCTCACTCTATCTATCACTTGTGTTTCCTTCTTCCTCTTGATCAAGGGACTATGAGCTTACTTGATGCCAGGTGATCAATAAATTTTTTTAATCCATAAATACACGCTAATGCGAAGCATTTACAAGGCTTATATTCATTATGTCTATCTTACTTTTGGGTTTTATTTTTGGTCCTCACCAACGATGAAGCATCATGCCCCATTATTTATCTCTAAAATGCATGGCTAAATGTTTTTGATCAATTCTAACCATTTCCCATCATTTTGATCATTATGTTCATCCAACCTCAAAATAAATATATCACATTAAGCATTTTATACATGTTTACAAATAAACTATGCAATATCTTTTATTTATTTATTTAAGGTGTGAGAAGTCACATGACTTTTACAAATCTATCTAACTATCTGCACCTCATCCTCCTTACTTCACATTTGGATTATTCTCTACTGATTCTAGGATTATAGTCATCCATCCTACTTGATTGTTCCCTGACCTTGCATCTGTAATGTTCCCCATCTCAGTGGTTGCTAAAGGGCATACTTTATTTTCGTCTTCCACATTCATCTCCATAGGGTGAGAATCATACTCCACTTTAGGTCTTTCATAAGTGATATATTCACATTCTTTCCCCTTTTACCCACCTATGCCTCCTAACCCATTACCACATGCTCTAAATGTCATATCCTAACCATTGGCAATGTCTGCTTAAAATTGGTAGTTTTTTTATTTTGTACCAGCTAAAAGGTCATCCATAATAGGGGAATAATCACCTTGTCCTCACCCCCATAGCTTCTTATTGGTTAATCCTGACCTAGCAGAATCAATAAGTCATTGGTTCCATAGAGATGGGATAGGGGATGCAGACATGGCCACCATTTGACTAGCCTACCCATGTAGCTCTTGGGTCAGGCAAGATCCATCCTCTACCGCTTACCATGCTATTGGTTTTCTAACTCATAGAATCTACCTAGCCATCAAATAAATTATTTGCATGCCATTTTTCCTCTATATCCAATAAATCTTAGCTTGTAGTGGTGATGATCATTTTTTATTATGACTATGCAGATCTTGATAGAAAACCATCTCCTAAAACTTGGATCATAGTGATAGCTACTACCAATTTGATTTTAACCTCACACAACTTCAATGGATGTAGCCTCCTAACAAGGACACCTCTTCTTTGGATTAGTTTTATTAAAGGTCATTTATGTTATTAGGCTTGATATTCCCTTCTTATTTACCCTACCTTACCCATCCATGCCTCTCATCCTACTAAATGTGGGATCATTGCGGTAACTATTTACCAACCTACCCCATTCACTTTCACCATTACCTTCACCATAACCCAACACCTCTATTATTTCACCAAAACCCTCTGCCATTAGCCCAAACCAACCCATGTGGTTCATCCAATTGGGGCAACCCACTTGGAGACCACTAACCCAATACCTATTTGGAACTATAATGTCCACGGACTATGTAGGTACTGCTTATGAGCAACTCAGACACTAACATTTCCATTTTCTTCCCTTCACCATCAACTACAAGCAAACCAAAACCAACCTTAAATAGTTTTGACCTCTTGCCAATTTTACATCCAACCAACTTGACCTAAAATTTATGGTTTTTCAAATCAAGGCATCCCATTTGCAAGCCACTAACCATCCTTTTAATCAAACTACATTGGCCTAATGTCCATTTTGACTATGTAGGCACCACTCACTAGTAGCTCAACCACTAACAACTAACTCCACATTTCTTAACTAATTTTTTATGCTAAACATTCCTGTCACCTAGGGCATCCTAAACCAATACCACCTTGAACATTCTTTCTTGGCACCTTTGGGTTCTAATGCCACTTACCTTGTCCATAATTTTTTTCTAGCTTGTCAATCTATTTAATCACTTTTTCATCTTGTCAATCCATTTTAACACAAAGATTGATAGATTTCCCAATTCCCCCCTCTTCTCTCCTATCTAGCCACCATCTCCTCTATTTTGTCAGCCTCCCTATCACCTTCCTATGCTTTTACTCTATTTCTTACACCCTAAACTATGTTACATCCTCTTTGTCTCCCTACCTTCTCTTTACTACCTTAGCCAAGCATGTATATCATTCCCCTTCTTTGTCTGATTTATGTCCTGACACTCTTAGCATTCACTCACTTCCTTTTGTTCCCTTTCATTTCCTCACTAGTTTTGTCTCATCTCGGATGCCTTTCTCATTAACTATTTCCCTTGTTCTCATCACATTCTCCACTTCATTCCTCCTTATCTCACCATTTTATCTTTTTTTAACATTTTTATTTCCTCCTCATCTATCCCCACTCTAGGTATTTATCCTAGAGAAGCCTTCCATAATTGCCCTTTTCTTGTTATCTCTAATTCCCCTTTGCTCTCCATCACAGTACTCACTTATTTTTCTCATTTGTAGGAGTATCCATGCTTTGTATCCCCACTTCAATTCTTCCTTCTTGTCATCCCTAATTTTCATCCCTTGTATTCATCTCATTCTTTCACCCCTTGTATTTCCCTTTTTTTATCTATCATTTTCATCACCAAATCCTTCTTCTTGGTCTTTTTAGACTTGTTTTCAAGCCTTTCGTGGCCACCCAACCATTGGGTTTGCCATCCTTTTCATTTCTTCACTTTTGCCTTTTATTTTCATTTTCTCTTCATCATTACTTGACACTTCTTATTTTTCATCCATATGACCATGCTTAGATCCTTTCATCCCCCTTGGTCAACTCAATGCTTCTCTTTTCATTCATCTCCTGCTCAACCCTTCAACGCTTTCTATGTAACACTTTTTAGTGCTTTATCTTTTTGCCTCATTCACAAATCATGTGACCAACAAACATGCACAAGCACTGCCAGTTGTTTAGAAGAAGTTTCCTTCCCCATCCCCTTGGTCTTGCTCATTTTATATCCCTTTTATTCTACTCTTTCATCGCTATTTGAATCAAACTAAAAACCATCTTCAAATGGGAGATTTGGGATATCTATGTGGGAACACAACCTGCTCCCTAAATTAATTAATGTTATTATTATTCACCTCACTCCATATTCCAAAACCCCCTAGCATATCTCTCTGAATTCCATCAAAATCTCAATGCTTACTTATTTTTGGGCCCCACTGACTCAAGGGTCAAGGGTTTGAATCTTTACCATGACCTATTTACCCACTCTGCTATTTTGCTTCTTTGAATCATTGAACCATACCCCTTTCATATCCTGTTTATGACATTATTGTGGAGTATTCATAATGTCAGCTTATTTGGATGGTGATGAAAGACCCCATCAAATTATCAAGATAATTCAAGTAGTACTCGATTTCCTACAGACTAGTACAACCTATTTCTCCCATTTTCTACTAGTATAAATTTTAGAATTATTACCCCTTTATTTTATTATGACCTTCTTTTTGTCCTACCCTATTTGGACTCTCCCTTCCTTTTCCACCTTCATTTTTATCTATGAACTCATCACCTATTCATATTGAGGAAACTAGCTACCCAACACTCCCAACCTCAAAATAACTACATTAGGGCTAAAGTTAATTTTGGACATTATGTCCATGGAGCTATTAGGTAGCATTTATAGACACCTAAATATGGCCATCGATAACCCCCAATCAGGATTTTGGCCAATTTCCATCTAAAATGCATAATTTGGCCTAAAAACACTAAAACATGCTAAAATATTTAAAACTGACATATTTAAATGCCAATATTGTCTAGGGTATCACTAAATGGGGTTATGGAATTTATGGGCCAACTAACTTTGATCAAATCATTCTGAGTCAAAATGCTAATTTTTCACCTAGGTGCTCTAGATTGCTCTTTCCTATCAAATATTATGCACAAGATACAAGCCTTTGTTATTTATTGTTGGGAACATTCTAAATGGTAATATGGTTCTAATGCATCTGACATCACCTTCCAATTCTAATCCAATCAAATTTAGGACTAATAACAAGGCATTCTGATCAATTTGAGTAATTTATGCACAAAGTGATTAATCATGCTTAAGAGTTCATCAACCCATATCAAGGCATAATTAATAATTTCATGAAAATTTATTGAATAATTGTTTTTAGAAATGAATATTGAATATCTTCATCATCAAGTAACCTCATTTCTTGAGAAGACATCCCTAGGCCATAAATGCCACAAATAGTAGGATTCATGCCCTCCATGCCTCATTAATGCCTTTCGTGATGTCCTCTATGCCTCTTAAATTCACCTTATTCCAATGTCATGATGAGGATAATTACAAACTTAATTCCAAAAATTGATTTATTCTTCAACCACACATCTCAATATTGAGATGGATGGTTGAGGTTGATTCTGATCAAAGCCAAAAATCTATAAATAAGAGGCCTCACAACATCATTTTTAAGCTTAATTTATGCAAAGTTATAATGTAGGATTGATTCCAAAATATTCATGCAAATAGTGTTACCATGCCAAATTGATTCCAAGTCAAGCAAAGCCACAAGTCAAAGGTGCCAAGGAGAGATAAAGGTAGCCAAGCTTCCATTGCCAAGGACTTCATGAGCACAAAACTGAGCAAGCCACTGCTACAAAGGCATTTGGAGCATCCAAGGAAGGTGAAGGAATTCTTGTGTTTGATTCCTTGCTTTTTAATTGTGTTTGTCATTTGATTTTGTTAACTAAGCTCTCCCTAGTGTCTAGGCCTAGAGATGTTATGTTATTAGTGTGTTTATTTCATTTTGTTTTCATTTTGGAACTAACACCATACTAACCATCCTCTCTTTATTCAAATTCTTAGATCACATAATGGCACACCCAGTGGGACTAAATGCATCTCACACCTAAAGGAGTTCATTATGCAACTCTAAAATATTTATTTGAGCCTCTAAAACTCTTGAAAATTAATTTTCTAACTTTATTTTTCTATTTTTGTTTGCCACAATTTTTACACAGTAACCAACATCAGAAAGAATATCGATATCAATTACCTGCTTAACCGACATTAGTTAGTCAAATCAACATTAGTTAGATCTCAGTTATCCAAAGTAATCATCGTCAATTGTAATAACTGACATCGGTCACTATGCTTTTCTTAAAACATAAAACTAAGAGCTATTTTTCCAAATTTCATTGTTTCAAGCTAAAAAAAGCTTCAATGCTAAAGGACATGCTAAAAATTTTGCTATAAGACCAAACTTGATATTTATTCAAAACATGTTTAGATCACCTTTTGCACGCTTAAAAATAAATTAGGAACCTTGTTTTTGGTGTTTAAATAAGAATTTAGATGTTTTTAATGAATGTTTTCAAATTTTTCAACTAAGACCAAGGGGTCAAATGAATATCACCAAATATTTTATTTTGGGCTTAAAATTAAACACGCTTGACAATTCTTGTTTGCAATAGTTTTTTACTTAAGTTTTGTTTTGCAAAAAGAGGAATGTTGCATGTATAATCTTCCATTTGTCCCCTATAGGGAACCCTTGGAATCAAAAGCACCATTCCTATTGCAAGTAGCCTAGTCTAAGGCTTAGAAAGAAAGTCATCTAAAGCACTCCCCAAAAACTCATCAACATTTGGGTGATCTTGAAAATGACCCTAAAGTCATTCTACTTTCATGTTTTCTTTATTTTTATGCATCTTGGATTATGAGGGGGACTTCATCACCTCCCACAAGTTCTTAGGGAAGATTTGACTTGGGTTTTCACCTCTCAGCATTGAATTAATTTGGATCCTTTGGATTTTCACATGGGACATAGTGGCACTTTGGACATTGCACAACACTAAGAAAATAGTAGGATGTAGTGGTTGTAAAAAGGACTAGACCTTTTTGTAATAAGCCAAGTGATATGAACACAAAATTCATGATTTTATTTTAAATTTTTGGCATGAAAGTCATTATGCAATTGATTCCCCTAGATCATTCAGAAACTTGTTAGATCTTAGAAAAATCCCCACTTGACATGAAAGTATTGTTGTTTCAAGGTGCACCTCAAGGTCCATGTCACAGTAATATCATTTGAGAGAAGGGTGGGTGTAAAAACCCTACTATATAATGTGTATTTACTTTTGGATGAACACTTAAAATCCTCTCAAATGATGTATATTGATGGATTCCAACAATACCAAGTAACCTTGTTAGTTTAGGATCTAAGGGAAATTAATTATTTGATCTTGTCCTAGATTAAAGTCTTGTTTGGAGTCAAAACTTAGTGTAAACAAATAATCTAAAAACCAATCACATAGTCTAAATTTTCCTTTGAACAAAGAGGTGTTATGCTACCTTCATGAGATCATCCATTTGCCTTGTTCAAAGTTCATCAAAAGCTTGAGAGTCATATCATCTACTTTGGCACAGTTATGATTCCCAATTGAGTCTAGACCTTTACCAAAGTTATTTAAGTCCTTCACTTATAATTTAAATTAGAAATTACACCTTTACATATCTATAGGGTTGATGTGTTAATTGGGTTCACCATTTTCACTAAACTTGAGGGAACTTAGGTTAATTTCCAATTTAGGTTGAAGGTCGTTTAAGACTCATAAATCATTGTCCTCACTTAATAGACTTAAGCCATTTTGTGCTAAATACTTGCACTTTGGGTCTATGCACCACAATATTTTGAGTCAAGAAAAGTAGTGTTATGCTATCAAAATTTTAGGAAAACATCTTTGGCTTAGAGAGTTTTTGAAACAAATCTTTTTCATATACATTTTGGGTAGTATATCATCGTTACACTACCTAAATTTTTTTGAATATTGTTTCATAGATCCTCTTGCATAGAGTTCCAAATTTGTTACTACATTTTTAGACTAATCCAAGTGTACTTTTGTGATCCTTTGTCTAAAGCATAGTTATACCATTCACTTGTGTCTAGCTTGTTTGTCAAAAAGAACCAAGTTTTATACCATTATTTGTGAGAAAATAAACTATTGATAAAGTGCCTTTTGTTTCATATCTTATACCTAGTTGATCAAGTTCATGTCCAAGAATCAAATGCCTAGTGTTTGTTAGAAGTGTTTCAAATCTATTAGATTAAAACTTTCATCTATTTCAAAGTCTAGATTTTGACACTATTTGGCCAAGAGTCCTAACACATGCCTTGTTTGAGCCTAGCTTTTGACACTACGTTTGGCCAAAAGACCTACCAAATTTTAAATTTCCTAGATTAGACTGATTTGAAAAACTTTGACCTTACAGTTTGGAATTTTGATTTTCAAACCATTTACTTGCTTATTGTTGTGTGAACAGTGAAATGTTAGATATTTTATGCTAGCTTGTTTCCTCACAAACCTTTGCATAAACCTATTGATCCTTTTGACAAATCTAGACCAAGTTGGAACATCATCTATTTTAGATATTGTCCTTTTTAGATTTTGTATAACTCTTTGATCTTTTATTTCAAATCATTGACTATGGAACCCAACATGTATTCCTACTCTTGTAGTGGACTCATGTACAATTCAAGGATTAGTAATGTAGTTACACAAGAAGAAATGGTGCAAGACCCCTATGCAGATAATATTGCTTATGAGATGGATTCTTATCCCTCTTATAATACTTAATCAAGGGTGCAAAGCCAAGATCTATTGGCTAATTATTTAGTTAACACACCACCTTACATAGAATAAGAACAAGACCAAGAACAAACTACACAATACCTAGCTACAATACCCATGGTGGATGAGCCAGTTATTCAATAGTCATATTATACTAATACGTCTTCCATGTATGATCCATTTTTATTTGAGTTAATTTTTTTTGAGAATAAAGATGAGATTTTGGTTAGATCCATATAGGTAGGGGCTAAATTTACAGTAGACTCCCCCATGAAAATTTACCAAGTCTAGTAAGAGTGCCCCATAATATCATTTACGATCAACAAGCTTCTTCTAGCACTCCTATGGCTCTAGTCCAAACAATATATCAAGACCCTAATATATCCATTTGAGGCAAAAATATTATGGAAGATCACTTTGACCAAATGCAAATAACATATCAAATATATCTAAATCTAGTACATGATTTCAATTAGATGAACATGGTAAGTAAGCCTCTCATTGACCTAGTTCCTTCAATAGGAGTGACCATAGAGTTAACTAGATAAGAGAATCTAAATTTTGACCCATTCATACAAACTGTTTCAAAAGATAACTTAATGCATATGCCCATTATTGAATAAGTGTCTTTAGCCTCTACACTGAATAGTGAGCCAAATATAGTAGATAATGTGCAAACAACATCCAGTGCCAATCAAAGTCATACTAATGCACAAATAACTAGCCAACAACATGTGCTTATAGTTAATCCTATGAATAGGTCATCATACCAAGGAATAGAAGCTTTTTCACCCCAACCTCAACTGATTGCTTCTTAAAATGTATAACATATGGAGTTAGGTAATAAAAAAATGGCCAATGTCACACCTCAATAACATAATATGATGAATCCTACCCCCCCTCAATAGTTAGTGAGTAATATTTCACAATAGCAGGCATAGTCTAGTGTATCAATGCAACAAAGGATGAATGCATTACCACCTCAATCAGGGGTAACAAATGTTTCACCTCACTAGGTAATGATGAACATACCTCTTCTGTCATAGACTAATATGCTGATCCAAAACCAAGTAATGACTAGTTAATAATGTGCAAATATTGGTCAATGATAGATGACAAATATAAAACCTAATTTATTTTCCTCATAGGGAATCATGTAATAAGGAGGTCCCCATGTTTCATAGGTACCTACTAGATAACCATTGGTTCAAAATGTGACATAAATCTAGAGATAAGGTCTTGGTCCACAAGTTCTCACTCAACAATAAGGTTCGATTAGTTGACAACATGTCCATTTTCAACCACAATAGGCACAATATAGCTATATCTCTCCATCCCAACCACAAAATCACCCAAGCAAACCTTTATCATTAACCTAAACTAGAACATCTCACAACTAAATATGCAATTTCATGTACATCCTAATCATTGTATGTGTATTCCTAGTCTATTTCCAAACACTGCCAATATACCCCAATAGGTATCTCCATCATACCCTAGTCAAAGTGTTCCACTTGTGACCTCCCAACCATCTATCCAAACCCAAATTCTCCCTCAAACCAATATTCCATCCATTTTCCTATCCCAAGAATTACAACAGATGAAATATGCAATTGTTACCATTCAAGCTGGTAAACAAACTAAAAATTTCAAATTGGATGACATATGTTCCTATCCATTTAACATAGAGTATTTGTAGATACCATTTCCTCCAGGATATGAACAATCGAAATTTGATAAATACAAAGTAAAAGGTGACCATAAGGCTCATTTGATCAAATTCTTTGTCGCATGTCAGCTAGTGGCATATAGTGACATATACATTTTACTTCTATTTCCAAGGAGCTTGGCTAGACAAGCCTTGGAGTGGTTTTTGAAGTATCCCAAGAATTCAGTAATAGACTTTGATGATTTTTTTGATAAGTTTTTGCATCACTTTTCCTATAATCTCAAGCATGAGATTTCATTAGTGGACTTAATGAAAGCAAAGCAAAAATTCGGTGAGAGTTTTTCAAGTTATTTACAGTGATGGATATCCCTTGCAAGTTATTTCACCCATAGTTTACTAGATAAACAATTAGCCATTGTGTTTACTAAAAATTTGCATAGTGAGATAGCCTATCATTTGGAACTACAATGTGAGCATACCTTCAAAGAGATCATTGATAAAGGTTTATTGATCAAGAGGGAAATCATCAATAAAAGAGTCATCAAAATTAATTCAACTAATAAAAATTAAGGTACCAATCATGGAAATGACCAACATACCATCTAAGCACAAGCATCACAATCGGCACAGGCTAATAACCATGAAAAGATGAAGCAATTCAACCGCAATAAGAATATTGTGGGAAATAGAGTAACTAAATCTCATCATGTCCAAATTATGTAGACATCATTTGCACAACCTTTTTAGCTTACTCCTACCCATCAACCTCTTCAACCAATATTGCAAGCACAACAACTAAAACCTACACAACAAATGCAACAACTGTTACCATTACAAACCCCTCCTCCTAGAAGAACCGTGCCTGCACATCATGTCTTTAGTGACCTAAGAGAACCTATTGAGTCTATATTTCAAAAGATTTCTACCATTAATCTAATTAATTATCCTATACCAAAGCATTATCGATAAGGTATTCCTTATCCTTATTGGTACTGTGAAAATGAATTTTGTGACTATCATTGGGTCAACGGGCATAATCTATGAAGATGTGTCCAAATCAAGCATTTAATTGAGAATATGTTGGAGAATGGGGAGATAAAATTAGATAATGGTGCTTCCACTTCTAATAAAAATCTTAAGATCTATCAAAACCCCTTTCCCTGACATAACAATCAATAACAATAGAACAATCAACAACAAAAACAACAACGGCCAACATAGCAACATAATCAATAGTATCAAAATCAAAGGTTAAATGAGTAGAATCAAAAAAATTAGTAGTAGAACCCACAACAATAGAACAATGGACAAAACCAAGGTCAACATGGTAAAAACCAACAAACCTACCATGCAGTTGCACATGAATAAAATAGGGTTGTAGGTCATATTGTAAGGGGTATCATTAATACCATCTCCATTAATCATAGACCACACACTAATCAGCCTAGACTATTTCTAAACAACAATATTTATTCAAATTACATAGATAATCCTTCTTTGACCTGAGAGGGCATACAGGCATACCAACAAACTAGGACTTCCCTTTTTAGATCTTATAGTGACAACTCATTCTTGCCATGTGACCACATGCAAGTGCACCGATAACTGAGACTTGTCTTGTCTTCTCCCACACCATTTCTAATAGTAGTTAGCAATAATGGTCTAGTATTTAATCTTGATTATGCAATCAAAAATTAGAGGTCAAATATTACTATCCCAAGCCCACAACCATCCACCACTTTTCCTGTCATCTAACTAACTGTTCAACCTCAGAATAAACCATTCACTACTAACCAAGACAAGAAGTTTTATATTGTGGAATAATTATAGAAGACATCAATATAAATTTATATTTTAGATTTGCTATGGATGTCAATAATACATAAGAACATCTTGAATGAGTTTTTGACCCAATCCATTGTTGCTAGTGACATATCCCCTGATAAATTTCAAGCTTTGGCTGGACACTTAGCTCTAGCCCAACAAATCACATTTAACCAAAGTGATATGTCTTCTCTTGGCCCACTCCATAATAACCCATTGTACATACAAGTTTGTATCAGATGGCATAAAGTGAAACATGTCCTTATTGACAATGGATCTAACCTCAACATAGTGTCTCTAAAGCTAATCAAGCTTCTTGGGTACACAATGGTAGATCTCCAACTAGAAATAATAACTATCAAAGCCTATGATAATCAGGAAAGAGTCACAAGGCACAATTAGTTTGCTAGTTATCATTGGGCCTTTAACCCATGATATACTTTGCCATGTGTTTGATCTTGAGTTATCATACAACATGCTTCTAGGTAGGCCTTGGTTACATGAAATTTGTGCAGTCCCATCAACACTGTACCAATGTATCAAGTTTTCCCACTCAAGGATGGAAGTAAATATTCCAAGATATTTACATCCATATGAACACTGTAAGCATCTTGAAGGCAAATTTAAAATCTATAATTATTAGTATGGTATGAATCCAAGTTCTAAACAAGAAAAATGAAAGTCTATACTTATTGATCATTCACCAGATAGTTGCCTAGATCCTAATACCTTAGATTCCCTTTCACACATGCCACCTCCTGAAGCTTCTAATCATTTCACCATTTTAGATAATGTATTGGGAGAATATGTGACCCATGATACATTTCACATTGACAATCTTCCTCAGAATCCCAAAACCTTTAGGTGACCTGAAGTCATCCCACATATGCATTGGAAACAAAAAAAGAAAGATAAGGGACCTGTCACACTTGTCCCAGCATCTAGCCTAGGATCTAACCCACTTGAAGGGGATGACTCATGTTTATACAATGAAAACCAAGTTGATTGCTATAATAATTCAAAGTCTCATATTCCTAATAGGATCATGGAGCATCACAATTATGAAGGAAGAGGCCTTAGACTGAATTAGCAAGGAACCATTGAGCTAGTTTCTATGACTAAGTTTGAAAGACCTTATGTATTTAGATTAAAACTACCCAGGGGTGACACCACATATCTTATTCAAACTCCTTCACCAGTGACTAGTGATGATGATGCCGATAGTGAAGCAAAGTTTGATCATAGCCTCACCTTTAATGACCTAGTTGAAACCAACTTGCTTGATAATAATGTCATTTGTACCCTTACCCAAGCTGTTCATTACAGTTCATTGCCATTATGTTATCCCCAACTGATAGATTGGGACCAACAAGAATCTAGTCTATCAATTGATGAGTTTCAGAATGATGAGGTATTCTATGATCTCTTAGGACTTAGAGATAATGTTTTGTTAGAAGATCACAAATCAAGATTCTCAATCACATTAGATCTTGTAGCCTATTTTAGAGAGTGAGTGAACACCCTTAGCCAAAAATAAATAAGTAAAACATTGAGGTCCCAAATTGAAAACCTCTTTAAGGTGTTTTTTTACCAGGGAAAAAGTAAAGATAAAGACCAGTCTAGTGGTGAAAACTTGTCTCAAGCACCATTAGATGGGGGTGTTCATTATTCTTTAAATTTAGACTAGGATACCACCAACAATGAACTTGCCTACAAATCTAAGTTTAGTTTTGAGCAACAACAAGTATTTGATCAAATTCTTTAAAAAAACTGACTATTTTTGTTACATGGCTAGATCTCCTATTAGGGGACTCAGATTCATCATACCTAGGTGATCCAAAACTCAAAACTTCTAGTTGATAAATATCTCAATAACATAAAAACAACACAGTAACAATGAATTCTCTGAGAAGAGATGTAGTATTACTCAAGATCACAATACAAATATATGCTTATCTCTGGGAAGAGATGCATGTCTTCACATTTTAGGTTACCTCTTCATTTATACACATTTTAAAAGCATGGGGAGGATGTGGAAGGTCACCAATATTTAGGGAGATCAAGTGGTTTGACTTCCAAGATTTAAAACAATACAAAATTCAAGGAATTATTATTTTTAGAAACTTACTATTTTTAGACTGAACTATTAAAACTAAAATTTGAGGCACTTCCATTGGGTTTTCATGGGTCAAAATTCATCAAGTGGAGATCCATGACTTTTCATGATGTTCTCCTCATTCTTAGCTTTCCAACGATTCAAACGGTGAGTCAATTGGAGCTATGGTGCAAAAGTTATGGCTCCCGAAAGTTTTGTCATCAATTGGGGTGGAATTGTCACCCGAATTGTCGCCTAAATTGTTGTCTGGATCACTAGGAGAAGTTGAAGAGAAAGTCCTACCAAATGACCTTAACATAATCCAACAGTTCAATTCATTGCCTACTATCCTAGAAGATGGTTCAACCCTTCTAGTTAAAGATATAACAGAGGTAGATATCGAGACTCCATCAGACTTGAAATGCATAAAATTATAAGTGTCCCTAATTGAAGAGGAATGCAACATCTTTGTAGCTATGTTAAGAGAGTTTGTGGATTATTTTGCATGGGCCTATTATGACATGCCAGGTTTAAAACCTGCCTTGGTTCTATACCACCTTGTGGTTAATCCTGATGCCAAATTGGTAAAACAAAAGTTACGTATGATGTATCCTTGCATTACTATATTGATAAAGAAAGAGTTGGAAAAACTCTTAAAAGTAGGATGTATCTGATCTACTGACTACTCTGAATGGATCTCTAATGTTGTACCTATTAGTAAAAATCTTGAAGGGATCAAAATTTATACTAATTTTTGAGACATCAACAAAACTTATCCTAAAGATGATTTTCCATTACCTAATATTGACATGAACATCAAATCCATGGCTGGTTATGAAATGCTTTCACTCATGGATGGCTTTTTAGGATATAATTAGATCAAAATCATACCAAAAGATTAGCATAAAATAACATTCACTACTCCATGGGAAACATTTTGTTATTAGGTTATGCCATTCAGCCTTAAGAATGCTAGAGCTACATATCATAGGGCCATGAATGTCATATTTCATGATATGACGCATGATATTATTGAAGACTATGTCGATGACATATTAGGAAAATCCAAAACTAGGGCCAACCATTTAGCAGTGTTGTATAAAATATTTAAAAGATTATGAGAGTATAAAGTCAAACTCAATCCAAATAAATGTGTGTTTGGTGTAACCTCAGGGAAATTACTTGGCTTCATTATGTCTCATAGAGGTATTATAGTTGATCCAACTGAAGTCCATGCTATAACCGAGATGCCACCACTAATCAATTTGAAGCAACTCCATAGTTTTTAGGGAAAGATCCAATCCATCCAATGCTTCATCTCTTAGTTAGTGGATAAGTTCCATCTATTTACACACCTTTTGAAGAAGAAAGTTGTATTTCACTGGGATGATCACTACCAAATAGCTTTTCAACAGCTCAAATACTATCTTGTTAGTCTGCCTATTTGATTACCTCTTATGATAGGAAATCCATTCTTGTTATACCTATCAACTACTGATCATGCTCTAGGGGCACTCTTGGCTCAACATGATGACAATGGAAAGGAGCATGATGTATACTACTTAAGCTGTACATTGTTTACATATGAACATAACTATGTACCTATTGAAAATGCTTATCTAGCCATGGTTTTTATAGTTCAAAAATTGCATCACTACATGTTGAATAATAAAACCATAGTCATTTCAAAGGTATATCCACTCAAGTATCTAATATATAAAACAAAATTGAGAGGTAGAATGGATAAATGGATCATGCTTCTCAGTGAATTTGACATAGAATATGTCAATCAAAAGGTAATCAAGGGACAAAGTCTTATAGATCAACTTGTTGAAGCACCTCTCATGGATGGACAACCACTCAAGTTCTAATTTCCTAATGAATCCATAATGACAATCATTGATACACCCCTTGAGGGGTAGCCCTAGAAGTTGTATTTTGATGGTTTATTCACTGCACATGGATTGAGGATAGGCCTATTATTTAATACACCACAAGGGGATCTAATCCCTAAATCATTCAAAATCAACTTTCTTTGTACAAACAACATGGCTGAATATGAAGCACTTATTGCAGGACTTTGAAAAGTAGTGCATTAGAATATATCTCATTTCCAAGTTTATGGTGATTCTCAGTTAATCATCAATTAAGTTACAAATTATTTTTAGACCAAAGATGACAAGCTAGTTCCATATAAAGCCATGGTCGACACTCTTAAACAACAAATTGTCAACATTCAATTTGAGCACATACCAAGGGATAGTAACAAAACTATAGATTCCATGGATACTATTGGTTCTCTTATTTGACAAATAGATAAAGCTAGAGAGTATTAGTTTCTCAATGAAAATTTGTTAACACCAGCTCATGAACCTTCAATTATTGCCATGATTTGTGATATTATTGGTCCTAATTCTATCTGGTACATAGACCTTTATAAATACCTTCATGGCCAAGTTTTACCACCTAACCTATCTCAAAAACAAAACCAAATCCTTCATTCATCATTTTGCTCATTATATTCTGCTTGGATCCACCCTTTACCATCATAGTTTTGATGGAACTCTGCTTCATTGTTTAACTTTGGTAGAGGCTACATTTACATTAAGAGAAGTTCACGAAGGAGTATGTGGAGTCTATTCTAGTGGGGCCATTCTATCCAAAAAGCTCTTACCTGGTTATTATTGGCCCATAATGGACACAGATGCCACTACATATGTAAAAAAGTGTGATAAATGTCAATGGTATGCTAATCTGATTCATGCCCTAACAAAAACTCTGAAACTAATGTTGACACCATGGCCATTTCATACATGGGGACTTGACCTCATTGGTAATATTAACTCCACATCATCTTATGGCCATAAACATATCCTTACCACTACTAAATATTTCACTAAGTGGGTTGAAGCTATACCCCTCACTTACATGACTGAAAAGCATATTTCTAAATTCATCTTCAACCATCTCATCTACTGCTATGATATTCCCTCTGAAGTTATATCTAATAATGGAGGATCATTAAAGAACAAGGATGTAAACTAGCTATGTACTGAATATAACATCACACAACATTTTTCTATAGCATATTACCCTCAAGGTAATAGCCAAGCTGAGGCATCCAACAAAACCATTGTTAATGATGTTGATCATGATTGGCACCTCCAGATATTCCCTGCCCTTTGGGAATATCGTACTAATCATCATACCCCCACAAAATCCACTCCATACTCACTTGTTTATGGTACTGAGGCCATCCTTCCTATCGAGGTTGAATTGCCTTTACTATACATCTCTTTTAATCATATCTTGGATGATCATGACTATCGAGTAGCTCACCTGTAAGAGCTAGACCTGCTTAATGAGAAATGAATGACTACACTCAACAATCCTCAAGCATATCATAATCAACTCAAAGGGCACTATAATCAGTGTGTTAAGTATAGAACATTTGAACTTGGTGATCCTATTCTTAAATAAAACCAAAAGAATACCACGGTTGAGAAGAAACATAAAGGGAATTTCAAACCCAAATGAATAGAGCCTTTCATTATCATTACAAATTATGGATTAGGAGCATACAAGCTCACCACAAAAGATGGAGAGGAACTTTTAGAGCTAATGAATATTATTCATCTCAAGCCGTACTATGCTTGAGCACTAAGGTGTATTATCTGTAAGGACCATTTCAATTATGCCATTTTATCACTATTCTTCTTTATACAAATACCATTCTTATTTATCTCTTCATTGTATCCACTTTTTGCTTCCATTTTATTGGCCCAGTGTATTCTAAAGCCTAGCCTATTTGACTTTGGTTTTTGGCATTCATTACATAGTTTTAACATCAAGGTATCTAATCAGCTCATTCAATAACTTTAGACAGAGATCATATTTTGGGATAGTATGACATAAGTTTTGGTAGTTGCATCCTTCATTTTTTATTCCTTTCATACCATTGGCCTCACTACTAATTATAATCACCTTTAGGAAAATTAATACCTTTGATCTATGTTGTTATGTCCTGGTTATAACCACCTATGGGAAAACTAGAGGCAATATTAAGCATTGATGTACCAACTTTCCACTTCTTATATATCACTATACCTTTTTACCAACTATGCCTATTTTGTTTGAATTGATTGCTACACTAGTCGAGTTCCTCCACTATAAGGGTAGAACTATAGTGACTTGAGGTCCTACTCTGGGACTATGTAGGCAATGCTCAATACTTGAGGTCAGCTCAATCACCCTAAGCCATGCTCTCACCATTGTTTGAGCAACCTAAGCCACACTCTCACCATTTTATGAGTAACCTAAGCCATGCTCTCACCATTTTATGAGAAACCTAAGCCATGCTCTCGCTATTTTATGAGATTGAACCATTTAGTGTCTCATCATTCTTGATTGAGTTGTGACACTTCAAACACTTCCAAAATCATTTAAAAAAATCATTAGAAAAGAAAAAAAACATTGACCACTTCTTTGCCTTAAGGATTATGGGAACCCTTCCTAAGTTACGAGTAAATTACTTGTCATTTAGTTTCCCCATCCTTTTTGGCCTTTTTCTCTCATGCATTTTCCATTTTGTAAGACCATTCCTATTCTTCTATAACATCCATTCTATTTGTCTTCCTCAGTTATCACATTCTTCCCATTCCTTGGGAGAACTACATTTGGATTGAAGTTTTTTATTGGATATTACATCCATGGAACTATGTAGGTAGTATCCACTCACCTAGTGCATATGGAGATAGCTCAGCCACCACCTTCCTTTTCTTCTATTCCCCAATTTTATTTGTTTGTTAAGTTGTCACCTATTTTCTAGGGGCAATGTTCATAAGGTTTCTATTACTTTGTTTGTTTGTTTGTTTATTTTTGCTTATTTTGTTTTTTTATCTATCTATTTGTTTGCTTTTAGTGTTGTTGCCTTGATTTAGTTTATGTGTGTTCATTAGGTGATTCCTTATCCACACTTACACTTGAATCCATCCACATTCATATGATTACATTTTCATCATGGTTTCTATCATTGGAGCATTATTTTATATTAAGTATTGGATTATAGGAGTCAGTCCTCATGTATATTTTAGCCAAGTCCTCATGATGATATATCATGATGCCTATCGACACATGCTAAAACAAACCTCAGCTTCAAGAAGACTATTCAGAAATGGTGGCATCTCTTTGATATTAATATCTTGATTCTATCCTAATCATATCCCAAATAGAGTAGTTCACCATAAAATAATTTAAACTTTTATTAGTTCAGACGAGCATCTCCCTACAAGTAGGTTGTTCTAATTCATCATTACCCTCTATGTTAATTTATCATCATCCTCAACCAAGTTTATCATGTTTGTCATAATCAAGTTCTAATGATTATAACCACCTATGGGCAAATCATTGCACACCATCTCACCTACATTTCTCAATGATTAAAACTGCCTTTGGAAAAATCAATGTGTTGTCACCACTTTACCTTTTTTGCCTATATAGGGGCATGTTATTATCTTGTTTGTCTATCCTAACTAGGGTAGCTCCATCTTCTTAATGATTATAACTGCCTTTAGACAAATTATTGTGTTATCATACCACGTTGTCACTATCGGGGTACAATGCTTATAACCACCTTTGGGCAAACCATTGTACACCATCCCACTTACATTCTTAATGATTTTGAATACTTTTTTACTATCATTGTGTTTTCACCCCATCATCTTTCCTTTCTTTGGTCCCCTTGTTTATCATCTTATCAAGGGACCGTTTGTTGACCTGCTTATGCCAACCATTCTCTCGAGGGGGCATCATACAATTATTTTATCATCATTGCAGTTATAGGCATGCAAGACATTTTCATTTTTTGAGATTATGTTATTATGATTATAGCTTAAAATGCCTTCCCAAATAGGGGAGAATTATAGACAATTAAATCTAGCCATCGATAACCCCCAATCAAGCTTTTGGCCAATTTCCACCTAAAATGCATAATTTGGCCTAAAAACACTAAAACATGCTAAAAGATTTAAAATTGACATATTCAAATGCCAATTTTGACTAGGGTATCACTAAATGGGGTAATGCAATTTACGAGCTAACTAACTTTGATCAGATCATTTCGAGTCAAAATGCCAATTTTGCACCTAGGTGCTCTGGATTGCTCTTTCCTATCAAATCTTCTACACAAGACACGTGCCTTTGTTATTTATTCTTAGTAATATGCTAATTGGGAATATGGTTTCAATACATATGACAGTGCCTTCCACTTCTAATCCAATCAAATTTAAGACCAATAACAAGGCATTCTGATCAATTTGAGTAATTTGTGCACAAAGTGCTTAATCATACTTAAGAGCTAATTAACCCAAATCAAGACATAATTAATAGTTCCATGGAAACTTGTTGAATACTTATTTTTATAAATGAATATTGAATATCTACATCATCAAGTGACCTCATTTCTTGGGAAGACATCTCTAGGCCATAAATTCCATAAATATCAAGATTCATGCCCTTCATGCCTCATCAATACCTTCCATGATGCCTTCCATGCCTCTTAAATGCCCCTTCTTCCAATGTCATGATGAGGATAATTACAAACTTAATTCCAAAAATTGAAATATTCCTCAACCACACATCTCAATCTTGAGATGGATGGTTGAGGTTGATTTTGATCAAATCCAAAAATCTATAAACAGGAGGCCTCACAACATCATTTCTAAGCTTAATTTATGCAAAGTTATAATGCAGGATTGATTCCAAAAGCTTCATGCAAATAGTGTTACCATGCCAAATTGATTCCAAGCCAAGCCAAGCAACAAGCCAAAGGTGCTAAGGAGAGATGGAGGTAGCCAAGCTTCCATTTCCAAGGAATTCATGAGCACAAAACTAAGCAAGCCACTACTACAAAGGCATTTGGAGCATCCAAGGAAGGTGAAGGAATTTTTGTGTTTGATTCCTTGACTTTTAGTTGTGTTTGTCATTTGATTTTGTTCACTAAGCTCTCCCTAGTGTCTAGGCCTAGAGATGTTGTGATATTAGTGTGTTTATTTCATTTTTAATTCTTTTTGGAACCAACACCATACTAACCATCCTCTCTTGAGTTAAATTCCTAGATCATAACATCCACTTGCCTAGTGCATATGGAATCTGCTCAGCCACCCAATTCCAACCACCTAGCCACCTTGCCCACATCTACCTTGATGTTGGCTATTTTTTACCTGACATATATGCATGTTTTATGATGCCCTCATCGTAGTATTTTTGACCACACCAACCAATTTTTCCATATTGAACATTTGAACATTTAATATTTTGTATCACCTAGTACATGACCCAACCATTAGTGTTTTACATGGGATCACTTCCAATTTTAGTTACCCACACATGGGATCTCTTCTGAATTTGGATACCCACACAAACATTGCCCCTTTTATTATAAAGTCTAACAAGTGTACCTAGCCATCAAAATAATAATCACATGGTCTATTGGTCACCTATCTTTTTAGCACTGAACTTATTTTACCAAAATTGGTAGCTTTAGTCTTTGCATAATCTTGACTACCACTCTTAGTCACATTTTATGCACCTATTGGCATCTCACATGCCCCACTCCCTTGTGGCACCTCTTAGTGCCTCCCCACCAAATACTTATCAAACATACACCTGATTCAGCCTCTCCTCATCGACTCTCAGTTTGAGGGGGAACACCTCCTCCCATACTTAGGGAAACCTAACCTTCAACCAAACAATCTATTTTTTTCATAACTTGTTAATTCAAAGCCGTATAACAAATAGGGGCAAAATGTAGATACTAGAAAACTGCACACTTGCAATTCTAGGTATTTGAATGCCTCAAGACCACCTTAAATCTTCCTAAAACCTTTCTAACCCCCTCTACCACCCTTATAAATTAACCAAAGTCCCTATTCTGTCCATTTCTATTCAAAAGGTATTATTTGAAAACACCATTCAAAAATTGTTTTTGAAATCACTATTCACAAATAACTATTCATGAAACACTATTCACAATAACTATTCATTATGGGACCCACTTTCACCATATGACATGAAAAGTGAAATGGAAAAATACATGACATGTGACATAGCATGTGACATGGCATATGCCATGACAAATGACATGACATATGACATGGCAAAATGATGTGGCAAAGTGACATGGCTTGGTACCCCACCTTTAGCCCCTTTTTACAAGATTCTTAAAGAACTCATTTAATCATCAAAAGGCCCCCCAATTGAAATGGGCCAGATTTTTCCTCAAGGATAAGTCATTTGACTTGGTTTTGCATTTTCACATGAAAATAGCCTTCAAAATTGACTTACATACCCCTTTCACACCTTGGGAGAGACAAATAGCCCCCATTTTGGACTTCTTAGCCCTAATAAGAGAATCATTATCCCAAATTGGAATCTTCACCCACCTCACCTTGAATGACCCATGATCCCTTGAAAAATGGTGCCATATTTGGTGGGAGAACTCTTAAAATTCATAAATGAGGACAAATAAGGGTGTAACAAAGTCTTCAGACCCATTTTCAAACCATGTGCACAATTTTTTTTAAACTTGGACTTGAATGCAAGGTAAAGATAATTGAAAACCCCCATAAGAATCTTCCAGCAACCCCATCCTTAACCTTGGGTTAAATATGTACCATACTTCTAAGATGCCCTCTTTGGCATGTTTCCTCACAAAAAACTATAAATACCCCCCTCTCCTTCACCCAAGAGAGAGGTTGGAAAATTTAGAGTATTTCTACCCAAATTTTATTTTAGGTATTGATAAATTTAAATGAGGTCATTACTCTTTCACATATTGGAGGAAAATAATTCAAAGTAATGAATCTCTATCGAAATTGCCTCAAGACATCTTCATCAACAATCTTCAACAAACCATCTTCATCAATAAGCATCTACAAACATTGAGGTAATATTTTATTTTGTTATTTTAATTAATTAATTAATTAATTTTTGTCCTCCATTCTCTTAACCTTTTCACTCCCTTCACCATTCCTATCTTCATCCCTTCATCATCTTACCATTTACCCCTTCACCCCATTTTGCTTCTTTGCCATATTCCTCACTTGACCTCTTTCACCTCTTTGCCACACTCGACATATTCTCTTCTTTGACTCATATATCCATTTACCCTTTTGTATATTATTAGCCTTGATAATTTACCCAATGCAATAAAATAATCCTTTTGACCCTTACCATTTTACCCAAATCCCAAAACTATGGTCTTGCCTTGACTAGTTTTAGCATGTGCTAGATTTAGTCATTTTTATTTGAATAAGTATTTCATTTATTTTCATACTTAGCATTTAATTAATCATTAATTTAAATGAAATTACCTTTATTTTATTTTATCATCATCATTTTTTATTAGGGGAGTGGATTGACAGTCATCCAAGGAAGCTTTAGTTTCTTGGATCTAGCATATGTTATACGGTCCACCTTACATCTTTGTCTAACCAACAAGCTTGTGGTAGTGTTGTATTATTGTAGATATTCCTTACAATACAAAAAGGATTTCCCTCATCATCTGGTCATCAACAAGTGCATGCTTACTAGGTACACACCTTTCATCTTATGTTTCTATATTTTCTCTTAGAAAACTAAGAAAAAAGCAAAAATTTACAGAAACAAGTAGTTTTGAAAGCATATGCAAATGTCATTCCTGATAAGATACCGATGATTTACCACCAAAGAGGGACATCCATAATCACATTAATTTTATCCCAAGACCATCTCTACCCAATCAATCAATATATAGACTGAGCCTAATAGAGCATGCAAAATTGAACAAGTAAGTTATCAAGTTGTTGAGAAAGGGGGTAATAAGGGAGAGCATGAGTCCATTTTCAAGACCAGTATTATTGATTCCAAAGAAGGATGGAGGATGCAAAATGTGTGTGGATAGAAGATATATCAACAAGATCACTATTCAGTATATATTTCTTATACCTCAATTAGATGACATAATGGATGTTCTTACAGGATCAAAGTATTTTACAAAGATTGATCTAAGGAGTGGTTACTACTAGATTTGAATTCATGGAGATGAATGGAAAACAAAGTTCAAGACTAGAGATGGACTATATGAATTATTATTGATGCCATTTGGGTTATCTAATGCACCTAACACATTCATGAGAGTAATGAACATAGTGCTATGGGATTACATTGGTAAGTTTGTGGTGGCTTATTTTGATGACATTTTGATATTTAGTAAAGCTAAAGAGGAGCATTTGGAACATTTGAGAATAGTGTTAGAATTGTTGAAAAGTCAGAAACTCTATGTGAATTTGAATAAGTGCATATTTATGCAAGAAAGTTTGGTACTTTTGGGATTTGTAATTTCAGTAGATGGTGTTAAGATGGATGAAGAAAAGGCGAAGACAATTCATGATTGGTCTATTCCTAAGAGCATCATAGAGGTAACAAGTTTTCATGGTTTGGCAAATTTTTATAGAAAATTCATTAAGAATTTTAGTAGTCTTGTTGCACCAATAATGGATTGCATAAAGGGAAGAGAATTATGTGGACAAGAGAAGCAACAACAAGTTTTGAGTTTTTGAAAAGAAAGATTATAGAAAAGCCAATTTTGGCCTTGCCTGATTTTGACAAAGTGTTTGAAGTGGATTGTGATGCCTCACATGTGGGAGTTGGAGATGTGTTAATCCAAGAAAGAAATCCCATAGCATATTTTAGTGATAAATTTAATGAGGTAAGAAAGAAATATTCTATTTATGATGTTGATTTTTATGGAATTGTTCAAGCATTAAGACATTGGAGGCATTACTTGGTTTTTAAGGAGTTTATTTTGTACATTGAGTATGAGGCTTTGAAGTATCTGAATACCCAAAATAAGTTGAGTTGTAGACATGCCAAGTGGGTATCTTTCTTGTAGGTGTATAATTTTATGTTGAAACATAAATCAGGAAAGTATAATCAAGTGGTAGATGCTTTGAGTAGAAGAGTTGGATTGATAACTACTTTGGTAAGTAAAGTAGTTCGGTTTGAGTTTATTACGGAATTTTATGATATTAATCCATATTTTGGAAAGATAGTTGAGCAATTCAAAAATCCATTAAACAAAAAATATAGGTACTATTTAGAATAAGTACCTTATTCAAGATGGTTACATATTCAAAGGGAGACAGTTGTGCATTCTAGCTGGTTCTTTGAGAGACAACATTGTAAGAGAGTTGCATAGTGGAGGTCTAGCTGGTCATTTTGGCAAAGCTACGACAATAGATTTGGTGGAAGAGAAGTAATTTTATCCAAATATGAAAAGATATGTTCTAATATATGTTTCAAGATGTAGAATATGTCAAGTGGCTAAGGGACATGCATAGAATACAAGATTTTACATGCCATTACCAGTTCCAAGTGAACCATGGGTAGATTTGAGAATGGATTTTGTGTTGGGGTTACCAAACACACAAAGAGGTAATGATTCCTTTTTTTTTGTTGTAGACAAATTTTCCAAAATGGTTCATTTCATTACATGTAAGAAAACTAGTGATGTCACTAGAGTTATAGAATTATTTTTTAGAGATGTTGTGAGATTGCATGCTATTCCTAAGTCCATCACTTTAGATAGGGATACTAAATTTTGATGTCATTCTTGGAAAAATTTATGGAAGAAGTTAGATAATAATTTACAATTTAGTAGTGTATATCATCTCTAAATAGATGGATAGATAGAGGTTGTCAACAAAAGCTTGAGAAATTTGTTGAGGAGCATTGTTGGAGAGAAATCGAAGCAGTGAATCGATCAACAAGAAAATCACCATTTTAGGTAATTGATGGGAAAAATACAATGGGAGTTTTGGATTTGGTATAGTTTCCCATTATCTAAAGAGTAAGTGATGATGCTGAGACTTTTTTAGAGCACATACAATAATTGCAAGAAAAGCTAAGAAAGAGTTTACAAATGAGTAATGAAAAATATAAGATTGTAGCTGATGCTAAGAAGAGATCAAAGTCTTTTTCAGAAGGAGATATAGTGATGGTATATTTAAGAAAAGAGATATTTCCTATAGGGACCTACAACAAGCTAAAATAAAAAAAGATTAGGCCTTTCAAGATTGTGAAGAAGATCAGGGACAATGCATATGATTTAAGTTTTCCAGAAGAGTTTGATATTTATCCAATTTTTAATGTTTCAAATTTTTATGATTTCCATGGAGAAGTAGATGAAAGATAGGATGAAGAAGAGATCAACTGGTAACACCAGATGTCAAAGAAGAAGAAGGAAAAGATAGTACAGATTTTAGACATGAACATTGTGGACATAAAGCATGAAAGCTATGATAAATATTTGGTATAATGGGAAGGATTATCACTAGAAGATAATACTTGGATCATAGAGTGGGAGTTGAAAAATATGGACAAGGATAAGTGGTGGAGTTTTCATCAAAAGCAACTCACAGGAGCTGAGTTGTTTTTAACTAGAGGAGAATGATGTGGTGGCATGTCAAATGACAAGGCAAGTGATGTAAGATGATGCAAGAAGGTGATGTGGATTATTTTAATGTGAAGATAGGTGAAAAAAAATGTCTTTACATGAGAATGGTGAATTTTTCTTAAGTGGAGACTACTTGATTCCCACTCCATCTTAGTGGAGGTAGGTGAAATTATTCCCACTCCATCTTAGTGGAGGTGGGTGAAATTATACTTATATTTTAACCCACTCCATCTTAGTAGAGGTGGATGAAATTATGCTTCTTTTCATAAGTTTCCTTCATGAAATTCCTATATAAGGATGTATTCTTGCTCATTTTAGGGAGGTTTGAAGTGTGAGAGAAGTTATAAGCTTTGACTGAAAACTTGGGTAGCCTCCTTGGTGTTGAGACCAAGTTAGAATTTTGGGTTGGGAGAAATCTTGATAAGCTTGTTCATGGCATGCAATGTTGGCATAGCTTTAGTGTTGTAATGTTGTGAGAATTAGTGAGTATTATTGTAGATATTATATGCTGAAAACCTTGAGAGTTTCCTTTGTGATAAATTCAAATGCTTTTATTGAGAATTTTATGTCAAGATTCAAGATAAAAATTTATGAATTTGGGAGAGAAGTCTTGAGTGAATTATTGAGAAAGTAAGAGTTGTGGGAAGATCCACATCAAAATGCATATGTAAGAGTGAACATTAGGCCAATATGTGTGATGGATGCATTAGTTGAGGTATGCAAAATACCATTGTACATGCAAGAAAGAGTTGAAATTGAAAAAGACTTGTATGCTACACTTGAAAATAAAATTAGGTAAACAACAAAGGACATTAACAATGTAGAAGACACTGACAAAAATGTAATTAAAAATGATATAGAGCCAGTCACTAAATCAATTATACATGGATTTGAAACTACACATTCAATAAAATATTTAGAAATACAAATTATCTAAATTACACCATCTGAAGGCTTAAAACCATTAAGTATTTTCCAAGATAGGTTTTCAAAAGAAATGAACTTCCTAACTTTATACTATGGCTGCAACCTACTTGGTAATATTACAAAAACATTTTCATTCCAAAAAACAAAAAAAATGTAACTTTTACATGAAAACAATGATATTACAACTCATATTACAGACCATTTTTTCAAAGTAATTAAAATTATCATATAATAAGTTTGTAGGTGTGCATTGATATGCATATCGAAAGGTGAATTGAAAGGGGAAAAAATATATAAAAGTTTTAAGAGAAAATCAAACATAGAAAAAAATTTAAAATCTCTAATTGCTTTTGAATCTCTAAAAACATTCGAATATCGCCTGACTATTTGGAATTACAAAGAAAAATATCTTTGCAATGATAAGACAATTAGGACTGCCTACTTTTTTGTTACTCTAACAAGTGGTGAATAATTTTTGAGGCCATTATGCAAAGCATTAGCAAATATAACTAAAAAATGCACCACACCATAATGCATACATATTTGAAAATGATATTGATGTAATAATAAGAAGAAACTCAATAATTTACAGTCGTTATTTCAATCATAGGGTAAATGCATTCAAGAAAATGATGATACCAAATAAGCAATTATTTGGCAAAATTATAGACTACTTCTTTGTCATAGAATTTCAAAACATAGAAAATAAACATGTTCATTTTATGCTTTGGATACATGATGCCCCTATATATGGCCATTTTGAAAATATGGAGATTGAAAAAATCATTGACAAGTATGTGTCTTACAATTCATGACTACTTGATGATAATTTAACAAAAATGCAAACACATCATCATACACACACTTGTAAAAAATACAAGAAATCATGCTTTAGATTCAATTTTCTGTTGCCTCCAATAGATAGGATAATTATACTACAACCCTTAGAAAAGAATGGTGATAAAACTAAAAATTATGCCAAATCTCTTTTGAAAGAACTTCAAAATAGAAAATATGACAGAAACATAACATTTGAAATGTTTTTAACAAATGAAAATTTGACTAAGGAGAGATATTTAAAATTATTGAAATTGGTAATTTACCATCCTATTATATGTTAAAAAGAGAACCAGTTGACATGTGGACAAATGCTTTTTCAATTCATGTTCCAAACCTTTGGTATGTAAACACAGATACAAAATTTATTCTTGATGTATATTCTGTAACAACATATTACACATCATACATGACTAAGCTAGATCGAACATTGACAGGTGATTTTTTCAAAGTACGTGATGAACTATTAAAAAAATGAAAATGAAGTTGAATTCATACAAAAACTTGGTAACACTCTCCTTAATTACCAACAAATGTCTAGTCACTAGATTGTACGCATTGTCCTATCTTTACCACTACATTATGCTTCAATAAAAACAACCTTTATAAACACATCGCCATTGTCAAATAAAACATGCATTTTAAAAATCTCAAAAATATTAGCATAAGAACATGATGATTCTAAAAACATAATGTGTGCTTCTGTTACTTGCAACTATAGTGGAAGGCATGAATTTTTAGAACATATATGCCTAGCAAAATACGTAGCATAATATATGTGAACATCTAAAAATATCAAAAGGAGAAAAAAGCACAAATAATATGTTATGTTAGATACATTGAACATATCAATCCTGAAAACTAGTATAGATAAAAAATAATGTTATATATACCATATCATGAACCTAAAGAATCATTGAAACAAAAATTTTAGACATGGTCATTGGCTTATGATATGTATAAAGAAAACATAGAAAATATCTAGAGTAATTTCAATGCACAAATACAATTAAAGTGGGGAAACATCAACATTGCCATTGTAGATGTCCAAGGAAAATAAAATACAATATTGGAGAAAAATGCTTTATGACAATTGAAAAATATGATATCAATGCCAACATAAAGCTTATAAAAAATAATATAATAATAGTTACCAAAAGAAGAAACACGCTTTAAATAAGAAAACAACCATTCCTCATAATCAAAAATGACTATTTCAACTCACAAAAATAGTTGAATCATAAACAACAACATATTGTAAAAGATATCATAATGAAGAAAATATTATCTCCAAATGAGCCATTGTATTTGTTCTTAATAGGCAGAGTAGGAATAGGAAAAACATATACAACAAAATTAATATACCAATTAATATATCACTTTTACAATAAACAACTTGATAGTGATCATCTTAAACCAAAATGTATTATTATTATTGCATTTACTTGCAAAGTTGCATACAATGCAAATGGTGAAACTGCCCACTCTATTTTCCAATTTCCCCATAAAATGTCTACAATGCTCCCATTGGATTTAAATAGTTTGGATACAATGACCAAAATATATGAACTGCGCATATTACTTATTGATGAGGTATCTGTAATAAGAACCCATATGATTTATAACATAGAGGTTTCATAAAATTATGTATACACCTACAATTCCTTTTCAAAAAATAAACATTATTTTTTGTGGTGACTTTTACCAAATGCAACCTATCCAATACAATTAGATATTTAAAAATCCAAAAGTACATGGTGAAATAATACCATATGAATTTTGGACCAATAATGTCAAATACTTTGAACTAGAAGAGGTTATGAGACAACAAGATAGAAAATTTGTTTCAATCTTAAATCATATAAGATCATGTAGGCAAACAAAAAATGACATCAAATACTTAAATTACAATTGATATAGACCTTCTCTAGTTGATCCAACATTTCCATATTTATTTCATAGAAACAAAGATGTTCAACTTCACAATGAGAAAATGCTTACCATTTTTCAAGTATAAATGTATGTTCTAAATGCAATTGATCATATCCAACCCAATGAAATTAATAAAGAAGTTGTAGATAGTAAAAACCCATATTTCCAAATAAAATAATCCTTAAAAAACATATTCTAGTAGAACTAATTGGTGGAAATTACAATATAGCTGATGGCTTAGTCAATGGTGCAGATGGTATTTTCAAACATTACACAAATGATATTAGTAATATTCTATGGGTAAAATTCTATGATTTAAATTTTGGCAAATTTTAAAGACAAAAAATGAAACAATTGTAAACTGAACACATTGACAAATAATGGACTCCTATAGCAAGAATTGTAGAACAAATAAGTATAAATAAAAAAAATACTTATGTGAGAACAATTTATTATTCAAATAACATGTGCACGAATAATTCATAGATCACAAGGATTAACAATGAATGATTTAGATTTTGACCCTCATCAAGTGAACTACCATGGCCTTGTCTACACTACACTATCCCAAGTCAAAAGCATGGAACATTTATACCTTATAAACAAATTGGAGAAATTTTTTTTCAGTATCTGATGAAGTACAAGGATAAATGCAAAGACTTCCATAATTTTCACAATGGCAATTCTTATGTGACTTTAGATACAAACCCTCAGAATATTTCACTATATGTTCTTTAAACACAAGTAGCTTGCAATTATACTTAGAAAACATAACATATGATAACCAGCTGATGGTTGTGCATGTATTATGCTTACAATAAACTCAAACAAATATAGTATGAAAGAAAACAATGCTAACAAACAAATTTGAGTGCTTTTAAAAAATAAATATTCAAGGTATCATGACATGCTATAAAAAAAGAATTTCCAAACAAACCATTTAAAAATTTAACATGCCAAATCTGCAAACAATTACAATTGACATTAGTTATTAAACATATACATCCACATATAAAATGTCTATTTATCACCAAAATCTCCTCTTGCAGATATGTTAACATTCATAGAAAACATTACTTCAACTATAAATGACAATATGAATATCATTTTAATTGTTGAATTCAATATTGACATGATCTAAAATAAAAGTTCCCAATGCCAACTATGATAATGTATGGAAAACCACAATTTGTTACTTATAATAAATATGCCAAATAAAAATTCAAGAATAGTCATAGACTATTGTTGGATAAATATCAATAGAAGAAAAATAGATTCTAATTGCTTCCATGCATAGTGGACTGACCACAATGCAATTTTACTTATTTTTCACATTGAAAAATAAGCAAGGAATTATATGATTCTATTTTCAAAATCAAATTTCAAATCTGACAAATGCAAAATGAATACAACCAAATTGGAAAGCAAATATCAAAATAAAAAGTATCCAATTCATTTTTTTTTTAAAAAAATTGCTATTTTTATTTGTATTATATGCATTTTGTAAATTGAAATATACAACTACATTATAGGAAGAAACTTAATTTTATTACTAATTGTTTTTTATTGGTCATTCCAGTCAGCATAAATGGAGAAAAAGATCGAAATGGAACATATAAAAATAGAATCTAAAGGACAAGTCAAAAGGTTTGCAGTTATAATTTTTATATTTATTAAATTCTACTATTGTTTAGAAAATGATAGTAACTATTAAAAAATGTAGATTGAGAAACTCAAGCCATATGCAAGTCAAAATTGAATATATCAACAACCACAAATGTAAATAAATATTTGAAGGTGACATCCTTCTGACATATAGATCAATACTTGACATACAAAAAATAAAAGAAACTTTGTGAGTTGATTTAATAGATAATAAAGGAGAGATGATAATAACCCTTAATATAGTAAATTCACTAATCCGTATCCATGAAGAAAAACTCTTACCACATAAATTCATATGTATTAAAAACTTTTCTATAGCTCCAAAAGGTACTTATGATCATGGTGACTATGACTTTATTTTAATAGCAAATAAGACTACTACAATAGAACTCATAGACTTAGTTTGTCCAAAGTATATGTTCATACCCAATTCAACAATTCAACAACTTATGACCACTGTGGACTACTATGCAATCAACATTATAGTAGCTCTTTATACATCTACAACAAAAGTTGGCAATTAGTTTATTATGGAAATAACAGATGGAAACTTGCAGAGTGAAAAAGACAAAGTAAATTCAATTACATTTATTGCAATCATGTTATGATAAGCAAAGTTATTACATGTTCGTATCAAATGACTAGTTCTCTATTTCCAATTATAATTTTTAGGTCTACCTCTTACATACACTCGAAGCTGAATATAATGAAATTGAAAACAAGATACGAAGAAAGGAACCTATAATTTATCTTTTCAAGAACCTTGCAAAATGAGCTTATGATATGAACTTGTGTAGCACCTAATCAACATTAATCACCTTTGTACATGCCAAAAGATCCCTACAATGCTTACAAATGTTAGTGGATACAAATATTGAGGTAAATTTCAAATGTGAATTTGTCTAGTTTATTATTCCTCTTCAAAAGAAAAATAACATAACATTTTGTCCTTTTTGGTTTCAAAAAAAGGTACATGATACTTTTAAAATTGCCCAAGCATATTTTATCCCCTTTGAGCCTATATGTAAAAGTTTTAATATTGTAATAGAACACTTCAGGCTTGCCCATGCAACAATAGAATATTGCCAAAACTGCACAAGTGAATGTGAATTTTTCTATTCCCACCAGCTTCTCTACAGTATAAACACTACCAACAATAGCAACATCCAATGCATTACCAGAGACAATGTCATTGACCTTGTTGCCTTCAATTATACAAATGACACATTTTGAATATGTGGCTGATAAAGAAAGCATAGTTGATATTTTATCAAGATTGACAATGCAAGTTGCTTTCATAGTGGAGAAGAACAATGTGATTAAGCATATCACTATATCAACTAAAGCAAAAGGTATGGAAATTATTTATAATACAGTATTTTTGAAATAGAACCAATTAATTATAGAAAATATACACATTTAAATAAATTTATATTTGAACCTCTTGAAATAGTGATACTAAAACAAGCTACTTACTGTCACAAGCTAAAAGTCATGCATCATCAAGCCACACCATGCCCCCCATCTTTTTGAGAACAAGTATGTATAACTCTATATATTGTTCAAATAAAAAAAATTAATCTAGCATTATAAAAAGCCTAATAGTTTTATATATTGAAAAAAATGGTCTTTAAAAAAACATATTATCATGATTTATTACTTTGACCATGACATGGTATAGTGGAAAATTATTACATAGTTTTCAGTCACTATTAACTATCATCGTGTTTTGCAAGGTCCACCACAAGAATTTTGAAGGTAAAAATGCAATAATTAGATGGCATATGTAACAACAAAAAAATGTAAATAGAGACAAAATGAAATCAGTACAATTGACAAACAAATACAAAAGCTAAAAGCAAAAGATAATTCCACATAGGAAACTATATTTAATGAAAATTAGCTTGTTTATAACTTATAACTTGATTTTAACTAATTTTGAATATTTTCACAAACATATTCTATGCTAAAATATTGAAATTAAATCTCTATTACTAAACTATGTCAATACATGTATACAAATTAGAAAAAATACCTTTTTCAATTAGCTTATGCAAATGTTTGTTGTTATAACAATAAAATAATGCAATTTTTACTTTGCTGAGTATATACCAAATAAAATGAAAAAGTGCATACTTTTTCATAGATAAAATAAATAGACTATCTAAGAACTCTCATACTTATGCATCTGACATAGCCATAATCATGTTTACTCTAGGCGGCTCATCTGACTATCATATTTATCTCTTGGTGTGTTCTTTACTATAAATCCTAACAATAGATATGCTATAAATTGAAAACCAATTAATTTATTGGTTTGTGTTATGAGCTTGTGATTGGTCCTTGAAATATTCGATGATATCCTTAGGCATATGCAAACTCATCCACAACCTTGAATTGCTCAGACACCATGAATACTTGCTTACAATCATAACTACGAATATTTATCCTTACCTTGAAATCTAAACCTAGGTCTACTATAGACAAAAATAAATCATATTTATTGGTTTTCCTATAGTCTTGATATGAGTGAGACTTGATTGAATGCCTCATTTCACTTTGACAGCAAGCTACTGACCTTTGATTTGTATTACATCCAAAACACCTATTTTACCTCCCAGAGCTATAATGTCGATATTCGAACCTACAATATCAATTTTGGTTCACTTGGATCATCCTCGAAGTGTCCTGGGGTCAATCTTGTTTATTGGCCCTCAGTTTTTTTAGGCTTATTAAGTTAGTACACTTGTCAGCCACATGCTTATTTCGAGCTCCATTGACCTATTGACCTTTCTTGCACCATTGACCTTCTTCGATACAAATGAATGTGAGCCATATAAATTTTTGCATTTTAAATAGTCGATATTCATTATTAAAGTGTTTTTTGATACATATTTTTAATACTGTAATAATTATATTTAATAATTGATCAATAAAATTATTTTTTGAGTTAAAGGCATTTTTTTATAACTTATAGTTTAGTTTTAATTTATTAGCAATACTATTTGATAATTTAGGTCTTTTGTCATTTAATGAATTATCTAAAAATATTATATATTATATTTTTAATTACGCTTTTATGACAATGTATCTTATTGTTATACTTCACATTTTTATTTATATAATAATAACACACGATCATATTTTGGTAGTATTATTAATATTAATAGTATATTATCAATTAGAATAGTTTAATTTAATATTAAAATTTATATTTACATATTATAATATAGTATATTATATATTAAACTATACTATATTATGTTAATATAGTATAATAATATTATTAAATATTAAGTTTCAAACATATCATATAAACATTAATATAGATTACAATAAAAATGTAATACAATATAATGATAATAATATATATTAATACCATATAACAATATATAATATAACATGTTATAATAATATGCTTAGTTTTTTCTATTTTGGAATAATATTAATAGCAATAATATTTAAAACAATCTGCTCTTCATACAATAGGCTTTACATGTATTCTATGCACAAAGGGCATTTATGAATAACCATATTAAAAACAACTGATAATTCTTTATTTTTCAATGTGAGAAAAATTAAATTTTGAAAATTACTAATATAACATTAAAAAAATAACATATCCATAACATATGACATAATATCATGACAATAATATAATAAGATATTAATAATAAATTAATATTATATAACAATATATAAAATATGATACAATATCTTACAATACTAAAATAATACGAGTATACTAAATACTATTAGAATTTATATATTTACAATAAATATTACATTATTATTTTGTAATAGTTTGTTTACCAGAATAGATATGGTGATAACAATCATGTGTTTTGAGTGAGATGCAAGTATCAAATTATAGTCTTTCACTTTACGCAATGTTGTTTTGCCAAAAGACAATGCATTTTGAAAATGATATTAATAGTTTCAATAATTTTATACAAAAATTTGAAATTACAATGAACTATTACTTTTTGATCTTCAAATATATATTACCTTTAAAAAATTTCATATAAATCATAGATTGTAATTAATTTTTCCCTATTATAATTTGATTTCATTAAATACCATCAAAAAAGATAACTAAATTTAAAAATAAACACAAAAAACCTTAGTCCAACAACTTTAGTCTAAGTTCTGGGCCTAACAGAGCCATGTCTATATCTATTGCAAGCAGTTGTATCTCCTTAGTTGATTTAACTATTATATTTATACCTTGTCATGCCCTTCAGTGCAAATCTTGAACATGAATGTAATATAGACTGAAAACCAATCTCCTTTATTAGTTTTCACATAGTCACTATCTCCACTTAGACGTATTTATATCATTCAAATATCTCCTTTATTATTTTTCAAATATAAATTTTGGTTATGTTTGCTCAAAAAATTCAATCTCTCAACTCTTATCCTTTAAATGAAACCAATAAATAGTAAATGCTTTATGATTTAGGGGTGCCACTTGGTAGTAGGGTATTGTTTTGGGGATTTTATCTAGGGGAAATGTTTTGAAGACCCTAATTTTGTTAGATAGAACATCCAAAACACAAAGTTTGAAGGAATTAGCCTTTGACAAAAAGTTGGAAGAGTAAGTACATTAGGTCTGAAGGGTCTAATTCATAGGGAAAATGTCTAGGATAGAAGTCCTAAGAGATAGATTACACAAAGCCCAAAGGATAGGTTCAAAAGGGCTGAAGGGCAATTCTGTCGGTGAAAGTGTATCGACAAGATTGTTGTAGGGAAAATGTATTGGGTAAATAGTGCATAATATGTATATCATTGGGGAGTTGTTTTGGACAAAATGTCCAAGGATATTAACCTGAAGACCTATTTCATTGGGCAAAATGACCATGACAAATTTTTTGAAGGGTATACTCATCGGGCAAAATGTCATGGCAAAAAGTTTGAAGGGCCATTTCAAAAAGGGTCAAAGGGCAATTCTGGTGGGAAAATGGCTGCAAAAAAGGCCAAAGGGAAACTAAAAAAATATGAAGGGTTTAATTCATAGGGCAAAGTGCCCATGATAAAACATCTAAAGGGTCTACCTCATCAAATAAAATGTCCAAAATAAATGTGTCAAAGACCCAATTCTATCTGACAAAATGTCCAAAATAATTATGTTGAGGTGAAAAGCCCATAACAAAAAGTCTAGTAGAATATGTTTGAAACAAATAAATCCAAAATAAATAAGTCCAAAATGACAAATTGCATAAGTCTCGAAAGAGATACTAGATAAAATACCTAATATAATAAGTAAAAAATAATTGTAAAGATAGTTTATGAAAACACAAGGCCTGGGTTAAAATATTAGACTAAGTTCATAATAAAATGCCCTCTATTCAGGGGTGTCACTTGGTTGTAGGGTATTGTTTTAGGGCTTTTGTCTAGGGGAAATATCTTCAAGACCCTAATTTTGTTGGACAAAATGTCTGAAACACAAAGTTTGAAGGAATTAACATTTGAAAAAAATCTCAAAGGGTTTACTTCATAGGGTAAATGTTTGTGATAGAAGTCTCAAAGGGTAGGTTGCACAAATCCCAAAGTATAGGTTCAAAAGGGTCAAAGGGCAATTATATCGATGAAACTATATCAGCAATATTATTGTAGGGAAAATGTATTGAGAAAATTATACACAGTATGTATATCATCGAGGAATTATTTCGAACAAAATGTCCAAGGCAATTATCTTGAGGACCTATTTCCTCAGGCAAAATGCCTGTGGAAAATTTTTTGAAGGGTATGTTCATCGAGAAAAATTCCCATAGTAAAAATTTGAAAGGGTCATTTCAAAAAGGGCCGAAGGGGAATTCTAGTGGGAAAAGGCCACAAAAAAGGTTGAAGGGCAACTATAAAAAATATGAAGGGTCTACTTCATAGGACAAAGTGCCCATGATAAAAAGTTTGAAGGGTCTACTTTATTGGATAAAATGTCTGAAACAAATGTATCAAAGACCTAATTTTTTTAGACAAAATATCTAAAATAATTATGCTGAGGCAAAAAACCTTATAACAAAAAATTTTGATAAAATAATTCCAAAATGATAAATTTCATAAGTCCTAAAGAGATACTAGACAAAATACAGGATATAATAAGTCCAAAATAATTATAAAGATAGTCTATGAAAACATAGGGTCTGGGTTAAAAGGGCTTGGGTTAAAATCTTAGACTAAGTTCATAATAAAATTCCCTCTACTTAAGGGTTCCACTTGGTAGTAGGGTATTATTTTAGGGATTTTATCTAGGGGAAATGTTTTGAATACCCTAATTTCATCTAGGTATGAAAGATATACTTTGTAGGGCAAATGTCTAGGATAAAAGTCCCAAAGGGTAGATTACACAAAGCCCGAAGGGTAAGTTCAAAAGGGTCCAATAGGATTTACATGTGTTCTATGCACAAAGGGAACCTATGAATAACCATTTTAAAAACAACATATAATTCTTTCTTTTTCAATGTAGAACAAAACAAATTTGGAAAATTACTAATATAACATGAAAATACTAACATATCCATAACATATAACATAATATCATGACAATAATATAATACATTAATAATATAATAAGATATCAATAACAAATTAATATCATATAACAATATATATATAATATGATACAATATCTTACAATACTAAAATAATATGAGTATAGTAAATACTATTAGAATTTATATATTTAAAATAAATATTACATTATTATTTTGTAATAGTTTGTCTAGGAAAAAAGAGATGGTGACAACAATAATGTGTTTTGAGTGAGATACAAGTATCAAATTACATTCTTTCACTTTACATGGTGTTGTTTTATGAAAGACAATGAATTTTGAAAATGATATTAATAGTTGCAATAAATTTATACAAAAATTTGCAATTACAATGAATTGTTGCTTTTTGATCTTCACAAATATATTACCTTGAATTTTTTTTTAATAAATCATAGAAGTTAATTAATTTTTCCCTATTAGAATTTAATTTCATTAAATTCCATCAAAAAAAGACAAATAAATTTACAAATAAACACAAAAAACCTTAGTCCAATAACTTTAGTCTAAGTTCTGGACCTAACAAAGCCATGTCTATATCTATTTAAATTCCATCAAAAAAGACAACTAAATTTACAAATAAACACAAAAAACCTTAGTCCAATAAGTTTAGTCTAAGTTCTGGACCTAACAAAGCCATGCCTATATCTATTGCAAGCAGTTGTATCTCCATAGTTGATCTGACTATTATATTTATACCTTGGTGTGCCCTTTAGTGCAAATCCTTAACATGGATGTACTATAGATTTAAAACTAATCTCCTTTATTGGTTTTCACATAGTCACTATCTCCACTTGGATGCATTTATATCATTTATATATCTCCTTTATTGCTCTTCAAATATAAATTTTGGTTATGCTTGTTCAGAAAATTCAATCTCCCAACTCTTATCCTTTCAATGAAACTAGTAAATAGTAAATGCTTTATGCTTTAGTGGTGCCACTTGGCAGTAGGGTATTATTTTGGGGGTTTTGTCTGGGGAAATGTTCTGAAGACCCTAATTTCGTCAGACAAAAGGTTCAAAACACAAAGTCTGAAGAAATTAGCCTTTGACAAAAATATTGAATGGTAAGTGAATTAGGTTTGAAGGGTCTACTTCGTAGGGCCAATGTCCAAGATAGAAGTCCCGAAAGGTAGATTATACATATCTTGAAAGGTAGGTTCAAAAGGGCCAAAGGGCAATTCTATTGGTGAAAGTGTATTGGCAAGTTTATTGCAGGGAAAATATACTAGGATAATTGTGCATATTATGTATATCATTGGGGACTTATTTCGGACAAAATGTCTAAGGAAATTATCCCAAAGACCTATTTCATCATGAAAAATACCCGCAAGTATGAAGGGTATGTTCATAAAAAAAATGCCCATGGAAAAAAGATTTAAGGGTCATTTCAAAAAGGGTCAAAGGGAAATTCTATTAGAAAAAAACCATAAAAAAGGTTGAAGGACAACTGTAAAAAATTGGAGGGTCTATTTCATAGGGCAAAGTGCTCATGACAAAAAGTTTGAAGGGTCTACTTTATCAAATAAAATGTCCAAAACAAATGTGATGAAGACCCAATTCTATAAGATAAAATGTCTAAAATAATTATGCCGAGGTAAAAATCCTACAACAAAAGGTTTGATAGAATAAGTACAAAACAAATAACTCCAAAATAAATAAGTTTGAAACGACAAATTGCATAAGTTTTGAAAGAGATACTGGATAAAATGCCTAATAGAATAAATCTAAAACAATTATAAAGATAGTTTATGAAAACATAGGGCCTAGGTTAAAATCTTAGACTAAGTTCATAATAAAATTCCCTTTACTCAGGGGTGCCACTTGGAAGTAGGGTATTGTTTCAAGGCTTTTGTCTAGGGCAAATGCTCCAAAGACCCTAATTTCATCTAAGTCTGAAGGGTCTACTTAATAGGGTAAATGTCTGGGATAGAAGTCCTGAAGGGTAGGTTGCACAAAGCCCAAAGGGTAGGTTTAAAAGTTCTAAAGGGCAATTAGTATCCATAAGATTGTTATGAGGAAAATGTATCAAAAAAATTATGTGAAGTATGTATATCATCAGGGAAATATTTAAGATAAAATGTCTAAGGTAATTATCCTAAAGAAATATTTCATTGAGAAAAATTCTTGTGACAAAAATTTCAAAAGGTGTGTTTGTCGAGAAAAATGATCGGGGCAAAAAGTTTGAAGTGTCATTTCAAAAAGGGCCAAAGGGAAATTTTGGTCAGAAAAAGGATGCAAAAAAGGCCAAAGGTTAACTACAAAATATCTGAAAGGTCTTCTTCATAGGGTAAAGTTCCCATGACAAAACGTTCTAAGGGTCTACTTCATTAGATAAAATGTTTGAACTATGTTGTGTCCCTTTATGTCCTAATCCCTTTTATTCTTGTTTATATTTACTTGGGTGGAAAATTGCCTTCATTCATGCTCTCACTCCATTGATATTGATGTATGATTGCATGTTGACCATTGATTTTACCTCTATTTAAATGTCAATGACTATTTTATGAGGCTTAAATTTGATGTCTGCATGACCATGATTTGACATTCATACAACCATCATTGACGTCTGCATGATCATCAAATTTAAAATCTAATGGTTAATTTCCTAAGATTTATTTTAATGTCTATGCGACCGTCATTGACATCCACACAACCGTCATTGACATCTACATGACCATCAAAGTTTTAACCTCTATGGTTTAATTATTTATCTTTATTTTGACATCCATGCCACTATCATTGACATCCATACAAATGTTAGTCCATGTAACCATCATAATTTGAACCTCAATCGTTAATTAACATGAGCTTTATTTTAACATCTGCACCATCATAAAATATGTCCATGTAGCCATCAATGACATCGATGTGACTTTTAAAATTTAAAATCCAATGGTTTAATTTCTAGTTTTTATTTTGATGATCACATGACCATCATTGACATCCACATAACCGTTAATGACATTGACATGACCCTCACAATTTGAACCTTAATGGTTAATCGACAGGAGCTTTATTTTGACATCTTCCATCAATGGCATCCATGTGATGTCCATGCAACCATCAAACTTTCAAGATAGAAGTCAAAAATTCAATAACCTTGGGAAAATCACATATTCACCAAGTGGCATGATCTTGGAACTCAAATGCAAGATCTAACGGTGAATTCTTCTACCCTGCAAAAAGGAAGGTACTTTAGATGTAATACAACTCTTGTTTTAATATAAGTAATGTAAGATGTTCATTTATTTATTTCATTGGTCAATGTTTTATAACTTACATTACATATTGTAGACACCTAAATTTGGCCACCGATAACCTCTAATCAAGCTTTTAACCAATTTCCACCCAAACTGCACAGTTTGGCCTAAAAATACTAAACATGATAAATGATGTGAAATTGACATATTCAAGTGCCAATTTTGGCCAAGGTATCCCTAAATGGGGAAATGTAATTTATGGGCCAGCTAACTTTGATTAGATCATTTCGAGTCAAAATGCCAATTTTACACCTAAGTGCTCTAGATTGCTCTTTCCTATCAAATATCTTGCATAAGACAAATGCCTTCATTATTTATTATTGGTAACATCCTAAATGGGATAATGGATCCAACACATCTAACATTGCCTTCTAATTCCAATCTAGTCAAATTTTGGACTAATAATAAGGCATTCTAATCAATTTAAATAATTTGTTCACAAAGTGCTTAAGCATGCTTAAGAGCAAATTAATCCAAATTAAGGCATAATTAATAATTACATGGAAACTTATTGAATATTTTTTTTGGAAATGAATATTGAATATCTACATCATCATGTGACCTCATTTCTTAGGAAGACATCCTTAGGCCATAAATGCCATAAATATCAGGATCCATGCCCTCCATGCCTCTTAATTACCCCTTCTTCCAATGTCATGATGAGGATAATTATAAACTTAATTTCAAAAATTGAATTAATCCTCAACCACACATCTCAATCTCAGGATGGATAGTTCAAGTTAATTTTGATCAATCTCAAAAATCTATAAATAGGAGGCCTTACCACATGAATTCTAAGTCTTGATAATGCAAAGTTATAATGCACAAATGATTCCAAAAGCCATTTCAATTAGTGTTACCATGCCAAATTGATTCCAATCCAAGCCAATCCACAAGCCAAAGGTGTCAAGGAGAGATGGAGGTATCCAGGCTTCCATTGCTAAGGACTTTATGAGCACAAGCTGAGTAAGCCACTACAACAAGCATTTTAGAGCATCCAAGGAAGGTAAAAGAGGGTTTCTTTTGCATTTTAGTTATGTGTTTTATTCATGTTTTTTAACTAAGCTCCCCCTAGTGTCTATGCCTAGAGATGTTATGCTAGTTAGTGTGTTTCTTTCATTTTGATTTCATTTTGAAACTAACATGATACTAACCATCCTCTCTTAAGTCAAATTCCTAGATCACATATGGCACGCCTAGTGGGACTAGACACATCTCACACATGAAGAAGATAATTTTTTAGCTTTAAAATCTTCATTTAGATCATTAAAACTCTTGTAAATTGATTTTATAACTTTGTTTTGCCATTTTTATTTGTCATGGGTTTACATAGTAACCGATGTCAGTTAGTAAAATTGACATCGATTGGATAGCTATCGTCGATCATTATTGGTATAATCGATGTCAGTTAGGTAACCATAATTAGTTAGCTAGTGTAACCATCATCAATTATAGAACTGATGTCGGTCACTATGTTTTTCTTAAAACACAAACCTGAGAGCTCTTTTTTTGAAGTTCATTGTTTCAAACTCAAAATAACTTCAAGACTAAAGGACATGCTAACATTTTTGTTGTAGGACCAAGCTTGATATTTGATAAAAACATGTTTAGATCACCTTTTTCATGCTCAAAATGAATTAGGAACATTATTTTGGGTGCTTAAAGTAACATTTAAGATGCTTAAGTAAGTTTTTAGCATTAGTTTTTAAATTTCACAATCTTAAGACCAAGGGGTCAAATGAACACCACCTCATCTTCATTTAGGCTTAAAAATGAACTCATATTTCCAATTTTTTTGTCTTCAATAGTTGCTTGATCTAATTTTTGTTTGGAAAAAAGAGGGGTGTTGAGTGTATGATCTTCCATTTTTCTCCTTTAGGGAACCCTTGGAATCAAAACTGCCATTCCTATTACAAGTAGCCTAGTAAAAGGCTTAAAAAGAAAGTCATCTAAAGCACTCCCCAAAAACTCATCAAAGTTTGTGTGACCTTGAAAATGACCCTAAAGTCTTTCTATTTTCATGCTTTCTTTATTTTTATGCAAACTTGGCTTACGAGGGGGACTTCATCACCTCCCACAAGTTCTTTAGGGAAGCTTTAACCCAATGTTTCACCTCCCAAAATTGACTTCATTTGGGTTCTAATTAGAGTTTCACATAGGACGTAGTGGAACTTTAGACATCACACTACACTGAGCAAACAATAAGATGTATTGGTTGAAAAAAGGATTAGACCTTTTTGCAACAAGCCAAGTGATATGGATGCAAAATTTGTGCTTTTATTTTGCATTGTTTGATGTGAAAGTCATTGTGCAATTAATTCCCATAGAACATTTGAAAACCTATTAGATATTAGACAAATCCCCACTTGTCATGGAAGTATTATTGGTCCAAGGTGTGCTTTAAGGTCCATGTCACAGTACTATCATTTGATAGAAAGGGGGGGTGCAAAAACACTACTATATAATGCATATTTACTTTTGGATGAGCACTTCAAATCCTCTCAAATGGTGTATATTGATGGATTCCAAGAATACCAAACAACCTTGTCAATTTAGAGTCTAAGAGTGATAAATCAGTGGAGTCTTGTCCTAAATTAAAGTCTTGTTTGGAGTCAAAACTTGGTGTAAACTAATAATTCAAACCAAACACATAGTCTTAATTTTTTTGTGAACAAAGAGGCATTATGATGCCCATGTAATATCATCAATTTGCCTTGTTCAAAGTTCATCAAAAGCTTGGGAGTCATATCATCCACTTTGGCACAGTTATGCTACCCAATTGAGTCTAGACCTTTACCAAAGTTGTTTAAGTCCTTCAATTATAATCTAAATTTGGAATTTCACCTTTATAACTTCATAGGGTTGATGTGTTAAGTGGATTCATCATTTTCACTAAACTTGAGGGAACCTATGTTCAATTTTCCATTTGGGTTGAAGGTTGTTTAAGATTCATAATTATCATCATCACTTGATAGACTTAATCCATTTTGTGCTAAACACTTGCACTTTGAGTCTATGCACCACAAAATTTTGAGTCAAGAAAAGTAGTGTTATGTTGTCAAAATTGTGGGAAATTATCTTTTCCTTAGAGAGTTTTTGAAACAAATTTTTTTGTCACACCTTTTGGGTAGTGTAACATCGTTACGCTACCTAAAACATTTCAAATATTATTTCATAGACCCTCTTTCATAGATTACAAATTTGTTTCTACATTTTTAGACCAATCCAAGTGTACTTTTGTGATCTTTTATCTAACATAGTTATATCATTCACTTTTGTCTAATTTATAAAAAGAACCAAGTTTTATATCATTATTTATGAGAAAATAAACTATCTCTGAAGTGCCTTTTGTTTCATACCTTATACCTAGTTGATCGAGTTCATGTCCAAGAATCAAATGCCTAGTGTTTATTAGAAGTGTTTCAAGTCTATTAGATTAAATATTTCATCTATTTTCAAAGTCTATCTATTAATGCCATTTGGCCAAGAGTCTTAGTACATGCCTTGTTTGAGCCTAGCTTTTGATGCCATGTTTGGCCAAAAGACCTAGAAAATTTCAAATTTGTAGAATAAACTGATTTAGAACACTTCGACTTTATAAATTGGCATTTTGATTTTTAGTGTATTTACTTGCTTATCTTTATGTGAATAGTGAAACATTAGATACTTCACACTAGCTTATTTCCTCACAAATCTTTGCATAAACCTTTTGATCCTTTGATGAATCTAGACCAAGTTGAAACATCATCTATTTTAGACATTGTCTTTTAAGAGTTTTAAAAACTCTTTGACTTTTTATCGCAAAACATTGACTATGGATCCCAACATGTATTCCTACACCTAGAGTGGACTCATGTATAATCCAGGGATTAGTAATGTAGTTACATAGGAAAACATATTACAAGACCCCTACGAGGATAATATTCCTTATGAGAATGATTCTTATCCCTCTTATAATACTCAATTAGGGGCACAAAGCCAAGATCCATTGGCTAACTATCTGGTTAACACACCACCTTATTTAGAACAAGACTAAGAACAAACTACACAATACCTAGCTACACTACCCACAGTGGATGAGCCAGTTCTTCAACAATCATATTATATTAATGCAACTTCCATGTATGATCCTTTTTTGTTTGAGAGACATTTTCTAGAGAACAGAGACAAGATTTTTGTTAGAGCTATAGAGTTAGGGGCCAATTTTATAGTATATTTCCCACATGAAAATTTACCAAACTTAGTAAGAGTGCCCCACAACATAATTTATGATCAATAGGCTTCTTATAGCAATCCTTTAGCTTTAGTCCAAATAACATATCAAGACCCTAATATATCTAATCAAGGTAAAAACATCATGGAAGACCACTTTAACCAAATGTAGATAGCATATCAAACCTACATAAATCTAGCATGTAATTTCAATCAAATGAACATGATGAGTAAACCTCTTATAGACTTAGTTCCTTCAATAGGAGTGTTGATAGAGTTACTTGAACAAGAGAATCCAAGTTCTGACCCATTCATGCAAACTACTTCGATATATAACTTGATGCACATGCCTGTTATTGAATAAGTGTCTTTAGCCTCTACACAGAATAGTGATACCAATGTAGTGGATAATGTGCAAGTAGCATCCAATCCCAATCACAGTGGTACTAACACACAAATAACTAGCCAACAACATGGGCCTATAGTTAATTCCATGAGTGGATCATCTATCTAGGGAGTAGGAGTTTATACATCCCAACCTTAATTGGCTACTTCCTCAAGTGTAAAACTTATAGGATTAGGTAGTCAAACAATGGCCAATGTCATGCCTCAATGATAGAATGTGATTAATCCTATTCCTTAACAAGTAATGAGTAGTATTCCATAATATCAGGCATAATCTAGTATACCAACACAATAGAGGATAAATACATTACCACCTTAATCAGGGGAAACCAATGTTCTACCTCACTAGGTAATGAAAAACATACCTCTTCAGTTATATACTAATATGCCAATCCAAAACCAAGCAATGACTAGTCAACAACATATAAATATTGGTTAGTGATAGATGCCAAATCTATAACCTATTTTCACTTTTGCACAGGGATTCATTCAATAAGTAGGTTCCCATGTTTCTCAAGTACCTACTAGATAATTGTTGGTTCAAAATGTGCCACAAATTTAGAGACAAGGTCTTGGTCCATAAGTTTCCATTCAACAACAAAGTTTGATTAGTCGATAGTATGTCCCTTTTTAATCACATCAGGCACAATATAGTTATATCCCTCCATCCCAACCACAAGATCCTCCAAGTCAAACCTTTATCACCAACCCAAACTAGAATATCTCAAAACCAATTATGTAATTTCAAGCACATCCTAATCCACATATGCATATTCTTGGTCCATTCCCCAACTAAACCAATATACCCTAATAGGTATCTCCATCATACCCTGGTTAAAGTGTCCCACTTGTGACCTCCCAACCATCTACTAAAACCAATATTCTCCCTCAAACCAATGTTCCTTATAGTTTCTTATCCCAAGAATTTCAATAGATAAAAGGTGTAATTACTATCATTCAAGCTAGAAAGCAAACTAAAAATTTTAAATTAGATGACATGTGTTCTTATCTATTCAACATGGAGTATTTGTAGATACCATTTTCTCTAGGATATGAACCACTGAAATTTGATAAATACAAAGGGAAAGGTGATCCTAAGGCTCATTTAATTGAATTCTTTATCCTATGCCAACTAGTGGCATATAGAAACATATATCTTTTGTTGTTTCTGAGGAACTTGGTTGGACAAGCCATGGAGTGGTTTTTAAAGTTGCCCAAAAATTTAGTAATGAACTTTGATGATCTTTTTGATAAGTTTGTGCATCACTTTTCGTATAATCTCAAGCATGAGATTTCATTAGTGGACTTAATGCAAGAAAATCAAAAAGTTGGTGAGAGTTTTGAAAGTTATCTACAATGATGGAGAGCCCTTGTAAGTTATTTCACCTATAGTTTACTACATAAACAATTATTCATTGTGTTTCCTAAAAATTTGCATAATGAGATAGTTTGTCATTTGGAACTACAATGTGCACATACTTTTAGAGAGATTATTGATAAAGGTTTGTTGATCAAGCAGGTGCTCATCAATAAAAGAGTCATCAAGCTTAATTTAAATAATCAAAATAAAGGTATCAATCAAGGAAATGACCAACATCAACATCCCATTCAAATGTAAGCATCACAATTGGCACATGACAATAACGAAGAAATACTGAAGTAATTCAACCACAATCAAAATGTTGTGAGAAATGGAGTAACTGAGTCACATCATGTCCAAATGGTTCAAATGTCATCTACACCAACTTTTTAGCTTACTCATACCCAATAACCTCTCCAACCAATGCCACAAGCATAACAACCAACATCTGCACAATAAATACAACAACCTTTATCATTGCAAACCCCTCCTCCTAGAACTATGCCTACATGTCATGTCTTTAGTGACTGATCCAAAACTCAAAATATTTGGATGAAATATAATTTAAGAAATAATAACAACACAATTGTAATAATGCTATCTTTGAGAAGAGATGTTTTATTGATCAAATTTGTAGACCCAAACATATGCCTATCTTTGAGATGAGATGTTTAATTTTTATTTCAGGTTACATCTTCATCTATACATATTTTGAAGGTATGAGTAGGATATGTAAGGTTATAAACCTCAAGGTATATTAAGTTTTTTGACTTCCATGATTTACAATAATACAGAATTTGAAGAATTACTATTTTTAGAAACTTACTATTTTTAGACTGCACTACTAAAATTAAAATTTAGGGCACTTCTATTTAGTTTTTAAGGGTCAAAACTCACTAAGTGGAGCTGAGTGTCATCTCATAGTATTATCCTCATTTTTGTCTTTCAAACGATTTAAATGGGGAGTCAAACGGATCTATGGTGTAAACGTTATGGCTCCTAAAAGTTCTGCCATCAATTGGGGTAGAACCGTCTCTTGAAATATTGCTTGGATCATTCCTCCTTCTTTGAGAATAAATGGTCCCCATTGCATCAAGATTTTTCATCAAGTGTGGAAGTTGTATTTTGATTTGATTCCTAATGCATACTTAGAATGGACTATATTTTGTGAAGTTGTGCTTTGTGGAGCTGTCCAGGGATCGATTATTCACCATTTCTATTTGACCATCAATCTGTGGATGGAAGGTCATGAACTTCTTTAGCTTGGTATCTATTTTCTTTTATTGTTATTTTATTTGTGTAGTCAGGGCTAAAACATCAGCTTTTTATAGAACAAATTTCTTAGCACTAATCAGGGAGACAGGTGTAGAAGGTGGTACCTTTAGGACCCTGTAGCACTGTGTTCCAAGAGTGAGGGTGATCCTTTGAGGTCTTGATTTATAGATGCCATGTTGATTACACATAAATGGCTAACCAAAGATTACATCATAAACATCTAGATTGACCACATCACATAAGACCTCATCTTGGAAAGGTTTTATTGCATATGAGAGAAGACATTGGTGGGTGAGACAGAGGTTTCTCCCTAGACTCAACCATTTAATATTGTATGGATTTAGATGTTGCTTCATGCAAAAATTTACGCTTTTCACAACATTAATATAAATTAAATTCTTTTGGCTCCCACTGTCAAGAATGGAATATAGAGGCTTACCTTTCACCCATAACTTAGAGTGAAATAACCTTTCCTTGTCATCAGGTCTTTCCTTGTGGGTCCATGATGAAGCAAAGATGACATCAGGCTCAACATATACAATCTCTTCTTCATCCTCTTTGACTGTAGGGTAGTAGATGTTGATCATTATGACTTAGAAAGAAAGGACTTGATGGCTCGACATTCTTCTTTGGACTGCATTCTAGATTTGTGATAATTACACCATTTTCTAGTCTTCCCTTCCTTTTGCTTCCAATTTTGGCCTTGTGTTTGACCTTCTTTATCACTTTTCCATTTTGTAGGCTAACTCTTTGTATTCATTCTTCCATGCTTCTACTCAATCTTCATCATGAACTTGTACGCCTCATTGAGGTTTCCATATTTAAGAGTTCCATCACCCCTCATATATACCATTGGAGTCCACCACGATAGTTGATAACCTTGTGTTTCTCACTTTCTTAAATGCCTAATCTCACAAATAGAGAATGAAAAATGTCAGTGTAATATTGAATAGACTATTCCTTACCTTAGTGAAGTTATTTCCACTCTATATACAGATCATCATATGCTCCAATGGGGTAGTATTTTTCCTTTAAAACTTCTATGAAATCATCCTAGATAGGTTATACCTCAAGGCCAATATCATCCATATTAAATATCTTTTTGTACACTTCCCACCAATTTTTGATAGGTAATGATGCTTTAAAAAGAGTAAAAGTGATCTCTTTATTGATGAATTTATTTATAAAAAAATAGGAAGACAATCGATCCAACCAATTTTTTACTGCATCAACATTGCTTTCACCTTAAAATGTAGGGATATCAAATTTCACCTAAACCTTGAAGGGTGGTGGGGCACTAAAAGGATGTGGGGGTGTAGATGAGGTGCCAAAATTTCTCATTGAGATTTAGTGGAGATTTTGGGTGAATTTTTGTAGTATCTACGCTTGTTACTGTTGGAGGGATTCATTCACCATTTCTTTGAAAGGATCAGATGTCTTAGTGTTGTTTGCCATTTGAGGTCATTTGGAGTGAATAGATGGATAGTTTGGTAACTCTATTATTTTCCACCCAAGCTTCTTGTAGCTTAACCTCATCCTTGAGATTATACACTCTAAAAACAAACTACTATGATACCACTAATCCAAAACTTAGAATATTTATTTGAAAGATAATTCAAAAAACAAGAACATAATTGTAATAATGTTATCTCTGAGAAAATATGTTTTATTGATCAAATTTGTAGACCCAAACTTATGTTTATCTCTTAGAAGAGATGTCTAATTCATATTTTAGGTTGCATCTTCATTTATACACATTTTGAATGTAGGAGGAGGATGTGTAAGGTCACCAATCTCAAGGTATATTAAGTGGTTCAACTTTCATAATTTACAACAATAAATAATTCAAGGAATTAATATTTTTAGAAACTTACTATTTTTAGACTACACTACTATAATTAAAATTTAGGGAATTTCTATTTTGTTTTCAAATTTCAAAACCCACTAAGTAAAGATCAGTGTTATCTCATGGTGTTTCACTGATTCTTAACTTTCCAATGGTTCAAATTGGGAGTCAAACAGAGCTATGGTGCAAAAGTTATGGCTCCCATAAGTTCTACCACCAATTGGGGTAGAATTTTCACTTGAATTGTCACCTAAAATATTTCTTGGATCATTCCTCCCTCCTTGAGAAGTAATGGTCCCCATTGCATCAATATTTGTCATCAAGTGTGGCAGTTATATTTTGATTTGATTCTCGATGCATACTTGGAATGGACTGTGTTTTATGGCATTGTGCAAGGCTCGATTATTCACCATTTATGTCCAACCATCAGTCTATGGATGGAAGGTCATGAACATCTTCAGCTTGGTATCTATTTACTTCTATTTTTGTGTTATTTTGTAGTCAGGGATATAATATCGACTCTTTTGGATTCTTATGGCTCTACTAGAAAGAGAATAAATTTCTTGTCACTAATCAAGGAGATAGATGTAGAAAGTGGTACCTCTAGTACCCTGTAGCATCGTGTTCTAAGAGTTAGGGTGATCCTTTGAGTTTTTGATTCATAGATGTCATGTCGATCATACATGAATATATGACCAAAGAGTACATCACAAACATCTAGATTTACCACATCACATCATACCTCATCTTAGAAAGGTTTTATTGCATATGAGAGAAGACATTTGTGGGAGACATGAAGGTTTCTCCTTGGACCCAACCATCTAATACTATATGGCTTTGGGTGATTCATGGAAAAATTTAGGCTTTTCACAATATTAGCAGAGATTAAATTTTTAGGTTTCTCCTTGGACCCAGTATCAAGAATGAAACATAGAGGCTTAACTTTCACCCATAACTTAGAGTGAAACAACCTTTCCTTGTCATCTAGCCTCTCCTCATGGGTCCATGATGAAACAATGATGGCATCAGGCTCAGCATCCAAAATTATTTTTCATCCTCTTCAACTATAGGGTGTGTATTAGTTAGAGCAGTAGATGTTGAGCATTATGACTCAAAAAGCAAGGACTTGATGGCTCAACATTCTTCTTTGGAGGACATTCCTAATTTGTGATAAGCACACCATTTCCCTATTTTCCCTTCCTTTTGCTTCTAATTTTGGCCTCATGTTTGACATTTTTTATCACTTTTCCATTTTGTAGGTTGACTCTTTGTATTCATTCTTCCATGATTCTACTCAATCTTCACCATGAACTTGTATGCCTCATGGAGGGTTTCTAGATTGAATAATTCCATCTCTCCCCATATATACCATTATAGTCCACCATGATATCTGAGAACCTTATGTTTCTCACTTTCTTGGATGCCCAATCTCGTAGATAGAGAATGAAAAATGTCAGTGTAATCTTGAAAAGATTGTTCCTTACTTTAGTAAAGTTATTTCCACTCTATATATAGATCATCATATGCTCCAATGGGGTAGTATTCTTCTTTTACAGTTTCTATGAAATCATCCCAGGTATGTTCTATGTCAAGGCCAATATCATCCATATTAAATTTCTTCTTGTGCACTTCACACCAATTTTTGACAGGCAATGATGCTTTCAAAAGAGCAAAAGTGATCTTCTCTTGAACAATGAATTTATTTACAAAAAAATAGGAAGAAAAATGATTTAACCAATTTTCTACTACATCAGCATTGATTTTACCTTCAAATATAGGGATATCAAAATTCACCTGAACCTTGAAGGGTGTTGGGGCAATGAAAAGATGTGGGGGTGAAGATGAGGAGCCAAAATTTCTCATTGAGATTTATTGGAGAATTTTGGTGAATTGTTGTATCATCTGCACTTTCTACTATTGGAGGGCTTCATTCACCATTTCCTTGAAAAGATCAGATGTCTTAGTGTTTTTTGAGGTCATTTCGAGTGAATAGGTGGATAGTTTGGAAGCTTTATTATTTTCTACCCAAGCTTCTTGTAGCCTGAACTCATCCTTAGGATCATAAACTCTAAAAAAAAACTGCTCTAATACCACTGATCCAATACGCATAAGTTTTTGTTGAAAGATAAATCAAGAAATAAGAACAACACAATTGTAATAATGTTATCTCTGAGAAGAGATATTTTATTGATCAAATTTATAGACCCAAACATATGCCTCTCTGAGAGGAGATGTATAATTTCCATTTTGGGTTACATATTAATTTATACACATTTTTAAGGTAGGAGGATGATGTATAAGGACACCAATCTTGAGGAAGATTAAGTGGTTCAAATTCCATGATTAACAACAATATAGAATTTGAGAAATTACCATTTTTAAACTACACTATTGAAATTGAAATTTTGGATACTTTCATTTGGTTTTCAAGGGTCAAAACTCACTGAGTAGATGAGTGTGATTTCATAGTGTTCCCCTCATTCTTATCTTTTAAACTATTCAAATGGGGAGTGAAACGGAGCTATGGTGCAAAAGTTATGGCTCCTACAAGTTATGCCACCAATTGGGGTAAAACTGTCACTTAAATTATCACCTGAAATATTGCTCAATCATTCATCCCTCCTTTAAAAGCAATGGTCCCCATTACATCAATATTTTTCATCAAGTGTGGCAATTGTATTTTGATTTTATTCCTGATGCATAGTTGGAATGGACTATGTTTTATGGAGCTGTGCTTTTTTGAGTTATGCAGGGCTTGATTGTTCACCATTTTTGTCTGATGATCAGTCTATGGATAGAAGACCATGAACTTATTCAACTTGGTATCCATTTGCTTTTGTTGTTGTGTTATTTATGTAGTCAGGGCTACAACATTGGCTCTTTTGAATTCCTATCGTTTGACCAGCATGAGAATGAATTTATTGGCACCAATCAAGGAGATAGATGTAGAAGGTGATACCTTTGGTACCTTGTAATTTTGTGTTCCAAGAGTGAGGGTGATACTTTGAGTTCTTGATTCATAGATGCCATGTCGATCATACATAAATGGTTGACTAAGAGTACATCATAAATATCTATAGTGACCTCATCACATAAGACCTCATATTGGAAAGGTTTTATTGCATATGAGAGAAGACATTGGTGGGTGACATGAAGATTTTTCCATAGACTCAACCATCCAATACTATATGGATTTAGGTGAGGCCTCATGGACAAATTTAGGATTTTCACAATATTAGCTAAGATTAAATTCTTTTGGCTGTCACTATCAAGAATAAAATGTAGAGGCTTACCTTTCACCCATAACCTAGAGTGAAACAACCTTTCCTTGTCACTTAACCTCTCCTTATGGGTCTATGATGAAGCAAGGATGGCATCAGGATTAACATCTACAATCTCTTCTTCATCCTCCTCGATTGTAGTGTGTGTATGAGGTAGAGCAATAGATGTTGAGCATTATGACTCAAAATGCAGGGACTTGATGGCTTGACATTCTTATTTGAAGTGCTTTCTAGATTTGTGATAATCACACCATTTCCCAGTCTTCCCTTCCTTTTGCTTCTAATTTTAGCCTCATGTTTGACCTTCTTTGTCACTTTTCCATTTTATAGGCTAACTCTTTGTATTCATTCTTCCATGGTTTTACTCAATCTTCACTTCGAACTTGTATACCTCACCAAGTGTTTATAGATTGAAGAGTTCCATCTCCTCCCGTATATACCATTGTATTCTACCATGATATTTGAGAACCTTGTGTTTCTCACTTTCTTAGATGCCAAATCTCATAGATAGAGAATAAAAAATGTTAGTGTAATCTTAAATAGATTGTTCCTTACTTTGGTGAAGTTATTGCCACTCTATTTATAGATCATCATATGCTCCAAAGGGGTAGTATTCTTCCTTTACATCTTCTATGAAATCATCCTAGGTAGATTCTACCTTAAGGCCAATATCATCTGTACTAAATCTCTTCTTGTACACTTCTCACCAATTTTTGATAGGCAATAATGCTTTCAAAAAGTAAAAGTGATCTTCTCTTTATCAGTGAATTTATTTATAGAAAAATAGGAAGACAATTGATCTAACCAATTTTCTATTACATTAGCATTGATTTTGCCTTAAAATGTAGGGATATCAAAATTCACATGAACCTTGAAGGGGTGTTGGGGCACTGAAAAGATGTGGAGGTGTAGACGAGGAGACAAAATTTCCCATCAAGATTTGTTAGAGAATTTAGGTGAATTATTCTAGCATCTATGTTTGCTATTGTTTTAGGGCTTCATTCATCATTTCCTTGAAAGGATCAGATGTCTCAGTGTTATCTGCCATTTGAGGTCATTTAGAGTGAATAGGTAGATAGTTTGGAAGCTCTGTTGTTTTCCATCCAAGCTTCTTGTAGCCTAACCTCATCCTTGAGATCATACACTCTAAAAATAAACTGTTCTGATACCACTGATCTACAACTCAAGAAGCTTTGGCTAAAAGATAATTCAAAAAATAAGAACAACACAATTGTAATAATGCTATTTCTGAGAAGAGATGTTTTATTGATCAAATTTGTAGACCCAAACATATGCCTATCTTTGAGAAGAGATGTCTAATTTTTGTTTTGGATTACATTTTCATTTATATATATTTTGAAGGTAGGAGGAGGATGTGGAATGTCACTAATTTCGAGGGAGATTAAGTGGTTCAATTTCTATGATTTACAAAAATACAAAATTTGAGGAATTATTATTTTTAGAAAATTATTATTTTTAGATTACACTAGTAAAATTGAAATTTGGGGCACTTCCATTTGGTTTTTGGGGGTCAAAACCCATTGAGTAGAGATGAGTGATATCTCACAGTTTTCCCCTCATTCTTAAATTTTCAATGGTTCAAACAGAAAATCAAACCGAGCTATGATGCAAAAGTTATGACTCCTAGAAGTTCTACCACCAATTGGGGTAGAACCATCACCTGAATTATCACCTAAAATATTGCTCAAATCATTCATCCCTCCTTGAGAAGCAATGGTCTCCATTGCATCAAGATTTGTCATCAAGTGTGGTAGTTCTATTTTGATGTGATTCTTGATGTATACTTAGTATGGTTTATATTTTGTGGAGTTGTGCTTTGTGGAGCTATGCAGGACCTGATTGTTCACCATTTCTATCTGAACATCAGTCTATGGAAGGAAGGCCATGAACTTCTTCAGCTTGGTATCTATTTGCTTCTATTATTGTGTTGTTTGTGTAATCAAGGCTATAACATTAGCTCTTTTGGATTCTTGTGGCTTGACTAACATGAGAATGAGTATCTTGGCACTAATCATGGAGATAGATGTAGAAGGTGGTACCTTTGGTACCCTGTAGTGCCATGTTCCAAGAGTGAAGGTGATCCTTTGAGTTCTCGATTCATAGATTCCATGTCGATCATACATGAATGGCTGACCAAAAATTACATCACAAATATCTAGAATGACCACATCACATAAGACCTCATCTTGGAAAGGTTTTATTGCATATGAGAGAAGACATTGGTGGGTAACACAGAGGTTTCTTCCTAGACTCAACCCTACAATATTGTATCACTTTAGGTGAGGCTTCATGGATAAATTTAGGCTTTTCACAACATTAGCAGAGATTAAATTATTTTAGCTCCCGCTATCAAGAATGAAATTCATAGGCTTACTTTTCACCCATAACTTAGAGAAAAAAAACCTTTCCTTGTCATCTAGCCTCTCCTCATGGGTCCGTGATGAAGCAATAATGGCATCAAGATTAGCATCTGTAATCTCTTATTCATCCTCTTCGACTGCAGGGTGTGTATGAGGTAGAGCAGTAGATGTTGAGCATTTTGACTCAAAAATAAAGGACTTGATGGCTCGACATTCTTCTTTGGAGTGCATTCTATATTTATGACAATCACACTATTTTATAGTCTTCCCTTCCTTTTGCTTCTAATTTTGGCCTAGTGTTTGACCTTCTTTGTCACTTTTCCATTTCATAGGTTAAATCTTTGTATTAATTCTTCCATGCTTCTGCTCAATATTTACCATGAAGTTGTACACCTCACAGGAGGGTTTCTAGATTGAAGAGTTCCATCTTCTCCCATATATACCATTGTAGTCCACTATGATATTTGAGAACCTTGTGTTTCTCACTTTTCTAGATGCCCAATCTCGCAAATAGAGAATGAAAAATATCATTGTAATCTTGAATAGGCTGTTCCTTACCTTGGCAAAGTTGTTACGACTCTATATATAGATTATCATGTGCTCCAATGGGGTAGTACTATTCCTTTACATCTTCTATAAAATCATCTTAGGTAGGTTCTGCCTCAAGGCCAATATCATCCATACTGAATGTCTTCTTGTACACTTTTCACTAATTTTTGATAGGGAATGATGTTTTTAAAAGAGAAAAAGTGATCTTCTCTTTATCAGTGAATTTATTTATAGAAAAATAGGAAGACAATTGATCCAACCAATTTGCTACTACATCAACATTGATTTTGCCTTCAAATGTAGGGATATCAAAATTCACGTAAACATTAAAGGGTGTTAGAGCACTGAAAAGATGTGGAGGTGCAAATGAGGAGCTAGAATTTTTCATCAAAATTTGTTAAAAAATTTGGGAGAATTGTTGTATCATCTACACATATTGTTGTTGGAGGGATTCATTCACCATTGCCTTTAAAGGATTAGATGTCTCAATGTTATCTACTAGTTTAGGTTATTTAGATCGAATAGGTGGATATTTTGGAAGCTCTATTGTTTTCTACCCATGCTTCTTATATCTTGACCTCATCCTTGTGATCATACACTCTCAATACAAACCACTCTGATACCACTGATCTAAAAATTAGAAGCTTTGATTAAAAGACATTTAAGAAATAATAACAACACAATTGTAATAATGATATCTCTAAAAAAAGATGTTTTATTGATAAAATTTACAAACCCAAAGATATGCCTATTTCTGAGAAGAGATGTCTAATTTCCATTTTGGGTTACATCTTCATTTTTACACATTTTAAAGGTAGGAGGAGGATGTGGAAGGTCACCAATCTTGAGGGAGATTAAGTGGTTCAACTTCCACGATTTACAATAATACAGAATTCGAGGAATTACTATTTTTAAAAACTTATTATTTTTAGACTACACTACTAAAATTGAAATTTGAGGTACTTCCATTTGTTTTTAAAGGTCAAAACTCACTGAGTGGAGATTAGTGCCATCTCATGGTATTTCCCTTATTCTTAGCTTTCCAATAGTTTAAACAGGGAGTCAAACAAAGCTATGGTACAAAAGTTATGGCTCCCAAACATTTTACCACTAATTGGGGTAGAACCATTACCTAAAATATTACTTAGATCATTCCACCCTCTTTGAGAATCAATGGTCCCCATTACATCAAGATTTGTCATCAAGTGTGCTAGTTGTATTTTGATTTGATTCTTGATGCATACTTAGAATGGAATGTGTTTTATGGAGATATGATTTGTGGAGATATGTAGGGCCTAATTGTTAATCATTTCTATCTGACCATCAGTCTATAGATGGAAGGCCATGAACTTATTCATCTTGGTATATATTTGATTCTATTGCTATGTTGTTTGTGTAGTCAGGGCTGGAACGTCGAATCTTTTGGATTCTTATTGCTTGACCAGCATAAGAATGAATTTCTTGGCACTAATCAGGGAGACAGATGTAGAAGGTGGTACCTTTGGTACCCTATAGCACAATGTTTCAAGAGTGAGGGTGATCCTTCAAGTTCTTGATTTATAGATTCCATATCGATCATACAAGAATGGTTGACCAAAGAGTACATCACAAACATCTAGATTGACCAAATCACATAAGACATCATCTTGGAAAGGTTTTATTGCATATGAGAGAAGACATTGGTGGGTGACAGAGAGGTTTCTCCTTGTACTCAACCATCCAATACTGTATGGCTTTGGGTGAAGCTTCATGGATAACTTTAGACTTTTCATAATATTAGCAGAGATTAAATAATTTTGGCTCCCACTATCAAGAATGAAATGTAGAGGCTTACCTTTCACCCATAACTTAGAGTGAAACAACCTTTACTTGTCATATGGCCTCTCCTCATGGGTCTGTGATGAACCAATGATGACATCAAGCTCAACATCTATAATCTCTTCTTCATCCTCTTTGACTATAGGGTGTGTATGAGCTAAAGTAGTAGATTTTGAGAATTATGATTCAGAAAGCAGGGACTTGATGGTTCAACATTCTTCTTTAGAGTGCATTCTAAATTTATGATAATCACACCATTTCCTAATCTTTCCTTCCTTTTGCTTCCAATTTTGGCCTTGTGTTTGACCTTTCTTTATCACTTTTCCATTTCATATACTGACTCTTTGTATTCATTCTTCCATGATTCTAATCAATCTTTACCATGAACTTGTACACCTCACCTAGGGTTTCAAGATTGAAGAGTTCCATCTCCCCCCATATATACCATTATATTCCACCATGATATTTGAGAACCTTGTGTTTCTCACTTTTTTGGATGCCCAATCTCGTATATAGAGAATGAAAAATGTCAATGTACTCTTGAGTAGACTATTTCATACCTTGACAAAGTTGTTACCACTCTATATATAGATCATCATATGCTCCAATGGAGTAGTATTCTTCCTTTACATCTTCTATGAAATCATCCTAGGTAGGTTCTACCTCAAAGCTAGTACCATTTTGTATTGAATCTCTTCTTGTACACTTCTCACCAATTTTTGACAAGCAATGATGCTTTCAAAAGAGAAAAAGTGATCTTCTCTTTATCTATGAATTTATTTAGAGAAAAATAGGAAGAAAATTGATCCAACCAATTTTTTACTACATCAACATTGATTTTGTCTTCAAATGTAAGGATATCAAAATTCACTTGAACTTTGAAGGGTGTTGGGGCACTAAAAAGATGTGGGGGTGCAGATGAGGAGCCATAAATTCCCATTGAGATTTATTGGAGAATTTAGGAAAATTATTATAGCATCTACACTTGCAACTATTAAAGGGATTCATTCACCATTTCCTTGAAAGGATCAGTTGTCTCAATGTTCTCTACTATTTAAGGTCATTAGGAGTGAATATGTTAATAGTTTGGAAGCTCTATTATTTTCTACCCATGTTTCTTGTATCCTGACCTCATCTTCAAGGTCATACACTCTCAAGACAAATAAATTTGATACCATTGATCCAAAACTCAAAAGCTTTGGTTGAAAGATAATTCAAGAAATAAGAACAACACAATTGTAATAATGCTATCTCTGAGAAGAGATGTTTTATTGATCAAATTTGTAGACTTAAACATATGCCTATCTCTAAGAAGAAATGTCTAATTTCTATTTTGGGTTACATATTCATATATATATATATTGAAGGTAGGAGGAGGATGTAGAAGGTCACCAATCTTGAGGAAGATTAAGTGGTTCGACTTCTATGATTTACAACAATACAAAATTTGAAGAATTACTATTTTTAGAAACTTACTATTTTAAGACTGCACTACTAAAATTAAAATTTTGGGAACTTCTATTTGTATTTTAGGGTTAAATCCCACTAATCAGATTTGAGTGCCATCTCATGGTGTTCCCCTCATTCTTATCTTTTCAACGGTTCAAATGGGAGTCAAACAGAGCTATGGCACAAAATGTAAGGCTCCTAGAAGTTCTACCACCAATTGTGGTAGAACTGTCACCTAAAATATTATTTGGATCATTCGTCCCTCTTTGAGAAGCAATAGTCCCCATTGCATCAAGATTTGTCATCAAGTGTGGTAGTTGTATTTTAATTTGATTTCTGATGCATATTTGGAATGGACTTTGTTTTGTTGAGTTGTGCTTTGTGGAGCTATACAGGGCCTGATTGTTTACCATTTCTATCTGACCATCAGTCTATGGGGAAGGCTATGAACTTCTTAAACTTGGTATCTATTTGCTTTTATTATTGTGTTATTTATGTTGTCAGGTTTGTAACATTGAATCTTTTAGATTCTTGTGGCTTGATCATAATGAAAACAAATTTCTTGACACTAATCAGGGAGATAGATGTAGAAAGTGGTACCTCTGGTACCCTTTAGCACCATGTTTCAAGAGTGAGGGTGATCCTTTGAGTTCTTGATTCATAGATGCCATGTCGATCATACATGAATGACTAACTAAAGAGTACATCACAAACATCTAGATTGACCACATCACATAAGACCTCATCTTGGAAAGGTTTTATTTCATATGAGAGAAGATATTTGTGGGTGACATAGAGGTTTCTCCCTAGACTCAACCATCCAATACTGTATGGATTTGGGTGAGGTTTCATGGAAAAATTTAGGATTTTCACAACATTAGCAGATATTAAATTCTTTTGGCTCCCACTATCAAGAATGAAATGCAGAGGCTTATCTTTCACCCATAACTTAGAGTGAAACAACCTTTCTTTGTCATCAGGCCCCTCCTCGTGGGTCCATGATGAAGTAACAATCTCTGCTTCATCTTTTTTGACTATAGGGTGTGTATGATGTAGAGCAGTAGATGTTGAGTATTATGACTCAAAAAGTAGAGACTTGATGGCTTGACATTATTCTTTAGATTGCATTATATATTTGTGATAATCACACTATTTCCCCATCTTCTCTTTCTTTTGCTTCCCATTTTGGCCTCGTGTTTGACCTTCTTTGTCACTTTTCCATTTCATAGGATGACTCTTTATATTCATTCTTCCATGCTTCTACTCAATCATCACCTCAAACTTATACTCCTCATCGAGGGTTTCCAGATTGAAGATTTTCATTTCCCCTTGTATATACTATTGTAGTTTGCCATGACATTTGAGAACCTTGTGTTTCTCACTTTCTTGGATGCCCAATTTTACATATAGAGAATGAAAAATATCAGTGTAATCTTTAATAGACTATTCTTTTCCTTGAAAAATTTGTCACCACTCTATATATAGATCATCATATGCTCCAATGGGGTAGTATTCTTCCTTTATAGCTTCTATGAAATCATCCCAGATAGGTTCTACCTCAAGGCCAATATCATCCATACTAAATCTCTTCTTGTACATTTCCCACCAAATTTTTGATAGGCAATGATGATTTCAAAAGAGAAAAAGTGATCTTCTCTTTATTGGTAAATTTATTTATAGAAAAATAGGAAGATAATTGATCCAACCAGTTTTTTACTACATCAGCATTTATTTTGCCTTCAGATGTAGGGATATAAAAATTCACCTGAACCTTGAAGGGAGTTGGGGCACTGAAAGGATGTGGAGGTGCAGATGAGGAGCCAAAATTTCTCATTGAGATTTGTTGGAGAATTTAGGCAAATTATTGTAGCATCTATGCTTTCTATTGTTGGAGGGATTCATCCACCATTTCCTTGAAAGGATCAGATGTCTCAGTGTTGTCCACTATTTGAGGTCATTTGGAGTGAATATGTGGATAGTTTGGAAGCTCTATTGTTTTTCACCTAAGCTTCTTGTAGCCTAACCTCATCCTCAATATCATAACTCTCAAGATAAACTACTTTGATACCATTGATCCAAAACTCAGAATCTTTGGTTGAAATATAATTCAAGAAATAAGAACAACATAATTGTAATAATGCTATCTTTGAGAAAAGATATTTTATTGATAAAATTTGCAGACCCAAACATATGCCTATCTTTGAGAAGAGATGTCTAATTTTAATTTTGGGTTACATCTTTATTTATACACATTTTAAAGGTAGGAGGATTTATAAGGTCACCAATCTTGAGGGAGATTAAGTGGTTTGACTTCTATGATTTACAACAATATAGAATTTGAAGAATTACTATTTTTAAAAACTTACTATTTTGAGACTAAACTATTAAAATTAAAATTTAGGGCACTTTTATTTAGTTTTTGAGGGTCAAATCTCAATCAACAAAGTTGAGTTCTATCTCATGGTGTTCCCCTCATTCTTAGCTTTCCAATGGTTCAAATGGGGAGTCAAACAGAGCTATAGTGCAAAAGTTATGGCTCCCAAAAGTTCTACCACCAATTGGAGTAGAACCACTGCCTGAAATATTGCTTGGATCATTCCTCCCTCCTTGAAAATCAATTGTCCCCATTGCATCAATATTTATCATCAAATGTGGCAGTTGTATTTTTATTTGATTCACGATGCATACTTGGAATGGACTATATTTTGTGGAGTTATGCTTTGTGGAGCTATGTAAGGCTCGATTGTTCACCATTTCTATTTGACCATCAGTCTATAGATGGAAGGCCATGAACTTCTTTAGCTTGGTATCTATTTGATTTTATTTTTATGTTGTTTATGTAGTCAAGGCTACAACATCAACTCTTTTAGATTCCTATGGCTTGACCAGCATGAAAATTAATTTCTTGGCACTAATTAGGGAGATAGATGTAGAAGGTGGTACCTCTAGTACCTTATAACACCGTGTTCCAAAAGTGAGGGTGATCCTTTGAGTTCTTGATTCATAGATTTCATGTCAATCATACTTGAATGGGTGACCAAATAGTACATCACAAACATCCAGATTGACCACATCACATAATACCTCATCTTAAAAAGGTTTTATTGCATATGAGAGAAGATATTGGTGGGTGACATAGAGGTTTCTCCCTAGACTCAACCATCCAATAATGTATGGCTTTGGGTGAGTCTTCATGGATAAATTTAGGCTGTTCATAACATTAACATAGATTAAATTCTTTTGGCTCCCACTATCAAGAATGAAATGTAGAGGCTTACTTTTCACCCATAACTTAGAGTAAAACAACCTTTCCTTGTCATCTAACCTCTCCTCATGGGTCCATGATGAAGAAACAATGACATCAGGCTCAAAATCTATAATCGCTTCTTCATCCTCTTCGACTGTAGGGTGTGTATGAGGTATAGTAGTAGATGTTTTGTATTATGACTCGGAAATTAGGGATTTGATGGCTTGACATTCTTATTTGGAGTGCATTCCAGATTTGTGATAATCACACGATTTTCCACTCTTCCCTTCCTTTTGCTTTAAATTTTGGCCTCGTATTTGACCTTCTTTGTCACTTTTCTATTTTGTAGGTTGACTCTTTATATTCATTCTTCCATGCTTATGCTAAATCTTCACTGTGAACTTGTATGCCTCATTGAGGGTTTCCAGATTGAAGAGTTATATCTCCCCCTATATATACCATTGTAGTCCACCATGATATTTGAGAACCTTATGTTTCTCACTTTTTTTGATGCCCAATCTCATAGATAGAGAATAAAAAATGTCAGTGTAATCTTAGATAAATTGTTCCTTACCTTGGTGAAGTTGTTTCCACTCTATATATAGATCATCATATGCTCCAATGGGGTAGTATTCTTCCTTTATAGCTTCTGAAATCATCTTAGGTAGGTTCTATCTCAAGGACAATATCATCCATACTAAGTCTCTTCATGTACACTTCCCACCAATTTTTGAGAGGAAATGATGCTTTCAAAAGAGTAAAAGTGATCTTCTCCTTATCAGTGAATTTATTTATATAAAAATAGGAAGACAATTGATCCAACCAATTATTCACTACATCAGCATAGATTTTGCCTTCAAATGTAGGGATATCAAAATGTAACTGAACTTTGAAGGGTGTTGGGGCACTAAAAGGATGTGGGGGTGCAAATGAGGAGCCAAAATTTTGCATTAAGATTTGATGAAGAATTTGGGCAAATTATTGTAGCATCTGCACTTGCTATTTTTGGAGGGCTTCATTAAAAAATTTCTTGAAAGGATCATATGTCTCAGTGTTATCCACCATTTAAGGTCATTTGGAGTGAATAGGTGGATAGTTTGGAAGCTCTATTGTTTTTCACCCAAGCTTCTTGTAGCCTAACCTCATCCTTGGGATCATACACTCTCAAGACAAACCGCTCTGATACCACTAATCCAAAACTTATAAGCTTTGGTTGAAAGATAATTCAAGAAACAAGAACAACATAATTGTAATAATGTTATCTCTAAAAAGAGATATTTAATTGATCAAATTTGCAGACCCAAACCTATGCCTATCTCTGAGAAGAGATTTCTAATTTCTATTTTGGATTACATATTCATTTATACACATTTTGAAGGTAAGAGGAGGATGTGGAAGGTCACCAATCTCGAGGGAGATTAAGTGGTTCGATTTCTATGATTTATAATAATATAAAATTTGAGGAATTAATATTTTTAGAAACTTACTATTTTTAGATTATACTACTAAAATTAAAATTTGGGGAACTTTCATTTGGTTTTCTGGGGTCAAATCCTACTAAGTGAATCTGAGTGCTATCTCATAGTGTTCCCCTCAAACAGAGCTATGGCACAAAAATTATGGCTCTCATAAATTCTGCCACCAATTAGGATAGAACCATTACCCAAAATATTGCTCAGATCATTCCTCCCTCCTTGAGAAGCTATGGTCCCCATTACATCAAGCTTTATCATCAAGTGTGGTAGTTGTATCTTGAGTTGATTCTCAATGCATACTTAAAATGGATTATGTTTTGTGGAACTATGCTCTGTAGAGTTGTGCAAGGCCTGATTATTAACTATTTCTATCTAACCATCAGTCTATGGATGGAAGGCCATGAACTTATTTAGCTTGGTATCTATTTCCTTCTATTTTTATTTTTTTGTAGTCAGGGCTACAATATCAACTTTTTTGGATTCATGTGGCTTGACCAGCATGAGAATGAATTTCTTGACACTAATCATGGAGATAGATGTAGAAGGTGGTACCTCTAGTACCCTATAGTGGCATGTTTCAAGAGTAAGGGTGATCCTTCAAGTTCTTGATTTATAGGTACCATGTCGATGATACATGAATTATTGGCTAAAGAGTACATCACAAACATCCAGATTAACCACATCACATAAGACTTCATCTTGGAAAAGTTTTCTTGCATATGAGAGAAGACATTGGTGGGTGACACAGAGGTTTCTCCTTGGAATCAACCACCCAATACTGTATGGGTTTGGGTGAGGATTCATGAACAAATTTAGGCTTTTCACAACATCAGCAGAGATTAAATTATTTTGGCTTCCACTATCAAGAATGAAATGAAAAGGCTTACCTTTCACCCATAACTTAGAGTGAAACAACCTTTCCTTATTGTCTAGCCTCTCCTCATGGGTCTGTGATGAAGTAACGATGGCATCAGGCTCAACATCTACAATCTCTTCTTCATGCTTCTCGACTTTAGGGTGTGTATGAGGTAGAGCAATAGATGTTGAGCATTGTGACTCAAAAAGTAGGGACTTGATGGCTCGACAATATTATTTGGAGTGCATTCCAGATTTTTGATAATCACATCATTTTCCATTCTTCCCTTCTTTTTGCTTCCAATTTTGGCCTCATGTTTGACCTTCTTTGTCACTTTTAAATTTCATAATTTGACTCTTTGTATTCATTCTTCTATGTTTCTACTCAATCTTCACCGTGAACTTATATGCCTCACTGAGGGTTTCCAGATTGAAGAGTTCAATCTCCCCCCATATATACCATTGTATTCCACCAAGATATTTGAGAACCTTATGTTTCTCACTTTCCTAGATGCCCAATCTCGTAGATAGAGAATAAAAAATGTCAGTGTAATATTGATCAAACTATTCCTTACCTTAGCACATTTTTTGCCACTCTATATACAGATCATCATATGCTCCAATGGGGTAGTTTTCTTCTTTTTCAACTTCTATGAAATCATCTCAAGTACGTTTTGCCTCAATGCCAATATCATCCATACTGTATCTCTTCTTGTACACTTCTCACCAATTTTTGATAGGCAATGATGCTTTAAAAAGATCAAAAGTGATCTTCTCTTTATCGATGAATTTTTTTACATAAAAATAGGAAGACAATTGATCCAACAAATTTTCTACTACATTAGCATCAATTTTGCCTTCAAATGTAGGGATATCAAAATTTACCTAAACCTTGAAGGGTGTTGGGTACTAAAAGGATGTGGGGGTGAAAATGAGGAGCCAAAATTTCCCATCGAGATTTGTTAGAGAATTTGGGTAAATTATTATAGAATCTAGGCTTATTATTGTTGGAGGGCTTCATTCAGCATTTCCTTGAAAGGATCAGATGTCTCGATGTTGTTTGCCATTTGAGGTCATTTAGAGCAAATAGGTGGATAGTTTGGAAGCTCTATTATTTTGCACCCAAGCTTCTTGTAGCCTGACCTCATTCTTGGGATCATACACTCTTAAGAGAAACCACTGATCCAAAACTCAAAAAGCTTTGGTTGAAAGATAATTCAATAAATAAGAATAATACAATTTTAATAATGCTATCTCTGAGAAGAGATATTCTATTGATCAAATTACAGACCCAAACATATGCCTATCTCTAAGAAGAGATGTCTAATTTCTATTTTGAATTACATATTGATTCATACACATTTTGAAGGTAGGATGAGAATGTGAAAGGTCACCAATCTCAAAGGAGATTAAGTGGTTTGACTTAAACAATTTACAACAATAAAGAATTTGAGAAATTACTATTTTTAGAAACTTACTATTTTTAGACTGCACTATTAAAATTAAAATTTAGGGCACTTCCATTTAGCTTTTTGGGGTTAAAATTCAGTAAGTGAATCTGAGTGCCATCTCATTATGTTCCCATCATTTTTATCTTTCCAACGATTCAAACGGAGATTCAAATGGAGCTATGGTGTAAAATTTATGGCTTCCAAAAGTTCTACCACCAATTGGGGTAGAACCATCCCCTAAAATATTTATCAGATCATTCCTCCCTCCTTGAGAAGTAATGGTCCCCATTGCATCAAGATTTTTTATCAAGTATCTCAATTGTATTTTGGTTTGATTCTTGATGCATACTTGGAATGGATTATGTTTTATGGAGTTGTTCTTTGTGGAGTTGTGCAGGGCCCAATTATTCACCATTTTTGTCTAACCATCAGTCTGTGGATGGAAGGCCATAAACTTATTTAGCTTGGTATCTATTTTCTTCTATTATTTTGTTGTTTATGTAGTCAAGGCTACAACATCAGCTCTTTTGGATTCCTGTGGCTTGACCAGCAAGAGAACAAATTTCTTAGCACTAATTAGGGAGACAAATGTAGAAGGTCATACCTTTGGTACCCTATATCACCGTGTTCTAAGAGTGAGGGTGACCCTTCAAGTTCTTGATTCATAGATGCTACATCAATCATACATGAATGGCTGACCAAGGAGCATATCACATACACCCAGATTGACTACATCACATAAGACCTCATCTTGGAAAGGTTTTATTTCATATGAGAGAAGACATTGGTGGGTGACATAGAGGTTTCTCCCTAGACTCAACCATAGAATATTGTATGGCTTTGGGTGAGGCTTCATGCACAAATTTAAGATTTTTATGATATTAACAAAGATTAAAGTTTTATGGTTCCCACTATCAATAATGAAATGCAGAGGCTTATCTTTCACCCATAACTTAGAGTGAAACAACCTTTCCTTGTCATCTAGCATCTCCTCATGGGTATGTGATGAAGCAATGATGGCATCAGGATCAACATCTATAATTTATTTTTCATCCTCTTCAACTTTAGGGTCTTTATGAGGTAGAGTAGTAGATGTTGAGCATTACAATTTATAAATTAGGGACTTGATGACTTGACAATATTCTTTAGAGTGCGCTATAGATTTATGATAATCACCATTTCCCAGTCTTTCCTTTATTTTTCTTCCAATTTTAACCTCGTGTTTGACCTTCTTTTTCACTTTTCCATTTTATAGGCTAACTCCTTGTATTCGTTCTTCTATGCTTCTGCCCAATATTCACCATGAACTTGTATGCCTCACCGAGGGTTTCTAGATTGAAGAGTACCATCTCTCCCCATATATACCATTATAGTCTACCATGATATTTGAGAACCTTATGTTTCTCACTTTCCTAGATGCCCAATCTAATAGATAGAGAATGAAAAACGTCAGTATAATCTTGAATAGACTATTCTTTACCTCGGTGAAGTTGTTGCCACTCTATATACATATCATCATATGTTCCAATGAGGTATTATTCTTTTTTTACAACTTCTATGAAATTGTCCCAAGTAGGTTCTACCTCAAGGCCAATATCATCCATGTTGAATCTCTTATTGTACACTTCCCACCAATTTTTGATAGACAATGATGCTTTAAAAAGAGTAAAAGTGATCTCTTTATCAGTGAATTTATTTATAGAAAAATAGGAAGATAATTGATCCAGCCAATTTTTTACTACATCAACATTGGTTTTTCCTTCAAATGTATGGATATAAAAATTCACCTAAACCTTGAAGGGTGTTGGGGCACTAAAAGGATGTGGGGGTACAAATGAGGATCCAAAATTTCCCATTGAGATTTGTTGGACAATTTGGGTAAATTATTGTATAGCATCTGTGTTTGATACTATTTTAGGGATTCATTCACCATTTATTTGAAAGGATCATATGTCTCAGTGTTATCCACCATTTGAGGTCATTTGGAGTGAATAGGTGGATAGTTTGGAAGCTATGTTGTTTTCTACCCAAGCTTCTTGTAGCCTAACTTCATCCTTAGGATCATACACTCTCAATATAAACTGATTTGATACCACTGATCCAAAACATAAAATCTTTGGTTGAAATATAATTTAAGAAATAAGAGTAACACAATTGTAATCATTATATCTCTAAGAAGAGATATTTTATTGATCAAATTTGTAGGCCCAAACATATGCCTATCTCTAAGAAAAGATGTCTAATGTCCATTTTAGGTTACATCTTCATTTATACATATTTTTAAGGTATGAGGAGGATGTGGAAGGTCACCAATATCGAGGGAGATTAAGTGGTTCGACTTCCATGATTTACAACACTACAAAATTTGAGGAATTACTATTTTTAGAAACTTACTATTTTTAGATTACACTACTAAAATTAGAATTTGGGGCACTTCTATTTAGTTTTCTGGGGTCAAATCCAACTAAGTAAATATGAGTGTCATTTCATAGTGTTCCACTCATTCTTAGCTTTCCAATGGTTCAAACAGGGAGTCAAATTGAGCTATGGTGCAAAAGTTATGGCTCTCAGAAGTTCTACCACTAATTGGGGTAGAACCATCACCTAAAATATTGCTCGGATCATTCCTCCCTCTTTGAGAAGCAATGGTCACCATTGTATCAATATTTTTCATCAAGTGTGGTAGTTATATTTTGATTTGATTCCTGATACATACTTGGAAAGGACTATATTTTGTGGTGCCATGCTTTATGGAGTCGTGGAGGGCCATATTATTCACCATTTTTGTCTGACCATCAGTCTATGGATAAAAGGCCATGAACTTCTTCAACTTGGTATCTATTTTCTTCTATTATTGGGTTGTTTGTGTAGTCACGGCTGTAACATTTACTCTTTTGGATTCCTATGGCTTGACCAACATGAGAACAAATTTCTTGGCACTAATCAGGGAGATAGATGTAGAAGGTGGTACCTCAGGTACCCTGTAACACCATGTTCTACGAGTGAGGATGATCCTTCAAGTTCTTGATTCATATATTCCATGTTGATCATACATGAATGGCTGATCAAAGAGTACATCACAAACATCTAGATTGACCACATCACATAAGACCTCATCTGGAAAGATTTTATTGCATATGATAGAATACATTGGTGCGTGACACAAAGGTTTCTCCCTAGACTCAACCATCCAATATTGTATGGCTTTGGGTGAGGCTTCATGGAAAAATTTAGGTTTTTCACAACATTAGTAGAGATTAAGTTCTTTTGGCTCCCACTATCAAGAATAAAATGCAGAGGCTTACCTTTCACCCATAACTTAGAGTGAAATAACCATTCCTTATCATCTAACCTCTCTTTGTGGGTCCATGATGAATCAACCATGGCATCGACCTAAGCATTTACAATATCTTATTCATCCTCTCTGACTGTAGGGTGTGTATGAGGCAAAGTAGTAGATGTTGAGCATTATGACTCAAAAATTAGGGACTTGATGGCTTGACATTATTTTTTGGAGTGCATTCCAAATTTATGATAATCACACCGTTTTCCAGTCTTCCCTTCTTTTTGCTTCCAATTTTGGCCTCGTGTTTGACCACTTTTCCATTTTTTAAGCTGACTCTTTGTATTCATTCTTCCATGCTTTTGCTCAATCTTCATCATGAACTTGCACGCCTCACCAAGGGTTCCCAGATTGAAGAGTTCCATCTTCCCACATATATACCATTGTAGTCCACCATGATATTTAAGAACCTTGTGTTTATCACTTTTTTGGATGCCAAATCTCGAAGATGGAGAATGAAAAATGTCAGTGTAATCTTGAATAGACTATTCCTTACCTTGGTGAAGTTATTTCCACTCTATATATAGATCATCATATGCTCTAATGGGGTAGCATTCTTCCTTTATAGCTTCTATGAAATCATCCCAGGTAGGTTCTACCTCAAGGCCAATATCATCAATACTTAATCTCTTCTTGTACACTTTCCACCAATTTTTGATAGGTAATTATCCTTTCAAAAATGCAAAAGTGATCTTCTCTTTATTGGTGAATTTATTTATATAACAATAGGAAGACAATTGATCCAGCTAATTTTCTACTACATCAGCATTGATTTTGTCTTCAAATGTAGGGATATCAAAATTCACCTAAACCTTGAAGGGTGTTAGAGCACTAAAAGGATGTGGGAGTGTAGATGAGGAGCCAAAATTTCCCATCGAGATTTTATAGAGAATTTAGGAAAATTATTGTATCATCTATGCTTGTTTCCATTGGAGGGCTTGATTCACCATTTCCTTGAAAGATCAGATGTCTCAGTGTTGTCCGCCATTTGAGGTCATTTGGAGTGAATAGGTAGATAGTTTGGAAGCTCTATTTTTTACCACCCAATATTTTTATAGCCTAACCTCATCCTCAAGATCATACACTCTCAAGACAAACTGATCTCATACCATTGATCCAAAACTTAGAATCTTTGGTTGAAATATAATTCAAGAAATAAGAACACAATTGTAATAATGCTATCTCTGAGAAGAGATGTTTTATTGATCAAATTTATAGACCCAAACATATTCCTATCTATTATAAGATATGTCTAATTTCTATTTTGGGTTACATCTTCATTTATACATATTTTGAATGCAGGAGGAGGATGTGGAAGGTCACCAATCTTGAGGGAGATTAAGTGGTTTGACTTCCATGATTTACAACATTACAAAATTCAAAGAATTACTATTTTTAGAAACTTACTATTTTTAGACTACACCACTAAAATTAAAATTTAGTGCACTTCTATCTCATGGTGTTCACCTCATTCTTAGATTTCCAACGGTTCAAATGGGGAGTCAAATAGAGCTATGGTGTAAAAGTTATGGCTCCCGAAAGTTCTACCACCAATTGGGGTAGAACCATCGCCTAAAATATTGCTCAGATCAGTGACCTAGGAGAACCTATTGAGTCTATATTTTTCAATATTTCTACTAATAATCTGATTAGTTAGCCTATACCAAATCATTATCTACAATGCATTCCTTATCTTTATTGGTACCATGAAAATGAATTATGCGACTATCATCGGGTCAATAGGGATAATCTATGAAGATGTGTCCAAATCAAGAATTTAATTGAGAATATGTTGGAGAATGGGGAGATAACATTGGATAATAGTGCTTCCACTTCCACTCAAACTCTTAAGATTTATCAAATCCCCTTTTCCTAACATAACAATCATTAGTAGTAAAATAATTAACAACAATAACAACAACGGCCAGTGCAGTATCAAAATCAAAGGTTGAACCAATAGAATCAATAAAATCAATAAAAAAATGCACAATTATAGAATAATAGACAAAAATAAGGTCAAAATGGTAAAATCCAACAAACCTACCATGCAGTTGCACATGACTACAATAGGGTTGTAGTTCATATTGTAGGGGGTAGCATTAATACCATCTCCATTAATCCTAGACCAAACACTAATCCACCTAGACAATTGTTAAACAACAAAATTCAACCAAATTATATGGATAATCCTTCTTTGACCTGGGAGTGTATACATGCAAACCAACAAACTAGGACTTCCCCTTTGTGACCTTATATCAACAACTCATCCTTGCCACGTGACCACATACGAGTGCACCAGCAACAGAGACTTATCATGTCTGGTCCCACACCATTCCCAACATTTGTTAGTAGTAATGGTCCAATATTTAATGTTGATTGTGTAATCACAACTCAGAGGTCAAATATTACTATTTTAGGCCCATAACCATTTGCCACTTTCCCTGTTATCCAACTGACTGTTCAGCCTCAGAATAAACCATTCACTACTGACCAAGATAGAAGTTTGCTATTGTGGAACAATATCAAAAGACACCAGTGCAAATTTATATTTTAGATTTTTTGTGAATGTCAATAATCCAAAATAACATCTTTAATGATTTTTTAACCCAATTCACTATTGTTAGTGAAATATCCCTTGATAAATTTCAATCTTTGGTCGAACACCTAGCTCTAGCCCAACAAGTCACATTCAACCAAAGTGATATGCCTTCCCTTGGCCCACTCCATAATAACTCATTGTACATATAAGTTCATATAAAGTGACATAAGGTGAAACATGTCCTTATAGACAATGGATCAGGCCTCAACATAGTGTCTTTAAAGCTCATCAATCTTCTTGGGTACACAATGGTAGATCTCTAACTAGAAATGATAACCATCAAAGCCTATGATAATCAAGAAAGAGAATCAAAAGGCACCATTATTTTTTCCATTATCATTGGGCCTTTGACCCATGATACACTTTGACATGTGCTTGATCTTGAGTTATCATATAATATGCTTCTAGGCAGGCCTTGGTTACATGAGATTCATATAGTCCCATCAACACTGCACCAATGTATTAAGTTTTCCCATTCAGGGATGGAAGTAAATATTCTAAGAGATTCACACCCATATGAACACTATAAACATCTTGAGGCCAAATTTCAAAGATATAATTATCAGTGCGACATGAATCCAAGTTCCAAGTAGGATTAAGGAAAGGTTATACGTATTGATCTTTCACTAGATAATTGCATAGATCCTAATACCTTTGATTTCCTTTCCCACATGCCACCTCCTAAAGCTTCTAATCATTTCACAATTTTATATAATGGACTAGGAGAGTATCTGACCCATGATACATTTCATATTGCCAATCTTCCTCAAAATTTGAAAACCTTTAGGTGACCTAAAGTCACTCCACATATGTATTGGAAACAAAAGAACAAAGATAAAGGACCTATCACATTTGTACCAGCATCTGGCCTAGAACCTGACCCTCTTGAAGGGGATGAATCATGGTTATACAATGATGACTAAGCTGATTTTTATAAAAGTATAAAGTATCCTATTCCCAATAGGATCATGGAGCATCACAATTATGAAAGATGAGGCCTCAGACCGAATCAACAAAGAACCATCGAGCCAATTTATATGATTAAGTATGAAAGACCTTATGGACTTGGATTTAAACCACCTGGAGGTGACCCCATGTTGTTATTCAAACTCCATCACCAACTACTAGTGATGATGATGCTAACAGTGAAACAGAGTTAGATCCTAGCCTCACCTTTGATGTTCTAGCTGAAACCAACATGTTTGATAACAATGCCATTTGTACCCTTACCTTGGTTATTCATCACAATCCATTGCCATTATATTATCCCCAACTAATAAATTGGGACCAACAAGAATCCAATCTGTTAATTGATGAGTTCTAAAATGATGAGGCATTATGTGACTTCTTAGGCCTTAGAGATAACATTTCATTGGGAGATCACAAATCAAGATTCTCAATCACATTAGATAATGTAGCCTATTTTGGAAAGTGGGTGACCATCCTTAGGCAAAAATAAATAAGTAAAACATTGAGGTCCCAAAGTGAAAACTTATTTGAGGCACTTTTTTGACCAGGGAAAAAGTAAATATAAAGGCCAATCTAGTGGTGAAAACTTGTTTCAGGTGCCACTAGATGGGGGTGTTCATTATTCTTCAAATTTAGACTAGGAGACCACCAATGATGAATTTGCCTATGGATTTGAGTTTAGTTTTGAGCAACAAGTATTTGATAAAATTCTTCAAGAATTTCTAACTATTTTTGTCACATGGCTAGATCTCCCATTAGGGGACTCAGATTCATCATGCCTAGGAGAAGTTGAAGAGCAAATCCTAATAGAGGACCCTGACATAGTCCAATAGTTCAAGTCATTCCATACTATCCTAGAAGATGGTTTGACCCTTCTAGTAGAAGATACAATAGAGGTAAACATCTAGAATCCATCCAACCTAAAATGGATAAAAATAGATGCATCCCTCACTAAGAAGGAACATGAAGTCTTTACAACTCTATTGAGAAAATTTGTAGATATCTTTGCATGGGCCTATTCTGACATGCCAGGTTTGGACCCCACCTTGGTTCTACACCACCTTGTGGTTAATCCTAATGCCAAACTGGTAAAATTAAAGCTACATAAGATGCATCCTTGCATTGTTGTATTGGTAAAGAAAGAGTTGTAAAAACTCTTAGAAGCAAGATGTATCCAATCCATTGACTACTCAAAATGGATCTCTAATGTGGTACCTATTAGTAAAAACCCTGAAGGGATCAAAATTTATACTAATTTTTGAGACAACAATAAAGCTTGTCCTCAAGATGATTTTCTCTTGCCTAATATTGACATGATCATTGACTCCACGGTAGGTTATTAAATGCTTTCACTCATGGATGGCCTCTCAGGATACAACCAGATCAAAATAACACTAGAAGACCAACATAAAATAGCATTCACCACTCCATGAGGAACATTTTGTTATCAGGTAATGCCATTTGGACTTAATAATGTTGGAGCTACATATCAAAGGTCCATTACTATCATATTCCATGATATGATGCATGATATTATTGAAGATTATTTCGATGACATATTAGAAAATCCAAAACTAGGGTAGACCATCCAACAATGCTATGTAAGATATTTGAAAGATTATGGGAGTACAAAGTTACACTCAATCCAAATAAATATGTGTTTGGCATAACCTCAAAAAAATTAATTGGTTTCATCATGTCTCGTAGAGGTATTGAAGTTGATCCGGCTAAAGTCTATGCTATGACCAAAATACCACCACCAACCAATTTAAAGCAACTCCAGAGTTTGTAAGGTAAGATTCAATCAATCCAATTCTTCATCTCTCAATTAGCAAACAAGTATCATCCATTTACACACTTTCTAAAAAATGGAATTGCATTTCACTGGGATGATCACTGCCAAACAACTTTTCAACAACTCAAAGATTATCTTGTTAATCTACCTATTTTATTACCTCCTATGCCAGGAAAGCCATTCTTGTTATACCTATCAGTTACAGACCATGCTTTGGGGTCACTCTTGGGTCAACATGATGAAAATGAAAAAAAGCATGTTGTATACTATCTAAGCTATACCTTGGTTATATATGAACATAACTATGCACCTATTGAAAAAGCTTGTCTGGCCATGGTCTTTGTAGCTCAGAAACTATGCCATTATATGTTGAATAATAAGACCTTGGTCATTTCAAAAGTGGATCCGATCAAGTATCTACTATCTAAAATAGCTTTGTAAATTAGAATGGTTAAATGGATCATGTTTCTTAGTGATTTTGACATAAGTATGCCAATTAGAAGGTAATTAAAGGATAAGTTCTTGTAGATCAACTTGATGAAGTACCTCTCATAGACACTCACATTTCAATTTCTTGATGAATCCATAATGACCATCATTAAAACACCCCTTGAGGAGTAGCCATGGAATCTATATTTTGGTGATTCATTTATTACACATAGATTGAGGGCAAGCCTATTTTTTATTACACCAGAGGGGTATCTAATCCCGAAATCATTTAAAATCAGCTTTCCTTGTACAAACAACATGGCTAAGTATGAATGTTGCAAGACTTCGATAGGTAGTGCATTTGAACATATCTCATCTCCAAGTTTATGGTGATTCTCAGTTAATCATCAATCAATTCATATATCATTTTTAGACCAAAGATGACAAGTTGGTTCCATATAAAGCCATGGTTGACACTTTTAAGCAACAAATTTCTAACATTCAGTTTGAGCACATACCAAGGACTAGTAATAGAATTGTAGATGCCATGGCTACTATTGGCTCTCTGATTCGATAAATAGATAAAGCTAGAGAGTATCAGTTCTTTGTCAAGAATTTGTCAGCACCAACTCATAAACCTTCAATCATTGTAATGATTTATGATATTATTAGTCCTAATTCTATCTGGTACTCAGACCTTTACAACTACCTTCAATACTAAGTTCTACTACCTAACCTATCTCAAAAACAAACCAAAGCCTTCATTCATCATTCCACTCATTACACTCTACTTGGATCCACCCTTTACCATCACAATTTTGATGAAACTCTACTTCATTGTTTAACTTTGGCAAAGTCTACACTAGTATTAAGAGAAGTACACAAAGAGGTATATAGAGCTCATTATAGCGGGGCAATCCTATCCAAAAATATCTTACGTACTGGTTATTATTAGCCCATGATGGATGTAGATGTCATTGCATATGTAAAGAAATGTGACAAGTGTCAACAACATGCTAATCTAATTCATGCCCCAACCAAAACATTAAAACCGATGTTAACACCATGGCCATTTTCTATAAGGCAATTTGACCTCATTATAAATATCAACTCCACTTCATCTGATGGCCATAAACATATCCTTACCACCACTGAGTATTTCACTAAGTGGGTTGAAGCTATACCCCTCAATTATGTGACTGGAAACCAAATTTCTAAATTCATCTTCAACCATCTCATTTGCCACTATGGTATCCCCTCTAACATTATATCTGGTAATCAAGAATCATTCAAGAACAAGGATGTAGACTAGCTATGTAATGAATATAACATCACACAACATTTTTATATAACATATTACCCCCAAGGTAATGGCCAAGCTGAAGCATCCAACAAAACTATTGTCAATATTCTCAAAAAGATTATCAATGATGTCCTTCATGATTGACACCTGAATATATTTCTTGCCCTTTGGGCATACCATACCACTCATCTTACCCCCACAGGAGTACTCCATACTCACTTATATATGGTACTAAGGCCATCCTTCCCATTTAGGTCGAATTACCTTCACTTTGCATCTCTTTCAAGCATGTCCTAGATGATCATGACTATCAAGTAACTCATCTGCAAGAGCTAGACCTACTTGATGAGAAACACATAGCTACACTCAATAATCTTTAGGCATATCACAACTGACTCAAAGGTCACTTCAATCAAAGTGTTAAGTATATAAAATTTGAACTTGGTGATCTTCTTCTTAAAGGAAACCAAAAGAATACCATGACTGAGAAGAAGCATAAAGAAAAATTCAAACCAAATTAGATAGGGCATTTCATCATTATTGCAGATTATAAATCAAGAGAATACAAGCTTGCCACATCAAATAGAGATGAACTTCTTAAGCTGATGAATATTATTCATCTCAAGTGGTACTATGCTTGATTGCTAAGGTGTATTATTTGTAAGGACCATTTTAGTTATGCCATTTTATCACTATTATTCTTTGTACAAATATCATTCTTAACCATTTTATTTTACCATTCTATTATATCGACCTAGTATGTTCTAAAGCCTATCTTGTTTGACCTTAGTTTTTGCCATTCATTACGTAGTTTCAACATTGAGTTATCTGATCAATTTCATCAGTTGGTTCAAGTAATTCAGACAAAGATCATATTTTGGAGCAGTGTGATAGAATTTTTTGGCCGTTGCATCCTTCATTTTTTCTTCCTTTCTTATCACTGGTCTTGTTACTAATTATAACCACCTTTAGGAAAATTAGTACCATTGATCCATGTTGTTGTGTCCTAGTTCTAACTGCCTATGGAAAAACTAAGGGTAACATTAGGCCTTGACATACCAACTTGCCACCTCCTATGTCATACTATGCCTTTTCACCAAAGGTGCCTATTTTGTTTGAATTGACTGCTACACTATTGAATTCCTTTGCTATAAGGATGGAATTACAGTGACTTAAGGTCCTAGTCTGGGACTATGTAGGTAGGGCTCGATACTTTTTGAGGTCAGCTTAGTCACCCTTTTTTCCATGTTCTCACCAATTTACAATAAACCTAAGCCACTCTCTCATCATTTTATGAGCAACCTAAGCCACACTCTCACAATTTTACGAGCAACCTTAGTTCAAATTCTCTCACCATTTTGTGAGCTTGAACCATCTAAGTGTCTAGTCATTTTTTATCGTGTTGAGATACTACAAAAGAAATTTAAAAAATATTTAAAAAATTGTTAGAAAAGAATAAAAACATTTACCACTTCTTTGCCTTAAGGATTCTGGGATTCCTTACTAAGTTACAAGAAAATCACTTGTCACTTAGTTTCCCCATCCTTTTGGCCTTTTCTCTCATGCACTTTCCATTTTTCAAGACTATTCCTCTTCCTCTATCACATCCATTCTATTTGTTTTCATCAATTATCACATTCTTCCCATTCCTTGGGAGAACTACATTTGGCCTAAAGTTTTTATTGGATATTACATCCATGGAACTATGTAGGTAGTATCCACTTGCCTAGTGCATATGGAGACAGCTCGACCACCCCTCCCTTTTCTTCTATTCCCCCATTTTATTCATTTGTTAAGTTGTCACCTATTTTCTACAAGAAATATTCATGGGGTTTCTATTGCATTGTTTGTTTATTTATTTCTGCTTATTTTATTTATTTATCTGTCTATTTATTTGCTTTTAGCACTGTTTCCTTGATTCAGTTTATGTGTGTTCATTGGGTGATTCCTTGCCCACACTTACACTTAAATGTTTATTCAGTAATGGTGGCATCTCTTCGGCACTAACATCTTGATTCCATCCTAATTGTATCCCAAATAGAGTAATTAAACATGAAAGAATTTCAACCTTTATTAATTTGAATGAGCATCTCCCTACTAGTAGGTTATTCTAATTCATCATTACCCCTTGTGATTCAGTTATCCTCATCATTATCCAATCAATCATGTTTACCATAATTGAGGTCCAATGATTATAACCACCTATGGGAAAATCATTACATACCATCCCACCTACATTTTTCAATAATTATAACTACCTTTGAGCAAATCATTGTGTTGTCACCACTTTCTATTTTTTTCCCATACAAGGGCATGTTATTATATTTATTTATCTATCCTAATAGGGGTAGCTCTATCTTCTCAATTATTATAATTACTTTTGGGCAACTCATTGTGTTATCATACCACGTTGCCACTATCAGGGTACAATGTTTATAACCACCTTTGGGCAAACCATTGTATGCTATCCCTCTTATATTCTCAATGACTTTGACTACTTTTTGAATATCATTGTGTTTTCACTTCACTCCATCATCTTTCCTTTCTTTGGTCTCCTTGGTTTGCTTCTTTATTTTTGAGGGACTATTTGTTGACCTACTTGTGCTAACCATTCCCTCGAGGGGGCATCATATAGTTAGTTTATCATCATTGCAATTATAGGCATACATAACCTTTTCATTCTTTGAGAAGATGTTACTATGTTTATAGCTTGCAATGCCTTCCCAAATAGGGCCAAACTATAGACACCTAAAGCCGGCCACCGATAACCTCCAATTAGGCTTTTGACCAATTTCCACTCAAAATACATAGTTTGGCCTAAAAACACTAAAAAATGTTAAATGATGTGAAAATGACATATTCAAGTGTCAATTTTGGCCAAGGTATCCCTAGATGGGGCAATGCAATTTATGGGCCAGCTAACTTTGATCATATCATTTCGAATCAAAATGCCAATTTTGCACCTAGGTGCTCTGGATTGGTCTTTCCTATTAAATCTCTTGTACACGACACATGCCTTCATTATTTATTTTTGGTACCATCCTAAATGAGATAATAGATCTAATGCATCTAAGATTACCTTCTAATTCCAATTTAGTCAAATTTTAGACCAATAACAATGCATTATGATCAATTTAAGTAATTTGTGCACAAAGTGCTTAAGCATGCTTAAGAGAAAATTAACCCAGATCAAGGCATAATTAATAATTCCATGGAATATTTTTGAATAATTTTTTTTGAAAATGAATATTGAATATTTGTATCATCAAGTGACCTCATTTCTTGGGAAGACATCCCTAGGCCATAAATGCCACAAATATCAGGATTCATGACCTCCATGCCTCTTAATTGCCCCTTGTTCTAATGTCATGATGATGATAATTATAAACTTAATTTCAAAAATTAAATTAATCTTCAACCACACATCTCAATCTTAGGATGGATAGATCAAGTTAATTATGGTTAATCTGAAAAATCTATAAATAGGAGGCCTTACCATATGAATTCTAAGTCTTGATAATGCAAAGTTATAATGCACAAATGATTCCAAAATCCATTTAAATTAGTGTTACCATGGCAAATTGATTCTAATCCAAGCCAAGCCACAAGCCAAAGGTGTCAAGGAGAGATGGAGGTAGCCAAGCTTCCATTGCCAAGGACTTCATGAGCACAAGTTGAGCAAGCCACTACAAAAAACATTTTTGAGCATCCAAGGAAGGTAAAAGAGGGTTTATTTTACATTTTAGTTGTGTGTTTTATTTGTGTTTGTTCACTAAGCTATCCCTAGTTTCTAGGCCTAGAGATATTATGCTAGTTAGTCTATTTCTTTCATTTTGAAACTAACATGATACTAACCATCCTCTCTTGAGTCAAATTCCTAGATCACACATATATCCTTCAAAAGAATCGATTCTTTAGTAATGTGTACTAGTATATTTTTTGTAATTTATATTTGTTTACTATAAATTTATTTGGCATTAACGATGTTTCAAGTTCTTTTAATGCTCTTCTTTGTTTGATGGTGTGAAATTTAGAATTGACACCTTGATGAATACATATGTGGTAGATTTATTATTGACGGTGGTCAGTAACTCTATCTGGTATGATAGTATTATTCTTCATAGTAATCACGAGGTAGGACATAGTGGTGGGATCATGTTTATTTATCTAAGATGATGACCGTACTTAGTGTAATCTATCATAGACCCTACCAACCAATTAGTTTGGGCCCTTTTCAAAATTGAAAGCCATTCCTTTATATTTATTAATATTTACGCTCCAAATGATGCCATTGAGCATACTCATTTATGGTGATGGATTACAAATGATCTCCCTAGTGCTCATTGGGTCATTTGTGGTGACTTTAATATGGTATCATCTCTTGAAGATAAAGTGGGCCACTTACCAATGTACTAGGTAGTTGGCGAAAGGGAGGCATGGTATTATGTGTACACTAAATGGGGATTTTATGACCCAAATTTTATTCAATATCTTGTAGACAAAGTATGGTACACTGGGAGCAATCTCAAGGATGACCTTACTCAAAACTTGAAGTACCTAGATACAACAATTATGTCTACCCAACCGTATTTTTCCTTTGATAATATTTTTTCTTCTTTGGTACAGGGTCTACTATATTTTGGGCTTTTTGATCACTCCCCCATTCATTTTTTAGTTACATGGTATTTCATTAAACATAAGGTCCATAAAACCAAATTCTTTGTCAATACCTCCATATTCAAGCATGGGCCCACTATGGCTCACATTCATAGAGTTTTGAATTTGGATCCCTGTCTGACCCAATATTTTAGTTGGATTCTCTAGTGAAATGATGTCATCAAAAAGACTTCTCATTTTTTGAGAATCTATGGCTGCCAAATTGCTAAAATTTGATGACTCTTACTATGATACTTCCTCAGAGCTTAACCATGTGGCTTTACCCCTAGAAAATATCCCTTCAATGAGATCTTATAGGTCAGAATCTCTTCTTTACAGCATCACATCTAGATTGTAGATAATTACAATACCTAAGGAGCTCAAATCAAAGCTAGACTCCACTAGCTCAAGATAGGGGACAAAGCCTCCAAAGAGTTCTTTCAAATGCTTAGACATGAAAAATTGAAGCAATAAATTTAGGCTATCTCTAATGTTGGTAAGAGATTATCATAGGCACCAAAGATTGTTCAAGATTTTGTCCACCATTATCAATAGGTGTTCAAAGGTCAAGAATCATTCGTAGATCATGACATAACCCTTCAATAGTGTCTCGTAGTGGTGCCTTTCAAACTCACTCCGACTCAGAGGGTAGCTTGTGATAGGCTCCTCACTATGGATGATCTGCAAGAGGTCATGGCTCATATAATGAATGATAAATCTCTAGGCATTAATGGTTTCCCCTTTGAATTCTATAAAACCCTCTAATATTTATGGTTTCTGACTTATATCATGTCTATGAAGAAGTCTTCCATACACATTCTCTAGGGAAGAATATAAATAAAGGAAACATTAAATACATACTTAAACAAGCGGATCGTAAGTTGATATGTAATTGGAATCCGATCACCTAACTAAATATTTGGCATTCTAGTTGCATAATCTATTCCCACACATCACTCACCCTGATCAAATAGGATTCATTAGAAGTAGATATATATTACACAATATCATTGCAGTTTGGGAAGGAATGGATTGGGCTAGGAGATCTAATCAAAATTATATGTTCATTAAAATTGACTTTAAAAAATCTTATGAATGTATTGAGTGGCCTTTCATCTTGGCCATTCTTAAATCCCTAGGTTTTGGGCAAAATTTCATTCAAATCATCCAAATGCTTTTTTTAGATGCCTCAACCATCCTCTCTATTAATGGAATCATCTTTGAATAAATTGATTGTTTTAGTCTATTCACCAAGGATGCCCATTAGCACCTACCATGTATGTGTTTGCAACAGAGGGTTTTGGATATCTCCTTAGCGATGCCCAAGCTAGGGGCCTTGTTAAAGGAATATATCTCCCTCCAGATAAAGAAAACCTTATGAAGATATGCCATTATTGAATGGCCACTTTGTTGATTATTCTTTCCTTATTATTATTGAAGAAGAGGATAATGTGGAAAATACCTTATAGTGTCTCAACATCTTCTACCTTGCCTCTAGATCAAGCATCTAATGGAAAAAACTTGTTTTTACAAACAGTCATACCTCCCCCAATCGATGTGGACTACCAAGTATGGGTGGGCTTGGATACAACATGATGATAACTTCAAGTTTAATCACATCCCTTTTGCTTTTGATGCCTCTCCACCCAAGTTATGGTAATATGTTGTTGACAGAATAGTATATAAATTAGAACATTGGGTAACTAAGCCCTTATCATTATTAAGAAAATTTAAAATCATGTCAAAAGTGTTTGTGACTACCCATGTTTACTACTCTTCATGTTAGGTGCCTTCTAAGAATTCTTATTAGAAACTTTAAAATCTTCTCAGGGACTTTTTTTGGGCCAATTATTCGCATGGCCATGGCTTCCACTGGGTTGCTTAAGAATACTGTTGCCTCATGTGGAACACCAAAGGTATGGGGATTATCAATGTGGCTCATCAAAAAATTTCCTTATGATCTAAATAGATAGTGTGGGCCATTGAAGGCAAGGAAGTTTGGAAGGTTTTGTTTGAACACTGCATATCTTCAAGCCTTCCCAAAGGCAAAAAATCCTATAAAGGGCTTGGCTTCTCCAATCTGCTCATCATCAAAACCCTTATTTAAATTACAATGTCTTTTATGGATAAAAGTATCTAAAAATCATGTGAAAAGAACAAACCATGGATTATTTGAAATGGTTCAAGGTTCTAGGATGGGTTGTATATTGACTCACATTCACTATGGTGGCCACCTTTTATCAACTTCAACAAAGTCCCTCTAGTCAAGGTTCCCTAGATCAATTCTCTCAAGTTGTTTCATAGAGGCATTCATAATGTCCAAGACATCATTTGTAAGCTCTCTCTCTCTCTCTCTCTCTCTCTCTCTCTCTCTCTCTCTCTCTCTCTCTCTCTCTCTCTCTCTCTCTCTCTCTCTCTCTCTCCTCTCTCTCTCTCTCTCTCTCTCTCTCTCTCTCTCTCTCTCTCTCTCTCTACTATCCTAGGAGGAGGTGAAAACCAAATTCTGATTAGCCAATGCTGATAAAGACTCTTACAAAAAAATACTTAATGTTTTTCCACTTCAATGCTTCACAAAATCTCTATTAATTCTACTCATCCTTGGTGGAAGGACTAGAAGTGGTATGTTGAAACTCCATTTCGTAACTACGCTCCCTGACTTGGATATGGGTGGCTTACTCCCCACATTCATATGGTGTATAATCTTAACTCTTGTTGGGGTCTTCATTTTTTAGTTCATACCAGGTGAAAGCTTCTATTTTCATACTATTTGGGAGGCTTGCTTGGCACCTAAGTTAGCTCACTTCACTTGGTGTGTTATATATCAGGGCCTACCTAAAGGCAAATGACTTGTGCATTTGGGAATTTCCCATCCTAAATGCCCTTTTTGTGGACATCTAGAAACACTCCCTCATCTTTTTTGGCACTAATCCAAAGCCCAATGGGTCTGTACATGAATTTGTGACCATTTTAAGCCTTTTAAACCTAAGTTTTATCAATGGCAACATATCTTTATTGGATACAAAATCACCTTACCTTTTAAATACACCCAAATCTAGCATACTTTTAGAGTGGATATTCTATTTTTATCATGAAAAGAAATAAATAATGTAGTGTTTAGCAATGTTTCTTCAAATTGTATTTTTTATGCTTTCATCAATTCATCCATTATTTTTAATGTGATTTTGTAGATTCAAGTGCAAGAAAATAAATTTTCCATAGAGCTTGGCCATCTTCAAGACCTTCTCACTTATTGGGGAGATGTTCCTTGTGTTATCGCTCAAATTCCTCCTTATCTATCCAGGAATAATAGAATTATTATAAGAAATACTAGTCCTCCTCCATGAGGTGGTCACCGACATAGCCGATCTCAGTGTCACTCTCATAGTGGTAATTTGTATCAACGCATGTCTCCTTTTGGATAGCAGTGAGGGTGGAAGCCCCCACCTCCTTCCCCTACTGGGTAGGATGGTTGGGGTTCTCCTCCTCTTCTTCTATGTCCAGATGTTTGGGGGCACCACCTAAAGGTTGGACAGACATGATGTACAAGTTCCCCAGACTCTCTCTTGTCATTTCTCCTGCTCGACCACAAGAAGATGATAAGGACACTACTCATGCTTCTAGTTGGGTGTTAATTCCAAATGGTAATTACTTTCCTAGCTTAGGTTGGGGTTTGGATGGTATTTAGAAGGTCCAAAAATGAAGATTTTAAATGAGCACCAAAAACCATGCACTTCAAAAAGAAAGTGGTACCTCAATTTCAATTTCATGTCAAAAGGTGTGATATTTAGAAGGTCCAAAAATAAAGATTTTAAAATAAATTTTAGATGAAATTGAAAATTCTATAAATTTAATTGTTTAATTTTTAAAACTGATGACACCACTCCGTAGCTCATATAAACATAAATAAAGTCAAATTTTTATCCCCCTTAAGCTTCTGGATGAACAAAAAACACCTCCATAGAGTTTCGTTGTCAATCCTAAAATACCAATAGTACAAGCAAAGATAGAATAATTCACCTCGAGAATGGGTATTCAAGGGGATTCAAATGTTTGATTAATTCACTTGAGAAAAGGTCTTTAGGAGATTCAAATGTTTGATTAATTTACCTTGAGAAAAGATCTTCAAGGGGATTTGAATGTTTTATCTCAATCAAGGGTAAATTTTAGGAAAGTTACATTTGTCATTGTACCATGATATAAAACATCATATAAAATTGAGCAAAAGTGTATTAAATGTTCTTAAATCAATTAAAAATTGAAAAAAAATAAAAAATAAACCTTTTTGAAAGGTTAGTGGACTGTTATATAGCTGTGTTTGGTAGCATCATTGGTGGTGGGTGATGATGTGTTGTGATTGTCAACATTTGTTGAATTGTGGGTTTGTAGTCTACTAGTGGAAGATGGGTCGGTGAAGGTGAGACAACTCTAGCAGTTGTTTACCAGCTAGAGCCATGTGATCATGAAGTGGTAGAATGTTCAAATCAATGCCAAATCCACTATTGTTGACGAAGTCACGATGGTGTTGTCAACTATGGGATGTATAGTTGAAAGGCTCCCACAACATGTTTTTCATTGTCAACCAATGTGAATATAAATGCAAATGGTGATGAGCTCATTTAAATAGTGAAAATTTCTACAATGCCTAAACATGATATTCGTGTTGTAAATGACAACAATGCTACTTGAACAAATGTTACTTTACAATGCTTATATGAGTTTTTGGGCACTCTAGACTCAACAAAGTTCCTTTTTTTACTCCAAAGTTCTTCTATAGTTACGAATAGCCAAAAAAAATTAAAAAACTTCCTTTCAAAAAAGTTATAAATGATGGAGGATAACTTCATTTCAAAAAAATTATAAATGATGGAAGATGTACATTTAAAAATAAAAACATCAAGTAATAGTTACAAGAATCAAACTCTGATACCATATTAGAGTTGTGAATACTCATTCATAGGATCTATTTTACATACAAAAACCACAATAATAAACTAATTCATAATGCACACAACAAAATTGAACATTAAGTATCTATATATACGTATGTCATATCAATCATAATATACAATTGATATTTTATAATAGGGAGTCCTATGTATAAATAATGAGGTAAGTTTGTTTTGCAACAACCTATTAATTATTGTGTACAAATTATTATTTAGAGTGAGAGACTAAATATGCACTCATACAAATTATTTGTGCACATAATAAATTATCACTCAAACCCAGTTAACAACCTCCTTAAGTTAAACTTATTTCTGTTATAATGTGAACATAGACAAAACTAAGTTAAATAGCTAAATAACTCTTCTAATCTAGTGTGAACACACTAACATCAACAAAAGTATGGATCATAATACAAACAAATAATGTTGTGAGTCGCAACAAAAGATAAAATAGCGCACAAGTATGGATCAGGTACTTATCGTTTGTCTTCTCTCGAAGGCTGGCCAGAACTTGAGCCCCTTAATGCCTTGCATCTATGACCATTCTACTGTTAACCAAGTAATCATTCACTTGATGTTTAACTTGAGCTCATCCCTTGAGCAACCCCAGTCATCCTCATTCCTATTCCTTTTAACCCTTTTTCCTTGCTAAACAGGGTTACACTATCCTTTTTCCCTACAAACATTAGTCAACCCTTTTGTAAAGCATGAATGCTTTGTCCTAATAAAAAGGGAAACCCCTAAACCTCTATAGTCTAGTCCATGACTAAAAGTTTAGTCAAAAACAAAACAAACATAAAATTGGGATGCCTAACAAAATATTAAAAGGTCATAAAATATAAATGTAGACTGCTCCCTCGAAGGACAGTTGCATCATTGCTGTAATTAATAGACTGCTCCCTTGAAGGACAGCTATTCAAAGACATAAAAACATACAAATCAAAATATAGACCACTCCCTCGAAGGATGGCTATGCCCAAATTTTGCTACACAAACAACACCCTCTCAGAAGCTTTAGCTTCATGTGACCACAAAACAAAACCACATCCCCAAGTAGACTTCCCGCATTGATCAGTCTACCAAAAAAAAAACTGACTGACAAACTATTAAGTGATGAACCTGCCTATAGTCATTCTCAGAGTCACCTACAAAAGGGGCAAAGTTATCCCTGCTAAAAAGGGTTACGCTACCCTCACATAATCACACCTATACCCCAAAATACCCAAGGAAATTTGAGCTCACTTAACATCCAGTGATTAGAGTACTTCTCTAACACAAACCAATGGTCAACGACGTAATGCATGAACGGGGCTTTTGTTTGAAAAAACCCTATCTATACTATCATTATGGTCCTTGTCAATGAAAGAGCAACACACCTTTCACTTCTTATACACCGTCAAATACAACCAAAACATTTTCTAACTACTAACATAACATCATGATTTATTTAATACAAATACCAATTTGTGTTATATAAATTATCATAGCCCATTCACTTTAGTTTCTATGGAAAACAATACACATGGAAACTATCAACCAAACACAATTTATGTCAAGCATATACCATCACCAATATGGAAACCTGCTGAGGCATAAATAAACTCATTTAATTTTTAGCATACACCATCACCAATATGAAAAATTGCTAAGGATGAAAAACCACATAACCTATGTTACAGTATACACCATCACACAATATGGAAAAGGCTATAACATCATTATACACTCATCATTTCAAGCATGTACCATTAAACATATGGGAAATGCTAAAAACACTAACATAACCAAAACAACTAACACAAAGTCACACCCATAACATGACAATATCTCAAACATCTTATCTCATATATATATAACTGTCAAGTACAGGTATACATCAAAAATATCTAAAACAATACAATATATACATGTCTCTATCAAAATGTATGTATATCTCACATCAATGGCATGTAGGCCGATATATATATATATATATATATATATATATATATATATATATATATATATATATATATATATATATATATATATATATATATATATATACATCTCAACTAAAAACTAACACCTCACAGATGTGGTGGTGGTCGTGGTCACGAAGACACCAAATCGTCTCCACTCTCTGATCATCACCATCTCCAAGAACTGATGGCAGTGGCACGCGATACAGATCACTGCTGAGCTAGCATCTTAGAATACCATTATATCTATGGAAACTCCTTGATGGCACCCTCATAATACGTGATCTCATCCAATGCAGCATTATACCTAGATATAGGTATAGTCTGCAGTGGACCCATCGATCCTGATGCCATGCCCTATAGTGAACTCTGTGGTTGTGGCTGAGGTGGCTACTGAACTACTGACTGCTACACTGGCTGCTGTGGTGGTGGCTGAATAGGGCCCTGCCCTCCAAAACCCTACCCTGCCAATACCTGTGCCTGGGCTGCGGCCAACTACCCCTACAATGTAGTAACCTGCCCTATCAAAGTAGCCACCTGTGTTGTCAAAACTACCACCTATGCCTGTGTTGCATCTCTCTCTTGGACTGTGGCATCCCTCTCTCTACTGATCCCCTATAGATCGAGAGGCAGTCTCCTCTGAATCCCAACATACTGACCTACCCACCAAGCTGAGTAGGCCACCGTACACCCTGGATCTACTACACATGGACCTGCAGATATCTCCTCAAAATTTGGCTGCTCTATCTCCTCTGGCAATGGGAGGGGCACCTCAATATCATTCTGTCTGTACTATGGAAAAGCAGGTGGCACATCTTGTATAAGCCCGTACTACTGCCGCACTCTCTCAGCAGGAACTCTCTCAAGCTCACCAGCTCGCCTGCCCCTTACCCATCGTAGACTCTGGACCCCCACCAGCTGCTCTACCTGGTCTCTAAACACTGGATATACCAAGTACAGCCTCCAAATAATATCTGATGGAATCAGGGCATCTAATACCCCCTGTAATAATCAATATCTCAGACGATGGCATCCACATGTGTCTGTGCCATGACCTCTCACCACTACCTAAAACTAACTTTGAAGCCAGCCTAGATTGCTATTGAGAGGCCAAGAGGTCATGTAACTATGATATGCTCATACGCCCAATAGTACAAGAGGTGGCCCACACACAAGCTATACCACTGCCATCGGCTGATCCACCACAGCTCCCTATATAGCTGAGTTAAAAACACTAGGGCCCATGCAAAAATTGTTTGCTCCACTAACATGTCTGTCAAAACTCTGGTCATCACAATCAAGAATCTCCCTCCCTCTGCATCAAGAAGGGCGTATACAATGATGCCAATCATCATCAGGATGGCTAGTCGATGCCCATCCTCATCTACTCATAAATCAGCTCATAGGCAAAACTCACCGAATGGTAAGTCACCTCAGCAGCGTGCTCCCCAAATAGTGTAACCATATGAATATCATTCTCCTCTCTCGAGCATGCATATAAATCTACCCCGTGTATCAGCAACCATAAAATCTGATACACATCCTCCACTGTCACGGTCAACTCTTCGGTCGACAGGTGAAAGGTGTTGGTGGTATGATCCCACTGCTTGATTAATGCCACCATCAAACTGACATCTCTGGCAACTTGGCAATATCACTGCAACCCGTTGAGCCCTACAATGGCCATATGTGCCCACTCCTCTCCTATGATGTCTCGATACATCTGCGTCAACAATGTAGGGAGACAATCTCATAGCGTCAATGTCTGCCTAGCCTGCATCCAACCAACACACACGCAACAACGTTAGCAAACGTTATGAAAACAACTAACAACCTCTTTGACTCTTCTTCCCTTTTTAGAAGAACTACATTGGCCTGAGGCCCTTAAAATAGGGGCTATGTAGGCAACACTCAGTTAACATCAGGTCTTCTAAGGTTAGCTCGACCATTCATTTGTTCATCTACCTAATGGACTAATTACCCTAAAACCCTAGGCTCACTGCCTATCTTGAACCCTATGCTCACTACCTATCCTAAACTACTACACCCGAGAGTGCATCGACAAGACTTCAGCCCCTCCAAATTATCACTTTCAACCCTTTTAAACTTTAATAAGCAACTGACATCAGTTAGTGTGTTGACGATGGCTCTAACCTAATTGACGTCAGACATCTTGTCGACTGACATCAGTGGAACCACCGGCGTCGGTGACTGGTTCAGCCCTAGGGCCGAATGGCGTGAGCCCTAAAAATTAGGGCTTCCCCATTTCAACCCCCATTTCACCCCAAATACTACTAAAACCTACCTAAACTAACCTACCTAACCTACCCACCCTTTTAATTACCCTTCCCCCCAATCTATTGCTTAAAACTCAAAAAATTACAAAAAATAAAATCAACTCCAAAAATAATCAAAAATTTCAATAACATATCCTACCTCATCTCGTCGACGCCACCGAGGTGGTATAACGAGTGCCGGTGGTGGTGGTCCTCCTACAGGGCCTCCCCTGACTTCTGCCATCTCTGTCTAGCCCGTCTCCTCAATCTGATCGCCGGTGGCCCACAACGCCTCCAACAACTCTCCAACACTCCAACACTCACACTATTTACCACTCACAACTTGACACCTAGCACTGTTGCCACGGACAAACTAGAGGTCTCTATTACTCAACACCTCAGAGCTCTCTTTTTCAATACTTCAAAAGTCACAAATGACTTTTGGTGGGCCACCAATTCACTTTTGTCAGGTTTGGCAGGTCGCTGATGTCAGTAATATTGTGCCCTATTTTGCCGACATTGGCTGATTTATACCGACGTCAGCATAGTATACGTTTCTTGATACCGACATCAGTTATCTAAATGACATCGGTGACATAAACACTGCCCAAAATCATGACCAAACAACCAGCCCTGACACTATAGAAGTCACCTTAGACTTCTCATGGGGCACATTGGAGATCACATACATCTCCCTGACCATAACAAACAACACTTGAGATCACTTATATCTCAGCCCGACCCAACAAATGACCTTGGAGATCGTGACTATCTCCTCAGACCATGACCACTTTCGAGACAACTTTGCCTTAGTTGTTTTAATTGCATATGCTACTTCACGAATAGTTAGCAAATTGTATGCGCCCCTCACACCTATTGTCAGATCGCGCCCAAGTTGATTCCCAATATCTGTGACATTTTCATGTTTTCTAGGAGCACTTCCTAGTCTGAGATACTTGGAACACGATGCCCATCAGAGCTACAGTTTTGATCGATTAATCAATTAGCTACCACTAATAAGCTGGGGACTGGTTACTTTGGTTTTAGTCTGCTTTGACCATTGGAGCTACAGCTTTGATCGTTTAACCCAATTAGCTACCACTAATAAATTGGGGATTGGTTATTTTAATTTTAGTGTTCCTCAACCTTGCCTGCGACAATTTGACCTGCCTATCAAGTGAAGTGGTATACGCGTAATCTCAACTATTGCAGCATTCACACTCAAACTTCACCCTACCCATCCACTGCCTATGAAATCGGCACTCGATTTCAGGTTATCTTCTCTCGATTCCCGCTTTGAGGGGGAATACCTCATCCCATACCTGAGGTAACTTATACCTATTTTTGTCTTGCAGTCTGTCAAAACAAACCACAAGACAAAAAGGGGAAAATGTAGACACCAATATTGTGTCAACCCCCCCTTGGTCCCCTTCTAAACACTTACACACCTTATTAATTTAAAATAAATTACTTATTTTAAATTAATGACCTCACCTAGACACCTCACTTTGGACACCTCATCCTAAGACCTTTTCTTAACCTATGAGTCACCCTGAGACTAGGTCCTCCAAATCCTAACTACCCATGACCTATTCTCACTCCCTATTAACTCCCTAACCAACTCTCATGCCTCATAAACCTGTGTTTTGACCGTTCTCCAATGGCAAAGGCACTTGGCAGATGGAGAAATGGGCAAAGATCTAAAAATAGCCCTTTTACCTATTCTCCCTCCGCCGACGTCGGTCAACCATCGGCCGACGTCGTCATCCCTACGTCGAAGCCGACGGGATAGCCGACGTCAGTTACATAAGCTTAGCTCAAACATTGAGCTGCCCCCAGACTCTTTGACATCGACGTGCACACTCTGAGTCCAAGCATTAGAATTTGACTATCGCTCTCCTGGCTATCGAAGCTCTGCACAAGTCACTCCAGACATTGGATTAAAACATTGTACGAGGACCTCGACATCAACCACAACAGGAATAAGCATTCTGACGCCTCTAGTTCTTCACCGAATACAGCTAAGTATTCTGTCTCATTTCAGTATTTTAGAATACATTGGTAATTAGTTTCCATTTGATATTTTTAAGAACTGTTGAGAAACCCGACTTCTTCTGTGGAGAGGCTGAAAAGCCTTCCTCTTATTCTTATCCTCTTTTACACACAACCCTCTACCTTTGCCCTTCCTCAGACCTTATTCACCTTCCCGCAACCCTACACAAACCTTTAAATTTTCATAGACTCTTCTGTCGACCACAGACATACTCCAAAACCCGTCTAAGGCCCATTGCCCCTACCGACATCGGCAGCCTAACTAACGTCGGCATAATTGACCAACCGACCTTGACAGACCTACTGACGTCGGTGAATGTGACAGACTAACTGCAGAGAACAAGTACGCATTATCTATTTTTCTCCTTCTTAGTCTTTTATCATTTCTTTTTATACAACACTCTTTTCGTTAAAAAGTGGACTGTCATCCCTTACGGAGTTTTACGCTTCCGGGACCGAGCACATAGCTTGGCAGTCCACCATATCTTCCTCTAACATTCTCTTTGTTTGAGTTTCTTTCTTATTGCAGGTGTTTCCTCCACAGCCAAAGAGGAGCTCCCATAAAAGCTTGGATATGGTGCACACTACATTCGGGTATCAATCAAACCCCTAACCTTTAACTTTAATTTCTTCTTTCCTTTAAATGTAATTGTAGAAAAACTTAGAGAAACACATAATTAAACGGTGGCCTATTTATTTTCTGGGTTGTTGTGGTGTTTTCAATAAAGCCTTCTAACCAATTAAAAGTGGTGTCTTGGCTTTTCCTTACCCCCAAACATGGTCAATTTAGGGAAGAAACAAGAATGGGGCTTTGTGTTAATGGTTGAAGGCATTATTATTCTGGGCACATCTCTACCATTGTTTCGTGTAGAATTGGACACTTTACTCAATTCAAAAACATTTGCGTGTTAAAATGTTTCCCAAATAAACTACATCATTTAGAAAATAGTTGGCTCTTCCTATACATTTTGGAATCTTGATAGTCTACTCAACTATAATTTAAATACATCGAAAATATTATGATAAGGTATAGCATTTTATAGATATATTTACACACATCTAATAGAATATGATTTCATTTATATTAATAATATCTTTATTTTTATATCATTTTATTATATAAAAATAAATATTTTCTTATTTATATAAAAATTATGAAAGTTAAAAATGAGAAATGAACATCATGTGCAAAGTGACATTATTTTAAAAACCGTCACAAAAAAATTTCTTGACGAGTAAAATGACCGTCAAATTTAACCCTCGATTGCACTAATGCGATGTTACGATCGGGTAATTTTGTGGAAGATTCGCGCGGTTAATAATTCAAGACAGAGTATATTTGCAATACCAGGAAACCAAAATGCCCACAGGAAAGAGTAGTCCGCTCGGCTATATATCTGCAGTATTTATTTAGGAGTATTGGAAGGAAGATTCACAAGGCTAAAAGCTTTGAGCTGGTAATGGATTTTCTTTTAGCTTTAATGATAAATATTGATGAGTATGCATTCAAATGAGCCCCTGGTATTTAAGTTAATGAAAAAAAGGTAATACTTCAAAGTGCTGCAAAGGAGATAGATGTAGGATTATTATAATCTTCGTTTCTTACTTTGTTCCAGGGTGTTTCCTTTATGAAAACTGTTTTGTGATCGTCTTCCTGTTTTCCCCTCTTGGGATCTTTGTACCTGTACCCATTTAAACCTCTGATTTTGTTTTTTTTGTTAGTTTTAAAAAATGGTTATACACCAAAATACACAGTTTATTCGATTCTAAGATTCAGACATGTTGAAATTATTTGGGTTTTTTTTCCCTGTGGCAATAGATTTTGGTGGTGGAAGCAATCATGTCAACCATAAAGTTCTTGTTTTTTAAAAAGTTACAAAAAGCGATGTAAATACTCGTGGCACGCTACACCTCCACAAAAGAAATGTTGAAAGATATATTTTGCCATGTTATAGCCCTGAGGAGATAGCAGAAATCCATCAAGGAGAACAGAAGGAATTCATCATCGTGGACCTCGATTCAGAGGAATCGAAGGAAGAAAAATTTGTATTGCGATTCTGGAAAGGCAGCTCTAGATACATCTTGAAGACAGGGTAGTACGAATTCGTAAAAAGGAGAAATTTGCAGGCAAACAATGTAATTATTTTTTTTGCTCGCCGTGATACAAATACGTTTTTCATGAGTTGCAGCACGTCTGTGAAACTGTTTTCCGCGAGTTTCACGCCTGGGAAACAGCTGCAATCTTATGAGGGAGACATTGCTGCTTCTGCTTCAGCAGATGAGGGTCAAAGGCTCAGGCAAGAGAATTCCTATTCTACAGCAGCTTCTTCATCAGGCCCAGGATCAGAGAGAAACTACTCGGGTAATGTGGATTCTGGAACGAATAAAGTGTTTCTGCGGTGCTAACTTATCCAGCCAATATAGTCAATTTATTTTTCTATTCTTTAATTAGTCATCTTTTAGTTCTTGACTTTCATTATTCTATTCATGGCAGCCTCCTCCTCATATCCACAATTGTATGATGTATTCATCAGCCACCGGGGACCCGACGTCAAACACACTCTGGCTTCCCAACTTTATAGTTCTCTTCAAAGGAGACGATGCCGGGCGTTTCTCGACAAAATTGGGATGAAAGGCGGAGATTCTATTCGTTCTACCATTCACGATGCCATCAACTCCTCCTCAGTTCAAATTGCCATATTCTCCAGAGGATATGCGCAGTCTGAATGGTGCCTTGATGAGCTCCTCCTCATGTTAAATCAAACCAAGGCCCTGTTTATTCCTGTCTTCTATGAAGTGAAGCCTGGGGAGCTTCGCCACATAGAGACGGGAGTGTACGCTGAGGCATTTTCTAAATATGAAAGAAAAGGAAGGTGCCTCGACAAGCTGGACGACTGGAAAAGGGCTCTCCACAATGCTGCAGGGATCTCTGGTTACGAACTCAGTGAATATGGACAGTAAGATTACTGCTGTGTATTTTTGTTTGATTTTGGTTCATCACATCTTTCGTTTTATATATCTATTTTTCTCCGTACAAGAAAGTGATTATAATCCAACGCAATGCCTTGCTAATCAATTTCTTATTTTCTATTTTCAGGGACTTGTGTGACACAATTGTGTCTGCTGTGGGGAAATGGATTGAAGCAAGGAGACCTTTGCATGTTGCAACACATCCTGTAGGACTGGATGAACGCGTCAAAGATTTTGACACTTTCTGCGGAGAACAGAAGAGCAATAAAACCGTTGGCATTTTTGGATTTGGAGGGTCAGGAAAGACTACCCTAGCCAAAGAATTGTTCAACCGGAAGCGTTCAAACTATAAGGCATCATGTTTTTTAAATGATGTAAGAGACGCATCAGCCAAAGGTGAGTTGCACTCTAAGCAAACTAAGCTCCTTAAAGATCTCTTTGGTGAAGATTGTCAATTTGACAATACAGATGAAGGATCAACTCATCTCACTAATCGTCTGAAAGACGCCAGGGGTTTGCGGTTACTTATAGTGCTAGATGATATAGATCATCACGTCCAATTAGATGTTTTGTCATTCACAGATATGCAGAGCCCTAACAATTTGGTAATTGTTACCACCCGTGACGAGAGGGTGTTAACTCGTGCCAAAATTAGAGTTCATTATAAGATGAAATTGCTGGAAATGCCTCGTGCGACAGAGCTCTTCTGTTGGCACCCTTTCCTCCAACCAGTTCCAGATATTGGATACAAGGATTTGGTAAAAAGCTTTGTGAAGTTCTGTGGAGGTTTACCCCTCTCTCTCAAACTTTTGGGCGCCCATGTTCGTGGTAGCAATGACAGGGAATACTGGCGGAGAGAATTGGAGAAAGTTAAAAAGACCCTGCCTGAGGATATAATCCAAAGGCTTAAAATTAGCTTTGACGGTCTAGACGGTGATGAAAAACAGATTTTTATGGATATAGCCTGTTTTTTTCTAGGTGAAGATAAAGAAATGGCTATAAGAATATGGAAGGGTTCGGGATGGAGTGCTGAGCACGCACTTCAAACGCTGACAGATAGGAGTCTGGTTGAAATGGAAAGTGGCATACGTCGGTATGGTAAGGTTTTGATATTTCGAATGCACGATCACCTCCGCGATCTGGGGAGGCTAATGGCAGAAAATTTGAGATCTCCTCCTCGGCTGTGGAAACTCCACGATCTTAGATCCATGGTGTGCTGCTCCTTCAGATTTCTAAAATATATAATTTAAAAAAGCTTTTACGGCATTTATTTCAATTTATTTATTATTATTTTTATATAAACAAAAATTTAAATTTGATCCTTGCAGGAGTCAAAAGGATTTAAGAAAATCCTAGCTGAAACAAATGGGAGGTGTTTCCATAGGTTTGAGGACTCGTCCATTGGTTCGCGCATCACATATTTTATAGGAAATGCAAATGATTGTGCCGACACATCAACTGTGCCACTGTGGCTTGATCTTCATCTTCAGCCTGAATCTACATTAAAAACATTTCTTTCGTGGCTTTCTCTCAAAAAATTGCAGGGTTTATGTGTTCATGGCCCCCTCCAAGGATTGTGGGACCCAAATTTGCAGAACAAAGGATGCCGAAAAAGAAAGAGGCGGAACTACACCCAGGTATTTTGGTTTGCTTTGTTGAAAATTAAAACTCTTCTAACGGCAGAGTATACGTTTCAGAATGGTAGTGAGGAGAATTGTTTTTAGCATTGAGAGTTAATTCGGTTCTATAAACTAATTGTGAATTTTAGGCCAATTTCGAGTTGAAACAGCTGGAGCTTCAGAGGTTTGACCCGATGCTAAATCTTTCAAAATTAATAGGAATGCTAAATCATTTGGAAAGTTTAGTCCTGACAAAATTGCCGTATGAGAGAGGCGTAGTAAGTGAAGGGACATCCTTGTCTCACTCCCTTAAAATGCTCGGTAATCTTACAAAACTGGTTTTGGATGGAGTAGAATTAACTGGGGAAGTGGATCTAAGCAATAATACAGATTCTACTCATTCTAATAAGTCTTCTACAAGCACCTGCATGAATAGCCTTGAAACCATAAAAATATATGATGGAAATTTATCAAAGTTGTTAATCAGTGGAGAGATTTGTCCCAGCCTTCAGTGTCTCATCCTTTCGGGCATGGACGATCTAATTGGCGTGGATTTAAAGCGGGTAAAAACACTGAATTATCTCTCATTGTCTGGTTGTCATAAGCTGAAAACAGTATCAGGGTTATCTGATGCGACGGAGCTTGTAACATTATCCATAGAAAGATGTTCGGAATTAGAAGAGTTGCCCACTCTTGCGCATCTAACATGTCTCCAGAGCATTACCATCACTGGAGCATGTCATACGCTGCACAGTATAGCAGGGATCGAAGAGTTGGAAGGATTGAAACGTCTGCATCTTGAAGGACCGAAGGGATGTGAAGGAGTATGGAATTGCATTTATGGGATGAAGGTGCTAAATTCTCTCTCCCACCAGACAATTTATCACGAGTAGATTTTTTTTAATTCATTGCGCATCTTGATCTCTAATTTTTATAACTGGAAGAAAAAATTACTATTTTTAATCATTCTTTTTTTTAGAAAATGTATTTACCTTTCTAACATCTATGAGAGTTGCAATTGAGGAACTCTCACTGTTTTTGTAATATTACAGAGACTGCCCTCAGAGGTCACCGGTGTAGTATGTTTTGACACAGAGGAGTCAAGTCTAAATGCAAGCTTGTTTTGTGGTTTAATCGATGACGAGTCGGTCATTGATATTCATGGGATTGATCGTGTGGACAAGAAGTTGAAGATGTCAGGCTCAATGAGCGCAATCGTGTTATGTGTTCGGTTTTGCTGCACAGGTTATTATGGCCATATTTCAACACCTTGGTTTGAGATATGGATTAAAGGAGAAGGGATTGTCACTATTGTAGCTACTGACAGAAAAGAAATAGATCGATATGATGCACCTCGATCCATTTTAGGGTCAAATAATACTGTAATTGAGGGAGGATATCTTGTGATTCTGAGAGAGGGCGAAGAATGGAGAACTCTGGAGATATTTAAGAGAATTATTGAAGAATTATACCTGTGATTCAAGGGAATCAGATAGATAAGGTTAACAATGATAAAATTTTGTTTGTTATGCCTGTCATTGCTTTTATCCGGATTCCTAAATTTACCTTTGTATTTCATTGTTGGCATACAAATACATGAATTTTGTTTATTATGAGATACGCCTAACCATGTTCATTTTCTTTCACTGGAATTGAGAATACTCTTCCATGTGAAAATAATGATAGAATTTTGTTTATTGTGAACAGTATTCTATTTAATTTATTATCATTTTTACTCATTTTGAATTTTATTTTATGAAATATGAAAATGAAATTCTTTTAAGATTTATGATTATGATTTGTAAGGCAGTTTACAACATTTATAAATATATACAAAAACATACAGACAACTGTCACTACTAAATTCTTCTATGGAAATTGAAGCTAACTTAATAACCTTCCACGGTAAAACTATTATATAATTTTTTAATTATTTTTCTTTGAATTTTTTATATAAGAGATAATATTTATCATTAAATTTTTATAATATTTATAAAATCAAATATATTTTAATTAAATATGTATGATATTTTTTGAAAGGATTGAATTTTTTTAAAATCATTATATTTATTTTTATATTAATATTTATTTTTTATATTTTAAGAAAATTTATTAGTATGAAATGCTTTTCAATCAATAAGAATGTTGAGGAATCCCATCCTTTTTTATGAAGAATCTCATCCTTTTCTTATGTATACGATGTAAGAAATTAGTATCGATGCAATTAAGGATAAATGATCAAGTTAACAACATTTGTCTTGTAACTTTTCATTGTACGCACATAAAATATGATACATAAACTAAAACACAATGTTATTCTATCGCCTTGTTCAATCACGAGCCCTAGCCATATCTCAAATAGCGAATGTCGTCGACGGAGGATGATATCAAGTATTACATGGATTTGTCCAAGATTGCATCGGACACCCACAAGCCATGGGAGTCCTTTTATAAATTAGTCTGGGAGTTCAACCCCACAAAAAAAATAACAAAGGGTCTAAGGGCACAACTCGTCCCTAAGGACTGGAGCTAGGAAGAAATAAATGCCTATTGAAAATATAGGTAGGAGTTTAGCAAGCCAAGACTAAATTTTGATAACCTCGACACTAATGAGCAGTTTGAGAACCCTATGGGATGAGCACCATGAGGTGGAGGCTTTGGCAGGAGAGTTCTTGGTAAAGGAAGAAGAAGACGAGGAAGATACTCCTTCTGAGGAAGAGGAGGATGCCCCTCCGAAGAAAGAAGAAGTTTTGGTGGTTTAGAGGCCTTCAACTTGGGCCCCTCCTTTATACCCATATACAACCGCCCTGTAGTATTAGCAGGTCTCTTTGGGGCATATCAAGGCGGGGTCATCTCAACCCAGATATGGGGTGAAAGCCTCCAATTCTCCCCCTGAGCCCCCACAAAAGAAGTTATGCTTTTCTCCACCCTTTTTTTCCACTTTTGCTTCATTATTCACTCCTATCTCCACCCTCCATCGTTTCCACTGAGCTATAAGCTCACACCACTTTACACTACCCAACCTATCACCTCGCTCGCACTGGTTTCCTCCATGCAACAGATCACTTCCCTTGTACCGTTTCTCACTCCTCCACCTTCGTCATCCACTTCACCATCTATTGTGGTGCAATCACCTTCCACCCCGCTTCACGACCTCCCACCTTTTTCTTCATCCACCTTCAACCTTCACCTACTTGTCTTTGGAGGAACAACATCTGCTACTTCATAGCACTAAATGACCATTCCTTTTGGGCTACCACAAGGAACCCTTTCACAGGGGAAAATATTCAGTCATAGGAGTAATTTTCCTAGTAGATGAAAACTGCTAGAAAGCCCTGAGAGGCTTGGGCAAAGAAAAGAAGAGGAAAATAGGCCAAGGCCTCGACAGTGCTTCACATGTGGTCATTCTTTGACCCGACACAACAATATCTAATGATTGCACATATGGCAACCCAAATAGTCAAGTCCCAACAACAGATGTAGTTGGGGGATTACTCAATACACATTGTCGACCTCAACCTCAACCAGGTCAGACCTACCAATAGGGTTGAGCTGATAGAAGAAACATAAAAGTTTGTCACCATGAACTATATCAAGGTTGGCTGGCTGTTGGAGAAGAAAGAGATGGAACTCACAAGAGTGAAATCTACGATCGATCACCTCAATACTAAGGCCAAGGCAAAGGACACAGAGCTAAACATAATGAGGTTCGACCTTCAGAGCCACATCACCAATGAGAGCTTCTAGGTGAAAGCCAACTAAAGAGCCCAACTATGAATCCAAGTTGAAGAGTTAAAGGCCAAAATAGATAGTCTAAATAAGGAAAAGGCAACTGTAGAAGCTATGCTATAAGAAAATGAGTTAGAGCTTGTGCAAACCCATTAGAGTCTCTCAAACTCTAATAGAGTGCATCAACAGATGCATGAGTTCTCAACCAAGGCCCAAGAGATCATGCAATTAAAGAATGACATCACCACCTGCTCCCAGACTGCAGGGATCCTCCCCATGGTCTAAAAATTATATGTATCTTATTGGGAGAGGATTAAGAATGTGGCCACAAACTTGAAGCCAACACTTGGGTTCACCACGGACTTGCAGAGGTTGAGCTCCCACGTGAGCTCATTTGTAGATCAAGTCCTTGCCTTTATGTCCCTAAAAGTTTAAGATTTGTATCTCCTTGTCCAGAGGCTATATAGCATAATGGATGGGGAACCATAGGAAGTAGGGGTCGCTGACCAAAGGTGAGCAGCAGTAAAGGTAAACAAATTTTTGAGCTGCAACAAGGCAGTGATAAAGTGGAAGGCATTCCTAGATTCCTTAGAAAAGGTGGTTCGGCATATGAAGGGGCATATCAAATAGTTGGTCCAGTTAGGACTCCCCTCTCCATTCATTGCAGACAACACTATCCCCCTGAAGTAAAAAATAAAAGCATTGCTAGAGAAGAAGTAAAATTACCAGACTATTTTCATAGCTCTCGGTCAAGTGCCAAGTGTCTCTGAGGTGGAGACCATTTTACATCTTCTTGCCTAGCTAGAGTTGTAAATGTTGTGGTTTTTCAAGGCTTGATTAGCATCTCCTTCAAGGAGATAATTGATTTGGATAGGGCCTTTGAGGCCTTGAAGAATAAGACTTAGTTGAAGGAGGAAGAGTGGATGCATTTGAAGGTTGCTCTTCAAGAATTGAAAGTTCTACAAGCCTCACCCTTTTTTGTAATTTTACTTCGATTGGTTCAAGAACTAGAAGTTTTGGGTTCTTCCATCTGTAGATAGATTAGCCCTTACAAGTCACCAAGAACTATGGATCATGATCTATGTTTTGTATACTTTTGGAGCAGTTAGCTTTTCTCATAGATGAGCTTGGCAAGTTTGGCATTTGTATTACACCCCCTCCTTTTCCTGAAGTCCCTTTATCTATTTTTGGTTATCTCAGCGTCCTACAACTCTCCACATGGTGGCCCGATGTTTTTTCAACTCAAATATGCTCTCAACTTCCTCAGGAGAAGTGACAACGTTCCATGTGGTGTCCTAACGCTCGTTTATCATGAAAAGGTTCTCGGTTCACTTAGGAGTAGCGCCAACTCTCGATGTGGCTACTGGGCTCTCATTCAAAGTAGGTTTATTTTTGTCAAAACTTTAACTAGCATCATTCACTGAGGAAGTTATAGGTGAGGCCCACTACATAGTTATAAAGAGGAATGCAAACTTTCCACATGGCATGCCTGTGCTCATTTTTCCAAAGGAATACTCAACTTCTCGAGGAGTAGTGCTAGCTCGACACGTGTTATCATGACACTCATCAAGAGTAAAATTTATTTCGTCAGGGCTTAGGGTTGTGCCATTGGTTGGGAAAGTTAGAAAAGGGACCCATTGTACAGTTGTATAAAGAGGAAATAAACTTTCCACATGGCATCATGATGCTTGACCAGGGCAAGTTTCTTTTTTAAGATATAAGAGTTGTGCCATTGGTTGAAGTAAGTAGGCCCCATTTCCAATAACATTTCAGAGACAGTTTCAGAGATAGACATATGGAATCACTATGCTTATTCTAAGCATTGTGGTCATCGTATGGGTATTATTGCTATGCCATATCTAGGATTTTGAGGACCAACTACACTCATGAGCCAAAGCTCCTCTTTTGGTTACAACAACCTAATCATGATTATGAGTGCCTATTTCTAGGTGTCACCTCCTCATGAGACCATTGTGCCTATATATATTCAGAGCTCATTCCTTTTGAAGGGGGATGGTTGTTGATTATTTATTTTCACTATTATTTAGAGTAACCATTTTTTTAATAGTTTTATTTTTTGAATAGAAGTAGTAGCAGGGGTTATTTTCATTTCACAACCTTAGCAGGGGCCCTTCATAGTTAGGATTGAATATTCTATACTGTGTCCTTGAAGCCTTTTGTATTTTGTTCCTCATCTAACAATGAAGAGGATGTGTTGTTATGTGTCAAATAGAATGGGGATTTATTATTATTTATTGTTTCTTTTCTCTACTTCTATAGTGTAGCTTTTGTTTAAGTTACAGAGATTAAACCATGCATATGTTATTTTAATTTCCCTGTGATGTTTAAATGTTGAATCTATTTTATGTAATTTTAGAAGTGATATTTTAAAGATATCGATGCATCACCTTATTTGGTTTATTTCCGTTCTATCTATGTTTCCTTATTATCCCTTTCCACCCCACCCCCATAAATTAATTCGAAGAGCCAACTTCTAAAACTCTAGAGGTTACTTTATAGACCGCATTTGAGTCCCACATATATAAAGCTTCCCCTAAAAGGTTGTTTGCCTAGAGCGAGAGTTTTATGCCTCAACATGTTTTATTTTCTAGCATGCTTGGTGGGACTCAAACTCACAATCTGTTATGCCCTTAACCATTGGTGTGTCTAGGGATATGTGTGGCTGACTTGTGGCTTACATACCTCTTTTATTTACTTGTTACATTTCTCTATGTTCTTAGATAGGTTAGCCTATGTAATAACCTTCTCTAAGTAGACTATATATAGGAGGTAGTGGTTAGTCTTTAATCATCATGTGAAGTATTCTACGATTAATGCATTATTGTGGAGGTTGACCCCTCTAAGTGGCTTTGCTATATTATCCAGTATTCTACTCTATTGTCAATTATCATTGTGTAATCTCTCATATTTTCTTATTTTGTGCAATATAAAATCATTCTATGTGAATATCTACGTAATTTCATTACAATGGTATCAGAGCTTTGATTTGGGCAAGTTTCTTGCAGCATTTTTTTTGGATCTGGCAAGGTGTGGCTTCTAGGAGTAGTGAGAGTGAAAAAACATAACTTACAATTTGGGAAGATTTTTTTTTTCCATCAGCGCAATATTATTTGAAATTCTTTCTTGAAAAAAAAATATATAAAAAAAAGTCTGGAAGTTTTTTTCCCCTTGCACACTTGTAGTCGTTGGATTCGTCTCGATGAGATGATCAAAATGGTATATTTTGTTAGTACACTTTTTTGGTACCAAAATTTTTACTCTAGTGTGTAAAGGTAATCATTGGATTCATTTTGATAAGGTGATCGCAATGGTAGCATTTCTTGGTACACTTTTTTTTTGGGGTCAAAACCCTCCCAGGGTTTGTTTATGGTAGGTCCTTCAACTTAGGGAAGAAAAGTGGCACCAGAAACTCCTAAGACTCCTACCAATAACATAGAATCTAGAACTTCAAATCTAGTGATTTTTCAACTTCAAGAGGACATAGAAAACTTGGTGAGGCATGGTGATTTTGTTGCAGTCCAAGCTGATATTTTAGGGATGCACGAAGAGATTAATGGAGTTCACAGTGAATTGTAGTATATCACTACGCAATTGGCTACCCTCACATCTTAGTTTCAGCCTAACAACCCTCCACTTTAGCATTCAAATCCTCCTCTCAACAACTCCCATATTGGTATGAAATTGATGTTGCCAAAAGTGGACATGCGTAAGTTTGATGGTAAGGATCCTCTCACTTGGCTTAACCAGATTGAGAATTTATTTGAGCTGCATCAAACCCCTTGTTCTCAGAGGGTGATGGTGGCATCCCTGTATATGGAACTTGAGCAATTCATTTAGTATCATTGGTTATGTACTCAAAATAAAAATAATGGTTCCCTTGTTACATGGACTATTTTTAGTGAGGAATTGATAGCTCATTATCAAAATAGTGTCTCTAAGAACTATTTCAGTGAATTAGCCAAGCTACGATAAATAGGACCTATGAAGGATTATATTCAGCAATTTCAAAATCTCTTTTTATGAGTGGAAAATATCACTGATAGAAATTTGATGGATCTTTTTTGGGTGGCCTCAAAGATAGCATCCAATATGATGTTCAAATGTTTGGCCCAACATCTGTATCAGAAGCTATCCCTAAGATACACATGATAGAATAAAAAGAGATGATCAAAAGGAAAAATTTCACTACTGGTCATGATCGCAACTTTCCAACACCATTTTCACAACGCACCAAATTAACACAATGAAAAATTGAGGAGAAGTGAGCCAAAGGGTTGTGTCATGGTTATGACAACAAATGGAGCAAATACCATCATTATGTTGCAAATAAGTTATTTTACATTGAAGGTGCCAATGATGATGAAGATGATGCAGAGGTAGAAGTTCCTAAGGAGGAATATGAAGACTCTCAACCTACTATTTCATGCCATGCCCTATTAGGTATTAGTACTCCCCAAACTCTTAAGGTTATGGGTTTCCTTAAGAAACAAAAGGTCAATATCTTGATTGATTCTGGGAGCACACACAACTTCATCCATAGTAAGTTGGCTGTGCATTTGAACTATTTAATTTATCTAGCTCTAGAATTTTAGGTTGTAATTACAGATGGTGGTATTGTCAGTTGTTCAAGAAAATGTCATACTATTAAGTTGGCCATGGGAGACTACATTGGATTCTCTTATGTTTCCTATTTCGATGGGTGGAACTGATATTATTCTAGGAGTCCAATGGCTCACCACTTTGGGCATTAGTCAGATGAATTTTCAAGAATTATTCATGCATTTTCATTTTAAAGAAAGGATATTTGAGCTAAGAGAATTAAAGGCTAAATCTCCCCAACTTTTTAGCTCCCATCAAATGACAAAGATTCTTTGTAAGGGTGCTTAGGGATTTGTAGCTCACTTGCTTTTTATGAAAGTACAGCCAAATTAGCCATCTCCACCTCTTGATTAGCAATAAATAATTGATGCTCATTTCATTGTTTTTGGAGACATGCCAAAAGGACTTCAACCTAACAGCACACATGATCATGCTATCACACTTATTCCTAGCAGTACACCACCCAACATCAAGCGATACAGGTATCTTTATACCCAAAAAAGTGAAATTGAAAAGATGGTACAAGAGATGTTGGATGCAGGAATCATTCACCATAGCCAAAGTGAATACTCTTCACCAGTTGTCATGGTGAGAAAGAAAGATGACACTTGGAGGATGTGCCCTGACTATAAAAAACTCAACAAGTACACTATCAAAGATAAGTTTCCAATTACTATCATTGATGAATTGAATGGTACTCTTTATTTTACCAAATTAGATTTGCATTTTGGGTATCATCAAATTAAGATCTGTGATGAAGACATACCCAAAACCACTTTCAGGACTCATGATGGCCATTATGAGTTTTTGGTTATGCCTTTTGACCTAACAAATGCACCATATACTTTTTAGAGTTTGATTAATACTATTTTTAAGCTATTTTTGAGGAAATTTGTTTTGGTATTCTTTGATGATATCCTCATTTATAGTAAAAATTAGGCAGACCATTTACAACATGTGAAACAAGTACTCTCCATTTTGGATCAAAATCAATTGTTGCCAAACCTTCCAAATGTACTTTTAGGGTTGGTGAGGTGACTATTTGGGTCATTTGGTGTCTTATGAAGGAGTGAAAGTGGATCTTAAAAAAATCCAAGTAATGGTGGACTGGCCAATTCCTAAGACACTCAAAAAACTTCAAGGATTTTGAGGGCTTACTGGTTACTATCACAAATTTGGCAGAAATTATGGTAGTATTACAACGCCACTTAACTCTTTATTAAAGAAAGACTCCTTTCAGTGGACTGATGCATCTACCCAAGCATTTGAACAATTGAAATTGGCTATGTGCACTACTCCAGTATTGGCCACTCCTAATTTTTCTAAGACTTTTGTGGTTGAATGTGATGCATCTGGGTATGGTATCGGTGCTATACTCATGTAATAAGATAGACCACTAGCATTTGAAAGTTTTAAATTCAAGGGTAAAAATTAGCACAAACCCATCTATAAGAAGGAAATGATGGCCATTTTGCATGCAGTCAAACAATGGAGACCTTATTTGATGGGTCATCATTTTCAGGTAAAAACTGATCATGATAGTCTTAAATATTTTTTAGAATAAAGGTTGTCATCTGAAGAACAAGAAAAATAGGTAACTAAGATGCTAGGCTATGATTTTGAAATAGTCTACAAAAAAGGCAAGGGAAATGTGGTGGCAGATGCACTATCCAAAAAAGAGGAATCAGTTGAGGCATTATTATGTGCCATAACCATTTTGCAGGTAGATTGGCTAGAGGAAGCATGATCAGAATGGGAACATGATACTACTACTCATGATTTGATTAAAAATATTCAACAAGGTTTAGATGGATTTGAAAAATTCACATGGAAAGGTAATGTATTATGGTACAAAAATAGATTGTACCTATGTAAGAATTCTCTTCTTAAACAAACAAATTCTTCAAGAACTTCATGCAACTCCAATTGGGGGTCATTCAGGATTTTTAAAAACCTATCATAGGATCAAGCAATATTTTTTTTGGTAAGGTCTCAAGGGGGATGTCCAAAAATATGTGGCTGAATGTATGATATGTCAACAAAATAAAGGTGAAACCATCAAAACTCCAAGTCTTTTACAACCTTTATCTATCCCTAGCTAGCATTGGGAAGAAGTATCTATGGATTTCATTATAGGGTTACTAAGATCTGATGGTTATAATATTATCATGGTTTTTGTAGATCATCTTAGTAAGTATGCTCATTTTTTTCATTATCCCAACCATTTATTGCCAGTACAGTAGCTTCTACTTTTCTCAATATAGTTCAAAAACTGCATGGGAACCCTAAGATCATTGTCAGTGATAGAGGTCCCATTTTTACTAGTAATTTTTGGATTAAGTTATTTACATGTTTAGGCACTCAATTGGCTTATAGTTTATCCTATCATCCTTAATCTGATGGACAAATTGAGGTAGTCAACAAATGTCTAGAAAGATATCTCCATTGTTTTGTTTCTAATAAATAGAATAAATGGGTTCATTGGTTGCCACTTACTGAATGGTGGTATAATACTTCTATTTATAGTTCTTTCAAAATGTCTCTTTTTGTGGAGCTATATGGATACCACCCTCCATCCATCACTTCAACCTTGAAGATCCATCCTAAGGTTCATGTAGTTGAAGAACATATTCACCATCAACAGGAGGTCCTTGCAAGTTTTCATGAAAATTTAGCTATGGCCCAGAATCGCATGAAGCAACAAGCAGATCAACATAGAAGTGAGAGGCATTTTGACATTGGTGATTGGGTCTTTGTTCACTTACATCCATAAAAATAGATGTCATTGAAGCAAAAAAAAAAGGATAACAAGCTGTCCCCTAAGTATTATGGGCCTTATCAAATCTTATAGAAAATTGGGAGTGCGGCCTACAAGTTAGATTTTCCTTTATCCACTCACATACATCCAGTATTTCATGTATCATGCCTAAATAAAGTCAGTGGACACAGAGTTACCATTCAAATAGAATTACTAAAATTAGATGAGTAAGGTAGAGTTATTCTTGATCTTGAGGTGATCCTTCAATGATGCACTAAGAAACTACGTTCTTGAGCAATTACAGAATACCTGATCAAATGGAAGAATCTACCATGTGAAGATGCCACTTGGAAGGATGAAGCATTTGTGTATCATCATCCAGAGTTACCACAATGTTGAGGACAACATTTTTTTGAAGGGTAAGGGCTTGTTATGCCCTTAACCATTGGTGTGTCTAGGGATATGTGTGGTCGACTTCTGGCTTACATACCTCTTTTATTTAATTGTTACATTTTTCTATGTTTTTAGATAGGTCAGCCTATGGAATAACCTTGGATAAGTAGACTATATATAGGAGGTAGTGGTTAGTCTTTAATCATCATGTAAAGTATTCTACTATTAGTGCATTGTTGTGGAGGTTGCCCCCTCGAAGTGGCTTTGCTATATTATCTAGTATTATGTTCAGCTGTCAATGATCGCTATGTAATCTCTCATATTTTTTTATTCTACGTAATATAAAATCATTTTATGTGAATATCTAAATAATTTCATTACACAATCTCCTGATTAAAATTTAGAGTTTATGAGCCATACGCCCGTTATAAGATCACAAACAGTAAATAATCCAAGCTTATTAACACCACCTCTAGTATCCCCATCTCATCAAAGGATTGTAGGGTCAAGTATAATGCAAGAACCATAATAAATGGTGATCCTAGAACCACCAAGGAACTTCATAACATAGAACAGTGGTATCCCACTTATCCCTCTAGTAGCCCCGAATATGTGGGATCCTATTCCTTTTAATGCATTGAAGTCACTCCCTAAATTTACAAGGGAAGATTTCCAAAGTATGATGGAACGTATTCAAGACATAACCAATGTTTGTACTATGAATTATGTTACATAGTAGAATGTGGCCTTAAGGCTACTAATTTCCTCTTTTAAAGGGTGAGCTCTTGATTGGTACCGATCCTTGTCACCCAACTCCATATCTATTTGGGATAACTTGGGAAACATGTTCTTCGATTGATTCAATGAGAAGGCAGACTAGTCATCTCTCCTATAACAACAAATCACTATCAAGAGAGCCAAGTAAGAGGCTATTATTGATTTTGATGTTACGTTCAATGATACTTGGTAAAGAATCCTAATAACAACTCAAATTCCTATAGGTATGGCCATTATCTTATACCTCAAGGCTTTTAACTTGGACATAGCTATCATGATTCAATATCTTGGAGGCCAGATGCTCCTAAAGTCATATGACATAGTCATCTAAGTAGAGAATAACATAATAAATGTTTTAAATCTTCCTACTCAGCCATCAGTGCCAATGTCCCTAGATATATTGATACCCTCACAAGAGGATTTGATAAATGCCTAGTAGGTACCACCTTTCATGTATGTATATATTGCTACTTGAGTGAGCACATCCTCTTCATCCTCAATAGATGTGAATATGAATGACATGAAAAACATCCTAAGAAACTTCTCCAGTGAGATCATAAATCTCAAAAGGTAGAAGGCTACTCCCTGAAAGCCCATGTACCAAAATTATTGGAATGGAAGGGTGCCATATCAACATAATCAATATCAAGAAAGGCAAAGGTCAAATCATCAAGCACCAAATCATCTTGTGATGAATAATCAAATGAGACCTATAAGTCAAATCATCTCAGTTCCTGATCCCTTATAAAATGTCTTGCCAAGTTAAAATAGAGAATTGATCATTGGTCAAAATAACTTGGTGGATGATTTTAATTCATGGTGTTTCCCATGCAATGATGCACATACACCTTGAAACTACTTGAGAGGCAACTTGCAGTAAAATGTTGCCAAGTAATGAAGACAAGGGAATGCTCTTGATCTAACATCTTATAGATACTAATCTCTAGGTGTGGAGAATGTTATCCTAATGGCCCAAATGTAGAGAATGTCCCTAGATCAAAAGGAGGAGATATCCCTAGAGCATGCACTTTGATCTTGAGTAGAAGGCAAAGATACAGTTTTTGCAAGGGAGATCCCAACACTGAAGGATCCATGAGTCCAATCAGATTACTTCACTCGATCCAAGAGGAGATCGACAGAGACCCAAGAAGCCTTCATAAGGCCTAAAGTGACTTTTGAAAAAGGCCTAGGACCCTAATCACCACCTCTAACATACCAAAAATGGAGTGAAATAATGCAAAACAAACATAGGGACCTCGAGGTCTAACCATAAGGGTCGTACAACATGGTGGAATAGGTAAAGAAGGCTCTAACTAATGTCTCTCTTTGGGACATCATATGTATTCTTGATTAAAAATACTTTCTAAAAGAAGCATTGGAAGATCGGGAGAAGCATGTGCAAGCTATCACAGCTATGGGGCTAGTACGATATAAATAAACAAAAGATAACAATAGTGCACAACCTCAAGCACCATCTAAATTCATCAACTCTCAAGCAAGGGTAAGTAAGACAGAGCCTACATAGTTATATTTAACTCTCATTATGTGGAAGAAGCTGTTGTATAATTCCATGATCGACTTTAGCACCAACACCATTGTAATACCTAAACAAATTACAAAGCTACTTCAACTTTAGTATGAACATTTCAATAAAGGGTTAATGTAATTATATGGGAAGAAAGTTAATATTGTAGGTATTATTAGGGATCTTCCCCTAACAATGTACTCTTATCCCAATATCACAGTCACCCAAAATGTTATGGTAATAGACATCCCACCAGTCTTTGGGTTATGTCTATCAAGAGATTTCACTACCAAGATAGATAGATACTTATCTTTAGATTAGTCCCACTTGATCCTGAGGACCAAATATGGTTCTAAATTGAAATTATTATCCAAGCCACTGCATTCAGAAGACATAGATGATGAGGATATGGTAAATTTTAAATCAACACACACTTATTTCTTTAAGAAAGAGATTTATCATGTCGACATGCTCGAAGAAAAAAGGGTGGTAGACAACATCAACCTAGAGGAAGAAGTCCTCATCAACAAATTTATTGAATATGATCATTTCATGAATTTTTATGCCACCAGCCTCAAAACCCATGTGATCCATGATTTAGATCAGGTCATCCCCAAAGTCATGAAGGAGGATCAAAGAAAAGAACCTAAAGGTGAGTTCAATTTTTGGAATCTACATTTTGACGATGAAAAATGTAAAACTGGCTCTAGGATAGGCATCTGGTTAGTGTCTCCATCTAAAAAAGAGACCTTATGAGCCTTTGGATTCCAATTCACCTGCATAAATAATGAATTTAAATATGAAGCACTAGTATGTGGCCTCAGCCTCATTGAGCGCATGGGTGTAAACTAGTTAAAAGTGTTTGGCGATTCTAAATTAGTGGTGAGACAAGTGAGAGGGGCCATGGTTGTGAAGAATGTTCTCATGAGGTCCTACTTCCATTGGATATGGGATTTTATTGAAGCATTCAAATCTTTCAACATTCAAATCATCCTGTGGAGGTAGATAGGATGGTGATGATTGGCTCCCAATTTGATCTAGTTGCTAATGTATTCACCAATGAGCAAGCAGTGATGGTGATCATCAGACCCACCCTTCTTGACAATGATCAATACTGGCAAGTATTCAATACTAATGCCCAAATTGCCATGTTTCTATAATAATCATGAAAATTTATATAGCAATTTTAACCAAAGATCAAAGAATCCTACAGGGATCAGATCATGCAACTAAAATTTAATAAGCTACTGAAGGGGTTGATCATCCTGGAGAACCTATTTGATTGTAATGATGCAAGGAATGATAAATGAAATTTTATCATAGATAAAATTGACTATTATGAGCTTAATATTGGATAAGGAAAGAAACTAAAGGTTGGGAAAGAGGTTTCTCAAAAATATAAGGACCAACTAGTGTCTTTCTATAATAAATTTGAAGAAGTGATGGCTTAGACCTATGATGACCTAAAAGGGTATGACCACGAGTAATGTAGCTCACCATAGATCTAGTTAAAGGATCCAAGAAAATTTGACAAAAGTAACAATTGGTAAACCCAAATATTGAGTCTCTCATGACTTAAGAACTTAATAAATTACTAGTCTCAAGAATTATATATCCAATCAAGCATTCGACTTGGGTGTCCAACCTAGTTCTAGTAAGAAATAAGAATGGAGAGATCTGGATATGTGTGGAATTTTAAGACTAGAACAAATCATCTCTAAAATACCATTACCCCCTTCCTTTTACAAAATAGATGCTCCATATAGTAGCAAGTGCAAATATGTTCTCTTTGCTAGATGGATTCTCAGGATATATCTAGGTGTGGGTCAATGAAGAAGACCAACACAAAAACCCTTTTAGCACAAAGTGGGGGACCTTCATATATGTGAAGATGAATTTTAGCCTCTCTAATATATGGGATACCATTTGACAAGCCATGGACATAGTTTTCAAGACCTAATCAATAAAATCATCCTTATCTATTTGGATGATCTCATGGTGCTATCCAAGAAGAAGGAATATCATTTTGATCATCTGGAGAAGGTTTTCTAAAAATGTCAAGAGTTTTAGGTGTCTCTTGACCCTAAGAAATGTGTTTTCAAATTCCCACAAGGCAAGTTATTCAGATACATGGTATCCAAATAATGGATCTCTATCAATCTAGATAGAGTTAAGTCTATCAGGTATTTGGCCTTTCCAATTAATAAGAAGGGGGTACAATCTTTCCTAGGAAAGATTAATTTCATCAGTCAATTCATATCCAAATTTGCAAGATTGGTAAGGCTAATAACCTTAATGATAAATAAGGAACAAGCATTTACATGGGCCATGGAAGGGAAAATAACATTTGAAAATATTAAGGAAGTAATATACATTGCCCCTATGTTGTTCAATCCTAACTTCTCCAAATATTTCATCATGTATGTCTATGGGAGCGAACATAGCCTAGCAGCTGTGCTAACTCAAAAGGCAAAAAGAAGAACAAGTGAGCACCTAATTTATTTCTATTCATGGACATTGTATGGGTATGAGACCAAGTAAAATTTCATTGAAAAAAAAGCCTTTTCCATCACCAAATGTTTTAAATATTCTAGGCACCTAGTGGTGGGGAGCAAGATAATTGTATACGTGGTGCATTCTAATGTCAAATAGTACATATTAGAAGGAGAGTTCACAAAATAATGGGCCAATTAAATCACCAAGATCCTGGAATATGATGTTCAAGTTAGGTTAACCAAAGTGATCCAAGGAAGAGGGCTTTGTGAGTATTTGGCTCAATGCGTAGGTGCCCTGATAGAAGAACAAGATGCATTAGAAATGGTTTTAGTGAATCAATATGAAATAGATGAATCTTGGGTTATTGATAAGACCCACTTCATGTAGACTAGATAATACTTGGATGGTCCCCCTACGCACAAAATAAGATTCTACATATTTTAGGGGGTAACTACACACTAGTCCAAGGAGTCCTTTTAAAGAGGAACTTTGATAGGGAGCTACTTTGATGTGTGGACAACTGTTAAGCCAACAGGATTTTGTAGGGTATGAATTTCACCTCTCTAGGCAGGCATTTCTTCAAAAAGATGACTATGACCAAAACCATGCACATAGGATATCAATGGCCATCCATGTTCTTGAATTACCATTAGGTAGTCAAAAAATGTGAACAATGTCAATTCTTTGTAGGCAAGAAAAAGAATTCATCCATATCACTGAATCTAATTGTAACCTATGAACCTTTTACATAATAAGGCTTGGACTTCATCAGATGATAAAAACTATATCTAGCATAGGCCACAAATGGATACTCATGGCCATTGATTACTTCACAAGGTGGACCAAGGCAACCCCAATGAAGGAGGCAATTGAAAACATGATCCTCAACTTCTTGGAGGAGTTAATAAAGCAGTTTGACCCTCCCAAAATGATCATTTCTAATAACGCAAAGGCATTCCTCAACTCCAGTATCTCTGAATTTGTTCTCCAAAATGGAATTTTCTTGAAAACTTCATCCAATTACTACACACAAGGATATGGGTTGGTCAAATCAACCAATAAGAATCTCATTAGGTTGATCAAGGGGATGGGTATAAACTAGCAAAGGGAGTGGCATATGCATATCAAGATAGATCTATGGGTCAATTGAATTACTCCCAATTAAATTGTAAAAACATCCCCATATGAATTACTATACAGGAAGTGGTAATGCACATATCAACACAAATTCTCACTTTAAAGATTTTAAAGCCTATTGAAATATCAGAGAGTGGAGTGATGGAGGTTAGGCTGGCAGAATTACTCAGCCTCCAAGAAGTGAGGGAACAAATGAGTGATGCTAAGGTCATTCGATAGCAAGCAGTCAAGTGATGGTTTGATAAGAAATCATCAGACCCAGGATTTAAGCCAAGAGACTTGGTCCTAAAATATGACCAAAGGGACCTAAAGCTAAGAAAACATACAAATTTTGATTCCCTATAGAAGGGGCCTTTCGACATCATGGCCAATCAATAAGGTAATGCATTTGAGTTGGATGATGAAGTGGGTAATGCATTAGGGATTCCAGTTAGTGGAATCAAATTTAAAAACTTCAACTGATTTGATGGTCCTCCCTTGTACATAGTTACTTTCCTTTTCATTAGCGTGTTTCCCTTTCTTTGTTGATATGTTTCCCTTTTTTTTTTGTTTCCCTTCGAGAATAAGTGTTGTTGGCACAAGTTGTTCATCTCACCACCAAGTATCCACACCTTGGCCCTTTCAATTTTGAAACATCTTCTTAAAAACCATTATCTACCCCACTCCCCTTGTCATTAATGTCAAATGCTCCATATTACATGATTCCCTATAAGGATCACCATAAAATCTCTTGCAAGTTATTTCTCAAGCATGTGTGCCACCTTTAACATTTATGGGGCACCCAAATTAAAAAATGGCATGGTGATTGTACCTCAAGTGCTGGCCTATAAATATCTCTCTCCTAACCAAGCCAAAAAAAATTGTGTAAGAGTTTTCAAGAGAATTGAGTGAATAATTAAGCAGTTGAATAGAGTGTCTTGGGATAGCTTTGAGATAGTAAAGCCAAGAGAATTGAGAAAGGATTGTGAACATAAATTGATATCCAGTATTTCTATTGAGCAAAGAGAGAATTTATGAAAAGAAGTCATAAGATGGAAACTTATACATCCTTGTCCAGTAGTGGAAGGCATTTTAGAAATAAGATAACCCATAGGTCGGGTGGTCATGGTGGCCTTCCCCTATAGTATGAAAGAAAGAAATCATATGATTCTGCTTTTACTCAGCCAAGGCTTAAAGTGCTAAATGTAAAAATTATCACCAAGGGGAATTTCAAGGACCTCATGCTAGAATTAGATTATGCATATGGGATCTTTGATCCAATTCGGTAAAGAACCTAAAGAGCCTGAGGGAGGGTGCCAATGCCCAAATGATCAAAAAGGTTCAGAGAAATGACTATGAGTCATTTAGGTATAGGATTTAGAACTCCACGTTGGCCTAATACATGGTGCCTCTTATGCACCCATACCTAGATATCATTGCCTTATGTGCAGACATATATGACACCAACACTGACATTTTTATAAGAAACAACCACCTAAATGTGGATGTTAGTATCGATGTAATAAGGGAGATGCTCTGACTTTTAAGTGACCCTAATGATGATATTTTTAGTATGGAGAGCTTATAAAATGTCTGGGACACCTAGGTTCATACGACAAAATTCATCAATTTAGTCCTCTGAAGCAACTAAACTGAATCACCTCCTCTACCCATCACCCTCGTGATATTTATGATGTAGGACATGAAAGATGCCTTTTTTATGTTGGCATTAATCTTTGGAATGGATTTAGATGATCAAGCCATAAATTTATAATTGGGGGTAGCCTTCCTTTTGAACATGGTGAGAAAGTAAAATGTTTATAGGATGGATTTGATAGATGCCACCACCGTCACATTCACAAATAGCTAGAAAACTTATTAACACTGAATACCTTTAAGTATTCCTCATTCCTCCTCCACCTAATCCTATATCATAACTCTTGATTCTTCTCTTCATACTTCACCTTTAACTCTGTTGAGATGATCACCCATCTTAACACAATGATTCCCATTTTCACGTGAACCCGCATCCTATTGGCCTTGTAAGAATACTTGAGTTTTTAGAGTCCTTCCTATCCTTGGTCTTGATTGACCTTAACTGGGAGGCCATCACCTTTAGAATGATGGATATTTAGAGGTAATGGCTAACTGGTGATATAATTCTGATCGTATAATTCTTTAGGGCCCATTTCACCTTCATTCGAGTGTATAAATTCAAGTAGGAGCCATTCTTATTCTTGTGTCTGCTCACAAATAGGACCCTAGCCTTAGAGTTGGATCACCATCTTGATACAATCAACCTAGTATACAACACAAGCTATAAGAAAAAGGCCTTATATGATGTCCCCTTTTAAAGAGGGGGCATCACGGTGGTGAAGAGGTTGTAGGAATGCCTACTTATGCTCAAGCTTACAGATCTTGACCTCAACAAGATTGATAACCAATAGAACCATGACCTAGTTAGTCATATATCTGATTTGAAGACTATTGCCCTATTCAATCATAAGCCCTATCCATACCTTAAATAGTGAAGGTTACCGATAGAGGGCATATCAAGTATTACATGGATCTCTCCAAGATCCTATCAGACACTCACAAGCCATGTGAGTCCTTTTATAAAGTAGTTTGGGAGTTCAACCCCATGAAGAAAATAAAAAGGGTCTGAGGGCATAGCTCTTCTAGAGGGACTAGAGCCAAGAAAAAATAAATGCCTATTAGAAAAATAGGTATAAGGTTGGCAAGTTAGGACTAAATTTTGATGACCTAGATACTGACGATCATTTTGATAACCTTTAGAATGAGTACCATGAGGTGGGGGATCTACCAGAAGGAGAGTTCTTGGTATAAGAATAAGAAGAGGAGGATACTCCTTCCAAGGAAGAGGAGGATTCCCCTTTAGATAAATAATAAGAAGTTTTGATGGTTCAAAGGTCTTTGACCTAACCCACTCCTTTGTACCTAGTGTTCCCAAAAAATTTCATTCCAAATTTTGGGATACCCCTTTTGAAAATTTTGCATCTATTTTATGTGAGTTGTTTTAAATGTTGAGTCAGTCCTTTAAATAAAGAACTTAGGTTATAATAGTTGTTTCTAAATGATTACTTCCTCATTTGCTCCTAATTTATTCCAGAAGCTTTAAAAATAAAACTTTCCCTCAAAGTCATTGCTAAAATCATCCACTCATTCCCTTCAACATGATAAAATAAGTCGAAGTGCTTTAGTCCATTACTAGACCAAATCGGGTTCTTCATATTGATTTGCTTATTTATTTATTTAAAAAAAAATCAAAGTAACCCCAAAAAACTGAGTTACTCATCCCAGACCAAATTGGGGGTATCAAGTCACTTTACTACATTACTAAAATCCAATAAATTAACCTCAAAAACCCGATAAGCACTTCTCAATACAAATTGGGTTCTCAGCTTTGCTTTACTTATCTCATTTTAAGCAAAAGTAAGGAGAGTTCCTAAACCTGAACAACTCCCCACAGACCAAATCGGATTTTCATAATTACTTTGCTGCATTATCTAAATAAAGTAGAGCAATCCTAGAAACCCGATAAACATTATCAAGACCCATTCAGGTTTCTGCCATGACTTTACTTGATTAAATTATAATAAAAAACTATGAAATATCATGAACCCAGTTTACTCATGAACCTACACCCATTTGAGATTTCACAAGTGCTTTACTTAAAAATGCTAAAATGAGTAAATTAATCCTAAGAACCTGATTTTTAAAAAAAGAGCACCAAAAGCTGACATGTATTTTCCACACATGTCATTAATGCATTGGCATTTATATATATTTCAAGAAATTACACATCATTCCCACCTATCATCCAAGTCATCGGAGCTAGTAGTCATTCTTACAAACCCTGAACCATGCCTTTTGAGCTTCTGGAGCATTTTCGAGCAAATTCCTTTCGACCCATTTGTATTCAAGGTAAGTCAATTATTGGTTTATGGTTTTTTAGTCATTTATTTTGTTTTTCTTTCCTTGTTCTTCTCTACATTTTTTGTTATGTTTCTTGGTTTATTTTCTTCCAAAACCAAGTTTTTTATCATCTCATGGTGTTCTTTTGCATAATTAAAAGTTTTAAAACATGTTTCTAAGCATTCCATAGATTGTTATGTTGTAAATTTGCCAAATAAACACCTGAAAATTAGTTCCTTTATGAAACCTTGTTGGTAAAGTTTTCCCACCCTCCTCAAGTTCCCCAAACCTAATTACTTCAAGATTTCATCCCCTAGTAACTACCCTCCAAGAACCCAAAGTTTCCAAACTCACAAAACCCATGAAACATAAGTCTAGACCTATTTGTGTTTCTCCTACTTACTCAATTTTTTGAACCCAAGTAACTAGTTGTCAAGAACCCAAAGTTGTTGGCTATCGAGAACCCAAAATGAACTGTCAAGAAGTACCCAGGCTCTTTTCCATCACTTACGTGTTTCTTTTAAGAACTTAAGTAATTGAGAAGTAAAATCTCAAAGTCTTTGAAAACCCAAAACCTGATTTTGATTACTAGTGACCTACTCAAGTTTATGGACCCTTGTTACTTGAAAAGGATAAATGCATAAGTTTTTAAGACTTCTCATTGCTTAGCACCTAAAAATTGCTTAAAATAATTCAAGAACAATTGATTAACTCTTGTCTCAAAATTTCAAAACATGTGGAACCAGTTGATCACTGTCAAGGGATACCTTTCATGTTTTTCACATTAATTTGAAATCAATGTCTGGATCAGAGAGCTCTAAGAGATCAGTGGAGGAGTTAGCTGAAATCCAAAAACAAGCAACTTTGATTGAATAAGCTCTAGAGTTAGCACTAGAAGAAGTCCCATCACTAAATAAGAAAGGAAAGGGAAAATCCAAGAAGGTTAAGTCTTAAGAGCCCAAAATGAAGTATGATTATAAGGGATACCTAGTAGAATCTAGCATAATATCAAGGCTTACTGAGATTAGTGATATAGACATGGGTCATGTGTCTATTTCAAAATTACTAGAAAGATAAAAAGCTATAGCAAAAACTCCATTCATGCAAGACACGACCACAAGTGGAATTCTCCAAGTAGCACCATTCTCAAGTTTAGCTTAACTCCTAGAGTTTGTGTTGACATGTGCTAAGTATTATGACTCTTTAACCAAGACAATAAGGGATGCCTCTAGGAATGTAGTGATAAGGTTGGATGCTCAATACATCAATTACTACCTTAAGATTCCAACCTCACCTAAGGTAATTTATATAAACATGGAGAAAACTATTAATAAATGGGAAATCAAGACAAATGAGTGCATAAAAATGATGAACACATACTACTTAAAGAGGGTGAAATAAGCATCTAGGTTTCCTAGATAAATTGTGAGGTCAAATTTTGTGCAAGAGGCTGATGACATCATCTAGTTGTTGTGTACAATAAAAGGTGAGAATAATGCTAAGTAATTCTCTCCCTGGATGTATGCTTTCATAAATATCATTGAGGTGACTAGGAGTTCCTCAAAATTTGAGTGGGAAAGGATGATCAGTGATAACATTGATCAACACCTGAAAAATGTATTACAGACAATGAACTTCAAGATGACATCATACCTAGTATATATAGCTACTTCCAGTGGGATTTTCTCAAGATTAAGGATAAAAGGAACATTGTCAATAGTACCCATATATGAGTACTACCCTCAGTTATTATTCTCCCAATACTAAAAACATTACATTGTAGTAAATGATGGATTTTTTTATGAGCTTATATTTAAATTGAATATAGCTCTCAAGCATAAAAGGGTGTCAGATGAAGCTTGGGAAGCAATATCACTACATGGATGATTTTTCATTAAATTTCTTGACTTCACCTATCTTAGGATAGGAGGATTTTTAGGTGCCCCAGTTAAGCTACCAATATATCCTAGTGATAAATAGATTTTTATGGAAATGAACAGGCAACTTGTAGAGTTGCATGATCTGAAATCCAAAGCTCACAAGGTAGCCATCCCTTTTCCCATTATCATTGGCCATTATCATTGTCCAACCATATATAAAGACAAAAATGTGTAGAAGGAGATGTACCATAATTATACACAATCCCATTTTGATTCTAGGATCAATTTTGATTGCAGGGGAGTGGCCCAAAACACAATTTCCTTAGAATACATGCACATTCTAGCACTCGAAGACTATTAGACTGATTGTAGGGATGAAATTAATGTGAGAAGAAGGGATAATAATAGGTTGACCATTGAAAAGATGTGTGTCTTTGATATAGCTGCAATCCTTGATGATATGGAGGATGATGGGATAGTAACAAGTGATGCATTCCATGCTGCAGGAAGGGATAGTGCCCCAACCCTAGAAATTAATTTTGGCAATGACCATGATAGGACTATAATTGATAGAACATCCCATGTCCTAGCAATGACTTTGGTCTAGCTCCTGAATAAAAGATATTTCATGAAAGAGTTGGTAAGTGAGACAACTCGAGTAGGATAGAAGAGAAAATAAATGATTCAAGGGGAAAGTAGTTGGGTATATACAAAGAAGATCAAGCTCAAGAGAAATGAGGATGACACTTTTTTAGTTATTAAAGATAAAGAGCTAATTCAAGTACGTGTTTCTCCCCTACCATTGGCTATCTCTTTAGGTGTTCCCATTCCCACCATCCCTGCTACCATTCCCACTCCAATTGTTTCCATATCTCCTCCACTTCCATCTTTACCCATATATCCTCCTAAAACTCATGTTGTAACTCTTGAGAAGTCCATTCCTAAGGAGACTCCACCTCTACCTCCATCATCTCCACCTGCTTCACCACCACCACCCCTACAAAGGCTCAGAAGCAAAAAAATATAGTCATGGAAGAGGGACCTGAACCTGAGGTAGAAGCACAAGAAGAGATAGAAATACCTAGGAAAGAAGTAAGGCATGAGTAAGTAGCAGAGAAAGTTGTGGGGTCAGGTGAGAAGGAACTTGAGCAAGAAACTCATTAGGAAATGGAAACACAAGAAACATCTACTTAAGAGCTAACATCTATAGATGACCAACAAATGATAGCTTAGGGAGATACTCCTTTTCCTTTGGATTTATCATCCTAGTTAGACATGAAAGCTACTCCTAAAGCTAGTTAGATAATCAATCTCAAGGAGATATACTTGTAGCTACTCAGGAGCCTTAACAAGAGAGACAAAAATCCAAAACCTGCTTAGGTCACATCCAAATTGATAATTGGATCTTTTAGGTAAAAAATCACTGAAATATCCATTCCACCACAGGGAAAAAGTAAGGAAAAATTCACCCCAAGTGACTTAATAGTCTCAAGAATAGCCTTGGGTGAAATCAGTACTAAGAGTTTGAAGGAAGATACTCAAAGTCTAATCAATTCTCTTTTTAAAAAGATGGATGAGGAGAAGGCTACCAAAGCCAGGCTAAAAGACCAAAATGCATAGTTGTGTGAAATAATAGCCAAAGTAGCCACATCTCTCCCTTAACAAGCTATCACTTGTGGAGACCCAATTGAGCAGCATGTAATCAAAGAGGCATAAGAAATTGGAGACCTAACTAAGGTAGTAGAAGAGTTGATTGATAAATTACACAAAAAGGTCTAGAGGTATTTTCCAATTACTCTTACTACACTTACTGACATTTTAGATAAGCTAGAAGCCATCAAGGAAGTGGTAAAATAAATTGAGAATAAAAATGGAATTACTAAGCTCCAACAAGAAAGTCTACAAACTATTAGAAATTTGAGTGAAAAGATTTTGATCAAAGAAGGCACTACTCCAGAAGGGCCAGTTAAAAGAATAAAGCAGGCAAATTATCTCTTGTCCTTCTGGATGAATGTCCTAAAGGATATGGTTGAAGAACTAAAATCTATATCTAAGGAAGCACGTGAGACCAAAACTAACCTTGATGATTCATTGTATGGCCTAACTAGTTTCTAGATAGACAAGATTACCAGGGCTACATAGGAGTTATATGATTAATTCAAACAACTAATGGATAAAGCCTTGATCCCATTTACATAAAATCTAATCAAATAACTTCTCAAATGTCAACAAGAAGTGAAAAGACTAGCACTTAGGATTGAGAGAGTGAAGGCTCATAGAAAAAGACTAGAAAGAGAGATGTTGAGAATTGAGATCGAAAGAGAGTCAATTTCAAAACTAGATGATGTTGTCATTCAACAAATAATGTCTCAGCATATCAAATATAAATAAAAGTGTAGGTAACAAGTACAGGAGTTGGATTGAGTAGACATCAGCGATTTCAAGATAGTTCTTCTTCTTCTTCTTCTTCTTCTATTTTTCAAGTTGAGATACTTTGATGCAACCTTATAATGAGTAATTACTTTGTAAGAAAGATATTGATTTAATTCATTTGTAAAATTGTAATTACTTTATAAAGTTAAGGGATTCAAGTAATTGGGCCAAAATGCCATTACTTCAAGTTGTTGTAGAAAAACAAATTACTTAAGGCTATTTCAATGGGGCATACAAAGTGTTTACATTCAAATCAAATAAGGAGTTCAAGGAAGTGCTACATGTTAGTGGTTATTTCAAGCCACAAAAAATAAATTCAAGGAGAACATTACTCAATGATTCTCAGTTATCAGTGTAACTCATGGAGTTTCAAGAGATTGACTCCTATTCTAATTAAACATATGATACTATATAAATATAAGTGATGCCCTGCATGAAAGGGGTTGTTGATTTTTTAGTAAATGAGAACTTTTAGAAATAAGAGCAATTGTGCAAATAGTTTAAGAAATCTAAAACTTGTAGTTTACATAACCAGACTCCTTTGTATAAATTGAGCTAGAAGTGAATGAGAAGAAATTGGTTTCCTTGAAGAACTTTGTGTTTGGAGATATTACTGAATGCATTATGTGAAGATTATGTTGTGTTGTGGAGCCTATTTCCAAATTTTAATGTAAATTCAAATACTATACATTGTAATTGTAATGTACACTCTAGACCCCCTTTAATGGGTGTTGAGTTGTGGAGCTAAAAGCTTCACCAAATGAGTAAATTACAGGTTGCTGGAGTTACACAATTGCTAGCATCAGTCAGGTGTGACCGACGTCGGTCAGGGGTCGACTGGGAGTTGCTGGCATCGGTTATGGATTGACTGACATCGGTCATAGGCAGACAGGCAGGGACCGACGTCGGTCACCTATGCATCTAGAAAGTCTATTTTCATGGATGAACAGATTGTTTGCATGATTAGATTAACTGTTGGTATTGAGTCTGCATTTCTATTTTTGGCAGGACTGATTTGAACCCTTGATTAAGAAGTATATCTAACGGTGGAGAATTCATTCTCATGTTTCCTAATATTATATAATAGGATTAGATCTTCATAGCTTACAGAGGAGAAGAACAGTACAAGACAGTTATTGTATATGTGTATCAATCTAGGTTGTTGGAATTGATTGTAATTGAGAGAGAAAACTCTTGAGGGAAAGAGATCTGAACATCTGAGAGGTGTGAAAAGAAAGTGTGATTTTTCTTCATTGTATTTCCTTTTGGAAGAGTTTAATACTAGTTTTCAAGGTGGTTTCTTGTATCTCTTATTCTTTGTTGTTTCTGATTCTAGTTACTTATTATTCTAGTTTAATTCCATGTTTAGTTGCTTTCACATAGTAATCAAGGTTGTTAGTTGATCCCCAACAAGTGGTATCAGAGCTCAGGTTGACTAACAGGTGGTTCAGATCTGGTTAGTGTTTGTTGATTACAGGTCCCTCACAGGGGTTCTTTTGAGTGGGAGAAAGTAATGGCAGAAGAAAGTAAACTAAGAATGGAGAAGTTTAATGGCAAGAATTACCAATTATGGAGAATGCAGATAGAAGATTATCTGTATCAAAAAGATCTATACTTACTGTTAGGTGGGGTTTCAAAGAAGCCCACAGACATAGAAGATGAAGAATGGAAAGTTTTTGATAGAAAGGCTCTTGGATCTATAAGATTGAGTCTGGCATCTACTGTGATATCTAATTTATCATAGGCAAAGTCAACGATAGAGTTAATGACTACTTTAGCAAATTTATATGAAAAACCCTCAGCTTCAAATAAGGTATATCTTATGAAGTAGTTATTTAATTTGCAAATGCAGAAAGGTGGATATGTATCTAATCATCTAAATGATTTCCATGGAATTGTAAATCAATTAAATTCAGTCAAAATAGTTTTTGATGATGAAATTAAAGCTCTATTAATCTTATGCTCTTTACCTGAAAGCTAGCATAGCTTGGTAATGGCAATTAGTAATACTGCATCTGCTTCAAATATTTTAAAAGTAGATAATGTTGTTAGTGTAATCTTGAATGAAAAAATTCGCAAGAAAAGCATAGAGAAAACATCAGGGAATGCTTTAAGTTTTGAAAGCAAGGGAAGACAAAAAGAGAAGGGCAAGCATTAGAGATCAAGGTATAAGTCAAAGATGAGAGGTAGATCCAAATCCAAAAATGGCAGGAAGATAACCTGCTGGAATTGTGGAAAGATAGGGCATGTAAGCAAAGATTGCTGGTCAAAACCTAAAGAAGACAATCAGCATGAAGGTAAAGAAGAAGCAAAAGTTACAGGTATTGTTGCACAAGATGCTCTTATATTCTCTTTGCATAATAATATAGAATCTTAGGTTTTAGATTTTGGTGCCTCTTTCCATGTAACCCCAAATAGATAATATTTTAGTGACTATGTCCATGGAGATTTTGGAATAGTTTATTTAGGGGATGACGAGCCTTGTAAAATTATTGGCAAAGAAAAAGTGCAGCTAAAAATGCAGAATGGCAACACATGGGTGTTGAGAGATGTCATGCATGTTCCCATCCTAAAGAGGAATCTTATTTCTACAGAAAAGTTGGGGGATGAGGGTTGCACAGTAACTCTCACAGCTGAATCTTGGAAGGTTTCCAAGGGTGCACTTGTATTGGCCAGAGGTAAGAGAGTAGGTACTCTCTATTTATGTAATTATATTACTGATAATTCTCCTTCTATATTATCTACTTCAGATGTAGATGAAAAGTTGTGGCATCAGAGGCTTGGCCACATGAGTGAGAAGGGAATGACTATTCTTAAGTCAAAAGGTAAGCTTTCAGATTTGAAAAGCATAGATCTAAATTTCTGTGAGCATTGTATTTTTGGAAAATAGAAGAGAGTGATTTTTCTCAAGACTGGGTCAACAAAGAAGAATCACAAGTTGTAGCTTGTTCACACAGACGTGTGAGGACCAGCTTAGGTTGCTTCTATTGGAGGATCACAATATTATGTTTCTTTCATTGATGATGATACAAGAAAGGTATGGGTTTATTGCATAAGGAAGAAATCTAATGTTTTTGACACTTTTAAGATTTGGAAAGCTTTGGTTGAGAATGAAACAGGTAAGAGATTGAAGTGCCTTAGATCTGACAATGGTGGTGAGTTCTACAGCTATAAGTTCAACTGGTATTATTATATGAATAGAATACGTAGGCAAAGGATGGTTCTAAGGACACCTCAGCAAAATGGAGTTGCTGAAAGGATGAACAGAACAATATTGGAGTGTGCATGGAGTATGAGATTGCATGTTGGTTTGCCCTCATAGTTTTGGACAGAAACTATAGATACTACAGTTTACCTGATTAATAGAGGACCCTCTACTGCTCTGGATGGTGGAATTCTAGAAGAGGCTTGGATAGGTAAAAAGGTAGATCTTTCATTTCTCAGAGTTTTTAGTTCTGAAGCTTTTGTGCACGTTGATAAGGAAAATAGAAAGAAGCTAGATGCTAAATTTATGAGGTGCACTTTTATTGGTTATGGCTCTAAAGATTTCAAATTCTGGTTTTGGAATCTAGGAGCTAACAAGATAATTAGGAGCCGTGATGTTGTTTTCAATAAGAAAGTGATGTATAGTGATCAGCTCAAGAAGCTAAAGAATTTTGAGTAGGGCCATGGAGATTTGGATGAGGTGATGGTCTAAAATGAGCTCATGGGAAAGAATAATCAGAGACAAGAAAACACAGAGACCGACATTGGTCAAGAAGGAACTGACGTCAGCAATACAGGAATTGACATCGGTCAAATAGTGACCGACGTCAGTTAGGTAGGAACTGACATCAGTCATGTGGAATCGATGTCAGTTAGTTACAGGCCTAGAGGTGATCGAGGTCGGTCACTGTCAGAGAATTTAGGTGGACAGCGTGTTGTGAATGAGTCTCAGACGTCCATCAAGAGGTTAAAAAGGGTAAGTAAACCTCCAATTTGATATTCCCCTTCATTATTCTATTTATTGCTCACTGATGGTGGAGAACTAGAGAGTTTTGATGAAGCAATATAGGTGGAATCTAGGAATCAGTGGGAGCTAGGCATGAATGAGGAAATTGATTCCTTGAAAGAGAACCAAACATGGGATTTGGTTGAGTTGCCAACGGGGAAGAGAACACTGAAAAATAGATGGATCTATAGATTGAAAGAAGGAAAGAATAGACAGATGAGATATAAGGCCAGGTTGGTAGTGAAAGGATTTACACAGAAACTAGGTATTGATTTTCATGAAATTTTTTCTCCTATAGTAAAAATGACTTCTATTTAGACTGTATTGTCTTTAGTTGCTATTGAGGATTTGCATCTTGAGCAGCTTGATGTTAAGACAATGTTTCTTCATGGAGATTTGGATGAAGAAATATATATGGATCAGCCGAAAGGATTTGAGGTCAAGGGTAAGGAGAAACTTGTGTGCAGGTTGAAGAAAAGCTTGTATGGTCTCAAGCAAGCTCCTAGACAATGGTATTTGAAATTTGATAGGTTTATGACTGAGCATGGCTTCAGTAGATGTCAATTTGACCATTGTGTTTATTTTAAGAGATTGGATAATGGTAGATATATTATCCTATTGTTGTATGTAGATGATATGCTTGTTGTAGGTTCACACATGCAGGATATCTCTGAGCTTAAGGTGAAATTAGCTCACACATTTGCCATGAAGGATTTGGGAGCAGCAAAGAAAATTCTTGACATGAGTATTAAGAGAGATAGGAAAAATCACAGGTTGATTTTGTCTCAAGAGGATTATGTGAACAAGGTGTTGAAACTGTTCAATATGCAGAATGCAAAACCGATAAGCACACCTATGGCTGGACACTTTAAGTTGAGTAAAGAACAATGTTCTAATTCACATGATGAGGTAGAGTACATGAAGAGAGTTCCATATGCTTCCACAGTTGGGAGCTTAATGTATGCAATGGTATATACTAGACCAAATATTGCCCAAGCATTGGGAGTTGTCAGTAAGTATATGGCTAATCTAGGGAAGGAGCATTGGAAAGCAGTTTAGTGGATTCTCAGATATTTGAGAGGGACCAGCAGTAGGCATTTGTGCTATGGAGGGTCAAACACTTCTCTACATGGATATGTAGATTTAGATATGGCAGGTGACTTGGATGGCAGAAGGAGCACCACAGGATATGTGTTCACTGTTGGTGGAACGGTGGTTAGCTAGATTTCAAAGTTGTAAAAGGTTGTTGTCTTGTCTATTATAGAGGTAGAATACATTGCAGTCACAGAGGCTAGTAAAGAGATGATATGCATGACATGGTTCATGGAAGAGCTAGGAAAGGAGTAAGAGAGTTAGAGATTATACAGTGATAGTCAAAGTGCAATTCATTTGGCTAAGAATTTAGCCTTTCATTCAAGAACCAAACATATACAGCTTAGGTACCACTTCATTAGATAGGTATTGGAAGATGGTGAGTTGAAACTGGAAAAGATCCATACAAATAAGAACCCTGCTGATATGTTAACCAAGCCGGTAATAAAGGAGAAGTTGAATTTTCATTCAACTTTTGCTGGTCTTCAAGATTGAGTTTGAAGATGGAGAAGCTAGAAGATGTTGCTGTATAGGTACTGGTGAAATGATTTATCTCCAAGTGGGAGATTATTGAGTTATGGAGCTAAAAGTTTCACCAAATGAGTAAATTATAGGTTGCTAGAGTTACACAGTCGCTGGCGTCGGTTAGGTGCGACTGACGTCAATCAAGGGTCGACTGGGAGCTGCCAGCGTTGGTTATGGATCAGCTGACGTTGATCATAGGTAGACAAGTAGGGACTGACATCGGTCACCTATGCATCTAGAAAGTCTATTTTCATGGATGAACAGATTGTTTGCATGATTAGATTAACTATTGGTATTAAGTCCGCATTTCTATTTTTGGCAGGACTGATTTGTACCCTTGATTAAGAGGTATATCTAATGGTGGAGAATGCATGCTCATGTTTCCTAATATTATATAATAGGATTAGATCTTCATAGCTTACAGAGGAGAAGAATAGTACAAGACATTTATTGTATATGTGTATCAATCCAGGTTGTTGGAATTGATTGTAATTGAGAGAGAAAACTCTTGAGGGAAAGAGATCTATACATCTGAGAGGTGTGAGAAGAAAGTGTGATTTTTATTCATTGTATTTTCTTCTAGAAGAGTTTAATACAAGTTTTTAGGGTGGTTTTTTGTATCTCTTATTCTTTGTTGTTTCTAATTCTAGTTACTTATTATTCTGGTTTAATTCCATGTTTAGTTGCTTTCACATAGTAATCAAGGTTGTTGGTTGATCCCCAATAATGGGAAACCATTTTGGGTTGACTTTGCCCATGGTTTTGGTACCCATTGTTTTGTAATACCACTTTGTTGATGTATTATGTATAGATAGATATTTAGTAGGTGATACATCATGAGAACAATGGTTTTTGAGAAGGAAGAATAGAGTGTGTGAATTTAGGTACAAATTTAGGAGAGTTTATTGAGTGCAGCTCCAAATAATATTTGTGCATTGTAATTGTGATAAGATTGATCTGGGAGTGGTTTTTACTCTTGTGGCTTGTAATAAAATTTTAGCAAGTGTTTCTTGGTCGATATAGCCCATATTGGGGGAGCCACGTTAAATTTGGTCTTCCTATTTTACATATTTATTTATGTTTTTTTGTATCTCTATTTATATCTATTATTATTGCGATTCTATGAAATTATTATGCATTAGTTTCTATATTTATTCCTAACAACTAGTATCAGAGATTTAGGTTATATTTGTTGAAGTGTTGAATCGTAGGAAGGGTTATTAGTTCAAGTGGGAGCTATGGATGATGATCATAGATCAAAGGTTGAAAAGTTCAATGGACATAATTTTGGTTTATGGAAGATGCATATGGTGGATTATCTCTATTAGAAGGACCTCCATGCTCCATTGGGAGGAAAACTAAAACAACCAGGGATTATGATAGATGAGGCTTGGGAGTTGCTTGATAGGAAAGCACTTGGGGCCATTAGGTTATGCCTTGCATTTTTGGTCACATTTAATATATCATAAGAAAATACCATAAAACGTCTCATGAATGTACTAGGGAATTTATATGAGAAACCTTCTACCTCTAATAAAATATTTTTAATGAAAAAGTTATTTAATATGAATATGTCTAAAAATGGTTCAGTCCTTGATCATCTCAATGAATTCAATACAGTTGTGAGTATGTTGAATTCTATAAAAATAGATTTTGATGGTGAAGTTATGGCTTTGCTTATTTTGTGTTCCTTACCAGAGAGTTGGAATAGCCTGGTAATGGCTATGAGCAACTTGGTCTCTAACAATGCCAAGTTGAATTTTGAGGATGTCATAGGATTAATCCTTAGAAAGGAAATGTGATAGAAAAGCTATGGGGAGACTTTGACTTCAGGTGATGCTTTGGTAGTAGAGAGTAGAGGGAGGTAAAAGTTTAGAGGAAAAAGAAAGCGTGGAAAGTCTAATGGTCCTGGAAGGTCAAAATCAAGGGTGAGGATGGTATGTTCGCACTGTGGAAAGATTGGGCATGCAAAGAAAGATTGTTGGTCTCTTTAGAATAAGAAAAAAAATCAAGAAGATACCAAGGAGGTGAATGTGGCAATAGGTAATGTTTCTCAAGATGCATTAATTCTCTCCATTAACAATATTGTTGAATCTTGGGTTTTAGATTCAGGGGCTTATTTTCATGCTACCCCATATAGGCATTACTTTATTGATTATGTTCAAGGAGATTTTGGACATGTTTACCTTGGTGATGATGAACCTTGCAGCATAGTAGGAAATGGAAGTGTTTAGATTAAGATGCAAAATGGGAACACTTGGCTATTGAAGGATGTTAGGCATGTGCCTAAGTTAAGCTAGAATTTGGTATTCATGGGACAACTAGGTAGTGAAGGTTATATGGTGACATTTATAGTATATTCCTAGAAGGTAACCAAGGGTGATCTTGTGGTAGCAAAAGGTAAGAAGGTTGGTACCCTGTATTTATCAAGTAGTGCTAATTATTATAATTTAGTTACTTCAGATGCAGATGCAGATGCAACTTTTTGGCACAATAGGGTTGGTCATATGAGCCAAAAGGGTATGCAAATATTGAAGGATTGGTTCCCTAGATTAAAAGGGTTTGATTTAGATTTCTATGAAGATTGTGTGTACAGAAAACAAAAAAGGGTAAAGTTTCTCAAGGTTAGACATATGAGGAAGGAGAATAGGTTGGAGCTAGTTCATTCAGATGTATGGGGCCCGACTCAGGTATCTTCTATTGGTGGGTCATCTTATTATGTAACTTTTATTAATGATGTAACTAGGAAATTTTGGGTGTATGGCATTAGGAGAAAGTTTGATGTGTTTGATATGTTTAAAATATGGAAAGCCTTGGTTGAGAATGAAATAGGTCTCAAGTTAAAATGTCTCAAGTCAGATAACAAAGGGGAATACTATAATAATGCATTTTTTAATTACTATTCAAGGAATGAAATTCATAGATAAAGGATGGTTTCAAGAACTCCACAATAGAATGGAGTGTTAGAAATGATGAACAAGACTATCATGGAGCGTGTTAGGAACATGAGGTTGCATGTAGGACTACCTCTTCAGTTTTGAGTAGAAGCAGTAAACATGAAAACATATCTGATAAATAGAGGTCCTTCATCTACTTTGGATGGAGGCATACCTAAGAAATCTTGGTCTGGTAAAAAGATTGATTATTCAATTCTTATAATATTTGGTTGTGAAGCTTTTGTTGATATTGATAAGGATGATAGGACCAAGTTAGAGGCTAAGTCTGAAAAATGCACCTTTATTAGCTATGATGAGGATGACTTTGGTTTCTAAATTTGCAGTCTTAAAGACAAGAAAATCCTTAGGTCTATGGATGTTGTCTTTAATGAAAAATTCATGTATAAATAGTAGTTGTAGGATCAGAAAGAGGGATCTATTAAAAAAATACACAGTACTGGGGGACATTGCAGATGATAAAGTGTTTTAACAACTAGTTCAGGCACCTACTCCACAAGAACCCCAACCTCCTATGGTGAGAAGGTATTCTAGGGTAAGAAAGGAACCTGAACATTTTTCTCCATCTCTTAATTATTTATTACTCACTGACAATGGAGAGCCAGAGTGCTTTGAAGAAGCAATGCAAGTAGATGTCAAGAAGTGGGAGCAAGCTATGGATGAGGATCATCAGTCTCTCATGAAAAATTAGACTTGGGATTTGGTAACCCCACTTGAAGGTAAGAGATTATTGTAGAACAAATGGGTGTATAGAGTTAAAGAAGATGATGGATGCAAGAAAAGGTACAAGTCCCAATTGGTGGTAAAGGGGTTTGCACAGAAGAAGGGAATTGATTTCAATGAGATTTTTTCCCTAGAGGTAAATATGACTTCTATTAGGACTATTCTTGGGATAGTGGAAGTGTAAGACTTGCACTTAGAGTAGAGGTATGTGAAGACTAAGTTCCTTCATAGTGGTTTGGAAAAGGAATCGTATATGGAGCACCCATAGGGATATGAAGTCACAGGAAAGAAGAAATTGGTGTGCAAATTGAAGAAGAGCTTGTATGGCCTGAAACAAGCTCCATGATAGTGGTACAAGAAATTTGATAGTTTTATGATGGAGCAGGGATACTCTAGGTGTCATTTATACCATTGCATATATATCAATAAATTTGATGATGATTACGTTATCCTTTATTTTTGTGTGGATGACATGTTAGTTACTGGTAAGAATATGCAGGAAATAAAGGTACTCAAGGAACAACTTAGTAATTTTTTTCTATGAAGGATTTGGGAACATCAAAACAAATCCCTGGTATGAGAATAACTAGAGATAGGAAGGAACAAAAGTTGGAATTATCCTAGGAAGAGTACATCAAAAAGGTTTTGGAGAGGTTTAGTATACAGGATACTAAACCAGTTGGGACTCCTTTGGCAGGTCATTTCAAGTTATCAAAGGAACATTGTCCCAAGAAAGAGGAGAAGAGAATCCATATGACACATTTACCATACTCATTAATTATTGGTAGCTTGATGTATGCCATGGTGTGCACTAGGCCACATATTTCCCATGCAATGGGAGTAATAAGCAGGTACATGAGTGATCTAGGTAGAGAACACTAAAAGGTAGTGAAGTGGATCCTTTAGTATTTAAGAGGGACTATGGGGATATTTTTAAGCTATGATGGATCAGACACCAATTTGCATGGTTATTTAGATTCAGACATGGCTGGAGATTTAGATAGTAGGAGTATAATAGGATATGTATTTATTGTAGGTGACACAACGGTGAGCTAGATTTCATGACTACAAAAACTTGTGGCTTTGTCAACCACAGAGGTTGAGTATGCTGCTACCATAGAGGCAAGCAAAAAAATGATTTGGTTATAGTAATTGCTTGAAGAGTTGTGGAATAAGTAAGAGGAAAGGAAGCTATATAGTGATAGTCAGATCATTATACATCTAGAAAAGAATTCTGCTTTCCACTCTAGGATGAAGCATATATAGTTGAGGTACCATTTCATCAGGATAACTTTGGAGGAAGAGAATTTGAAGCTAGAGAAGATTCATACTAGTCAAAATCTTACAAACATGATGACCAAGGTGGTCACAAGGGAGAAACTGAAGCTATGTTCAATTTCGATTGGCCTTCATAGATGATAGTGAAGGGTTGAGAAGCCTGCTTAGAGGAAATTGGTCTCCAAGTGGGAGACTGTTGTGTTGTGGAGCCTATTTTCAAATTGCAATGTATAATCAAATACTTTACATTGTAAATATACTATACACTCTAGACCCCCTTTAATGGAAAACCATTTTGGGTTGACTTTGCCCATGGTTTTGGTACCCATTGTTTTGTAATACCACTTTGTTAATGTATTATGTATAGATAGATATTTCATAGGTAATACATCATGAGAACAAGGGTTTTTGAGAAGGAAGAATAGAGTGTGTGAATTTAGGTGCAAATTTAGGAGGGTTTGTTGAGCGTAGCTCCAAATAATATTTGTGCATTGTAATTATGAGAAGACTGATCTAGGAGTGGTTTGTACCCTCATGGCTTGTAATAAAATTTGAGCAAGTGTTTTTTGGTGGATATAGCCCATATTGGGTGAACCACATTAAATTTGGTCTTCCTATTTTGCATGTTTATTTTTGTTCTTTCTGCATCTCTATTTATATATATTATTATTGTGATTCTATGAAATTATTCCACATCAATTTCTATATTTATTCCTAACATATTAAAATGTTAAACTTTGTGTTATCTTTAAATCTGAGTGGAATTCTATAATTTCTTAAAATCATTTGTTGAAGAATTGACACTTGTATTTGCTTATTTTCTTGCATGGATGCAACAGACTCTGCTTAACTATCTATTGATTAATGCAATCTTCTTTCTTAAAGACTAAAAGTATGTATTTCAATTTTTGCTCACATTCCTAACACCATAACTGCTTACTTGCTGTAGAATATCTATGTTGTGGTTCATGAACATAGTGATTAAAGTAATACCATAGCCAAAACTATCTTGCACATAAATTATTAATTTTTGTGAATAATATAAAAAATGTAACTAATTAGAAGTAGAAAAGCATAGAATCATGGGCGATTCATCATTAAATGAAGGGGATCTAATCCCATGACTACCTAGATAATTTTTAAATTCATTTACAAAATATCTAGCCAATAGTTTCTAGTGACTCTGCTAGGGACCAAATTTCTTGCAAGGATAACTCTTAGATAAGTTTATGTTGTTTTAGACTCGTTAAGTCACACCTAACATTCAATTTTTATTGAGTTAAAAATTATTAATTTTTGATTGAGAATGTTGCATGACACATGTTAGTTTACTCATGATGTCTAGTTTGAACTGATCTCCTTACTTTAAGATGATGCATCATGATAGTTTGCCAGTTGCATGTCAAAAGTGCCCTTTTGTTTCCTCATGCCTACTTTAATCTAATTCATCTCAAGGTTTCCACATGTCAAGTAAACCACCTATTAAATCTTTGTTAATATAATTATCAAGTGAAATGCTTGAAAATATATTTGCTTTTACAAACTGACAAATCAACCTTTCACTAGAGCTAAGAGAGCGCAAGGACAAGTTGATGAGTTATTTGAGTTGCAAGAATGCTTCAATTTTAATTTTCAAATCCAAGTCAGGACCAAAATATCTAGCCTTTCACCTATCAGATAATTATTATCTCTATCATATCAACTTCAACATAATTCCTCATGGATAATACAGTCAGTTAATTCACAGTCTCTCATTAATAGAAAGATGGCAATGCCACATCTCATCCCATGGGGACCAGCCATTATTCCTCTAAATTTAACTCCCCCTCTACATGGTTTGCTTAAAGGATCAAGAAAGGACTTTCCTAATTTTACTAGTGATGGCAAGCAAAATCTAGATGAGCACTTGGCTACTTTATTTGTAGCATACATAGTGATTGGAGTTTAACATGAAGATATTTCAGTAAGACCTTCATAGAGACTATGCATGACTTAGCTACATAATGGTTCTACCATCTGGCTCGAACCACTATAAACAATTTGGCTACTATGCATGATCATTTTGAGAAAAGATTCAAAGCTACAGAAGATGTTCACATTCTTCTTACTCAATTGACACAACTTAAGAAAGAACCACATGATCATATGCATGACTTATTACCAAGTTCAATAGGTTACTGTATAAGATCCCTAAAGCTACATTACCTATAGCAAACAATGAAAAATGCTTATTCATTAATGCTCAACTTCCTAAAGTTAGCTACCAACTAAAAAGAGCACAACTAGTTGACCTAGCAATAGCTCAAAATCTTACCACAAAAGTTGAAGATGACTTAATTATGGCTGGAAATATCAAGAAGATTATTTCCAAGGGAGAATCTTATACCACACCTCAAACTACTAACCCTTTATTGTATAAATTGGCTAATGACTTGCGTCAAGTCAAAAGGAAAATTACACAAGGCAATCATACTACCCTAGCCAGGAATGTTCCTACCCAAAATTTTAATAATGGGAATAAGAATTGTATCATTGACCCTCAGCAAAGATTAGTAATTGAAGATGCTCCAAGAAATAATGTTGAGATGAGTGAAGAAGACCAAATGATTGAGGAAGCTCATGAAAACTTTAATGAAGAAGATGACTTTGTGGACCCTATTGGTGACTCCAACTGATACTTGGAATATGAATCTAAAAATGACTATGATGATCTAATCCAAGAAGACCATAGTCAATCTTATGTGGTGTTTACAAGGTCACAAACTCAACAAACTGGAGAAAAGTCCATAAGATAACAAGAGAAAGGAAAAGAGAAATCTAATTCTCATGGAAGTATTTTTAAAAGAGGTAGTCCTCCACCTTCTTCTTTTGATCCTAAAGAGAAACATGTTACTTCCACTTCTCAAGTTTATAGGCCAATTGGTCATGTGGCTGAGGTTAATTTTGCTTTTCCTGTACCTATTCCTTCATTCGAAATAATTTATCACATAAAGAAAACCAAGATTTAGATGTTAGAAGCTAAATACTTAAGATCTTATCCTAATCAATTGAATAGACTAGTTAAGTACGTTCAGAGCAAGGGATCAAGTAATGCACTAAACACCTCGAAAGGCATTTTTCCCATTCTTAGACCAGCCCTTCCTCAAAAAAACATTGTGAATGTTTCACCTACATCCACATCCACTTTTGTACCTGACAAGATAGAGCCATTTTATTTATCCCTCCTAATTAATGGATATAAGTTGAGTAACTACATTCTTGATTTAGGAGCTTCAGACAATGTTATGCCAGCTAAGGTGGTTGATGCCCTTGACCTTACTCTAACCAAGTCCACAGGTAAATTCTATTTTATGGAATGATAGGTACCTCTAATAGGACAAATTAAATATGCTTAGGATATTTTATCAGCTTTCCCAAACAAAATACTAAAGATGACTATCTTGGTAGCAGACATTCTAGTTTTATATGGAATGTTGTTAAGCAATAATTTTTGTAAAGAGTTAGGAGGAGATGTGAAGATGGATTGATCATGTACACATATTCCAATCAAAGAGGTTAATCACAGGTTTGAACCTAAAAATAAGTCCAAGTACATAATCTACAATTCTAAAGACCCAAGGTCACAAATTTTATTTGAAGAATCAGATCATGGAGTTTACTTTATTGAAGTAAGCATAGGGAATCATGAAGAAGGAGAAGAACAAAAAGAAGAAGATAAGCTATGGACTCTAGAATTTTATGACAACTATAGTTTTCTTAGTTTAGGCACAAGAGTAGTCCTAATTTCCCCTGATGGTGGGATTTTTCCATACTCATATAAATTGATGTTTGAGAATACTAATAATATATTTGAGTATGAAGCACTCTTGATAGGACTTGAGAAAGCAAAGGAGAAAGTATTAAAATTCCTAAGAGTATAGGGAGATGTTGAGCTATTAGTAAGATAGATAAAAGGGAATTATCAGGTAAATAAGGACAAACTAAACCATTACCATGACAGGGTTTTGAGTGCTACCCTCAAATTTTATACCTTTTTAATCAATTCAGTTCTTCAAGATTAGAATTCCCAAGTTGACTCACTTGTTGTTACTGCATCACTATTTAGGCTAGAATAATAGCCTATAATTTTCAAAGAGGGTGATTATAAGGTATAAATGGTCTATCATCCCAAGGAATCAGACAATGTTAACCAATGGCAAGTCTTCAATGACAATAAGCAAATAGATGCATTCTTGGAGTGGCAAGAAAATTTTGAAGGACTATACTTCGAATGAAGCAGATCTCATCCATGAGAAATGACAATAGGTATTGTTAAATCTTAGTTTCCTTATAGTCAAAAAATCATTCAGTTAAAGGGAAATAATATTCCAAAAGGGTTGGTTTCCTTAGAGGAAATTTTTGATAAGAATGTTTAGTTTCTTAAGAAAAAGAAATAATATGGTGATCCTTCCTCTTCAGAAGTAAAATAGGTTAATTTGGGCAGTGAGGAAGAACCAAAAATGATAAACATTGGTAAGTGTTGTTCTCAAGAGTAAAAAGATACCTTCACAAAACTTCTATAATAATACATCGATGTATTTGCCTAGTTATACAAATATCTCAAGTCCTTCCAACTAGATGAAGTACAATATTACATTCCACTCTAGCCTGAGGTGAAGCCTTTCAATCAAAATTTAGAGCATCACAATTTGACCATATTAGGTACAATATATTTTGAAATTCAAAAACTCCTAGATGCAGGGATCACCTACCTAATCTACCATTTAGAATGGTTGGCAAATATTATTCCAGTGAGAAAGAAAAATGAAGAGATACGCTTGTGTGTATATTTCCACAATCTGAATCAAGATTCTCTCAAGGATAACTACCCACTATCCATCATAGATCACATCCTACAAGTAGTTATGGGTTTAGAAATGCTATCTATGCTAGATGGATTTTCTAGGTATAACTAGATTAAGGTAGTTGAAGATGATTAATATAAAATAACATTTACAACTCCATGGGGAATATTTGCTTACTAGAAGATTTCTTTCGGATTAATCAATGATGTAGTAAATTTTTAATGGGTAATAGACCTGGATTTTGCCCATCTAAAGAACAAGAATATTGTAGTTTATCTGGATGATTTGATAGTTTTTTCCAAGCACAAAGGTGACCATTTAATTGATCTTGAAGAGGTTCTCATCCAGTGAATAACCCATGGGATTTATTTGAACCCAAAGAAATCAATACTTACTATAACTGAAGGAAAGCTCCTTAGTCATATAGTCATGAAAGAAGGAACTAAAACTGACCTTGAGTTAGTTAAATCTATTCAAAGTTTGTCTATGTTGACATCCAAAAAAGGTGTACACTACTTCTTTGGTAAGGTAAACTTTCTTAGGATATTCATTCCTAAATTTTCTGAGTTGACTCGCCATATATCAGACATGATGAGAAAGAAATAGGATTTTAAATGGAATGTTGAGGGCAAGTTATCATTTGAAAGGATCAAGGTTGCAATAGCTGAAGCCCCAATTCTTGTTTCTCCAGATTTTAGTAAAGAATTTATTCTTTATTGTTATTCTTCATAACACACCATGTCAGCTATACTTATGTAAAATAATGATGGAGTTGAGTCCCCTATAGCTTTCATGATTCAACCTTTGAAAAGCTCAGAATTTAAGTACTCACAGATGGAGAAGGATACTTATGTAGTATTCAAAGCATGCAAAATTTTTATGTATTACATCATGTCATCTCATACTAATGTGTATGTCCCAAACTGTGGTCAAGTCAATTTTAACACAACAAGAGCTAGGATTGCTCAAAGGCACTTGGGTAGCCAAAGTATAAGAGTTTGACCTTGACATCAAACCCACAAAGCTAGTAAGAGGCAAAGGCTTATGCTAGTTGATGATGGAGAAAAACCCTGATTTTGCCAATCTAGTGATTTCTTTAAATTAGGATGAGATAGTAGAAGATGTGCCTAAATTACTATTTGTTGATCTAGTGTACAATAAAACTTTTCACTTGTTGACCTATGGAGAATGCTTGGTTGATTTGACATGCAAGTAGAAACACACTATTAAGCTAAAATTAAAGGATTATGTATTATGGGATAATGGCATGTATAAACAAGGAATTGATGGTGTTTTCCTTTGTTGTGTAGACAAAGAACAAAATTTGAGGTTGCTAGAATAGTTTCATGATAAAGCATGTGGGGGTCACTTCTCAGAAAGGGTTAAAACACATAAAATTCTATGATCATGGTAATTTTGGCCTACTCTTTTTCAAGATGATTCAAATTGGCTTGTAAAATGTTAAGCATGCCAACATTTTGTAGGAAGGCTTAAATTGCTAGCCTTGCCTCTCAAACCAATTGTCATTGATGAACCTTTCCATCAATGGGGCCTAGATTTTAGAGGTATGTTAAATCTGTCTTCAAGTGTGGAACATTATTATGTACTGACTGTCACTTATTACTTTAGCAAGTGGGTGGAGACTATCCCTGTTAAACATGCTACTTCTGAAGTAGCATGTGAATTTATCAAAGAAAACATTGTTTTCAGATTTGGAGTACCACACAGGATTGTGATAGATAACACAACTAACTTTTCCTCTTTGGAACTAAATAAATTCTATTATTCATAAAAACTATATGCTTCAAATCACTATCCATAGGGAAATGGTCACGCTGAATCAAGTAATAAGACCCTGATGAATATCATTCATAAATTAGTGAAGGATAATCAATGAACATGGCACAAGAAATTGTCTGATGAACTTTGGGCTGATAGAATCACTCCTAAGAAGGCCATAGGGATGTCTCCTTTCTAATTGATTTATGGGTTAAATGTTTAGATACCCATCACAATTGAGTTACCTGCCTTAGAACTGTCAAAGGCTATTAAGGACACTACTTACCAAGATTCACTAGACAAATGAATAATGTTTCTTACAGAGCTACAAGAGGTTCATGTTCAAGTTGTTGACCGATTGACTGAACACCAAATTAAAGTAAAGAAGATTTTTGACAATAAGACTCAAGATAGATAGTTTAAGGTTGGTGACCTAGTCTTCTTATGGGACAAACAGAATGAGCAGAAAGGAAAACATGGGAAATTTGATTCCTTGTGGAAAGGACCTTTCATCATACAAAACATTGCTAGAAAGGATAGTTTCATTCTATCTCATTGGGATGGAATTTCACTATCACTATCTTTCAATGGGTAGTATTTGAAGCTTTGTAGGAATTGAGCAATAGGGTAACACCTTTGTGTACATAAAAAAAAATTATTTCTTTTGTGTTGTTTGTGTCTAGTTTTGTTGTGTGACTGAGCTTTTGCAAAGACTTCTAACCCAATGGATAAGATGTGAAACCAAAGATGCTAGGATCTCACCCTTGTGTTTTCTCTTTAGATAAAAACAAAGATGTCCCCAGTTAGAGCCAGCTGGTGTTCCCAAAATTTTGCACTCCAAATTTTGGGATACCCCTTTTGAAAATTTTGCATCTATTTTATGTGAGTTGTTGTCCATGTTGAGTTAGTCCTTTAAATAAAGAACTTAGGTTCTGCTAGTTATTATTTTTGATTTATTACTTCCTTGTTCGCTCCTAATTTGTTCAAAAAGTTTTAAAAAGAAAAATTTCTCTCAAAGTCATTGCTAAAATCATCCACTCATTCCCTTCAACATGCTAAAAGAAGTCTAAGTGCTTTAGTTCATTACTAGACCAAATTAGGTTCTTCATATTGCTTTGATTATTAAAAAAAAAAGAAGAAGCAAAGTAACCCCAAAAACTTGAGTTACTCATCCTAGACCATATCAGGGCTATCAAGTCATTTTACTACATTACTAAAATCTAGTAAAGTAACCCCAAAAACCTGATAAGCACTTCTCAATACAAATTAGGTTCTTAGCTTTGCTTTACTTGTCTCATTTCAAGAAAAAGTAAGGAGAGTTCCCAAACCTAAACAACTCCCCATAGACCAAATCGAGTTTTCCCAATTGCTTTACTGCATTATCTAAACAAAGTAAATCAATCCCAAAAACTCGATAACCATTGTCAAGACCCATTCGGGTTTCTACCATGAATTTATTTGAATAAATTATAAGCAAAATCTATGAAAGATCATGAACTTGATTTACTCATGGACCTAGACCCATTCAGGCTTTCACAAGTGTTTTAATTCAAAATGCTAAAATGAGTAAAGTAATTCTAAGAACCCAATTTTAAAAAAAAAGGGCACCAAAAGCTTACATGTATTTTCCACACTTATCATTAATACTTTGGAATTTATATATATTTCAAGAAATTCCACATCATTCCCACCTATCATCCAAGTCATCTGAGCTAGTAGTCGTACCTACAAACCCTAAATCACATATTTTGATCTTCTAGAGCATTTTCAAGCAAATTCCTTTCAACCCATTTGCATTCAACATAACTCAATTATAATTTTTTGGTTTTATAGTCATTTGTTTTGTTTTTCTTTCCTTGTTCTTTTCTACATTTTTTGTGATGTTGTCTAGTTTAATTTCTTCCAAAACCCAATTTATTGTCATCTCATGGTGTTCTTTTGCATAATTAAAAGTTTTAAAACATGTTTCTAAGCATTACACAGATTACTATGTGTAAATTTGCCAAATAAACCCTTGAAAATCAATTCTGATGTGAAACCTTACAAGTAAAGTTTTTCTACCCTCCTTGGGTTCTCCAAACCCAATTACTTCAAGTTTTCATCCCCTAGTAACTACACTCAAAGAACTCAAAGTTTCCAAACTCGTAAAACCCATGAAGCATAAGTCTAGACCTATTCGGGTTTCTCCCACTTACTCAGGTTTTCAAACCCAAGTAACTGGTTGTCAAGAACCCAAAGTTGTTATCCATCAAGAACCTAAAATGCATTATCAAGAAGTACCTAGGGTCTTTCCCATCATTTACATGCTTATTTTAAGAACTTAAGTAATTGAGAAGTAAAATCCTAAAGTCTTTGACAACCCAAAACCTAATTTTGATTGTTAATGACCTACTCAAGTTTTTGGACCCATGTTACTTGAAAAGGAGAAATACATAAGTTTTTAAGACTTATCATTGCTTAGTACCTAAAACTTGCTGAAAATAATTTCAAGAATAGTTTATTAACTCTTGTCTCAAAATTTTGAAACCTATGGATACAATTGATCACTGTCAATGGCTACTTGTCAAGTTTTTCATAATAAGTTGAAATCAATGTCTGGATCAGAGAGCTCTAAGAGATTAGTGGAGGAGATAGCTAAAATCTAAGAACAAGGAACTTTGATTGAAGAAGCTCTAGAGTTGGTACTATAAGAAGTCCTAGAACTAAGTAAGAAAGGAAAGAGAAAATCCAAGAAGGTGAAGTCCCAAGAGCCCAAAATTAAGTATGAGTACAAGGGATACCTAGTAGAATCTAGAATAGTATCAATGCTTACTAAGATTAGTGATACAGACATGGGTCACGTGTCTATTTTAGAATTTCTAGAAAGATCAAAAGCTATATAAAAAACTCCATTCATGCAAGCCATGACCACAAGCGGAATTCTCCAAGTAGCAGGATTCCCTAGTTTAGCTCAACTCCCAGAGTTTATGTTGACATGTGCTAAGTATTATGAATCTTTAACGAGGACAATAAGGGATGCCTTTAGGAATGTAGTGATAAGGTTGGATGTTCAATACATCAGTTACTACCTTAAGATGCCAACCTCACCCATGGTAATTGATATAACCATAGAGAAATCTATTAATCAATGTGAAAGTAAGACAAATAAGTACATAAAAATCATGAACACATACTACTTAAAAAGGGTAAAACAAGCATCTAGGTTTCCTAGATAAATTGAGGTCAGATTTTGTGCAAGAGGTTGATGACATCATCTAGTTGTTGTGCAAAATAAAAGGTGAGAAGAATGCTAAGTGCTTCTCTCCATAGATGTATGCTTTCACAAGTATCATTAAGGTGAATAAGAGTTCTTAAAAAGTTGAGTGGGAAAGGATGATCACTGACAACATTGATCAATAGTTGAAAAATGTATTACAAATAATGGACTTCAAGGTGATATCATACCTAGTATATATAGTTGCTTTTAGTGGGATTTTCTCAAGAATAAGCACAAAAGGCACATTGTCAACACTACCCATATATGAGTACTACCCTCAGCTAGTTCAATACTATAAACATTACATTGTAGTAAATGATGGAATTTTCTAAACTTATCTACAAACTGAATATAGCTCTCAAGCACACAAGGGTGTCAGATGAAGCTTGGGAATCAGTATCACTATATGGCTGAATTTTCATTCAATTTCTTGATTTCACCTATCTTAGGATAGGATGATTTTTAGGTGCCCTAGTTAAGCTACCAAAATATCTTACTGATAAATGGATTCTTATGGAAATGAGCAAGCAACTTGTAGATTTGCATGATCTTCAATCCAAAGCTCACAAGGTAGCCATCCCTTTTCCCATTGTCATTGGTCATTATCATTGTCCAACCATCTATAAGGCTAGAAATGTGTAGAAGGAGATGTACCATAATTATACATAGTCCCATTTTGATTCCAAGATCAATTTTGATTACAAAGGAGTGGCCTAAAACATAGTTTCCTTAGAATACATGCACATTCCAACACTCAAAGACTACTGGACTGACTATAGGGATGAAATTGATGTGAGAAGAAGGGATAATAGTAGGTTGGCCATTGAATAAATGTGTGCCTTTGATCTAGTTGTAATCCCTGATGACATGGAGGATGATGGGATAGTAACAAGTGATGCATTCCATGTTGTAGGAGGGGATAGTGTCCCAATCTTAGCAATTAATTTTTTAATGACCATGATAGGACTATTACTGATAGAACATCTCATTTCCTAGCAATGACTTCATCCTAGCTCCTGAATAAAGGATATTTAATGAAATATTTTGATCTAAAACTTAGAAGTTCTAGTTGATAAATATTTCAAGAACATAGAAATAACACAGTAATAATGAATTCTCTGAGAAGAGATGTTTTATTACTCAAGATTGCAATACAACTATATGCTTATCTATGGGAAGAGATGTCTGATTTTCCACTTCAGGTTACATCTTCATTTATACACATTTTGAAAGCAGGGTGAGGATGTGGAATGTCACCAATCTCAAGGGAGATTAAGTGGTTTGACTTTCATGATTTAAAATAGTATAGAATTCAAGGAATTACTATTTTTAAAAACTTACTATTTTTAGAATGCACTACTAAAATTGAAATTTGGGGCACTTCTGTTAGGTTTTCTAGGGTTAAAATTCATTTATCAAAGCTTTATTCCATCTCACCACATTTTAATCATTATTTTCTTTCCAACGGTTCAAACGGTGAGTTAATTGGAGCTACGGTGCAAAAGTTATGGCTCTTGGAAGTTCCATCATCAATTGGGGTGGCACTATCACCCGAATTGTCATCTGAATTATTGCCCAGATCAGAGTTGGTAAGTGAGATAACTCAAGCAGGACAAAAGAGAAAAGAAATGATTCAAGGGGAAAATAGTTGGGTATATACAAAGAATATCAAGCTCAAGAGAAATGCAGATGACACTTTCTCAGTTGTTAAATATAAACAACCAATTCAAGCACTGTCACCCGAATTGTCACCTAAATTATTGCCCAGATCAGAGTTGGTAAGTGAGATAACTCAAGCAGGACAAAAGAGAAAAGAAATGATTCAAGAGGAAAATATTTGGGTATATACAAAGAATATCAAGCTCAAGAGAAATTCAGATGACCCTTTCTCAGTTGTTAAATATAAACAACCAATTCAAGTAAGTGTTTCTCCCCTACCATTGTCTGTCTCTTCAGGTGTTCCCATTCCCACCATCCCTACTGCCATTCCCACTTCAATTGTTTTTATATCTTATCCACTTCCATCTTTACCCATATACCCTCCTAAAAATCATGTTGTAACTCCTAAGAAGTCCATTCCTAAAGAAACTCCACCTCTACTTCCATCATCTCCACCTACTTCACCACCACCACCCCTTACAGAGGCTGAGGAGCCTGAAATGATAGTCATGGAAGAGGGACTTGAACCTGAGGCAACAACACAAGAAGAGACCAAAAAACCCAAGGAAGAAGAAGTAAGGCATAAGGAAGTAGTAGATAAAGTGGTGGGATCAGGGGAGGATCTTGATCAAGAAACTCACTAGGAAATAGAAACAAAAGAAACATCTACTCAGGAGCTAGCATCCAGAGATGAGCAAAAAATGATAGCTCAGGGAGATACTCCTTTTCCTTTAGATTTCTCATCCTAGTTAGCCACGTAATTTACTCTTGAAGCTAGGGAAATAATCAATCTTGAGGAGATAGACTTGTAGCTACTCAAGAGCCTTGACAAGAGAGGCAAAAAGCTAAACCTATCCATTCCACCATAGGGAAAAAGTAAGGAAGAAGTCACCCCAAGTGACTTAACAGTTTCAAGAACATCCTTAGGTGAAACAACTATTGATATTTTGAAGGAGGATACTTAAATTATAATCAATTCTCTTTTCAAAAATATGGATGAAGAGAAGTCTATCAAAACCAAGCTAAAAGAAAAGAATGCACAACTGTGTGAAATAATAGCCAATGTAACCACATCTCTCCCTCAGCAAGCTATCACTTCTAGAGACCTAATTGAGTAAAACATAATCAGAGAGGTAGAAGACATTAGAGACAAAGCTAAGATAGTAGAAGAGTTGATTGATAAATTGCAAAAAAAAAGGTCTAGAGGTAGTTTCCTAGTACTCATATTGCACTTACTGACATTTTGGATAGGCTAGCAGCCATCAAGGAAGTGGTCAAATAAATTGAGAATGAAAATGGAATTGTTGAGACCCAATTGAGTAGCACGTAATTAGAGAGGTAGAAGACATTGGAGACAAAGCTAAGACAGTAGAAGAGCTGATTGGTAAATTTCAAAAAAAGGTCTAGAGGTAGTTTCCTAGTACTCGTATTGCACTTACTGACATTCTGGATAGGCTAGCAGCCATCAAAGAAGTGGTCAAAGAAATTGAGAATGAAAATGAAATTATTGAGATCCAACAAGAAAGTTTACAAACTATTGGAAATTTGAGTGAAAATATTTTGATCGAAGAAGGTATTACTCTAAAAGGGTCAATTAAAAGAATAATGCAGGTAGATTATCTCTTATCCTTTTTGATGAATGTCCTAAAGACTATGGTTGAAGAACTAAAAGTTATATCTGAGGAAGCACGTGATGCCAAAACTAACCTTGATGATTCATTATATGCCCTAACTAGTTTCTAGACATACATGATTCCTAAGACCACAAAAGAGTTATATGAGCAATTAGAAAAACTAATGGATAAAGACTTGATCCCATTTACATACAAGTCAATCAAATAACTGCTCAAATGTCAGCAAGAAGTGAAAAGACTAGCACCTAGGATTAAGAGAGTGAAGGCTCATAGCAATAGGATGGAAAGAGATATGTTGAGAATTGATACTAAAAGAGAGTCAATTTATAAACCAGATGATGTTGCCATTCAACAAATAATGTCTCAACGTATCAAATATAGAGAAAAGTGTAGGCAACAAGTATAGGGGTTGGATTGAGTAGACATCAACGAGTTCGAGATGGTTATTCTTCTTCTTCTTCTTCTTCTATTTTTCAAGTTGAAATACTTTGATGTAACCTTTTAATGAGTAATTACTTTGTAAGAAAGCTATTGATTTAATTTATTTTTAAAATTGTAATTACTTTACAAAGTTAAGGGATTCAAGTAATTGGGCCAAAATATAATTACTTAAAGTTGTTATACAAAATCAAATTACTTAAGGCTATTTCAATGGGGCATGCAAAGTGTTTGCATTAAAATCAAACAAGGAGTTCAAGGAAGTGCTACATGTCAGTGGTTTTTTCAAGCCATGGAGAAGAAATTCAATGAAAATGTTACTCAATGATTCCCAGTTATCACTGTAACCCATAGAGTTTCAAGAGATTGACTCCTATTTGAATTAGACAAATGATACTATATAAATATAAGTGATGCCCTCCATGAAAGGGGTTGTTTATTTTTTAGTAAATGATAACTTTTAACATTAAAAGAAATTGTGTAAATAGTTTAATAAATCTAAAACTTTGAGTTTAGATAACCGGACTCCTTTGTATGAATTGAGCTGGAAGCGAATGAGAAAAAATTGGTTTTCTTGAATAAATTTGTGTCTGGAGAGATCACTGAATGCATTATGTGAAGATTAAAATGGTAAACTTTGTGTTATCTTTAAATCTAATTGGAATTCTATAATTTCTTAAAATCATTTGTTGAAGAATTGACACTTCTATTTGCTTATTTTCTTGCATGGATGCAATAGACTTTGTTTAATTATCTATTGATTAATGCAATCTTATTTATTAAATACTACAAGTCTATCTTTCATTCTATTCTCACATTCCCAACACCATAGTTGATTACTTGCTTCATGATCCGGGCAACAATTCAGATGACAATTCGGGTGATGGGTCCACCCCAATTGATGACAGAACTTCCAGGAGCCATAAGTTTTGCACCGTAGCTCCAATTGACTCACCGTTTGAACTGTTGGAAAGCTAATAATGAGGGGAAAATCATGAGATGGCATGGATCTTTTCTCAATGAATTTTGACCCCATAAAACCCAATGGAAGTGTCCCAAATTTCAATTTTAGTAGTGCAGTCTAAAAATAGTAAGTTTCTAAAAATAGTAATTCCTCGAATTCTATATTGTTGTAAATCATGGAATTTGAACCAATTCATATCCCTCAAGATTTTTGACCTTCCACATCCTCCCCAAACCTTAAAAACATGTATAAATGAAGATGTAACCTGAAATGGAAAGTAGACATGTCTTCTCAGAGATAAGCATATATTTGAGTCTGTAAATTTGATCAATAAAACATCTCTTCTCAGAGATAGCATTATTTGAATTATTTTGTTCTTTTTTCTTGAATTATCTTTCAACTAAAGCTTTTGAGTTTTGGATCACTGCACAATCTATATGTTATGGTTCATGAATGTAGCGATTAAAGTAATACCATAGCCAAAACTATCTTGCACATAAATTGTTAATTTTTCTAAATAATATAAAAACTATAAGTAATTAAAAGTACATAAGCATATAATCATGAGAGATTCACCATTAAATTAAGGGGATCTAATTCCATGACTACCTAGGTAATTTTTAAAATCATTTACAAAATAATTAGCCAATAGTACCCATATCCAACCACCTGATAGTAGTAGCAAGTCTCTTTGGGGCATTCAAGGTGGGGTCATCTAGCCCATCTTCAGGGTGAAATCCTCTAGTTATCCCCCCAAGCCTCAAAAAAGAAGGTACACTTTTATCAGACCCTTATTTCCACTTTTACTTCTTTCTTCACTCCCTCTTCACCCTCTATAGTTTCCACTAATCTCACATCACTTTCCACTAGCCAGCCTATCACATCACTCCCACCACTTTCCTCCATGTAGTGAATCACCTCCCTTGCACTATTTCTCACTCCTCTACCCTCATCATCCATGTCATCATATATTTTACTGTAATTGATTTCCATCCCACTTCATAGCCTCTCATCATTTTGTCCTTCCACGCTAACCTTTCACTTGATCATCTCCAAAGGAACAACATCCATTGCTTCATAGTAGTAAGTGACCATTCCTTTTGAGCTACCATAAGGATCCCCCTTCATGGGGGAAAATATTCAATCATAGAAGCAATTTCATCAACAGATGGAAATTATTAGAAAAATTTGAGAGGCATAAGTGGAGAAAAAAAGAGTAAAACAAGCCAAGGCCCCAATAATGCCTTAGATATGGTCATTGTTTAACCCAACACAACAATATCTAATGATTTCACACATGGTGCCCCTAGTATTCAATCCGCAAGAATAGATGTATTTGGGGGACTACTCAATACATGTCATTGGCCTCAACCTCTGCCAGGCAGACGCATTGACAAGGTCAAGTTGATGGAAGAAATGTAGAAGTCCATCACCATGGACTATATCAAGGCTAGTTGATGGTTGGAGAAGAAAGAGATGTAACTCACAAGAGTGAAAGCTATGATCACCACCTCAAAACTGAGGCTAAGTTAAATGACACAAAACTCAACAAAATGAGGTTTGACCTTCAAAGCTACATCACCAATGATCTTTCAAGTAGAATCCAACCAAAGAGCCTGGCTTTGAATACAGGTTGTAGAGTTAAAGGCTAAAATAGATGGCCTAAATAAGGAAAATATAGCTACATAAGCTAAGTTGTAGGAAAAATATTTATAGCTCATGTAGACCCATTAAAGTCTCTTAAACTTTGATAAAGTGTATCAATAATTGCATCAAGAATCCTCACCTAAAGACCAAGAAATTGTATAATTAAAGAATGGCATCACTTCCTTCTCCCAAACCACAAGGATCTTCTCCATGGTCCAACATTTATATGTATCTTATTGGGAGAGGATTAATAACATAGATGCAAACTTATATCCAATGTTTAGGTTCATTGCAGACTCGAAGAGGCTGAGCTCCTAGTTGAGTGTATCCATAAATAAGGTCCTTGCCTTCATGTCCCCAAAATTTCAAGATTTGTATCTCTTGGTCTAGAGGATTTACATCATAATGGATGAGGTGATATAGGTAACATGGGTGGATGACCAAAGTCAAGTAATAGTAAAGTTAAACAAATTTTTGATTTGTAACAAGGCAATGACAAAGTACAAGGCATTGCTAGATGCCTTAGAAAATGTGGTCCAGGATATGAAGGGGCACATCAAAAAACTGGTCCAACTAGGACTCCCTTACCCATTCCTTACAAAAAACACCATCCTCTTAGAGGATAAAATAAAAGAGTTATTGGAGAAAAAGTAGATTGACTAGACTATTTTCATAGCTGTCGATCAAGTGCCAAGTGTCTCCGAGGTGGAGACCATTTTATAGCCTCTCACTTAGATAGATTTTTAAATGTTGTTGATTTTTCAAGGCTTAAGTAGCATCTCATTCAAGGATATCATCGATATGGATAGGGCCTTTGAGGCCCTAAAGAAAAAGACTCAACCAAAGGAGGAAGAGTAGATGCCTTTGGAGGTTGCTTTTAAAAAATTGTAAGTTCTATAGGCCTCACCCATTTTTTGCATTTTTACTTTGACTAATCTGAGAATTAGAAGTTTTGGGTTCTTCCATCCACAGGTGGATTCCCCTGTAAGTTACCAGGAACTGTGGATAGTGATCCACATTTTATATACTTTTGGATAGGTTAGCATTTTTCATGGATGAGCTTGACGAGTTCAGTGTTTGTATTTTAGCCCCACCCTTTTCCCAAGGTCCCTTTCTCTATTTTTAGATAAGTCTTAGCTTCCTCCCATAGCTCTCCACATGGTGGCCCAATGATTTTTCAACATAAATAAGTTCTCAACTTCCCCAGGAGAAGTGTCAACCTTCCACATGACATCTTGGCACTCATTTATCATGAAGAGGTTCTCAGTTCACCTAGGAGTAGCACTAGCTCTCCACGTGGTGACTAGGCACTCATCTAAAATAGGTTTATTTTTGTTAGAACTTCAAATATTGTCATTAGCTGAAGAAGTTATAGGTGGGGCCCACTATGAAGTTACAAAGTGGAATGCGGACTTTCCATGTGGTGCCCCCTCATTCATGTTTGTAAAGGAATGCTCAACTTCTCAAGGAGTAATGCTAGATCAACACATGGAATCATGAGGTTCATCAGGAGAAAAAATTATTTCTTTAGGGCTTAGGTAATGCCATTAGCTGCTAAAGTTAGGAATTGTACCCACCATGTATTTGTATAAAGAGGAAGCAAACCTTCCATGTGGTGTCATGATGCTTGTTTGAGGCAAGTTTATTTTGTCAGAGCTAAGATTTGTGCCATTGGTTGAAAGAAGTAGGCCCCATTTCTAACAACATTCTAGAGGCAGTTTTGAAGATAAACATGTGGCATCACAATACTTCTTCTAAGCATATTTGTCATTGTATGGGTATTGTTATTGTTTCATATATAGGATTTTCAAGAACAACTACACTCATGATCTAGAGCTCCTCTTTCGGTTACAACAACTTCATAATGAGCATGAGTGCTTGTTTTTAGGTGTCTCCTCCTTTTGAGACCATTATGACTATATATTCAGATCTCATTCCTTTTAGAGGGGGTTGGTTGTTGATTATTTGTTTTCATTGTTCTCAATAGTAGCCATTTTTTAATAGTTTTAATTTTCAAATAGAATTAGTAACAATCATTATTTTCATTTCATGACCTTGGCAGGTGCCCCTCATGTGTAAAATTAAATATTCTATATTATTTCCTTGAGGCCTTTTGTATTTTATTCTCCACCTAACAATGAAAAGTGTGTGTTGTTCTATGTCAAATAGAATGGGATTTATTATTGTTTGTTATTTCTTTTCTCTACTTCTATAGTGTAGGCTTTTATTTAAGTTACAAGAATTAAACCATGCATATGCTCTTTTAATCTTCCTATGATGTTCAAAGGTTGAGTCTATTTTATGCAATTTTAGAAGTAATAATTTAAAGATATCAATGCATCGCCTTAGTTGGTTTATTTCAGTTTTATATGTATTTCCTTCTTATCCCTTTCCAACCCCTCCCCAAATTAATTCAAAGAGTTGGCTTCTAAAACCTTAGAGGTTGATTTATAGACTGCATTTGATTCCCACATCTGTAAAGTTTCCCATACAAGTTTTTTCACCTAGAGCGAGAGTTTTAGGCCTCAACAAGGACACTTAGAAGTTCAATGCCTAAATTACTTGTATTGATAAAACATTCAATTCAATGTTGTTAATATTCCTCATCCATCACTACCCCTTCATTTTTTAAAGGTGTCTCCTCCTTTGAATTACTAATGTATAACTAGAGATGTTGATCCATGAGGATTTGGATCACTAGATCTTACCATAGTTTCCATCTTTACACCAAGAATATAGAGAGTGCAGGGGTTGGTGGATGACCAAATTACAATAATATGACCTTGAGATCAAACTTGATAATTTGATTTGAGGCTAGGGTATCACTTAGTTAATCATCAATATTGACCTTAGGATTATTGTACACAAGGTAGACCAACAAAAAATACTCTCCAATCAAGTATTCTCTTGTCATCCCTTACCTTCTCTATACAAGTTCACCTCCAAGTTTGACCCAGATGCAAAAAAAGGCCCTTAAGTTGAAGGTGACCCATTACATGATGAATAAATGGGTTCTCTATAGGAATAATATTGAAGGAATAGACCTTAGGTGTCTATTTGAAGAAGAGTCCAATAATTTGATGAATAATATTCATGAAAATCTTGGTAGTATCCATCCTTCTAGGAATGTAACTTCACATAATAACCTGTGAGCAGGATATTATTGGACCACTATATTCAAGGATGTCCATGCCCATGTATATTCATTTCACTAATACTAATCCTTTACTAAACACAATTTTTATGTTGTAATGCCTTTGTAACTTGTTGTCGAAGGAAGACCAATTTTGTAATGGGGACTTGATTTCATATGAATTCTTAATTTAAACTCCTTAGCAGGCCACAAATTCATACTCATAGCCAATAATTATTGCATGAGTTCGACCAAGGTACTGGAAATGAATAATAGCATATCCAAAGAGGTGATCAAGTTTTTAGAGGAGAGTGTAGCCACTCATTTTGTCACACTAGTATCCCTACTCTATGACAATGGCCCCATGTTTCAATCTTTAGAATTTATTAATTGGGATTATGATAATTGTGTCACTTTGAGATTATCATTTACGAGTAATGGAATAGATTGGAAAAGTAAAAAAAAACTTTATTGATTCAATCAATAAATATATAGAAAATACACCCTTGGAATGACACTCACTATTTAAATATGCCCTTTGGGAAGACTACACCCAGTATAAATAAGCTCTCAAAAGATCACCATTCCTATTAGTGTATAGACTAGATCTTATCTTTCTAATTACCCTAAAATTTCATAGTTACAAGTTTATGAAAGAATTCATGGAGAATAATGAAAATATAGACTCAATTTTATTGGATATCATCTAACTAGAAGATGCCTAGAAGAAAGCCCTACAGAATTTCAATAAGGATTAGGGTAATATTAAACAATGGTTTGACAAGAGGGATAAGGTCAAATCATTTAGAATATTTGACTTAGTATTATTATGGGACAAATCTCATGAGAAGATGGGACACCATTCCAAGTTTTATCCACTTTAGATTGGCTCAGCGCATACCTGATCTTTGAACTACTAGGATAAAATTATTTTTACCTTAAAAACTTAGAATGAAATGATATTTCATTCCATATAAATAGATAGTTCATGAAGCACTAATTCTCGACTATCCCTTCTAACACATTCTCATAGTAACCCTCTAGGAATGTGATTGGTAATGTATATATTAGATTAGTTTGCTTCTATTATGTGTTTCATTTTATTTAATTTATTTATGTTGTGTTTCTTTTATTTCATGTTATTTTAGTCTATGCATTTATGTGCTCCATGTCTGACCCTATCCACCTACAATAATTTATCCTAGCTTTCCTTCCACAGGAAGGTTGACCCATTCTCACAATTCAAAGGTAAGGCAATAATTTAAAAAGAAGAGAATATGAGTCCCTATAGCACCAATTTTTGACTACTTAAAAGGATGATGATCCAGTTAAATCCCCTTTCTAGAATTGGAAATTAGAAGGCAAATTCATAATATTAAACATAGTGATAAGTAAGGTACCTCCTTTTTTGATACTAAAGTAATTAAGATCCATTGATTTAGAACTAAGTGGGTAAAAAAATAAAATATCTACTCCAATAAAGGCTTCCACATCACTCTAATGAAATAATATAGGAATTATGTGAAACACTGAGCAAGCAAGGATCATATAGATGTTAAAGGCTCAATAAACCAATCCATCACCTTGGCTACATTGGTCTCCAACCTTCATGGATCAAACATCAGAATATTAGAAAAAAGGAATCCTAAATTTCATATAAAATACTAAGTTTCTTCCCTAGAAAGGGTGATGTAGGCAACCTCTAGCGTAGGCTTTTTGACCTAGTTGGAAATGGATCAAGGCCCAGAGTTGTACCAAAGGTATATCTATCAAGGCTAAAGACACTCAACTAGTAGTAGAGCAATGCCTAAGTCATCCCTACTTAGAAAAGAATTTATTAAATTCATGCCCATTTAAAAGAATTCAAATGTCCTAGATGTATCTAAGATTACTTAGTGAGCTCCTAAATAAATTAAAGTATTATAACACTATTGTATAATGTGGCCCTTTAAAGGAACCTGATCCTAGTGTGTCATTTGCTAATGCATACTTGAGAGCTTCTAATTTCCTATAGTTTATAAGAAATGCTTTTGTATGTTATCTCCAAGTTTGATAATAGAGGCCCTCAATCTAGGTTTTAAATAATGGGGAAACATTTCCCCTCAAATTCACCTTTTGTTATGGCTAAAATGACCCCATTTTTGCAAAAGAGAATGGGACCCCTATTTCCTAGAGCTCAAATCTTCTCTCACTTAGTCCCTAAACTCTGTAAAACATCAAACCCTTATTTCTCCTTGATAAGTAGAATATTTTGTGGCATTCATAGCAAATGAATGGTTGTCAATGACATTCCTATAATCACATGTGTTTGTGATATTTTAGTGCTTCTATGTTTCAAAATGAAGGTTATATCATGCTTATATTTTTTTTGTTAATTGTGTTGTTTTGTAAGGTAAAAATTATGTAGGTTTTACCAAGATGCCATCAACCAAAATTCCTAATTGGCATTCCATGGAGCTTTACTAGTAGACATGTAAGCATTTAGTAAATTTTGTGGCCTCTTTTGACTTAGTCACTTTTCATAAATCTTGCAAGATCTAACTAAATTAGAAGATACATGTGAAACCTATCAAACTTATCAGTCTCTTAGAGGTGTCAAATCTATTAGATCCCAAAGAAAGCCTAATGAATGGGAAGCTACCACATAAAATCTATCATATTTGTTCATCTCCTTGGGGAATTAGAGTTGTCAAAGCCTCGAGAGAACATGATGAATGATAATCTATTACATGAAACCTATCAAACTTGTTAGTATCTTAGAGTTATCAGAGTTATGAGAACCCTAGTACAACCTGATGAATGAAAAGTTGGTGTGTGGAACCTATTATTCTCCTAGGGGTGTCAGAGTTGTTAGATCCCTAAGAGAGCTAAACTTATGAAAATATATCTCATGGAAACTATCATGATTATTAGTCTCCCATGGGAATAAAATATATAAGAGCCTTGAGAGAACCTTATGAATGAGAATTTGTCACATGGAACCTATTAATTTTATCAGTCTCCTAGAGACGTTAGATCTATTAGATCCATGAGAAAAGCCAACCACCTATAGGATAACATGTGTAAATTTTATACAAAAAGATAGAACAGGACCAAATCCTCTTGATTGAGCCAAAGAGGAGCTACAGTTTGAACCTAGGATCAATTACAAAGTGTCACATGTCACTTCCATACACTAAAGGGAAAAATAGTTTGGGATGATCTAAAAAGAAAAGAAAGGTATAGGTTAAGCCATAAATCAATAGTAGAGAGCCACATGTACTTGTTATGTCTAACTGGATAACTCTGGGACACAAAAGGGTAAATAGTTTCACCCCAATTACACCTAGTTGGCATAGCCTATAGAGAAAATACCCAACACATAGAGGACATATCACCCAACTGAAGGATAGCTGAGGTGCTATAGGACCTAAATTATACATGTGACTACCATGCCCTTACATTAATCAATTTTGTTAACTAGGATCTAATTTAACAACATATGGGCATCCATTCACCATCACCAAATCTAAAATGTGTTTTAAAAATATTTTGAGTTAATGATAGATCTATAAATGGCTAAGTGCATTGTGCCACCAAATCAAAATTAAGCATGCACAAGGTGAGCCTCAAAATTTCATTAATTTAGAAGATGATTTTATAGCCTTATAAGTCTTCAAAGTAATCTAGTTTAATGTTACCACTCCCAACTCCCAATAATTATTATTTTCAATTCCTTCACAAACTTTCAAATCTTCCCTCAAGCTCAAAATTTTATGCTAAGTAAATCCCAACTCTCATCCATGACCACATCATCTTCCAATCCTAGACCTAAGCCTAAATTCATATATAACACATTTTCATTAGACCTGACCCATTTCAAGAATTAGATTAAAGTTCTTAAGGTAATTAAATATGTGTAAAAGCTAAACTTGGATGATGATGAGAATGAGACCTAGTTCATTGACAAGCTTACATCCCTTGGGGAATTATGATTACATAAGGCCAATAATAATATAGAATTTTTTTGATGTATTGATATATTAAACATGTTGTCAAACTCTATACACATGCATGACACCACCTAGGACCTAGTATACTTTATAGTGTCCTAGAATAAAATTATGGACATATTCGAGCCTATTTATAAGTGGTAATACAACCTCCTAGAGTACACCCTAGTTCATTACCAAAATGTAGTGGGCGTGTGGATTGATATGCATGAAATATATGGGGTTCTCTAATATTGATATGTTGATCCAAATTGATGGACCATGAAAGAGGGCATCAATTCTTACCCATTCACACCATTTAGAAATAAGTCCATGTCAGGTTGCTCTTATTAAAGTGATTATTCATAGTGAAGGATGTCATACATGTGAACATCCTATAGGGTCCCTTATTGAGCATCACCATTCAAGGAAAAGAAGTGCCAGACCTCATAAGCCTCATCAATTTTAACCTAGTCAAGGGTGCCAATAAGGACCAAGGAGGTGGCAGATTCTATATGATGAGATACATTATGGATGTAATTTTCAATACCCTTAGGTTTAAGCATTGTGTGCTTCCATCAGGGACTCCTATCTCCATGGTTCACATGGTCTTTTATAAGTTTTACATATACCACTACAAGAACCACTTATAAGACATCTATGATTATTTCTACCCCTTGGTCTACATGGTCATTAACAAGACACCCATGCCATGGATCTCAAATGAGATAAGAAGGACACTCATATAAATAAGATCCTACAATTACTACTAAGACACGCCATCATAGAAGTGGAGGGCATCTAACAAGCCACTATCCTCTTACCCTATCAATTATTGGATCACCTCATAGAGTAAGAGATTTTTTATGATTGGCTAAGGGATTTATGGGTTACTCACTAGATTATCAAAAAAAATCATATCCAAGCTTCTCAAATTCATTTTCCATCACAAATAAAAAAATATGCCTTCAATGTAGAAGATGGTGTAAAATAAGAATTCATACACCTCAAAAAGGGTGTAACATAGAGAATGGGATCCCTATAGGGTTATCATCACCCATGTGGTAAAGTATGTGGTCCAACTCAATATAACATACCACCATGAGCCTCATGAGGATGATGATATTCATCTCAATCTAGCCAACAATGTCTAGGTACTAGTGCAGGTGGAAGCAGTGAAAAATAGAGGAAAGAGGTCCCAATCTGGAGAAGTCCCTAAAGAAATGTGAGTTCTACATTTGTAGGCTCCTCAAATGTAGTCACTCCCATCACAACTATCCCTGAGGCCCATACCAATTTAATCATGAGAGGATGTTTAGGAAGCTGTACCCCACATTTCTAGGATAATCATATAAGGTGTCTCAATACAATCACCCCCATGGGCTTCACCTCCCCTAGTATCATCCCTAAAAACACCACCACCACTTCCATGAGTCACTCAACCACAATAAATGCAAGTGTTTTACATTGACATTGATAGTAGTCCTAAGGTGAGCTCAGAATGTGACCACAAAGTGGTGCCACTAGATATTCCTTTCCCCACTATCATTATCCCTCTACAACCCATGGAACCACCTACAAGGTTCCTTGATCCTAAAGCCCATTTAAATGAGACCTCTCATAGTTCATATTATTCCTACTTCTGAATTCACCAAATTACCCATGGCTTTTTCCACATTTACCATTCTCAGTTCTCAATCCCTCCATTCATACCATTCCACCTATAAGAATCCTATTGGTTCTTGGCTTCATGACACAAACATAAATCATCGCTACCAAGTTAATGGTTCTATTAACTGCTCCTACAACATGAACACCTTCTAGAGTCCCCACCTCAACTATCTTTATGCCTCCTTAGTGACAAGTGTACCAGTATGCACATTTTAGGTTAATCCCATCTTTATAGCTCCTACATTTACTCTTCTATCTTTGTAGGTTACTCTAAAAATAGTTTCCACTATAGTTCCTTAAATTACTATGGCATAGGCCTATCTGAGTATGATGCCCCACAAGAAAAATTTAACATTTTCCATGCTCCTAGCGCAGGTTCTAATTACCACCATAAATTCTAAAGCCACAATTATAGCTCTAGATGATTAGGGAAAGAGATCTAATAAAAGGCACAATGTATCTCCCTCTCAGCCTTATATGTAGCTCACCCCTCCCATTGGTCTTTATTCCTCATTTTATATCACCTTATGCCCCTAAGGATTCAATGTTAACAAGACAATCTCCTCATTTTTATTGAACACCCTTCTTAGGTCCCATTGGTCTACAGATTAACATGACCCCTGAATAATGGAATGCATAATTGTTCCTATGGGGATCCCCATTCATCATTCCTCCTTTCACTCCCATGCTCCCTCATCCTCCACTCCTTTATTCCTTCCTTCATTACCCTTCATCGATTATTCCTCTTCCTAGGCCTTCTCCATCTACCTTTGTCTTTACCACCTTTCCTTCATCTTTTTCCACTCTTTGGGAATTACCAAATGCCTAAGCTGGGCTGGTCCCCTAACACATTCTAAAACACAAAGACCATAAATGGTCTATTAGGGTGACCGAGAGCTTTAATGGTAATTTGGTAGAGAGACCAAGAACATGAAGAGAGTTGTTACACAAAGGTTCACTCAGGAAGGAGACTTAGTGGGATGGTGAACTTAGCATGAGTTCTTCTCCCTCAGCAAAGTGAGGACATATATTAGGGAGGAAAAAGTGGCTAAAGATCTTGTATTGATGCTATGAGATACCAATGAGCTAACCCAAAAGATCATATAAGACATGAATGATCAAGTGATAATACTTAGATAATAGGTGAAGAGTAATATCCTGGTCGAGCTAATTGGTTTAGTTTAATAAAATCTTGCATAATTATTTCTAGTCTTGGAAAAATGACTAGAGCCATGTCTATGAGTAAAGTGCACCTTCAACACACTCGAACATACTTGAAGAGGGTTGCACATAAAGAAAACAAGTGAAGGAGGCTCATCATATTTCTTTGTAAGGGAATGTTATTAAAACTTAAGTTCATGCCTTTAGTGGATTTAAAAATATACCAAACTTATGTCTGAAGCATGGATAATTCAATTGAGGAGTGGTTGGCCATAACACAAACAATGATCAAGCCTTTAGAGATGAGAAATGAGCAGATCTTAACCTATTTTAAATAGTTCAACATCATTCTTTTATTCCATCCCAAGGGCAACTTGCTAGATAAAGAGGAATTCAAGGTACAACTAGCCCAATCCGTCTAGGTAATGTAGAGGAAGGTGGTGAAAGCCAATAAGGTTGGGGTCAAAGTTATTTTTGAGATGGTAATGTAGTCAATGGCTAGAATCATTTACGTGTCTTAAGTGAAGGTTTCCCTAAAGACTCAACTCCAGGTCCGTGAACAGTTGTTAGTTTAGGCTAAGGTAATCTTTTGAGAGCCACCTATGAACCTTGATAAGTTAGATTGAGAGTTAAACTTAGTGGTGGTCACATTGGAAATTGAGGAGGCATGCCTCAAGAAGTTGGGATGTGGCCCACCTCTATTCCACTCTTGATTCTCTTACCAGTGGGCCTTGGTAATGTTATTCCACTTATTTTGAGATTGGGCATATTTTTTTATATTTATGTTGCAACCATTTTAGGCCTAGATTGAGAAATAGTGCTACTGGGAGGTGGGTCTCATTTCTATTTTATATATACTACAATGTAATATTTGAGAGGGTTGACTCTATTGTTAACAAATTTTGTTTTTTTATTTGAGTGTGTCTAGTTTTCATGGATGTCTTTTACTTTCTTTCAATTCTAAATAGATTAACAATAATGATAGATAATTATTAGTTATGCTTTTATGTAAGGTTTATGCATTAATTAGGATGAACTTTAGCTTTTGTTAAAGTTATTTGATGTTTTTCACATTTTTAGAATCTATTAGGATCTATGTGATTAACTATAGGACCGTTCATAGTTATTCATAAAAGGTATCGTTAAATCAAGCATTCACCCTTACTCCTTAGACTCTTTCCCTACGTTATTAGAGCTTGAGCAATTGTGAAACTTAGCATATAATGGTATAACTATATCTGAGAATGTTCTCAATTATTAAAGCACTGGTGTTTCTATTTGTCCATAAAGTCTCCTTTTCTATCTTACTCTCCCTCCCTTTTATGTGTTTTTTTATTGTCAAATTATCCCTTCCCATTTTTAGTAATTGTGAAGTGAAACATAGTAACGCATAGAATTTCAATCTATTGTAGTCAGTTTATTGGGTAGATGCGGGATAATGGGGGACAAAAGGGGGAAGTATAAAGTGACACTTTTTTTCTTAAAATAAAAATAGTTGAACTTGGATAGAATGTTAGAGACACTTCAGAAAAGAATTTGACAATGACACAATAATATGAATTGTGGCATTATGAATGTAGTTTCTAAATATATTAATTTTTTTCAATACTTATATGAAAAAAGTGTGCAAATTAGATGCATTTATGATAATAAGTCATTTATTTTTTGTGAAAAATAATGATATTGCATGTATACGAACACACATTTTTTAGTAAACGAATGAAATTTTGTATAAAACTTCATATATGGATAGGTGAAATGTTAAATATTGTTGATAATTTTTTATTATTTTTTTTATATATATATATATATATATTTTAAATAATTTTACAAGTCAAGACAACTGTAAAATTAAAATTGTAAGTGTACAAACATAACTTTTTGACCTTAACTTCGTGAAAATCATTTTTTTAAAGCATAGATGACAATGTGTAGATTGTTGAGATATAAGTTTTATAAAAATTAAATTAATATTCAAAAATTTGTAAGGGAATTTATGACAATATGTATATAACCCATAATGAGGTATGTTATGTAAATATTAATTAATAATTATAAATAATACTCTAACATTAAAAAAAATTATATATTCAAAAGCTACGTTTTATCCTCTACAAGCCCATATAATGTTTTTTTTAAATAAAAAAATTTCCCTAATCAGATGTGTTAGAAAATATGCAAAAGGCTCATAAATTTCTTAAAAATCAAATTGGCTGGTTCATGACAGGGCTTGGACTAGGTTCAGGACCCCCCAATCCTAAAACCGTCACAATTTTAGAGGGAAAGAGACAAACAATTTTTTATAAAATTATAAAGTGCATACACCCTTTGGAAACCAACTAAGTTTACCCCTCTTTATTATTTTTTCCCATTTTTTTTTTGTGGGTCTGATAACAAATTCTTATCCTTCCATTCAATCATCTTTATACCTATTTGACAATATCTTTCTTATGCAAATTGATCTCTTATCTTCCAAGACCTTAGGTCTAAACACCTCCAACTTGATCAAAAGGCCTATTTATTCACCAAGGAATTATACCAACATTAATATACTTCCTTTTATTCTCTTAATCATATCCAACCTAACACTTTTTATACTTCCTTTATTCTTTATGGTCTAGTCTTCCTTTTAGCCCTTCAAACACACAAACCTCCTTTTTTAGAACAACTTGTAGGGTTAATATACAAACTAAATATATATTTTGGTACCAATTATCCTCTTTTTACTTCACATAAATCTTTATTACTCCATTCTTTTTTCAAACCACCTATCTTAATTTACTTCTTTGTCAATCAGGCTTTTCTAAGCCAAATGCACTCCCACAGAGGTGATGATCATATTGTAAGGTACTTTACCACTCCAAAAGTTAATGAATCATCTATTACACATTAAATTACACTTTTTTACAAAATTTCATGATTTTTGGGTGGTTGAAATAAAAGGTATTTGACTTTCATTTTAAAAACCTTAGTCTAGGCTTAAACAACCCTTTTACAAGGTTGAGAGGGACAAAAATGGCATATTTTGGGGTTAATAGACTTTAAAAACCATATAATACCTATAAAAGGTCTTACCCACCTATTTACACCTCTTCCAATAGTTATCTAACCTTGGTCATTCATAATATGTTCAATAAATGAGAAAAATAGAGTTCTAAACATTGTTGAAGCACTGTGTGATAGTTTTAAATAGTCTTTAGTATTTAAAAATAGGATTTTAGATATAATATATAATATAAATATTTTATATGGTTTATATTAACCTATTACACCTCTTCAAATAGTCACTAAGCATGAACAATCCCTCAAATAACTTAAATAAGCAAATACACAAAGTTTGGGGTTATTGACTAGGTTTTCTTGTTCTATGAAAACATACAACTTATTTATTTTCCTTTATATTTTATTTTTTCATTACAAACCAACTATATCACATTATAAACAATATTTATAAACTTCATACAAAGTTTTGGCTCACTTTACTACATAAAACTTCACTTAAATTTTTTTTAGTCTTGCTAAACTCTAGACTGGTAACACAAAATTGTACATGCTGAGAGGTTTAAGAATCCATTATCATATCTTTATATCATGTTCAAGACCTATTAAAACTTTTAAAATTTTATAATCACCCTCGTTCATCTATTTCAACAATATTTTTTAGTAAACAATTTTAATAAAGATGAAACTTACCGAATTCCTCCTGGACTGTAGGAGTGTAATTGAGTTTCAAGACTTGGGGCATATACAATTAGACGTTATTGGCTTATTAAGAGATATTATTGGGATATTTACACATTATACACTATTGGAAAACCATTTACTAAAATTCATAATAATTATAGTTCATGATCTAACATAAAAGGACACACAACATTCTTTCTTTATTAGATTTTTACAACTTTTGGACACACAATCCATCTCCAGCTTGGTAGACTCTCATATTATTATATTTTTTTCTACCTCAAGTTTATTCTGATTTATCTAAACTTAATACCAATCAAAACAATAATCTCTCTCACTCACATGCATTTTTATCTCTTAAACATACAAAAACATGGAAGACAACTTCTCACAAGGCCATCTCCAATTACATGTTTGTTATTGTTGGATTACATTATATTTTTGATGACTTACACATTTAATAAATTATAAAACAATTAATAGGACCACTTATAACCAATTACAAACATTTTCCAATCTTTAGTTAGTTCCTAGCACCTCAAAACATCCCACAATGTAGACCTTATATGGTCTTAAGGAAGAAGGCATTGTATGGCCTTAAGAAGTTTTATATGCATTGTGAATAAATATACGAATGGATTTTAAGTTATTACATGATTTAATTATCCTTAATGAATATATGTTTTTTATTATTTATGATGTTTATCTGATCTTTAGTTGTTACTAAGATTGTGTGAGATTTGTGAAGCTTAGAAAGGACATAATTTGTACTTGGGAGAAACCATGAATAAATAAAGTTGAAAATTTATTAAATTTTTAAGGGTATAGAACTTGTTTAAATTTTTATATTAATATTTTTTAGTTATTTAATGTTTTATATTGAACAAAGAGGCTTCTAATCTAAAGTTGCATGTTTGAATTAGGATAAAGTGGAGTATTTACAAGGGTTTAAGGTGATAAGATTGAAGTTTGTATTGGTTTAAAGGTATATTAAATCATGGGAGGATTAGAATGAATGAAAAAAATATTTATATAATATATTAATGATCTTTAACATCTCTATAAGGCAACTAATTAAGTTGCAACTTAGAAATGCAGATGATTGTGTTAAGAAACCGGCTTTTGTGAAAGTGAAAATGATCAAGTTTGAAGAAAATATAAAGAGTTGGGGAGTTTTATGGGTTTTAGGGGGTGTAATATATGTTTAAAGACTCTAAAAAATATTTTATTATTATTGAAAAATAGTACAAATCTCAAAAAGTGATTCTTATAGCTCTTAGCCTTCAGGAAACCCTCCCTTGGATTTGATAAAAAAATTAACTTATCTCAAAATTTAGCCATGGAAAAATTATTAAAGTTTTATATCACATTATAATAAGTATAATAATGGATTTTAAAAAATTTAAAGTCATTATGAGATGATTTGGTCATGAAAAAACTCAAAACACGGACCTGTAGTTTTACAATAAGGCTAAAACCCTCATGGGGCAGCACTAAAACTAGTGTATCTCAAAAATGACTCATGGTTAAGTCATAAAAATTTGAAGAGAGTTATATAAGGAATATATATATCATTATAATCTAATTTTGTATCATTTTTATTCCTACATAGGGATACAATCTAAAAACACGGTCTGACTATATTATGGAAAATGGTCTTAAAACCTCAATATGAGCTTCAAGTGATTTTAGAGCAAAATAAAGGTTTTTGAATGTTGTTTATGCATGGAAAATATTTAATAAGACTATAAAAATTTATTATAACCCTTGTAAAAATGTTTAAACTATAAAAAATTCAATAAAATAAGTGAAGAAGGCTAATTAGATCTTCTTGGCCTACTAGCCAAATTGGGATTCAAGGACATTTGCTTTTAGAATTTGATTTGTATCACTTAATATGGTTTAGTTATGAATGTTAAGGATAAAATAAGTTTATAAAGGTGTTTGTTTTTATTATAAAAATTATAGTTGATTTAATAATCCTTATAAGACTTGTAACCCCACAAACAACATTTTTGGCCAAGATTTGACATAGAAAGAGTTGTGGTAAAGTTATAGTAGATTGCATATCATGCATCTAATGTAAAATATACATAATGATGAAGTGATTAAATTAGAGCAAAAATTGGTTTTTTTTCTTAAAGCTTCATACGTAGTAATAATGATCACTAACCAATAATAGGTGTAAACATTAAATGATCAAAATAGAAAATACACATGTAGATAAAGGAAGCTTATTTATCAATTAGTATATATGTGTATATGCAAATTTCTATGTCATAATTCAAAAATAATAATATGAAATATATCAATAGATGATATAGCCATAACATGTACATATACAAAATGTGCCATATAGGCATACGATGTGGGCCATATCGGCATACAATGTGGGCCATATCAACATACAAAGTCGATAATGCCTATAAGTAGACCCCTAACACAAAAATAGCTCTCTCGCTCCTCATTACCTCCAAATAAATTATGCTTTGTTTCCATAGATGTAGATCCAGGGGTGTTGGATGCCTCAATACGAGGAGATAATCTCCTATCAACATGTGAGTCATCAAATATTTAATCCATAACCTCTAAAAAAATTCATTTTTTCACAACATATGCAATATAAAATTTAATGCATTAAAATTATATATTGAAAATGATACATTTTTCAAGAAAAAATTTTTGAAAATGATTTTAGACTCACTGTATTCCATCTAAATGGTTGTTTAGGGCTATGACAATGGGTATACACCTATGATGGTGAATCCTCTAGAGCATGCATATATCATTAGATCTAGATGTACATATATTTATGTAAATATAACATAGAATATCATTTCCTGAATATAAAAAATAATTTTACTATGTGTTCTCACCAGTCTCCGTCCTTGAATCATGACCTACTATGGATAAAGTGGATCCTAAGTTGTAACCCTAAAATCAAGCAAACCTTCTTGTCATCCATGAGGGGTGCCCATAACATCCCTCATCATATATAAAACAAATAAATGAATAATGTGTGAATCCAATGAGCATGATAAAAAAAGATGACTATAATATATATCTTAAAACATAGTTTAATGTTCAAGGGAAAATAAATATACATGAATAAATATATAATTTTAAAGTTAGAGTACCTGAGTATAGGGTACACCAGTGATATTTATGGTCTATACAATAGAATTGAGGATTTTTGAGCTACCAAAGATATCACTAATCATCTATAAAAGTAACAAATAAAAATTTAAATCAAATAAATTAGTCAATTAAATAAACAATTACTAGAAAATAAACTCAATATTATTTTATAAACATAAACAAACTTTAATTAAAATTAAACTTATATATCAAATAAAGATTTTGAAGTAGATAACTCCTACACAATAGGCTGATGTGTCTCGAGAGGAAAGGGTCAAGGTAATACAACTAGCATAGTGTCTAGTATGCTACTGTCATATATTGTTGAAGCATCTAAAGGTGATGTATGCTCTATCATAATAGTCTCTTGAGGTCCTAAATGATCTATTTAGGTACTAGTATGCTGAAAAAAGGTAGGTATATTCTCCGAAAATGTAGTGTGTGTATGTCGAACCTGAAAAGGAGGTCCCATATACTTCGTGCCACATGATGTGAAATGATGCACAAGAACTATAGCATCAGTAGAAGGAGGAGGGACACTAGAACAAATAACAATACCACCAAAACCATTAGCACCACTACCACTACCAATAATATCACTACCACCAACACCACTAGCACTACTATAACTAGTACCAATACTACCACTAGACATCTCACCACTTGTAGGCTAAGCAAAAGTCTTCAATACAGGCATGCCATGGTCAATCATAACTTATGTCAAACTCATAACCACCTCAAGGGTATCTATCCATACACTATGATGAAAATTTTTGGGGATAAAAGCATGTGTTATCAACCTTCTATTTATTTAAACTAAGTTAGGATAGTTTTGGTCTCACCTGGCACCAGGTCTATGAAATGAAGACCCACTTACCCTACCTTAGGAGGAATTCATACCGAAATAATTTGGAATATCTAGCAACACAAAATCATAATATATTTTTCTCAAAAATTATAATGGAACCTCATTATTGTTACACAGAGGCTCATCAAACACCATCCACCACATCCTAAAAGTTAATTTTTATCCTCTCATGAAGATGCCAATCAATTGATCTAGGGAATTTTCACTCATCATATGGGTCAAACAGAAAAATGTGGAAAAGATAAATGTCGTAATAGAAAATCAACATGTGGCAAAAAATAAAGAAGTTTATATAATTACTTTTTATATTATAATTATTTTATTATGTTTTTAATAGGTGTTGTGTTACAGATGTAGGACCAAACCAGCCATTTATCCACATTACCTCATAATCACTCAACATCCAATGTTACAAAATTTGCCATATAATCCTATTAATTCCACTGAGATATTCCAATATATATTTTTATTTCTTCTTTCCACATAACCAATTATTCCCATGGTAATCCCTCCATTTTCAAAATATTACTAATATCCCATTTTATTATGGTTATTAATAACCATAGGATATGTTTTAAATTAAATCCAAATTTAATTAAATCCCAATTTAATATCCTTTTTATGGCTTTGATTATTCCATTGAATATTTTAAAACATAAGCTCCAAATAAACTTTATCCCCACTCCCACGTGGATGGTCATTCATTGTTTTTATTTATCAATGGATATTTATTATAACCATCATATATGTTTTTAAAAGTAAGTCCAAAGGTAATTATCCCTTACCTTTTTTATGTTTGGCGTTAAACTCTTTAATATGCATGCTTTATCCACCCACCTTTTACTTGACTTGCCTTTTACATGGTTGACAATTTTGATGGGAAGATCATGGTTTTTATGGACCATGTTATTTATGGTACGCATTTTATGAACTAAAGCATGGTGTTCAACCACCCCATAAAATATGGGATTTCATTTCATTAAAATTTGCATGCAGTGTATTATAGAAGTTTAAGCACACTTTGGGGTAGAATTGAGATTGACTATAAACAATTTTATTTTATATATTATGTATTATTATTATTCTCAGATATAGATTAGAGAAGTATACAGATTGTATATTTTCTTTACAGATAAAGAATTTGGAAAAATATTTGAAGCAAGGACATGCCATACAAGTTAAGACTATTAAAGAATACAGATTGTATATGTGTATTATTATTATTCTCAGATATAGAACAAAGAAGTATATAGATTGTATATTTTCTTTACAGATAAAGAATTTGTAAAAATATTTGAAGTAATAAAATAGATTATTAAATTTAGAGAATTGATCGTGTTTATTTTATAAAGACAAATTTTAGAATACCCTGATTGAGGCCAATTTTGTCTATTTGAATCTATGTAAAATATAGAGATAATGTAAAAGCCAATGATATATTATAAATCCTTTGATAATATTTTTCTTCTTGTTGAGAGAATTATTAGCCCATTCTAGAGAGCTATAAGCAATTATACATATTTGTGTGGTTAAGGAAAACAATATTTTTGTGTTGCAGATGAGTTCTTTCTATTCTATAGAGATGCAAGTTTCCTTAAACCGGTTAGCAATGTTAATTTTAAATTGTTATATTTACATATTTTTTATAATGAAACGGTTCGAATGAACCTGGGGATATAGCCAATTGGTAAACCCCGTAAATAATCTCGTCTCTATTTTATTCCAATTTTCCATCAGTATATCAGTTTTAAATTGTTATTAATATTTGGACTATAATTATTCAAAATTAATTAAGATATTATTCAAAGAGATGAAATATGAAAGTGATGTTTTAAATGAACAATAAATTTAGATGATTTTTCAAAATACTCAAATTTAGAATTGTTCAGATAATTTTTACATTCAAATTTTAAAAAGTCAATTCCTTTGATTAAAAATTTGGAAAATGAATTACTTTTTAAATCCATTTTGAATAAAATAGTATTTATTAGTAGGGGTTAATTACTATTTATAGATAAGTTTGGTATCAGAGTAGTTATAATGTAAGGATTAGCTTCTTGTTATATGAAAATTTGAATTTAGTTTCAGTATTGATTGGATTATTTCCAAAGTTGTTGTTTACTCCATTTGTAGTGTTAAAAGTATAGGTTGTTCGCAAGAACAAGAAACTATGGGAAATTTGTCCAAACAAGATAAACTTGATGAGCTTTAAGGATTTAATATGCATATTCAATAAGAGAAATCTCTCTTGAGATCAAAATTTTATTCCTTGAAAGATGAAGTTGAAAGGTTGAAAACTGAGTTGCAAGCCAAGGATAAGCTCTTGGCACGACTATAGAATGGTGAACAAGTGAAGGATTTGACTTCCACATCAAATGTAAAAACCATGATGGATGAATGTAATGTAAGTAAATATGAGTCACCAGTTAATTTTTGTTCCCATGATGAATCTAGTAATAATGATTTTGGTAAATTTGAATAGTATACAAAAGGAATAGGTTCAATATTACTTGTTAAAATGGGATTTAATGGAAAAGGCCTTGGAAAAGATGGCCAAGACACTACTAACCCCATTCAATTAGAGGATAGACCTTATTTTGCAGGTTTAGAATATACTAGTGTGAAAATTAATGTTGGATAAAATTACAAAACCATTGAAGGAAGACAAGCTTCCAACAGCAAAGTGTTCAAGTCACTAGTCCTGCTAAGTGATAGCATGCAAAGAAAAAGAAGTCCATCCCCATAAAAATATGGTGTTGTGTGTAAACATGATTTGAGAAAAGGTAAAATCATTCCACATTCTCATACTTGAACTAGTCCTAAAAAACTTGGTAAATACTCCAATGTATATTTCATTAATGAAAAATATGAAATTATCACAAGATTTTTGGTCTAAATATCCATGCAATTTTTGTGGATTAAATAGTCACTGTGTTGCCATATGTTGGAAAATAAAACTAGCTCTTAGGATGTTCATGTTTTCTAAAGAGAAACAAATAGGTAATAATCATTGTGCTCATTATAATCTAAGTGGTCACCGAAATGATAAATGTTGGGTATTGTATCCACAACTACATCCTAAGTATTTTAGAAAGACATCCATGAAGAATTATGCATTTGTAAGCAAATAGGAAGTTATTTCAAATCTAATAGTTTTAGATATGACCCATACATATACTCAGGTATTCTCTTAAGAAATTAAACCACCTAAATAGGAAAATGTGATAAAGTGGGTTGGTAAGCAATTCCTTATTTTCATGTTTGCATAGTTGTAATAGTTTATTAGCATGCAAATGTTCAAAGCGGTTTTGGTAATTCGTTGAAATTAAAAGGAATACAGTTTAGTTTTGAACATAATTTTTGGAGCTACCAGCTATGAGAAAATATGAGTGATAGGTTTATCATACTTGGATTATTTTCTCATGTTTGTGGTTTTACTAAGCTCTATATTTTTCTCCTTAATAATTTTTTGAGTTCTTGATGCATTAAAAAAGGAATTAAATCATGATTAAAACTTGGATATGTTCTCAAATGATTTTAAGCTTTGGAATTTGGTTTATTGGTGTAACCTATTTAGAAAAGCCAAGGGACAAGTTTATCATACTTGATTATTTTTATCACGTTTGGGTTTCTATAAAAACTTCATTTTGAACTTTGATAGCAGTATATGCAAGTTGTATGGGGCATGTTTAGTATGTCTATTTTGGGAAAATTTGCATTTTAGTATATATTTTATCATTTACATTGTGCAAATAAAGGCTTATATGACCCTTTTCGAGAACCATTTATAATTGTAATAATTTTACAAAATTTTTGTAGCCATGTATGATATTTGCATATTTTATAAGTTCTTCATTAATTTTGGGCATTTATTTGTAACTGTCTAATGTGGTTACAATTAGTATGTATATTTATTACATGAACAAACTAGTTTTTAGTTGTGCTTAGTGATCATTTTTCAATCAAATGCATCATATTGGGAGATGTGACATTTATACAGGCAGTTTGCTTCTATCTACAATTTGGTATTGGATAGATATTTCTTTCACTGGCATTTTAGAGATTTAGTTTGATTTTTTTAAATTGTTACCATGATATTTTGTAGTGATGTTTTGCAGAGTGAACCATTTGCAGATTTAGTTAGTGATTTAACCTTTTAGCAACCAAAAGGGTCGTATTGAGAAGGTTTGATCCAAAAAAATTTCACTCATCATATGGTTCAATTAGAAAAATGTGGAGAAGACAAGTGTCTCAATATAAAATCAACACGTGAAAAAAATATAAAAAGTTTACACAATTACCTTTTATATTGGAATTATTTTATTATGTTGTTAATGGGTGTTGTGTTGTGGATGTGGGATCAAGCCGTCCATTTATCCACATTACCTCATAATCACTCAATAGCCAATGTTACCAACTTTTCCATATAATCCTATTAATGTCACTGAGATATTCCAATATATCTTTTTATTTATTCTTTTCACAAAACCAATTATCCCCACAGTAATTCCTCATTTTTCAAAATATAACTAATATCCTATTTTATTATGATTATTAATAGCCATGAGATATATTTTAAATTAAATCCAAATTTAATTAAATCCCAATTTAATATCCTATTTATGACATTGATTATTCCATTGGATATTTTAAAACCTAAATTCTAAATAAACTTTATCCCCATTTCCACGTGGATGGGCATTCATTGTTTTTATTTATCAATGAATATTTTTTATAACCATTGGATATGTTTTTAAAACTAATTCAAAATGTTATTATCCCTTGACTTTTTTATGTTTGACGTTAAACTCATTAATATGCATGCTTTATCCACCCACCGTTTACTCCACTTGCCTTTTACATGGTCAACGGTTTTGGTGGGAAGATCATGGTCTTCGTGGACCATGTTATTTATAGGAAGCATTCTATTAACTAAATCATGGCGTTCAACCACCTCATAAATTGGATTTCATTTTTTTTAAATTTCCATGGAGTTTAAGCATACTCAAGGCAGAATTGAGATTGTTAGCTAACATTGACTATAAACAAGTTTATTTTATATATTGCAGATTATTATTATTCTAGGATAGAGAATAGATAAGCATATAAACTATATATTTTATTTATAGAGAAATAATTTGGAAAAATATTTGAATTAAGGAAATGCCATAAAGACGAAGACTATTGTGTTAGAAAACACAAGTTATTAAATTGAGAGAATTGACCATGTTTATTTTATAAAGATAAAAATTTTAGAATAGCCCGATTGAGGCCAATTTTGTCTATTTAGTCTGTGTAAAATACAGAGAGAATGTAGAAGCCAAGGATATATTATAAATCCTTTGATAATATTTTTCCTCTTTTTGAAAGAATTATTAGCCCATTCTAGAGAGTTGTAAGCAATTGCAGATATTTGTTTGGTTAGAAGGAGAATGTTTTCTTGCTACAGATAAGTTTTTTCTATTCCACAAAGCTAAAAGTTTCTTTAAATGGATCAGGGATGTAAGTTTTAAAATATTGTATTTACATCTTGTTTATAATGGAACGGTTCGAATGAACTCGAGGACGTAGCCAATTGGTGAACCCCATAAACAATCTTGTCTCTATTTTATTCCAGTTTTCCATTAGTGTATCAGTTTTAAATTATTATTGATATTTATAATTTAATTACTAGAAATTAATTTAGAGATTATTCAAAGAGATAAAATATGAAGGGAATGTTTTAAATGAGCAACAGATTTAGATGAGTTTTCAAAATACTCGTATTTTGAATTGTTTAGACAATTTTTACATTCATATTTAAAAATGTCAATTTATTTGATTAAAAATTTGGAAAATAAGTTTTTTTTTAAATCCATGATGAATAAAACTATATTTATTAGTAGGGGGTAATTACTGTTTACAGATCATCAATACTAATATGTTTGAAATTTATCAGTGGTGGTTGGTTGGTTCTAGACTTAACAAACAAAGCACACATATCTTTATTTTTCTTAACATATTTATATGATAATTTATTATAATATAATTGGTTTAGGACCTATAATTAATGCAATATTGCATCAAATTATGAATTTACATTTCTCACTTCATTAAAAATAATCTCTAGTATATTGGCAAGTGAATTGTGTGAAGTATTAGGTGAGGAGTGACGCAAACCATTAATAATTATTTGTAATTATTGATGTTTTAAATTGTATTATTCATACAATTGAACTTGTTCTTATGCAAAATCAAATTTTTCATGGTGTTGTTCTACATCTTATTCATGTAATGGGTCCATCGTTCAATTGTGTATCTAGAATTATAAAAATACATGATTTTTTAGGCAATGCAAGAGAACCTAATGTAAATTTAATTTCAAAACCTTAAATTCATAAATAAATATAAATAAAAATGGAAAAAATTAAATTTAAATATAAACATACATGAGATAGCAACAAAAATGTCAAATCTCATTCAGAGGATATAAATTCGAAGCAAACATGTGGTTTATGGTTTAATAGAGAGAAAGATTCACTAAAAAAGGATTCAAACCTACACAATTCACTTTAGGTTTTAGACATGTGTAATAAAATGAAAAAAAAAACAATAAGGATGTATACCCTTTTATCTTTTACACCATTTGCAAATGGTGTACACCCTTTTTAAACATCAAAGGGTATATGTCCTTTAGGCTCAAGCAAAACCCTGATCCTTAAAAATTAAAAAAAAGGGTGTATGCCCTTTACAAAACAAAAATCAAAGTTGGAGGATGTCACCTTTTTTATCCCCCAACTTTGTGCATCAACCTTATTTATAAGTGTATAAGTTTTATGTCGGTGAGAACCCTGGTATTGAGCTTCTGGTGGTAATTATACATCTCTTAGATATCTATTTCCAACAAGGTATTTAATGGAGCCCAAAACCTACATCTCATGCCCTATATTATCTAAACAATAATCCTAAAATGATAAGACACAAGACCCCTAATTTTTCTCTAAACTCGCTCAATACATCTAAAACAGTAAATGCACCTGGTATAAAGGAGATCTTGGATCGAATAACGAAAGCCACACTCAAATTACTTATTACAAAACTTGATGAAAAATCAATTTAAAGTTTTTTTACACAAGTGCATAGTGATCATAAATTCCCTATTATTCCCAATGCATGTTTCAAGCACCTTGAGTAGCCCTAAACCCAATCTCAAACCATTTTTATGCATCTATAATTTAGTATGATCAAGTATTCAAGTTAATTATATATGCATCCATATATTCAAAGGATCACAATTGCATAAAGCACGTACATGGGAAAACTAGATTAATATTGATTTCCCTCTTTGAAGTATTTCATATGTAGGTAATGTTTAGTCATCATGGGGGCGATTGGGTCAACCCAACCTAATTACACCACTCCTTTTCATGATTTTAGGCCATCCAATCATTACATGCCCCACTAGGGTTATCAAATTGAATAATCTATTAGTAGGTTTCCCATGCACTTTAGAAGAAATAATTATTGGACATGCCTATTTTCAACAATCATACATGACTATGCCCTAAATTCAATATTTCTATCGAAGGAAAAAATTGCCAAACTTAGACAAGATTCTAGGTTTGATCTTGTATCTCTATTTCTACATTTTCTAGTTATCACAATCAACTGAACGCATAAAAAAACTATGTTCATTTCTCATTTGCATAGTTTAGTCTTGTTCAAAATTTTTTTTTTTCATCTATTTCGGTCACATACTTTTAATTTCTTGTTTAAAATTGAATTTACATCCTACATATTTTATTCTATTTATCATAATTAGGATTAATCCACCATAATTAATTCAATTCAAGATGAAACATAATCTTCAATGATTGTAAATACAATAAATAAATGTATGATCTTATTCAATTAGTCAAGAAGTGGAAGCATTATCTTATGGGTAGGAACTTATTAACCACATGGATCACCAACCTCTCCAATATTTACAAGCTTAAAACAAGCTTCAACAAGATATACACTATAATTGGATGGGATTTTTACAACAATTTTATTTGATTATCAAATATAAGAAAGGTGTAACTAACAAACTAGCTAATATGTTATTTATACCTCCTTTTCATTTAACCAAGGGAACCATAATTCTTCTTGAGAATTTTATGTGTGAGTCTTATGTAGAGGGATATGAACATGATGTAGATTTTGGATAGCCATTTCCTCAAGAAAAAAGGTTCCAAGGTGCAAGCTATGAGTGTAAGATAGATTATTACCTTTAAGATGAGTTTATCTACAAGTTGGGCAAGCTCTGCATGCCTAAGGAGGAAATAGTTTAGCGAATGAGAGAAGTACATACTTTAAAAAGATGCAAAATATGTTGCTGCTACAAATAATGTTGTACATTCATATAGGTATGTTTATTATCCTAATATACATTTTGATGTTTTTAAGTTCATAAGGGAATATGTGTTATATAGTAAAAGTAAGCCTAATGACACAAAGTTAGGTTTACACATGCCATTAGTGGTTCCTTCTAGGCTATGGGAAAGTATCTCCATAGATTTTGTAGGTATATTTCATATGTCAAGAAAATGGAATGACTATCTCTTTGTGGTTGTGGATTAGTTTAGTAATATGTACATTATTATTCATTGTAAGAAGACCCTCAAAGGTTGTGATGCAACTAAGTTGTTATTTGTAACCTTGAAGGCCTACTTTGCCTCAATTGTGTTTTTTAAAAATAACATCAACTATATCAAAGTCATTAAATATGAATTCTTCATTAATGTAAGAAGTTTAAGTTTAAGGTGCAAATTTATATCTTTTGGAAGAACCAATCCATTGCAGACATGTTGGATTCTATGCAGATGAAAATTACATAACAATTATTCTTATAAGTTTGTTTAGTGTATGCTTGAAACTTTGATATTATGTTTATAATTTTTTAGGTATTGTACAAATATCAATATTACAATAATCCTATCTTCACCTTTAACTAACTTTTACAAAACTACTAGGTTAAGTGTAATTTTTCTTAAAAGAATTGGGGAGCAAAGCAAAATTTGACTAAAACAGCTTATATATATTAACATTTCAAATCATACTACATGATCTGATTAATAATATTTTATGAGAAGGAAATTGTATAAACAAATTGGCAACCAAATAAATTAAAATGAAAATTAACACATCGAATAAAATGAAAGAGAGAATAAATAATTTGATAATATAATTAGTACTAAGTAAAATAAAATGTAGAATATATAGGTTAACGTGAAATTTGATCTTGATTTTATTTTTATTAGGGTAAAATTATTTTGCCAAGTGCTATGAACTAGCATTTGGACACACATAGGGGTTCAATCCCCATGACAAACAAACACAAAATAGATAGGAAACCGAGCTTAGGCAACTGGGGGCTCAAAGAATAATATTGTGTCTAATTAGGTAGACACACACACACACACACACACACACACACACACACACACACACACACACACATATAAACATTTCAAATCATACTACATGATCTGATTAATAATAATTTATGGAAAGGAAATTGTATAAACAAATTAGCACCCAAATAAATTAAAAGGAAAATTAACACACCAAATAAATTGAAAGAGAGAATAAATAAATTGATAATATAATTAGTGTAGACACTAAAATAGTGTCACTCACTTATGTGATCACTTTTGTCGCAAGCCCCCCCCAACTCCATAATACCTAATCACTTACACCACCTCTCTCCATTAAATTAATTTAGAAGTACTTAATTAAATTGATTAAAAGACCTTGACACCTCACCTCAAGACCAATTTCAAGACCCTTGAGTCACCATGGGACTAAGTCTCCTAGGCCAAACCACTTTTGAATTTGTCTCACCTCATCTCCAACCTCTTAACCAACTTCATGCATTATAAACTCACCTCTTGACCATTTTATAACAAACTTCACACTTGGTAGGAATAAGGAATAAAAAAGGGCCAATAATAGCCATTTTACCTATTCTTCTACCACTGATGTCAGTCAACACATGACTAACACCAGGGAGCTCACCAACGTCAGTTACATAAGCAATTTTATAACTTAGCCTCAAAATTGATCAAAACTTCTATTCTCATCAGATAATAAGTCTCAAGAGCAACATCAATCAGATGATTAGAAGAATGATCATTTAGTGCATATTGGCTTATTATTACTCTGCAAAAAATAATCCAAGATCAGGGACCAAGAACCAGAAACACACGCTTATTTCTTTATCTAATCATTAGTCTAGAAATCCTCATTAGAGCCATCCTCTCAGCACTCACTGATCAATCACCTTACCAGCTAAGTACCTCTTGTGTCTTGTAAGTCTTTAAGTAGTTGTCTTCTATTACTTCACATAGACTATTTATTATTTTGTGGATTTTGATCCAACCACTGTAAAGGAGTTATAAATCTTCTCTACTTATTTTCCTCTGCTCTAGCACACCAAACCTCTAACAAGACCTACCTAAACAATACTCTCTCTCTCTCTCTCTCTCTCTCTCTCTCTCTCTCTCTCTCTCTCTCTCTCTCTCTCTCTCTCTCTCTCTCTCTCTCTCTCTCTCTCTCTCTCTCTCTCTCTCTCTCTCTCATAACACCCTCCCCACCTCTCAGACCTGACCAAACCCATTTACCAGACCTATAAAACATTCTGCAAGTTCTTAGGAAATCATTGCCCCTATCGACATCAATTTCCTAATCGACATCGTTCATACCCTTCACTGACCTCAGTAGCCTAACCAACATTGAAAATCGTGGTTTTTCATTATTCTCTCTAAAACCTACCCAAATAACCTCTAAAAGGCCAACTGTACATAACACTTACACTCTATTACTCTCTATTGCACTCAGGCTACAAACAATGGTAACATATTTCTCTTTTACTCTCTCTTTCTCTCTTTCTGCTATTTATTAATTTTTTTTATTTCTCACAAGTGGATTATCATCCCTAAGGAAGTTTAACACTTCCTAGAATAAGAGTGTAGCTTGGCAACCCACTCATATATCTAATAACAAATATTTTGTGGTGGTGCTTTCTTAAATACGGGTGTTTCTCCATAGCCAAAGAGGAGTACTCACAAAGTCTGGATACGGCACATAAACCAATCTAGGTTCACTCTAATCACTTATCCCTAACCTTTCTCTTTTTTATTTTCTTCTAAACATGAATATACATAATTTTAGCAAAACATTTTTGGCACACCCGGTGGGACCCTTAGAGTTTTCTTTGGGTTCATTGCTTATTATTACTTCTTCATATAGGTGCATTATAGTGAAAATTTCATTCCTTGCACCTCTACTCTTTATTTTTACTTCTAACAACAAAACTTATCATTTGTCTTACAAGTTAAAAAAGAATTTCTTCTTTATATCTTTCTTGCGTACACCATAGGATAGTGAAAGTCATTTTCTTATCCTACTCTACTCTTGTTTTCATCTGAATCAACACGTTTCAATTTGGGTCTAAAAAAAAATGCATTTCATTGTTTGTATGCTGCATAATTAGCTCACCTAGGTTAATTACAAGCATTTTGAATAAATCATAGCACACTTATGTTACACTACCAAATCACATTCACAAAACAAACATATAAACTTACTTGAGACAAGGCCCATTAGGATTTCATCACTCAGTGAATCACCTTACCCTACCTGACAATCCTACCTATAATTCACCACCAAGGAGAGAACCCACTCTGCTCTTTGGTAGAGTATAAACTCTAGACAAATATATATACTGGCTAAGTGGTCTGACTCAGCTTCAGATCTATGAAGTGTAGGAATCAAGCCCCTATTATAGGCCATGTACTTGGTCTAACACATACTTCTTCTTGAGCACCAAAACTAGCCTAAAACCAACTTTAGATGGCTTTCTAGTTCCTTTGGTGACCAAATTCTCATTCCATTGTCTTATTAAGGCATAAGCCACTAGAAGACTAAAAATTAATTCCTAGGAGTTAATGGTTAGTGGTTGCATGTTCTTTTCTGTGTCTCATTCCTTGTATTTTTGAGTTGGTGAGAAAAATTTCCCATTAATTTACAAAATCAACAACATTCACAATACTCAGATTACACAAACTATTGTATCAAGTTTTTTGAGTATTTGTCCTCTTTGTACAAGCCCCTTTTCATCCTTATTTTTCCTAAAATTTTGTCTATAGACTGTCAAAATAGTGGATTTTTCACCTCTCTAAATTTCACAATAACCGATATTAGTTAAGAAATTGATGTCAATAGCCTTTTCACATATCGGCATCGGTCAAGTGACTGATGTCAGTAACTATGAAATTTTTGAATTTCTAGTTTGCTCATAACAACAAGCTGAAACATCTTGCCTATTCACATTCAAAATTAGGTTTATCACACTTTGTCCCTAGTACAGAGTCTTAGACTATTTTCACTTCCTCTTGCATGGTATTAACATAAATCCAAGCAAAAATTATTACCAAGTATGTGAGCTGGTAACCACTTCCATCTTTTCCTCTTATCTCAAATTCTACCATGGAGCATGTTTTAGACACAGAATATACTCCAGTTCAAGGTAGCCCCAATCAAATTCCCATTGTCCCTAAAGGAGATCAATATTTCACAAGATTTATTGATCATAATGTGGCCACCCCTCAACATTATCTTACCATGAGCCAAACCTGTAATTTTTCAGGTGATCCACTCTATGGTATGCCAACTTCTCTAATGGAAACAAATCTAGTTTCAACATTTTCCACCATCTTTCTTATGGTTACTCAAGCCACTACTTTAAAGAGTAACCCAACCATAAATAATAATCAAAATTCAACATCTCCAATGGCCCAATCTCATCTAACTCCTATTATAAGTGCCCTACCTTTACAATCACAAGTGGTCCTATCAGATTTGACTCCATTTCAAAATTTGGTGGTACCTATTCCATCTACTCTCGCACCAATACTTATGAGAGTTGCAACACACCCTAAAGCCACTCTAACTATGCCTACAACTCAACCACCATTGAAAAATTTTGCCCAAAGTATTGCCCCAGACTTAGCGGGATAAACCCCCTTCATTTCCGTTCCCCAGTCTATGACTCATTACCCATATGTTGCATCCACACAACCACAACAACTTGTCTCATATACTACCTCCACTTCTTATCAAGTTCATTATAATATAGGGGGTACCTCTCAAACTAATCCCCCTCCCAACCTCATTAAGAAGTTGATGTATAAGATGTCTAGTCTAGAGACATTTGTATGAGGCTCAAAGAACACATTATATTATGACCAAATATCCAATGAGCCTATCCATCCATATGTACATATCCAAACTTATCCAACCCAATTAGAACTCCCTAAATTTACTTTCTTATAGAGTAAAGAGGACACACAACATCACCTACAAGTCTTTAGACATGCTTGTTACCTAATAGGACATGATAATGAATTATTGCTTCGCACTTTCCCCATGTCTCTTTTGGGTGTTGCCTTGGATTGGTACAGCTCAATAACTTGGCATTATCTTTTCTCATTCACATAATTAGCCAAATTATTCTTGAACCATTTCTCAATCAATATCTCTAACAAGGTCTCCATCATAGACCTTTATTCAATCAAACAGTTTGATGATGAATCTATGAAACAAGTTGATTACACCACATTCCTCAATAACCATAACAAAGCCTTTGCATGGTCTTATAATGACATGCCTATTGACCTTGCTATTGTCACCCACAACATTATTACCAATCAAGATGCTAAGCCTATGAAGTAAGAGCTTCATAAGATGCATCCTTGTATAGCTATTCTTGTTAAAGAGGAGCTCCAACACCTTCTCTCTATCAACTTCATTCAACCTATCGACTACCTACAATGGGTTTCCAACATTGTCCCTATCATAAAGGCAATAGGGGGAATTTTCATCTATACTAACTATCATGACCTCAACCTCGCTTGTCTAAAGGATAACTTCCCTTTTCCAAGAATTGACCAACTTATTGGTGTAACAGCTGACCATGACATGTTATCACTTATGGACAAGTTCTTAGACTACAATCAAATCCTAGTTTCCCCTAAAGATCAACATAAAACAACATTCATCACCCCATGGAGGACTTTTTGTTATCAGGTCATGCCCTTTGGCTTGAAAAATTCTAGCACCACCTACCAACGTGCCATGACATATATCTTCCATGATCTCTTACACACAATTATGGAAGACTATGTAGATGACTTACTTGGTAAGTCCAAACTTCATCAAGATCACTTGGTGATTCTCAAAATCATCTTTGCTCGACTCCTCCAATACAATGTTTACCTCAACCCAAAGAAATGCATCTTTGGGGTTATTTTTGGTAATCTCTTGGGCTTTATCATTTTTCTACATAGTATTGAAGTCAACGTAGCTAAGATTTGAGCAATACTAGACATGCCTCCCCCAGCTAATCTCAAAGAACTCAGTAGCCTACAAGGCAAACTTTAGTCAATCTACCACTTCATCTCTCAATTATCAGATCATTTCCAACCATTTCACCATATTCTCAAAAAGTAGGTCTCTTTCCATTGGAATAGAGGTTTCCAAGAAGCTTTTGATGCACTCAAAAGGTATCTCCTTTCTCCACCATTCCTTATTCCACCTAAGGATGACCAACATTTTTAACTTTACATTTATGTAATAGATCATTCCCTTGGTGTAATTATTGTACATCAAGATGATCACCATCAATATTAGGTAGTTTATTATATAAGCCACACACTAATTGATTATGATACTCAATACACTCATACCGAGAAGCTCTACCTCATGTTGGTCTTTAAAGCTTCTAAACTTTATCACTACCTTTTAAATCATAAAACCTATGTCATCACCAACATTGACCCTCTCAAATACATGCATTATAAGCCATATCAAAACTAATGTATAGTTCATTGGCTCATGCTCCTTACTAAGTTTGACTTGAAATTTCTTCAACAAAAGTCTATCAAAGGGCAAACAATCACTGACTAGTTAGTCGATGCCCCTTTACCTGATAATCAACCTTCCAATCTTAAATTTCTTGATGAGTCTATCACTACATTATCCACCAATGATATCTCTTATCAAATGATTATGTTCTTTGATGGGTCTAAGTGTCAATTTGGTGGGGGTGTGGGGGTCATCCTCATCCCTCTGAATGGTGAGCCTATGCCTCTATCATTCAAACTAGATTTTGAATGCACAAACAACATGGCTGAGTATGAAGCTTTAGTCTTAGGGCTTCAAATAGATATTTTCTTGGGCATCAAAATGATAAACATCTTTGATGACTCTTAACTAGTGGCAAACTAGGTTAATGGTTCTTACCTCTGTAAAAACAAAATTCTTAAATGATATAAGTATCATGTAGAAACACTACTAGAATCATTCAATTCTTATCTCTTGTAAATTATTCCTTGCTCTACAAAAAAGTTTTTAGACACGATGGCTTCTCTTGCCTCACATATCCCATCTTTGACCTCTTCCTTACAAATTCATGTCACTGTACATCACTTGACATTGCCCTCTTATGTGTTGACTAACATCTTTTTTGTGGGTAATGTTACATGCAACCAACATGACTTATGGTACAAATAAATCATAGAGTACTTCTCTTTTCTATTACCCCCTCTGATCCTTTCTAGTAATGGGAGATGAGCCTTCAATAAAAGTGTTACTCATTACACTATGCTAGGGGGACTTCTCTACAAATGAGGCTTTGATGGCCCCCTCCTTAGATGCCTCACTAGGGTTGAAATACCTTTCGCCATCAAAGCAGTCCATGATGGGATTTGTGGTGGACATTTTAGTGGTAACACAGTTTCCAAGCATCTTCTTTGACTCAGCTATTATTGGTCAACTATCCATCAAGACTGTAGTGATTACGTTAGGCATTATGTCAAATTCCAACAACATGCTAACCTACTTCATGTTCTAAGTCATGATTTGTAGGTCACTAGAGACCTCTAGCCCTTCTCTGAATGGGGTTTAGACCTAGTGAATGAGATAAACCCTCATTCATCTCTTTGACACCGTTACATCATCACAACTATGAAATATTTCACCAAGTGGGTGGAAGCCATTCTTCTTATCTCTATGAAGGCTGTCAAGATTATTGACTTCATCAACCAACATATCATATGACATTATGGCATCCCCCATAAGATCATTACTGAAAATGGTAAATATTTCAAAAACCAGACTATCCAAAATATCTATGATGCTTTTGGAATCAAATTAAGCTTCTCATCGCCATACTATCCACAAGCAAATGGAAAAGCAGAAGCTTCTAAAAGACCCTGACCAAAATCCTCATGAAGGTAGTTAGTGATGTAGGTAAAGATTGGCATACCCACATTCCCTTCACTTTATGGGATTATCACACTAGCATTCTAACCCCTATGGGTGCTACACCTTTCTCTTTGGTCTATGGGACAGAAGTTATCTTGCCTCATGAAGTCCAGATTCCTTCTCTTCATATATATCTACAAGATATGCTCATAAATGATGAGTTCTACCAAGACCACTTGGCTCAACTTGAGCTTCTTGATGAGTGACATTTTGTGGCTCTCGATCACCTCTTTGTCTATCAAGAGCGTATCAAATGTGCATATAACAAACACCTCAAAGAGTTAGATTTCAATATCAAAGATCTTGTTTTAAAATAAAACCAACATGTGACCAATATGGAGAAAATTAAATAGGCAAGTTTACTACTAATTGGCTTGGACCCTATATCATAACTCATAAATATGGCTCAAGAACTTATCACTTATCTTCTATCGAAGGTAGGCTAGAACCTAAACCTTTAAATGCTTTGCATTTGCAACCATTCTTTTGTTAATCAAGTGATGCTTCCCTTTGTGTCTAACTTGAGATCATCCCTTGAAAAACCCTATCATTCACTCCTATTCCTCTTAAACCCTTATTCCTCTATGCTTAGTTAACCTTCTAAGTGTTATGGTCTTTGCCCTTCTACAAGCAAACCTCTTAGCCTCTATAGTCTTGTCCATGATTAAATAAAAAAAACAAAAGAAGAAAGGAATATACATGGGATGCATAGTCAAATTATTATCTCTCAGGTCATGATTTTCAACGTAAACTACTCCCTTGAAGGACACCTACGTAACCTCCCATTACTATTGTAAATAGATTGTTCCCTTGAAGGATAGCTATTCAAAACAAAAAAAAAAAACAATAACACAACAAACTTGGACCACTCCCTTGAAGGATGGCTAAGCTAAACTCTATTGTCAAATGACAATAATGACTTTGAAGCTTCCCACATTGATTAGCTTCACATGACCACAAAGCACCAACAAACATCCCAATGAAGGCTTCCCGCATTGATTAGTCTTCACAAAAAAAAAAAAAAAAAACTTTAGTCATAGACTTGTCTATAGTTGCTTTTGAGTTACCTTCAGAAGGGGCATACCATCCCCACTAGAAGGTTATGCTAACCACCAAACACACTAAATACATTTACCCCTATTTCCCTCCTTCATAATCAAGGGATTTAAGCTCACTTGATACAAGGGAGTATAACACTTCTCTACCAAGCTAATGGTCACTAAAGCAAAGCATGGCGTAGGTTCATCTGCATGAGCCTATTTTATGTTGTGATCTTGGTCTTTGCCAATATATGAGCATTGCACCTCTTTTCTCCAATATCAATCACGTGTTGATTTTTCTTTTGTGATGACATCTCAAAGCAAAAAACTTGCCTATCTACCAAACTTTCTTGATTCTTAAAGTTATGCTTTTATTTGTCTCAATAAACGATACCTCACAACACCCACAAAACATCATAATGTATGACAAATGCATTATTCAACTATCCATAATCATATAAAAACTAACCAACATTGCTAATTAATCCATTTCATATCATCGCATGTGAAATACCTCAATACATGCAACCATAGTTTCTTTAAACAATAATACATATGGAAACTATTAAATCTACCCCATTTATTTTAAGAATACACCATCACATAATATGGAATTTTTTTGAAATAAATGCACAACCATAATCTTTCTAAATAAAAATACATAGGGATATTATCACACTTACACCATTTATTTTAAGCATACACCATCATATAATATGGAAAAATGCTGAAATAAATGCACAACCATAGTTTCTCTAAACAACAATACATAGGGAAACTATTAAATCTATCTCATTTATTTTAAGCATACACCTCACATAATATGGAAAAATGCTAAAATAAATACATACACAACTCATCTCATGTATACACCATACCAAATATGTAAAAATAGTAAGGTGAGGTTAACCAAACAACTATGCATGTACCATCATGACATATGGAAGTGCTTGTCTAACATACTAACATGCTACCATCACATTCTACATCATAATATCCACAATATCATAATCATTAAAACATAATCATCATCATAAGATAAACACATATCAATAAATAACACAAACCCATATATATATATATATATATATATATATATATATATATATATATATATATATATATATATATAGACACACTGAATATCGATACACATCAATGTCTTATGTCAAGTATCATCAAAACTCTCAAAATATACTGATGCAGGAGCATTTATCATTTCCCTCCATTTGTTTAGTTTTAAATTTTTTAAATTTGGCTAAGTATCTTTAGGTAGGAAATCGAGTCTGTTGGGTGAGATTTTATGTGGTTTGTATTTTCTTATGTTTAGGACAGTTGTTTTGTGCATTCTGGGAGGTTGTTATGTGACGCCCAGGATAGAATTAAGCATCTAAGTTGAGAAATATAGTTTGATATAGGGGATTTGTGTGTAAAATAGGGGAGGTGTATGTTAAAAAAATTGAATGCAGGGGTGCAATAAAAGAGTGACCTGCAATTCGCAGACAAACACATATATATTTCTCCTTGTTCTATTTAATAAAATGCGTGTCTCTTTGAGAAGAATTGTATGTTGTTAGCTGTTATTTGGTCTGTGACCAATTGATGCGCCTACTACTGAGACGTAGTTTCCTGTTGGTCATATATTACTGCTGAGTCATAGTTTTCTTTTCAACGCATATATGTTATGTTGGGCGTTTTAATGAGTTGAAAGTCAAACAATGATGGGTCTATCGTGGAAATGTGAATTTTGGTCTTGCAACACATATCTAAATGCTGGGCATTTCAATGTGAAAAGTTAAGTGATGGTCTTAACTTAGTTCAGCCGCTATTCCCAAAGATGCGTGCAGTCAGACCTTCCAAAGTTGTGCTCAGAGTGAAGGAATACTGTCTAGCCAGAAGAGGACACCAGGTAAGCTGCCAACCATCATGACTCATGGAGATATGAATCTTCATACTTTTATTTAGCATTACACCCATAGAGTTTATTCAAATAATTTAAAAGATTCAAATTTTCCCTTTAAATCAAAAACAAATGCTATGTTGTCCAAAGAAGAGGAATCCAGTTGATTAATATTTTGTCAAAAACATATAATACATGCCCTGTTGTTAGATGGAGGTCTAGCACTATTAGAAAGCACAAGATTTTGTCATTTATTTTTCTAAAAATAGAGTTTAGTCCTGTATGCTAGAGGTTAGTTGCATCATTTGGTATTAGAGCACAAAGGATTGTGCACAATCTAAAGATCCAAGAGAAGAAGAAGCAAGATGGCCATGAGAATTAGGAATAGAGGTAGAGCTGGAGGAAGGAGACCTAGAGGACAGGTTTCACTGGCAGAAGAGATTAGGAACCTGACAGCTAGGCTACAAGACCTAGAGATGGCTCAAAGAAGAGGCACTGACATGGGTGAAGTCAGTGATAGAGAAGAGCAGCCACCAGAAGTTGAATTGGTGGTGGAAGAAGAAACAACTAAAGATAGGTTGATTAGAGCCATTATGAAGGTGAACACAAAGCCAAAAATGGAAGTTCCAATGTATGAAGGTAATTTGAATGTGGAAGAATTAATTGATTGGATTAATGCATTAGACAAATATTTTGAGTATGAAGGAATTGAAGAAGATGATAAGAAAGTCAGGTATGCCATGACAAGGCTAAAGAGCCATGCATCCCTGTGGCGGGATGGAGTGCAAGAAGAAAGGAGGAAAGGGAAGCCAAAGATCAGAAGCTGGGATAGAATGGTAGCAAAAATGAAAGGTAAGTTTATGCCTAAATATTATCAAGCCAATCTTTTTAAGCAATTACAAAATTTGAAGCAAAAAAGAAATATCTGTGAAGGAATACACTGAAGAGTTTTATAGCTTGACTATAAGATCAGGTCATATTGAGGATGACACAGAGAGGGTAGCCAGATACACCAATGGTTTAAAATTTTCTATTCAAGATGAGATTAGTCTTCTCATTCCTAAGACAGTTGAGGAGGCATATCAATTTGCCTTGAAAGCTGAAGAGAAAATTGCAAGAAAACAAACATCCTTCTCAAGAGGAAGGGGCAGATCCAACAGAGGTAAAGGATTTCAAGGAGGTAGAAGATAGCTGCAAACATCTCAAGAAGAGGCCAGCAGCTCACAAAGTTCAAGAGGCAGCTATACACCAAGAGGAAGAAGGCCATACCAAGGATATCAAAGAGGAAGAGGAAGATTCATGGGCAAATGCTTTAAGTGCAACAAGTATGCAGGACACAGGGCATATGAGTGTCTAGAGAACCTTTCTACCAGCCATGAGAAGGGTGTACATGTGACCCAAGGTGAAGAAAAAAATGATGAAGTTGCAGCAGCTTATGAAGATACCCCAGAAGAAGGTGAGTCTCTTTTGATGAAAAGAATTTTGTTAAAGCCAAATAAAGAAGTTGTAGAACCACCTCAAAGGAAAAATTTATTTAGAACCATATGTAAAAGTAAGGGGAAATGCTGCAAGGTCATCATAGACAGCGGGAGTACTGACAATCTTGTGTCAACTGAGATGGTGGAGAAACTAGGCTTGAAGAAGGAGGTACATCCTACACCTTATCAAGTCTCTTGGCTACAAAAAGGACACAAACTCCTAGTAAGTGAACAATGTAAAGTAGATATTCAGATAGGAACATATAAAGATAAGATTTTATGTGATATCATGCCCATGGATGTATGTCACATCTTGCTTGGAAGGCCTTGGCAGTTTGACAAGAAGGCCATACATGATGGAAGGCAGAATACATATATGTTTGAAAAGGATGGGATCAAGCATACACTCACACCATTGAAAGAAGAGGCTGCTGCTATTGTTGGATAGAATACCAAAGTATTGATAGTGAGTGGTAAAGAGTTCCTACATCAAATAAAGAAGGAAAAGGTAAACTTTGTTGTGATTGGTAAGCCAAGGAGTGTAGTCACTAGTACTAAGTTGATTGATTTGCCTTTAGAGATTCAAGATATGTTGAATGAGTACATTGACATTATGGTAGATGTTTTACCTAATTAATTACCACCATTGAGAAGCATTAGCCATCACATAGACTTGATTCCAGGAGCAAATCTTCCAAACAAGGCTGCTTACAGGTTGACACCAAAGGAAAATGAAGAGATCAAGCACCAAGTTCAAGAATTGTTAGACAAAGATTGGTAAGAGAGAGTTTAAGTCCTTGTGCTGTCCCCACAGTGTTGAGTCCTAAGAAGGATGGGAATTGGAGAATGTGTATAGACTCCAGAGCAATCAACAAGATTACTATCAGGTATAGATTTCCATTGCCTAGAATTGATGATTTACTTGATTGTTTGAGTGGAGCTACATATTTCTCTAAGATAGACTTGAAAAGTGGTTACCATCAGATTAGGATAAGAGAAGGGGATGAATGGAAAATAGCCTTCAAGACTAATGATGGACTCTATGAGTGGTTAGTTATGCCATTTGGACTAACCAATGCACCAAGCACCTTCATGAGGCTAATGAATGAAGTGCTGAAGGAGTTCACTGGTAAGTTTGTGATAGTATATTTGGATGATATTTTGGTGTTTAGTCAAACTAAGGAAGATCATTTGAAACATTTGAGGATGGTATTGAGTAAGCTACATGAGGAGAAATTACTAATCAATGTTAAAAAGTGCAGTTTTCTGAAAACTGAGTTGATATATTTGGGGTTTGTGATTTCAAAATAAATATTGAAGATGGATAAGGAAAAGATTAAGGCTATAATTGAATGGCCTACACCCAGGAGCACATATGAGGTAAGAAGCTTTCACGGTTTGGCTAGCTTCTATAAGAAAGTCATAAGAAATTTTAGTGGAATTGTTGCTCCAATGATAGATACAATCAAGGGTGATAAAAGAAGTTTTTGTTGGACTGAGGCTGCTGATAAGAGTTTCAGATTATTGAAAAGGAAGGTAACTGAAGAACCAATCTTAACCTTGCCTGATTTTAATAAGCTTTTCAAGTAGAATGTGATGCTAGTGGAACTGCAATAGGTGATGTTTTAAGCCAAGATGGGAAGCCTATAGCATAATTTAGTGAGAAGTTAAGTGATGCTAAAAAGAAATACTTAGCTTATGATCAAGAATTATATGCTCTTGTACAAGCTTTGAAGAAATGGAGGCACTATCTTTTGCCTAAAGAATTTGTTTTGTTCACTGACAATTATGCTTTACAGTTCATTAGCAATCAGAATAAGTTGAATCAAAAGCATGTCAAATGGATTGAATTTTTACAAATTTTCACATTCACTATTAAGCATAAGAAAGGACAATCTAACAAGGTTGCAGATGCTCTAAGCAGCAGAAATCTGATCATGCAGGTGTCTCAAGTAAGTATTTTGGGATTTGAAGATTTGAAGGAACTATATAAGGAAGATCCAGACTTCAAGGAATCATATGAAGCTTGCATGAATCTAGTGGGGGTTGATAGAAGTCCTTGGATAGATTTCATGGTCCAAAAGGGTCTGTTGTTCAGAGGTAGCTAGCTTTGCATTCCCAAGAGTTCCATGAGAGAGAATTTGTTGAAGGAAAAGCATAGTGGCAGCTTATCAGGACATTTTGGGTAGAATAAGACATTAGCACAATTGAGTGCTCATTACTATTGGCCAGGTATGGGTACTGATGTCAAGAAATTTGTTGAAAGATGTAAAACATGCTAATATGCCAAGGGAAGCAGTCAAAACACAGGTTTGTACCAGCCACTACCCATTCCAAATAGGCCTTGGGATTCAATAAGCATGGATTTTGTACTTGGTTTGCCAAGAAATCAAAAAGGCCATGATTCTATATTTGTTGTGGTAGATAGGTTTTCAAATATGGCTCATTTTATTCCATGCACAAAAACAAGTGATGCTACTCACATAGTTAATCTATTCTTTCAAGATGTTGTTAGATTGCATGGATTGCCTAGAAGCATTGTTTCTGACAGGGATACCAAATTTGTTGGACACTTTTGGAATACCTTATGGAAGAAATTGGGAACACAATTGAGTTTTAGTTCAGCCTATCATCCCCAAACTGATGGCCAAATAGAGGTTGTCAATAGGAGCTTGGGCAACATCCTGAGAAGCCTGGTAAGTATGCATCCAAAATAATGGGATCTTGCACTTGCACAAGCTGAATTTGCCTATAATGATTCTCCTAATAGAAGTACAGGATTGAGTCCATTTCAAATTATGTATGGAATGCATCCAAGAGGTGTGTATGAGTTAAGAAATCTAAGAAGCATGGAGACAAGGAGTGCTGATGCAGAAGAATTTGCCAATGCCATGCAAAATTTGCATGAACAGGTAAAGAAGAAACTTGAAGAAAACACCATCAAGTACAAGCTAAGGGCATATCAAAAGAAAAGAGAGGTTAGTTTTAGTATTGAAGACTTTTTTCTTGTTCATCTCAGAAAAGAGAGGTTTCCAAAAAGAGAATACAACAAGCTGAAGGTAAAGAAAATAGGACCATGCAAGGTAATAAGGAAGTTTTCAAATAATGCATATGAAATAGAATTGCCAAAGGGGATTGGAATCTCTCCAATCTTTAATGTTGTAGATCTATATCCATATAAAGATGAAGGACAACCAGCCAAAGAAACTGAAACAGGGGTAGATGAAGTTATCCAATGGGAGCAGCAACTACCAAAGGAAGTGCCAAAGGAGATTGAGAGAATTTTAGACAAGAAAGTGGTTAAAAATACAAGGAACAAAGAATATATCCAGTATGTAACTAAGTGGAAGAATCTACCAGCTGAAGATGCAACATGGTTGACTGCAAATGACATCCTTAAGCTGGGCACAAGCATAGAAAAATTGATGCAGAAAAACAAGTGAAGAATACTTCTTCTGCTCCTTGGAAGAATGATGCAGGAGCATTTATCATTTCCCTCCATTTGTTTAGTTTTAAATTTTTTAAATTTGGCTAAGTATCTTTAGGTAGGAAATCGAGTCTGTTGGGTGAGATTTTATGTGGTTTGTATTTTCTTATGTTAGGAGAGCTGTTTTGTGCATTCTGGGAGGTTGTTATGTGACGCCCAGGATAGAATTAAGCATCTAAGTTGAGAAATACAGTTTGATATAGGGGATTTGTGTGTAAAATAGGGGAGGTGTATGTTAAAAAAATTGAATGCAGGGGTACAGTAGAAGAGTGACCTGCAATTCACAGACAAACACATATATATTTCTCCTTGTTCTATTTAATAAAATGCGTGTCTCTTTGAGAAGAATTGTATGCTGTTAGCTATTGTTTGGTCTATGACCAATCGATGCACCTACTGCTGAGACGTAGTTTCCTGTTGGTCACATATTAATGCTGAGCCATAGTTTTCTTTATAATGCATATATGTTATGCTAGGCATTTTAATGAGTTGAAATTCAAACAATGATGGGTCTGCCATGGAAATGTGAATTTTGGTCTTGCAATGCATATCTAAATGCTGGGCATTTCAATGTGAAAAGTTAAGTGATGGTCTTAATTTGGTTCAACTGTTATTCCCAAAGATGCATGCAATCAGACCTTCCAAAGTTGTGCTCAAAGTGAAGGAATACTGTCCAGCCAGAAGAGGATGCTAGGTAAGCCGCCAGCCATCATGACTCATGGATATATGAATCTTCATAGTTTTATTTAGCATTACACCCATAGAGTTTATTTAGATAAGTCAAAAGATTCAAATTTTCCCTTTAAATAAAAAACAAATGCTGTGCTATCCAAAGAAGAGGAATCCAGTTGATTAATATTTTGTCAAAAACATATAATACATGCCCTATTGTTAGATGGAGGTCTGGCACTATTAGAAAGCACAAGATGTTGTCATTTATTTTTCTGAAAATAGAGTTTAGTCCTGTATGCTAGAGGTCAGTTGCATCATATACATCTTGCATCTTCATCTCGCAAGCTAGTGTGTATACAATATCTATCAAAATCAAAAATGATATATCACTCTCTAAAGGCTCATGGTTGTGGTCATGGTCATGAGGTGGTTGTATCCCCACCACCCTCTGCATGTCTATGTCTACATGAGCTAGATATTATGAATGTGCATGTCTCATATCTCTCCTGCTCCTTTGCCTTTGCATACTATGGGATCTAAGGATATTACCAGATCACCCACTCATAATATACAATCTCATCTAGAGTTGTATTGTACCTTGATAGAGGTACAGTGTGTGGTGGGCCCATAAATCCCACTATCGACACCTGTGGTGAAACATGTAGAAGCCACTATGGTAGTGGTGGTGGTGGTAGTGCAGCTTTTCCTACTGCTCTTAGTGCATCCCTCTTTGTTATCAAAACTATGACTTGCCCCTATAAGGTCCCAACCTACCCTATCAAAGTGGCAACCTATCCCTATAGTGCAGTCACCTACCTTTGTAATACCATCACATGTGCCTATGATGTATCCCTATTCGCATGGCTGCATCCCTCTCTCTCATCATACTTTGAAGATCTGGCGTTGGCCTCCTCTACACCATGGGATGTACACCTACCCACCATGCTAGATACTTTATTGTGCACCCAAGGTTTATAATACTAGATCCCCCTAGTAACTCCTCAAAATCGAGCCCCTCTATCTCCTTTGGTAAAGGGAGGGGCACCTCAATATCATCTCTCTTATATTGTGGGAAGGGAGGATGCATGTCCTATAGTAAACCAAAATATCTCCTAACTCGTGCCATGGGTATCATTTCAAGCTTTCCCTCTCATCTCCCCCACACCCAAATGGTGCTCTATAGTCCCATGAGCTCCTCAACCTACCCTTTGAATGAAGGGTATATCAGATATGGTCTCTAGATGATATCTATGGGGATCAACCCATCCAACATCCACCTATAATAGTTAATGTCTCTAAATAAACCATCCACATGAGTCTATGTCATGCTTTCCCTCTAGTTCCTGAACCTAGTTCTATAACCTACCATAACCATGAGAGGTAGCCCTAACATGCATGTCACAATAATATGCTCATATGCCTAGTAATGCAATAAGTTCTCGATGCACAAGCTATAACATCACCTCAGTATAATACCCCATAAAACTTTATAAACCTATGTAAGGAATGTAGGTCCCCATGTAAAAACTATCCTCTACTCAATCATCTGTGTTAAAACCCATGTCAGTGATATCAATAATCTCCCCCCATCTGCATTTGGCAATGCATACATTGTGATGTTGATCATCATCAAGATCATCAGTCAGTGTTGCTCTTTATTAGTAGAATATAATGGCCCATACGTGAAGCTGGTATAATGGTGAGTCACCTCACTCACATGCTCACCAAATAGGGTGGCCATGATGATGTCATGGTCCTCTCTAGATCTAGAAAATAGCTCTTCACCCTAGAATGGAAACCACAAGATCTTTTGCATGTCCTCTAGTGTCACTATCATATCTCTCATTGGTAAGTGGAAGGTGTTGGTGGTATGATCCCACCACTCTATCAAGGTGACCATTAGACCCACATCTCAAGCAACTTGATAGTATCATCGCACTCTACCAAGCCCAACAACTGACATGTGCTCCCACTCATCCTCATTAATGTCCCTCCTCATCCTCATCATTAGTGTAGGAAGGCGATCCCACAATGTTAGCTCCTGTCTAGCCTACAACCACACAAATGAACATTAATTTATCAAATGATAAATCTCACCATCAAACTACTCATACAAACCCAACTACATCTAGTTTAGTTAGAACTACATTAGGCCTAAAGTTTCTTTTGGATTTATCTATCTAGGAAACTATGTAGGCAATATCCACTCACTTAGTGCAGTTGGAGTCAGCTCAATCATTTTCCCCAACCCAACCAATACCCCAACCCATCAACCATGTATACCCTTTTCACATTGACAATGGTCAATTTTATAATTTGACCTCTTTACATGATTTGCGATGACTTTGTGTGGCCTTTTGACCATAATTGCCCAATTTTTCCTAGGTGACCCTTTTTAATCTTTGCACTACCTTGTGCATACCACAACCCATTATGTTGTTTCATGGGAGCACTTCCTAAAACTAGATACCCACTAACAACATCAACTATGTCTAGATGGCTTGATCAACCTAACCTGATCAGATTCACTTAATGTTGTGGACTAGTTACACTATCTTGTCCTTCTTCACCTTAAGTATGTTTTTAACCCACCTTGGTAAATTTGGTCCTCGTGCAATCTGGACCATTACTCTTAGTCATATTTTTTGTATAGGGTCACATTTTATACATGACCCACTCATAGTGACTTCCATTCTCACCCTTTTTCCCTTTCCCTTTGGGATAACTACATTGGTCTGAGGCCCTAATTAGGGGCTATGTAGGTAGCACTCAGTCAACATGAGGACTTCTAAGGCTAGCTCAACTGTCTACCCATTCAAACCTACTTCACCAACTAGCCCTACACATCCCTAAAATTAACTTTTTAGGTCATATAATGATCGATGTCAATTTTATAGTAAGCAACATCAGTCTTAATCCCACTTATTGCAGTACTAATATCAGCCAACATCAGTAGGGTCCATCAGCATCGATGACTAGTTTGGCCCTGGGGTCAAATGATCGGCACCCCACCATTTTTGGGTTTCTCAAAAACCTACCCTAAAACCACCTCCTACCTACCCAAACTCATATAAACATCACTAAAAACTACCCTATGCAACCTAACCTACCCTACCCTACCCCATTTACCCACATTTGGTGTTTTAATAAAAAAATTACAATTTGAAAACAAAACATAAATTCACACAAATGCAACCCAACCTACCTCATCTCTCCATCTCCTGTGAGGTGGTATGACTAGCACCTATAGTGAAGCACCTCCTGATGGTCCTAATCCCACTTAGACCATCTCTATTCACAAGATACTTGGTCCACTATGGCCCACTGAGTGCTCAGTTAATATCCACCACTCTCCAACTCTCCTCAACCACTCTTTACTCACCAACTTAGCATAAAGACAAGAATATGGATGTCTTTTTTGCAACAAGGTTCCAAAGCTCTCAGTTTATAGAAGTCAAAAATTGCAAATGAATTTTGTTGGGCTACCAAACCCTTTTTGTCAGGTTTGGTTGCCCATCGACATTAGTAATCTTTCCCTAGGCCACCGTTTTCAATCACATGTAAACTAACATCGGTAGGACTTACATATGTTGGTAGCATTCAATTAGGGTTTTTCACCATTTGTACTCCTTTATGCTTGTTTAAACCCATTACTTATCTCTTTTCAATCTACTAGTATGCCCATAGGGCATCATGGAGATCATGTATATCTCCAACCTATGGCCATAACCCTTGGAGATCACTTAATTCTCCCACACAACCAATGACTCAACCAAAGGATAACCAATATCTCCTACCCTTACCAATCTCTTTATGCCTGACTTGCATTAGATGTGTTGACTACTTATGCTACCTCACTATAGTTGTCTATTTTAGACAACCATTTTTATCAGGTGTTTCAAGTCTTGCATTTGCTCATCTTGTCCCCTACAACCTTTTATGTTTACCAGGAGAACTTCCTACCTCATATACCTAAAACACATCAACCATTGGAACTATAACTTTGATTGTTTTAACCCCATTTGCTATCACTAACAAGTTTTGGCTAGTTATTGTGATCTAATTACTCCTCAGCTTTTTCCATTATGCCAACTATGACTAGTAGTAGTTTACACACAAGCACAATTGTTGTCATGTCCTCACTTCACATCCAACCTACCCACTCACTACGTTTCAAACTAGTAAATGATTATGGCTTCACCTCCATTAGTTCTCTATTTGAGGGGGGAACACCTCTCTACATCTCAGGATAACCAAACCTATAACTCAACCAATCTCTTGTTTTTGTTTTGTAGCTTGTTTAAAGCTACACAATAAAAAGGGGCAAATGTAGACACCAAAATAGTGTCACTCACTTATGTGATCACTTTTGTCACAATCCCCCCCCCCAAATCCATAATACCTAATCACTTACACCCCCTCTTTCCATTTAACTAATTTAAAACTACTTAATTAAATTGATTAAAAGACCTTGACACCTCACGCCAAAACCAATTCCAAGACCCTTGAGTCACCATGGGACTAAGTCTCCTAGGCCTAACCACTTTTGACTTTGTCTCACCTCATCTCCAACCTCCTAAAAAACTTCTCAAATTATAAACTTGCCTCTTGACCATTTTATAACAAACTTCACACTTAGCAGGAAGAAGAAATGGAAAAGGGCCAAAAATAGCCCTTTTACCTATTCTTTTGCCACCGATGTCGGTCAAACCATGGTCGATGTTGGCAGGCTCATCGATGTTAATTACATAATAAAGTTTACAACTTGGCCTCTAGGTCGATCATAACTTCTATTCTCATCAGATGATAATCATTCTCAAGAGCAACATCAATCACACAATCAGAAGAATGATCATTTAGTGCATCTTGGCTTACTATTACTCTGTAGAAATCAATCCAAGATCAGGAACCAACAACACACGCTTGTTTCTCTATATAATCATTGGTCTGGAAAGCCTCATTGGAGCCATCCTCTTAGCACTCACTGATCAATCACCTTACCAACTAAGTACCTATTGTGTCTTGTAAGTCTAAAATTAGTTGTCTTATATTACTTCACATAGACTATTTATTATTTTGCAGATTCTGATCCAACCCCTGTAAAGGAGTTATAAAGCTTCTCTACTTATTTTCCTCTACTCCAGCACACCAAACCTCTAACTAGACCTACCTAAACAATACTCTCTCTCTCACAACACTCTCCCCACCTCTCAGACCTGACCAAACCCATTTCTCAAACCCAGAAAACATTCTGCAAGTTCTTAGGATAGCATTGCCCCTATCGACATCGGTTGCCTAACCAACATCGGTCATACCCTTTACTAACCTCAACAGCGTAACTGACATCGAAAACTATGGTTTTTTAGTATTCTTTATAAAACTTTCCCAAATAACCTCCAAAAGGCCAATTGTACATAACACTTACACTTTGTTACTCTACTACGCTCAGGCTACAAACAACGGTAACATATTTCTCTTTTACTCTCTTTCTACTATTTATTACTTGGTTTGGTTTCTAAAAAGTGGACTATCATCCCTAAGGAAGTTTAACACTTCTTGGAATAAGTGAGTAGCTTGGCAGCCCACTCATATATCTACTAAAAAATATTTTATGGTAGTGCTTGCTTACCTGCAGGTAGTCCTCCCTAGCCAAAGAGGAGTACTCACAAAGTCTGGATATGATGCGCAAACCAATCTGGGTTCACTATAATCACTTATCCCTAAACTTTCTCTTTTTTGTTTTCTTCTAAATGTGAGTAGACACAATTTTAGCAAAATAATTAGTACTAAGCAAGATAAAGTGTAGAATATATAGGCCAATGTGAAATTTGATCTGATTTTATTTTTATTAGGGTAAAATGCTTTTGTCAGGTGCTATAAACTAGCATTAGGACACAAATAAGGGTTCAATCCCCACGATAGACAAACACAAAATAGTGAGGAAATCAAGCTTAGGCAACTAGGGGGTCAAAGAATAATATTATGTTTGATTAGGTAGACAAAAAAATTAAAAATGATTCTTAAAAAATAGTTAATGATTTTTTACAAATTTAGAAAAATGTAGATGCACTACATATTTGTGTATATAAGCTAAATTATTATGTTTGATGATGTCAATGACCCAAATTCAAGATTTTTTTAGGGGAGATTGGAAGTGTATGTAACCTATTTATGCCAAAAAGTGGGACACATTATTATAATTTGACACTAGTACAAAATGAAATCTACATCAAGAGAGAAACACCCATACAAAAGGAGATAAACATGGATACAAAAAAATACCTTTCAGCCAAAGAATAATGAAAATAAAACAAACACGTACAAAAGACCAAGAGAAAAAATGACATAATACTTACAATAACAGGACATCCATTCGCTGTGAGCAAGATCCAATCTTCTCTCACATCTAGAAAGGAGGTCCTTCATTATCCATTGAGAACCTTCTCTCACCAATTCCTCTAGCTCTGGTCTGAACCTTTATACCTCTGACCTTCATCCTTTCTTTTTGTAGACACATAAATTAAAATTTAAGTTAAAACAGTGCACTTGTGACCATTCCTTTACACAATTAGTTCTGGACCTATCATAAGGCCCTTTTGATCACTTACGACCACCATGCATATATAAGACTCACTATTCTAAGATAATTGATGACCCCTGAATATAATTATCCATCATGTTATTATCCTTATCCAACATTTAGGCCATGTTAAAAGTTTAGCACCCATGTTTGTCTGTATTGGACAATAATACCCCATTAGACGAGAGCATCACGTTATATTATCCAATCCCACTCTCTTGTTTTCCCACCAAATAATAGCTAATTGGCAAAATTAAAAGTTATGGAAAGGTTTGACTATGTCCCTAATAAGTTTCATTCGAAAGAATTTCAACTATATGAATCTATAAACACATTTCAAACCATTCTACAAGGAGGAGGTTTTCACATTGAAAAACACCAAAATTATAATTGGACATTGAGAGAAAATTCTCTATTTCTTCCAATTCTAATTACACACAACTCTAGTATCCTAGATCTAAAGTCTAGATACATCTCCAAAGTCATAATTCATAGTTAAGGAACTTAATCACACCAATATTTCACTAACATCTAACACATTACACTAGTTATTCACACACCATCGTAGCATCAGAGAACTACATGAAGTTTGATCCCTCTTCAGAGTATTGGTATGCAAGTAATACTCAACAATGGGGTGTTGAGGTCACGCCCAAATTCAACAACTAACCCCTTTTTCTTTCATTAATTTGCATTAGTCTTGACATGTCAAGGAGCTAGGGTTTTGATGTAAAATCAGTCACACATTGGCCTCCATAGCTAATAAAAAGCTTCTATATAGGACACCGAACATATAAAGGAAGGTGAACATAACCTAGAAACCCTATATCTTCACTGTATGTTGGATAAAGATGGCCAAATAGAGGATAGGAGTGCCCTACTCTCTTATCTATCATAGGGAATTGTTTTCTAGGGCTCATTTCATCTACAAATCCAACTTCATAGTCACCAAACCCAACCACCCTACTAGTTTTAGCTCTAAAATCCCTCTACAACATTTTTTTCTAAGTCTATGTTTTCCATTGCACTTTGTTATATTTAGTAAGTTTCTAGATTTAGTTAGTTTCAAATAAGTGAATTATTGATATTGTAATATTGTTCTTACTGATTTTGCATGGTAGTTTGTCACTCAGAGTAATTTACATATTTCCAGGTTTTCCCAAATTTGATAAAACACTTTTTAGTCATAGTGTCCACATTAGGTTTATGCCTCTTAACCGAAGGCCTAGGATGGGATGCATAAGACAAAACATGTTGAATGGAACTCGGCACCACCACTCCATGGTAGAAAATTTATTTAAAGGAGTGGACTTCTAATAAGGAGTAGAAGGATCCCTGGGCAAGGAAGCTAAAGGGGAGGGGACTAAAATTTGGAATAATTTGTTACGCCACCATAAATCTTGGTTAGGAGATCCCTCATACTTCCTCCAAGATTATTGAGAAAAAGATGGAGTATCAGAATGGATCAAAGATGAACACATCATTGCTTGATGACTTAATATATTGCAATGAAACCAACAGAGGGGAAGACCTTCATAGTTGAGAAATTGAGTCCACTTGCCCCGAGAAGAGAATAAAACAGAGTGGAAGATAGGTTTGAAAAGGTTGATAATAGTGCAAACACTCATAAATCTACCTCCCAACCAATTTTTATCAACTGTCACAAAATATGCCACTTTTTTGATTGATAACTTTATATTCTCCTCTTTCCTCGTGATCGATGGAAGATGATACAATTTGATCCAAAGAGGAGATATCAAGATTTTTATCTTAACTGGTCCAAAAGGGGCATCCATGGACTAGGAATAAAAATCCAAAGTTATCAAAGAATCATGGCCCTAATGACTACACAAAATCCCTATGTGAAGAATATTGAAAGACTACCTGAAATAAAACTTAATTAAGAATGCAAAAGGAAGGAACTGCTAAGGAATTCCAAGGAGTCGAGGCCCATTTCGACATATCATATTAAGAGAGATGAGAGCCCACACACTTACCAAACAAGGATTTGTAGCCTAACTCATGCTTCATTTCCTCAATGGAGGCGTCAATTATTTCTAACTCTAGGGTCTCCTTCGAGAAGAGAACCATAACATCTCCAAGTCGAAAAGGAGGAGGATGAGGGTTAGAATAGATAAATCAAGATGAGGGACACCATATTCCAATGTAACAAACTGGGGAGGCTCATAAAATCTATATATACAAACTAAAGAAGGAGCAATATCCATAAGGAGTAGAGATTTGTAGAAATACTCATAATCATGGTAACAATTCCTAATATTTTTGCATTCAACATAAACCCATCTTTTCTCAAACACATTTTTTGTTTAACTGCCAAAAAGGGAAGAAACCATACTAGTAAAGGAGAGAGGTTGGATCAAGTCAAAAGTAAGGGATCTATTATTAGAGGTCGTTGCCTATCATGAGATCCAAAAATACCTTAATAAAACTTACATAAATGCCCTCATCATTACCATTGACTAAAAAATCCTTAGGACCCTCAAACAAGACATAGACATTGCTCATCTCCTTGATCTCTTTTGGGTTCAAGAATCCTGTATATAGCCCTGACACTCTGTTAGACAATGATCTGGAACCCTCCACCTCTCTATTACTAGAAAGCTTGGGATTAAATACCACTTGCACAAAAGGCTCTTCCATCTTTGTCAACCCTCCTCTGTCTAAAACAACTGTGTCCTTAAACCCTTCAAACTCAAAAATGGGATTGGATGTTGAAGACCCAGAGTAGACATCAAGATAACCATTAAGATTCGAGTAGGCAAGATTTATAAGTTTGAATTTAGATTTCCCCTTGTTCTTCTATTCCATTTCATCAAGGAAAAATCCTGACAGACATGTTCGTGTCGAAAAACATTATTCCTTTATTGAACCTAAATTTTGAAATTAACATTTCCTACTTATAAAGTAATATAAAATTCATTGACAATGAAATTTTTAATTACTTATAAATCAATATAAAATTTGCGTTGATTAGGAGTTTTTAAGAGAGTTCTAGAGAATTCACTCTACTAGGGTTTTTTCATGGTTTGTGTCCATCTATTTGTATTTTTGGCCCCTTTGTGTCACATTACAAAGCCTGCAAGATTTATTAGGGATGTAGTGCATTAACTTTTCTCGACATGTTTCCCTTTGGGTGGGAAATCCCTATATGTATGTATTCTCTATGCTCTACCTCATCTATTGATGTTGGAGACAGAGCTAATGGTGCCCAAACGAACTCATAAGTTTGTTCTAAAAGTTTATGACGAGGTAATCCTTCTGTCCCCCTCCCTTCCAAAGGTAAGTATCCTTGTTTTTTATATTGAAAAATGTTGTAACTGGTATGAAAATTGTTCTATTATTGCTTATTTTTTTGGCCACATAGCCTTAGAGGATTACCTCTATTATTGACTCTGCAACCATTGGGAGCCACTAGGGGTCCATGTCTCTAGAATCTAACCTTACCAAAGGTTTTTTTGTTTACCTTTAAGGAGACATATGAAACTTAGATAATAATAATGAAGTCTACTATTTGGTTCTTTCGCAACCATCTTATGATTTTGTCTGCCTGGTCCCAAGACTTTAAGGTTTCAGACAATGTCACTCTTCATGTCCTTGTCTAGGTTAAATTTCTTAGTTTTCCAGTTCACCTTTGGGATTTTATCCTGCAAATCATCAGTCCCATAGGATGAGTGGTTTTGATTGAACTAGATAATTAGTTCTCCCCCTCCCTAATAAGTAGGTCTATGTGGAGGTTGACCTATACAAAGAGCTGAAGGACTTAATTAAAATCTAGGTTGGAAAAACCTAGTGGTCACAAAAGGTTATTTATTTCAACCTTCCCAACACTTGTTTATGATGTCAGGCCTCATACCACCAAATCAAGGATTGTCCTTTCATGGTTCATCCCAAGCCTCCTCACGCCCCCTAAGTCTGAGAATCCAAAACCAAAAGACCAAGGTGATGGTTGGACCACAATTCCCCTAAAATGGGTGTTGGTACCTAAGCTGCAAAGCATGCCTCAGCTACCACCTCAAGAGGATTATCCTCCACATATCACACCCTCTTAGGGGACCTCCTTCTCACCCCCTTCCATCCTAGCTACTCATAACCCTCAAAGCATTTCTTTGGCCTCTCATAATTTGAAGATGCCTCTAGATGAGGTTCACTCGACCAGTAGTTCATTCTCCTGATAGTATCGTAACCCACCTCACGGGTGTGTTGACTCTCCTCAGGTGGTGAAAGATGCTTAACACCACTACATTGTATGCAAAAAAATTTATTGCTCTCACCAGCACAATAGATTTGTAGCATTGGCAAATTTTTGGGATGGGCAAGGGTAGCTTCAAATGGATGAATCCTTCTCATCAATGTCTTATCATGGAATGTAAGGGGTCTTAAAGAGTCTACCCATAAATACTGTGTGTGAGTTACATGTCAAAAAATTAGTTTTACAAGCATTTTATATCTACAATAAGTTAATATATCTAGTTTTCTCTGCCAGATGACTCTATGAAGTATTTGGTTAGATGCCACCTAGGTCACCACCTTACATGAGGCAGGACGTAGTGGCACATGTATATTAGTTACTTCTAAAGTCTTATCTAGAATTATTGCCACAGGGGAAGACTCATCACATCAAATAGTCTAGATTATTCTTGACATTGATAGCCAACCTTTTGGAACCCTTAACATCTATACTCCTAATGACAGCCCTAATTGCTCCTTGGTCTAATGATCTTTGGCAGATGGGTTACCTCTTACCATGTGGCTAGTGTGTGGTGACTTTAATATGATTGAACACACCCAAGATAGCTACGTCCTTCCCCATGTGTTAGTGTGTTGGAAAGCATGAATTTGGTACTATTTCAATAATAAATGGGGGATGACAGAACCTCTCCTCCAAAGGCAAACATTTAATCCTACATCTTGGTTTACGTGGTCCAACTAAAAAACTTGGGATCACTGCATGCTCAAATGTCTAGACTACTTTATGTTGTTAGAGAAAAATATTTTTTCTTTTTCCATCATTGATGGATAGGTTGTCAACGTCCACTCAGATATTATCTTATCAGACTATCCACCCATCTTCTGCAAATTGGAATGGACCTTTGGGAAGTATAAGGTGCCACATAATCAATTATTTCTCAACATGTCTATGTTGAATCATGATGGCACCATTCAAATCATCCATTGCATCTATGACCTATCCCTATGATCGCCATATCAATAGTTGGATTAAGTGGTAGAATAAATACATTCTTCGTACCACCCCCTTCCTCCACCATCATGGTAAATATGTTGGCTGGATTTGCAAGCACTCAAAGGAGGTAACAATCCAAGAGTTCAAATGGGTCTCCCCCTCCCTTAAGATGAATCCTTTTAATATTTAGCTTCAAAGGATGATTGGTTCCCTCAAACACTACCTTAAGGTGGCGGATAGTCATGCATCCAGAGGTACCCAGCTCCACAATCGGTTACATTAGCCCAAAATTGGTGATATAGCCTCTAATTTTTTTTTCAAAGCACTGAAAGCCAAACAAGTCTATGGGAAATTTATAAGCATACAAGTAGCTCAATCTCGTTTCATCATTTAGGCTTGTATCTCCTCAAAAAATTTGGAGCATTACTAGCAGGTTTTCCATGCCCAACCCTTTACAACTGAGAGGTCTTGCATTCTTCAAGATTGCCTCGATGTGGTGTCTTGCCTCGATGTGGTGTCTTACATTCTTTGTACCACCTCCTTCCTCCACCATCATGGTAAATATGTTGGCTCGGTTCAAGGGACATTTTTGAAGGCCAAAGGGTCACCTTCCCTTTGAGAAGGTGACATAGACAGAGAAAGAATGTTCGCAGAGGGCCAAGGAAGATAAGCCGTAAAAGAAGCCATATGGACCCGATGACATTGTGATGGGGACGATGACATCTCGGAGGACGTCAAAATTAACAGAACAAGTTAGCCGTTGGTTGTCAAACCAATGATGGCCATACAAATGTCAAAGTTAGCGGAATGAAATGGCCGTTTGTTTTCAACTAAGAGAGCGCTAACCAAGGGGCTAGAATGTAGTGACCCGCTAAATGTTTGCCCCAAGGGCCAAAGGAGCCATAAGAGACAAGAAAGAGGAAAAGACGAAGCGACAAGCATGTGACGAACAGGCAGTCAGTCCAAGTGGCAAGAGGAAGCGTCAATTTGAGAAGTGACTCTAGCAGGTGAAATAGTGGTTGCAATTGATCACTAAAAAACAACAAATGACATGGCCCATGCATTTAAAAGGGGACAAATCTCAATCTATTGCGAAAAAAGAGAGGCAGCCTGTGTTTCCACATTAATGCTTGAACGCTAAAGTCAAATTCGGTGACTATACAGCATGGTTCTAGCAGGCCTCTTCTAAAAAGATGACATCGACAACAATGTTTTCCTCTTCCCAATGAAGGGACGCATAAGTCACTTGTAAAACAAGGAGCGCCAAATGGCCTCCTTGTTTCTCCTATATATAAAAGACTTGTCATTTGTAAAGGAGATTTTCCACATTTTGCTAAGGCGTAGCCCTGGTGAAATTTCCACCTGAATCAATAAAAGCAATTTTTACCTCCATCTTGGATAGACATATATGAGTATGTGTTGAGTGTTTGTTTTGTGTTTAGTCATTGTTTCTTGATGCTTTCACAGGTTCAACACCAACATACCTGTTGTCTACAAGGCACCATCTCTGCGGCTGACAGGAAAAGAGCAGTATTTGAGAAGTGCAAAATAGAGGAAATTACTACATAAGTGTGTGTCTCACAACACCTTTGGTGATCTCTGTTTTTTGTATTTTCCATTAAGGCCTCCCTGCCAGTTTCTAGTAGCTTGGTCCTTCTGCCAAGTGTGAAGTGTATGTATGTATTTGTCTGATTTCAAGTGAGGATGTGTGAAGGTTGACTTTATTTTGGTGCATCACCTCTTTTAGAGTAGTTTGTTTTCCTATATCTTTCTCCCTTTTCATCCCCCCCATTATATATATATATATATATATATATATATATATATATATATATACGTATGCATTTGCATTTACTGGAACAAACACGATGCATCAAAGGGAGCTAGCCCTTATCTAGAGACTCTCCCCTCCAGCTTCGTCGGTCCCACAGGCGAGAGGGGAGTTTCTATGTTATGAGGAGAAGGCAGGAGCTTGACTTCCTGCCAAAGGGTGCAATTTCCTGCATCAACACTTAGATAACATTATTACAGTCTAGGAGGGCATGGCCTAGGCTCGCTACTCTCTGCAAAGAGTTTATTTTTAAGTTAGATTTTGAAAAATCTTATGATAAGATTTAGTGGCACTTTTTCTTGCCATACTCAGATCTTTTGGCTTTGGTCCCTATTTTATTAGAGTTGTGCAGACCTTACTTCATGATGCCTCCACTTGCCTCACAGGGGCTTGTTTAGGGAATTGTTCTGCTCGAATGCACCTCTCAACTTATTAGTAATCACTTTGTAGATGACACCTTTCTCAATCTTGAAGAGCAAGAGGCCACTTTCACTGAAGCTATATAGTGTCTGGACACCTTTTGTTTGGCTTCAGGGTCAAGCCTTAAATAGACAAAAACCCAATATTTTTAACAATGCATGATGTCAGTTCCTAAGTGGCTTAAAAAATTTAGTTGGTAGTGGATCACTCAGGGAGAATAATTTAAGTTCTTGGGCATCCCCTTTGCATTTGACATCTCGCCTTCTGAGCTTTGGCAGTATGTCTTCAATAGGATTAAAAGGAAAACTGAGTACTGGATCACTAAGCACCTCTCTCTGGTTTGCAAGTTCAAGATTTGAACTAAGATTTTGGCGGATACTCATGTGTACTACTCCTCTTGCTATGCCTCCTCCAAAACCTCTTATCATAGTCTAGCCAAGATTCTTGATGATTTCCTCTGAGCCAATTCTAACAAGGCCTAGGGTTTTCAGTGGGACATTTTCTACCTACCTGATGACAAAGGTGGCATAGGCATAATTGATATTAATCGGTAAAGTATGGCCTTGTGTGCTAAATGTGTTGTTTGGGCCATCGAGGGAAATGAGGCTTGGAAAATCATCATCCACCATTACATCTCTTCCAATTATCCCTATGGCAAAACCAACGAGCAAAATATTGTCTTTCAATCTCTTCTCATCACTATTGTCCCAGTCAAAATTATAGGTTCATTTGTGGTCAAGAGTATATAGAAATATTTTGAAGCAATCTAATCCAGGCGACAATTTGGGTGGTATAACGAGCGCCAAGATGTAGCGGTACAATGGACGCAGCTACCGAAGTGGTTGTTGTAAGGCCCCAAAGCGAGCGGCTGGTAGACCGGGTAGGGTTGCACGTAGCTCTGTATTGTTTTAAATCTTAGATGCCAAATTATCGGGTGACAGTTAATTCCTTGAATCTTGTATTGCTTTAAATCCTCACCTGTTATGTCCCCAAGCTCTGTATTGTTTTATGTCCTCGAGCTCTGTATTGTTTTAAATTTTGAAAGTCAAATTATCGGCGGTAGTTATTTCCTCGAATGCTGTATTGTCTTAAGTCTTCACCCGTTAATTCCTCGAGCCACTCAATCTCTCGCAAGATAATATGTATAAATGAAGAACTTCCCAAAATGGGGAGGCAGACATCTCTTCCCAGAGATAAGCATATATTTGTATCTGTGATTTTTGATTCAAAAAAACATCTCTTTTCAGAGATAGCATTAATTGAATTGGATTGTTCTTATTTCTGAACTATCTTTCGACCAAAGCTTTCGAGTTTTAGATTAGTGGTATCAGAGCGGTTTGTCTTGAGAGTGTATGATCCCGAGGACGAGGTCAGGATACAGGAAACTTGGGTGGGAAGCAACAGAGCTTCCAAACTTTCCACCTGATCACTCCAAACGACCTCAAATGGGGGACAACACCGAGACATTAGATCCTTTCAAGGAAATGGTGAATGAAGCCCTCCAATGGCAACAAGCACAGATGCTACAACAATTTGCTCAAATTCTTCAAACACTTTCGATGGGAAATTCTAGCTCTGCGGTTACACATCCTGGCTCCTCATCGAGGGAACTTCCTTTCAGTGGCCCAAAACCCTTTAAGGTTTAAGTAAATTTTGATATTCCCACATTTAAAGGCAAAATCAATGCTGATGCAGTAGAAAATTGGTTGGATCAACAATCTTCCTACTCTGTAAATAAGTTCACCGATGGAGAAAAGATCATTTTTGCTCTTTTGAAATCATCATTGCCTGTGAAAAATTGGTGGGAAGTGTACAAAAAGAGGTTTAGTACATATATCATTGGCCTTGGGGTGGAACCTACCTGGGATGATTTTATGGAAGTAGTGAAAGAAGAATACTATCCCATCAGAGCATATGATGATCTGTACATAGAGTGGCAGCAACTTCGCCAAGGTAAGGAACAATCTGTTCAAGATTACACTGACATTTTTCATTCTCTATCTGCGAGACTAGGCATCCAAGAAAGTGAGAAACACAAGGTTCTCAAATATCATGGCAGACTACAATGGTACATACGGGGAGAAATGGAACTCTTTAATCTGGAAACCATCGGTGAGGCATACAAGTTCGCAGTAAAGATTGAGTAGAAGCATGGAAGAATGGATATAAAGAATCAGTCTTCAAAATGGAAAAGTGATAAAAAAGGTCAAACACGAGGCCAAAATTGGAAGCAAAAGGAAGGGAAGACTGGGAAGTGGTGTGGTTATCACAAATCTGGAACTCACTCCAAAGAAGAATGTCGAGCTATCAAATCACTACTTTCTGAGTCACCATCCTCAACATCTACTGCTCTACCTCATACAGACCCTGTCATCGAAGAGGTTGAAGAAGAAATTATAGATGTTGATCCTGAAGCCATTGTAACTTCATCACAGACACACAACGAGATGCTAGATGACAAGGAATGGTTGTTTCACTTGAAGTTATGGGTAAAAGGTAAGCCTCTGCATTTCATTCTTGATAGTGGAACTCAAAATAATTTAATCTCTACTAATGTTGTGCAAAGCCTAAATTTGTCCATGAAGCCTCACCCAAAACCATACAGTATTGGATGGTTGAGTCCAGGGAGAAACCTCCATGTCACCCACCAATGTCTTCTCTCATATGCAATACAACCTTTCCAAGATGAGGTCTTATGTGATGTGGTCAATCTAGATGTTTGTGATGTACTCTTTGGTCAGCGATTCATGTATGATCGACATGGTATATATGAATCAAGAACTAGAAGGATCACTCTCACTCTTGGAACACGATGCTACAGGGTACCAGAAGTACCACCTTCTACATCTATCTCTCTGATTAGTGTGAAGAAATTTGTTCTCATGGTGGTCAAGCCACAGGAATCCAAAAGGGCCGATGTTACAGCCCTAACTACACAACAAAAGCAAATAGATACCGGGCTGAAGAAGTTCACAACCTTCCATCCACAGACTGATGGTCAGACAAAAATGGTGAACAATTGGGCCCTGCACAGTTCCATAAACCACAGTCCCTTCCAAGTGTGCATCAGGAATCAAATCAAGACACAACTACCATGCCTGATGGGGAACATTGATGCAATAGGGACCATTGCTTTTCAAGGAGGGAGGAATGATCCGGGTGACAATTCAGGTGGTATAACGAGTGTCAAGATGTGGCGGTACAATGGACACGGCTATCAAAGCAGTTGTTGTAAGGCCCTAGAGCGAGCGGATGGTAGACCGGGTAGGGCTGCGCGTAGCTTTGTATTATTTTAAATCTTAAACGCTGAATTATTGGGTGACAGTTAATTCCTCGAATCCTGTATTGCTTTAAATCCTCACCCATTATGTCCCCGAGCTCTGTATTATTTTATGTCCTCGAGCTCTGTATTGTTTTAAATTTTGGAAGTCAAATTGTCGGTGGAAGTTATTTCCTCGAATGCTGTATTGTCTTAAGTCTTCACCCGTTAATTCCTCGAGCCACTCAATCTCTCGTGAGATAATATGTATAAATGAAGAACTTCTCGAAATGGGGAGGTAGACATCTCTTCCCAGAGATAATCATATATTTGTATCTGCAGTTTTTGATTCAAAAAAACATCTCTTTTCAGAGATAGCGTTAATTGAATTGGATTGTTCTTATTTCTGAACTATCTTTCGACCAAAGCTTTCGAGTTTTGGATCACAATCAAACCCCACTTGAAGTTGGTAGGAGATGGCTTTTGTACATGATTATCTTTCAATGATCATAGTTTATGGTGGTCTCCTATTCTCACCAATTATTCTATTCCCCTGTATGAATTGTTTGGTATTAAAGCACTGTGATTATTTTGTACATGAATTTGTTCTATTCATGATTTGGTTAGTTTCAAAGATTGGATCCCTTGACTTGATTTGAAAATAAAATTTCAATTAAATAATGCTGACTTACCTTCCATCCTTTACATTCAGGGATTAATCCCTAATGTTATGCTCCATAAGCTTAGCCTTCATCCTGCTTGCGCATGATGGAAAGACTGGAAGTGGAGCTATGATGCCCATTTTAAATCCTACTCTTCGAGTCTTATGTATCAGGGGATGAGTCCCTTTTCCTTGGCTCTCATCAAGCTCAACAAACGATGGGGCTTTCAGTCCTTTGCTAGGACTTAGCTTCCCTGTTTAGAATGTGTGTGGTACCCAAGATTGGATCTCAAATTAGCTCATTTTCTTTGGTGTTTAGTTTACCAAGGACCCCCCCTTGATGAAAAGCTATTCCACCTTTGCATTCCCCAACCCTTCTGTCCAACTTGCAAGTGACCTAAAACTTTCAAACATCTATTCTAGTTTTTCCCTAAAGCTCAATCTACTTGGCGTTGGATCCATTTTCTATTCCACCCTTTTCATCCCAAACCCCTTTCTTGGAGACAGATGCTTTTCAGAGATTATTCAAACTACCCAACTTCTATTACTTTTTTGTGGCATTTTTTTCATGCTATCATCCTCTTTCAGCGTTGGAAACCCAGAAATAATGTTATATTTAATCATGAAGAATGTGATATTTCATTTTCTATTAATGAGAAAGTAGTTGCTATCTCCTTTGTGTACTTGCAGATCCAAGTTAAAGTGGAGAAGATGGTGCTAGACCTTTGCCACCTACAGGTGCTCCTCAACCATTGGGGGAGTGCCCCGTGCACTATGAGTAGAGTTTCACCAAATGGCCCACTCCGTGGGCCCCTGCCACCTCCTCCTAGGGGGCATCGAAGTAGAACCCAGTGCCATAGCAAGGGTCACTTTTCGCCTCAGCCTCCTCCAGAGAATGGTTGGAGTGCTTTTGGAAAATCTAATGTTGGCCCTGGTCAGTGGTCTCCAATGATTGTTGTTGTCCCTGCTCAACCCACTAATGGTTTGTCGATCACTATACATGATAACCCCCTAGAAGGCTTGATTGCTTCGGTTGTCCCGGATGTGGAACTACCTACTTGGTCGACACTTCCTAAAGACGAGCCTCCGCCTCTTGGGGCGGCAGAATATGCTTGATTTTCTTTTTGGTTATTTATAGTTGTTCTTTCCGTGTTCCATCCGACACTTTGGTAATGTTTTGAGCCGATGTTTTTCCCTGGGATGGAATTGGTACCATGATTTGTCCGGCCATGTTACAATGTAACCTTCTGTATTATATTCTGATTTTTTAATATAATGTGAGGCATTCAAATAGTAATATAAATTTTGCATTTTTAAATAAAAATTTAGTATTTAACCAAACAAAGATCAGTCTTTTATCTCTATGCGTATATAATAAGAGGTATTACAGTTGTTTAGGGCTTACAAAAATTTTAGGCCGTAACGTAGAAGAACCGAGCCCTTAAGATCAATCCGTATGCCTGTCACCCCTAGCTTTTACTTGTTCTGTGAATGCATTAACGACTGCACTGGTGGATTTAATTTGATTTAGATATTAATGTCCACAGGAGGCCAACATGGCACATGGGACTGAAGGCCAAGGATGTTGTTCCGTATTCGTTCATTCTTTCGTCACAAGAAAATGTTGATGGGATGTTATTCTGTCTTTGTTCATTGTCTCGTCACCATCGCATTTCAATGCCAGGCTGCCAACAGATTCGAAATCAACAGTATTAATTGTGTTTTAATGTTGTAGTTTCCATGTGCAAGTGCCCTTCCATCTGTTTTCTGGCAACAACATGGAAATGAAGGTGAAGCTTTTTAATGGAGTACAAAATATGCAGCTGTTCTCTACCACGGAACTGCTTTTCGGTGGTGGATGTAGTGGTAGGGTCTTTAAAAAAATTGTCCCTTACATTTTGCGTGTATGACCTGCAAATCTGGAGACAGTTGTCAATAACGGACAATAAAAGATACGTCCACTTAACCAGATGATGCCAGATCAGTTCCGTACAAGTACGGAACTGATGTTCCTAGTACGGAAATGACTTTCTGGAAAATATAAAACCGATCCACGGTAAAAGCCCTCATCGATGAACATGTTTCAATTATTGAACACTGAACTGTTAAGGTGGAGTACAATGAGAACATATTTTTTAAATATTTAAATAATAAATTTATTTAATTTTGTTTTTGTGTAAATTTTATTTATTTATAATATATTGATGTATGATAATAATAGATGTATCAAAATTTTTTATTAAATTTGAAAATAAATATATTTTGAAATATTAAAAAGGTTATTTGTATTTAAAAAAAATAATTAGTAAAAAATAAGTGTCAATATTCACTAATAAAGTATTGATTTGTACATATGACCATCAATAATAGTATATATATAACCACTCATGTTCAATTTTTGAAACATAATGTACAATATTTTAATTATATTGAATATAAAATGAGCAATTTGATTGCAAAATTCAACCTATCGCACCTTTAACTCTATTCAAGCCAATACTTTCAAAAAAATATTAAGGCTCACCATTTTTTAAGAAATATAGAATTGAAGCACATTTTGAAAAATCCATCCAAGTTTTCAATAATCTTTCCAATTCCAAAAAGATGAATTGAAATTTGAATTTGAATTTCATAAATGTTTATAAATTGGAGGCATGAGTATGTCTAATGTTTCATTTAATTCTTTCAAATTAGATATTTAACCGCAACACAAACTAGAAATTCAAAGTGTTAAATTAATCAAAGTTTTCTTGTTGGGAGGATTGACAAAGGCTACAACAATTTTGAAAAAAAAAAACTATCTAGAAAATGTAATTTGCTTAGTGAAAAGGTTTAAACTTGAATGTTGTGTGAATTTATTTGAAGTGTCTAACTCTAAATTTCCCCTTTAATGTGCCTTTCACAAATATTTTTGTATCCGAAAGTGAGAATATACATCACTTCAAAAGAAACATATTTTCTCCAATGTATATATATGATAATATATATACTCTAAAAATTTAATGTATATGGCTAATGTCTTGACCAACACCAATATATCTTTGTTTGCTTCCCTAGAACGAAGCAATTGTTCATGTGAAACAACTATATAAAACTCAATACCACATATTTATTTTAAAAAATTGTTCTCTTAGCAACAATGAACTGATGAGAATCCAAGAGTTCCCCAATCACAGATTGTCAATAATCTTAGAGCTACTTAAATTTTTTTGACTAACTAATGTCTCACAGTTTGCAGGTGATTATAACCTCAAGGCCTTTCACCTTAGTTCTTCTCTTTTTTAAACAAATGTACTTTCAGATCCCATTGACCTACTTCATATATTTGTGAACAATATTAGGATTTCTTTCAATCTTTCTTTTAGATTGCATTAGGATTATGCAAAAACTCCTAGGGAATTACCGACTTCCAACAATATTAACAAATCAATCATAAATAATACTAACTAGTTTCCACCTATCAACAAAGAGACCTTTATTTATATATTCTTCCTTTACATTACCATATCCTTCACCCCAGACTGTTGGATCCTAGTATGAAACATTTCTAATATGAATCTTGGTTTGATACCACCTAAATAGTGTCAGGATCCTCCAATAGGATCCACAATCCTCCCATAGGATCGTCGTTGTATTCTGGCAAGATCCACGACCTAGGAGATTTTTTAGAGTTTCAAATTTTATTTATTTTTAGAGATATGAATTATTCATGTCAACTCCAATCCCAAGTTGAGGTTTATTTACCCATGGTTTGTAATTATTTGAATCATTCAATACAAATCAATATTGATTATTATTCAGAATCTTGGCCTATTGGATTTTTTATTTGTCTTGATAGTATTTAGGTTCATTACACCTTTAACTCCATTAAATCCAATACCTTTGAAAAAATATTAAGGCTCACCATTTCTAAAGAAATATAGAATTGAAGCACAATTTGAAAATTCCATCCAAAATTTCAATAATCCCTTCAATTCTAAAAAGATGAATTGAAATTTGATTTTAAACTTGAATTTGAATTTCATAAAATTTTATAAATTAGAGGCATGAGTATCTCCAATGGTTTCATTCAATTCTTGCAAACTCTATATTCAACCACAACACAGACTAGAGATTTAGAGTGCTAAATTAATCAAAGTTTCCTTTTTGGGAGGATTGATAGAGGCTATAATGATTTTGAAAAAAAATATGAAAAATGTAATTTGCTAAGTGAAAGGGTTTAAATTTCAATACATTGTGTGAATTTATTTAAAGTGCCCAACTCTAATTTTTCCCTTTAATGTGCCTTCCACAAATATTTTGTATCCCAAAGTGAGAATACATCAATGAAAAAGAAAAATATTTTATCCTATATATATATATATATATAGACATGCCCCCCAAAATTCAATGTATATGGCCAACTTCTTGATAAACACGTGTTATAACTTTATTTGGTTCCCTAGAACGAAGTGATTGTTCATGTTAAACAACTATAGCAAACTCAATACCACATATTTATTTTAAAAAGGGTTATCTTAGCAACAATGAACTAATGATAATCCTCCAGAGTTCCCTGATCACAGATTGTCAATAGTCATAGAGCTACTAAAAAAATTGACTAACTAATGTCTCACAGTTTGTAGGTGATTATAACCTCATGGCCTTTCACCCTTGTACTTATCTTTTTTAAACAAATGTACTTTCAGGTCCCATTGACCTAGTTATAATATTTTTGAACAATATTAAGATTTCTTTCAATCTTTCTTTATTTCAAACTACATTAGGATTATGCAAAAACTCTTAGGGAATTATTGATTTCTAATAATATTAGAAAATTAATTCTAAAAAGTTATACTAACTGGTTTCCATCTATGATCAGATTGACCTTTATTTATATACTCTTACTTTACATTATTGGATCTTAGTATGAAACATTTTTGATATGGATCCTAGTTTGATCCTACCTTGATACTACTAAGATCCTTCGAGAGGATCCACAGTCTTCCTATGGGATCCTGGCCATATTTAGGCAAGATCCATAACCCAAGGGATTTGTTTTTTGGATTTCACTTTACAAAAAGTCAAATATGGACACACACACACACACACACACACACACACACACACACACACACACACACACACACACACACACACACACACACACACACACACACACACACACACACACACATATATATTCAATTTTAATACTTAGCTTTGATTGCATTAAAATTACTCAAAGATTGTTATGAAATTTGCAATAGAAACTTGTATACACCCTAATTTGGTCAAGCAACCATGAGTACTATATCTTTTATTACTCTTTCACATAAAGGTCTTAGTGATGAATACAATCATTATTCACATGTTCATTTTCGGTCTTTTGATCTTTCTTATGTCTTATCTTCCCTATTTACTACACCCCTAGTGGTCCTAAGTCACCTCCTCCCAATCACAAGGCCACGTAGTGTTGAGTGTGGAGCCCTTTGGGGATATAACATGAACTTAGGAGTGTATTTTGGGGGCCTAGAGAGCTCCACAAATGTGGGGAGCACAATTTTCCCTACTCCACCTTTTGTGGAACCTTTCTCCACATGTGAGTGGAATATGCTTTATTTTATCTATTTTTTATGTTTCCATGTTTTATGGAGTTGGTTGTTAGATGTCTTTTCTCATGTTGACTTCCTTGTTTTGAGGGAGCTAGTTGTTTATTGGAAAAGGGGATGCCTTCCTTATTTCAAGGAGTTGTTTGTGATCACATGTTGGAAAATGTGCCTTAAAAGGTGGAGACTCCATCTTTGGTGTGTTCCTTCTTGGGAGAGCTTTTGGATGAGCTTGATGAGGTGGAATTGAGTTGTCCTTAATGGATGATGCTTATCTTGGATAATCATGATGCATTTTTCCCTCTTTTTATGGATTTTCCTTCATTTACTATATATACAAGGGTGTGGTGTGGCCTTTAGAGGTTGATGTGTTGATTTACACAAATGGTTTATTTGTAGGGTGTGGCTTTGAGGATCAGATTCAAAGTACAAATGTTTTTGCAAAGTGTAGGTGTTTATTGCAAGATGTGGTATAGCAAATTGTGAGATATAGCATTGTGTAGGTGCAGGTGAAAGTGTAATTTTTTGTGCAACATTTTCTACAAGATATTTTTCTATCTTTATGAGAGTTAATTGTAATCTTGTTTTAGATTAATGTTTTATTTGAGAACTTTCTTGGTGGATGTATCCTACATTGGGTGAACCATGTTAGATTTGTGTTGTGTGATTGATTCTTGTTATCTCCATTTTAATGCTTTCATTATATCTATGATTTGAGGAATATTTTTGTGATGCATGTTATTGCATAAGTTATATTTGATTTATGGTTATATTAAATTTGATTAAAAAGTTTTTAATTCCTAACAATTGGTATCATAACCATTGGTTATGTTTTGCTAAAGTGGTAAATCACAAGGAGGATATTAGCTTGAGTGAGAGCTATGGGAGAAGAGATCAGATTCAGAGTTGAGAAGTTTGATGGTAAGTAGTTTGGTTTATGGAAAATGTATATGGAGGATTACCTATATCAGAAGGAGCTACACCTCCCCTTGGAGGGGAAATTAGAACAACCTGTAAGTATGAGTGATGTTGATTGGTCATTTCTTGACAAGAAGGCATTGGGATCCATACGGTTATGCCTTGCATCTTCTGTTGCATTTAATATTTATGATGAGAAAATCACAAAAGATCTCATGGATAAACTTGGAAAGTTATATGAGAAACCCTCTGCTTCTAATAAAAAATCTCTTATAAAAAGATTGTTTAACATGAAAATGTCAGAGAATGGTTCAATTGCTATCATCTTAATGATTTTAATATGGTTGTAAGTATGATCACTTTAGTTGGAATTTAGTTTGATGATGAAGTTAGAGCTTTGATAATATTATGTTCTTTGCCTGATAGTTGGGATAGTTTGCTTATGGCTATGAGTAATGTAGTACCTACCAAGGGAAGCTTGAATTTTGAGGATGTTGTAGGTGTGATTCTTAGTGAGGAGATATGAATGAAATTCACTAGTGAATCATCTTTAGGTAATGCTTTATATGTTAATACTAGAGGGAGGCAAAAGGATAAGAGCAAAGGCAATCGAGAAAGTCAAAAGGTAGATCTAAGTCCAAATCTAGATCCAAGAAGATATGTTGGCATTATGGGAAGAGTGGACACTCAAAGAAGGATTGTTGGTCACTTCGGGATAAGAATTCCAACAAAGAGGAAATGAATGAGGTAAATGTGACATCAAGTAAATCATGTTATGATGACTTAATTATATCTATGGATAGTTTTTTTGAGTCTTGGGTATTAGATTCAGGGGCTTCTTTTCATGTCACCCCACATAGGCATTATTTTACTGATTATGTTCAAGAGAAATTAAGACATTTTTATCTTGGTGATGATAAACCATGTGAGATAGTAGGGAAAGGTTATGTTCAGGTTAAGATGTAGAATGGGAACACATGGATCCTTAAGGATGTTAGACATGTGCCTATGTTGAGATGAAATTTGGTTTCAGTAGGGCAATTGGGTAGTAAAGGATGTTCAGTATTGTTTACTATAGATTATTAGAAAATTACCAAAGGTGCTCTTGTGATTTCAAAAGGTAAGAAATTTGGTACTTTATATTTGACTAGTAGTGTTAATTCTATTGATTTAGTTGCTACAAATGGAAATGAAACTATGTGACACTACAGGTTCAGTCATATGAGCCATAAGGGCATGGAGATCTTAATAGATAAGTTGCCTAGATTAAAAGATCTAGATCTAGACTTCTGTGAGAATTGTGTGTATAGAAAAGAGAAGCGGGTTAAGTTCCTAAAGGTTAGACCTGTAAAGAAAGATCACAAGTTAGAGTTGGTACACTCAGATGTATGGAGACCAGCTCAAGTGTCTTCTATTGGGGGATCTAATTATTAAGTTACCTTTATTGATGATGTAACTAAGAAAGTTTGGGTTTATAGTATTAAAAATAAATCTAATATATTTGACACTTTTAAGAATTGGAAAGCCTTGGTTGAGAATGAAACATGCCTCAAGTTAAATTGTCTCATATCAGATAATGGAGGTGAGGATTGTAGTAATGCTTTATCTAATTATTGTTTTAAAAATGGAATCCGTAGGCAAATGATGGATCCAGGAACTCCACAATAGAATGAAGTATCTGAAAGGATGAACAAAATAATAATGGAATGTGCTAGGAGGATGAGGTTACATACAAGGTTGCCTTTATAGTTTTGGGTAAAAGTAGTTAGCATGATAGTTTATTTGATTAATAGAGGACCTTTTATGCCTTTGGATGGAGGCATATTGAAAAATCTTGGTCTCATAAGAATGTTGATTATTCTTTTCTTAGAGTCTTTGGATGTGAAGATTTTGCTCTCATTAAGAAAGAGGATAGGACCAAGTTAGAGGCTAAATTAGAGAAATGTACATTTGTTGGTTATGGTGAGGATGACTTTGGTTTCCATTTATGGAGCATTAAAGATAAGAGAATATTTTAGTCTAGAGATGTAGTCTTTAATGAAAAAGACATGTATAAGGATCAGGTGTAGGAATAGGAATAGGGACAGAAAGAGTACACAATATTGGATGATATTACTGATGGCAAAATATCCAAAGATTTAGTTTAGGAACCTTCTACACAAGTACCCCAAAATCCTATGGTAATAAGGTCTTTTAAGGTAAGAAGAGCACCTGAACATTTTTTTCCTTCTTTGAATTATTTATTACTCACTGATAATGGAGAACCAAAGTGTTATGAGGAAGCAATGTAGGTAGATGACAAGTTGAAATGGAAACAAGCCATGGATGAAGAACATAGATCTCTCATGGAGAACCAAATGTGGGATTTGATAAAGCTACCTAAGGGAAAGAGTGCATTGCCAAAGAAGTGGATCTTCAAAATCAAATAAGATGATGAAGGGATAAAAAGGTATAAGTCCAGGATGGTGGTCAAGGTGTTTGCATAAAAATCAAGTATTGATTTTGATGAGATTTTCTCTCCTATTATAAAAATGACTTCTATTAGGTTTTTTCTTGGTTTAGTTACAATCGAGGATTTGCATTTAGAATAATTAGATGTGAAAACTTCTTTTCTTCATGGTGATTTGGATGAAGAGTTATATATGAAGAAGCCATAAGAATGTGATGTCAAAGGGAAGGAGAACTATGTGTGTTGACTTAAGAATCGCTTGTATGGCCTAAAACAATCTCCACGACAATGGTATAAAAAATTTGATTGTTTTATATTGAAACAAGAATATCAAAGGTGTCATTTTGACCAATGCATGTACATCAAAAATTTTGATTATGGTTTCTTTATTATCTTATTCTTGTATGTTGATGACATGTTAGTTACAGGAAAAAACATACATCATATTCATATGCTCAAGAAATAGCTTAGTGACTCCTTTTCTATGAAGGATTTGGGTGCTGCAAAGTAAATCCTTGGTATGAGGATTAATTGTGATAAGAAGGAGAGGAAGCTAGTTTTATCCCAATCAGAGTATGTGAAGAAAGTCTTGGAAAGGTTTAGAATGTTGGATGCTAAATTTGTTAGTACTCCTTTGGTAGGCCACTTTAGATTATCAAAGGAGTAGTGTTCCAAGATGAAAGCTAAAAATATTAGGATGTCCAAGGTATTTTACTCATCAGTAGTTGGAAGCTTGATGTATGCCATGGTTTGTACTAGGTTGGATATTTCCCAAGTAGTGTGAGTTGTTAGTAGGTATGTGAGTGATCTAGGTTATGAGCATTGGTAGGTAGTTAAATGTATTATTCAGTATTTGAGAGGAACCATGGATTTTGAATTATGTTATGATGGATCAGATACCACTTTTCATGGTTATGTGGACTCAGCTATGGTAGGGGATATTGATAGCAGGAGAAGTATGACTGGATATATATTTACTATTAGAGATATAATGATTAGTTGGATTTTCAAGATATAAAAGGTTATGGCTTTATCAACCACAGAGGTAAAGTATGTTACTCCCATGGAGGCTAACAAGGAGATGATTTGGTTACATGAGTTGTTTTGATATTTGGGTCATGATCAGAAATTTGGGAGACTACAAAATGATAGTCAGAGTCTTATTCATTTGGCAAAGAACTTTGCTTTCCACTCAAGGATGAAAAAGATTCAAATACATTATCACTTCATTAGGACAAATTTGGAGGAGAACTTGGTGAAGTTGGAGAAGATTCATACTATCTAGAACCCTATTGATATGATGACCAAGGTGGTCACATTGGACAAGTTTAGACTATGTTCAAATTTGGTTGGCCTTAGTGGCCATGGATCAATGATAGATTATGTTTAGGAGAAATGGTATCCAAGTGGGATATTGTTGAGTGTGGAACCCTTTGGGGCTATCACATGACTTTAGGAGTGTATTTTGAGATATTAGAGAGCTCCACAAATGTGGGGAGCACAGTTTTCCTTACTCTACCTTTTGTGGAACCTTTCTCCACATGTGAGTCAAATATTCCTTATTTTATCTAATTTTTATATTTCCATGTTTTATGGAGTTGGTTGTTAGATGCATTTTCCCATGTGGACTTCCTTGTTTTGAGGGAGTTAGTTTTTTATTGTAAAATGAGATGCCTTCCTTATTTTAAGGAGTTGGTTGTGATCACATGTTGTTAGAAAATGTGCATTAAAAGGTGAAAACTCTATCTTTGGTGTGTTCCTTATTGGGAGAGCTTTTGGATGAGCTTGATGAGGTAGAATTGATTTGTCCTTAGTGGATGATGTTTATCTTGGATAAGCATGGTGCAATTTCTCCTTCTTTTGTGGATTTTCCTTCATTTAATATATATACAGAGTGTGGTGTGGCATTTAGAAGTTGATGTATTGATTTACACAGATGGTTTATTTGCAAGGTGTGGATTTGAGGATTAGAGTCAAAGTGTAGATGTTATTTCAAAGTACATGTGTTTATTTTAGGGTGTGGTATAACAGCTTGTGAGATACAACATGATGTAGGTGTAGGTGAAAGTACAACTTTTTATGCAGCATTTTCTACAGGAGATTTTTTTATCTCTGTGAGAGTTAATTGTAATATTTTTTTAAATTACTATTTTATTTGAGAACTTTCTTGGTGGATGTATCCCATGTTGGGTTAACCATGTTATATCTATGTTGTGTGATTAATTCTTGTTCTCTTCATTTTAATGCTTTCATTATATCTGTGATTTGGGGAATGTTTCCATGATGCATGCTATTGCATAAGTTACATCTAATTTATGGTTATATTAAATCTGATTTAAAAGTTTTTAATTCCTAACACCTAGCTTGTCTTGCTTTTTTTAACTCTAATTTTATGCCTCAGGACACTATCACCATTTTTAGGACACTAACACCATGTGGCACTAGTGTCCAATTATGACTCTAGTGTTTGATGGTCATTTTACCTCATTTTTGGGTCCTAACCCTACATTAAGCCTTCTCTTGTGTTTTTTTATCCCTCTTTTATGACTTGTCAACTAACAAATAAGGTCTTATATTCAAATCAAATTTATTTCTATATAGAGAGTTACACAAGGTATTTTACATCTAACACTTACTATTTTAGAGCATAATGACATAAAATCAGTCAATAGTACAAGTCAATACTCTACATACTACTCAACTATCACATCTAGACATTGCATGCTTGATCAAGCAAGGGCTTAAGCAAAATTCATTATAGCATACCATGTAATTTGATTATGCACATTACCTAAGGGAGAAATACATGAAATTTGATACCCCTATCATTGGGGTTAATGTAGGTAGTGACTAGAATAAGAGGGTTTCTGCTCCACATGATCATAACATCCCACAACCTAGATCTTCCCTTCCTTTTGCATTTGATTCAGTTGTTGTTTCATGTGTGAAGGTACTCATTAGGGTTTTGGAAGATATTCATCTAAAATAGTGAGAAGGTGAGCACCCAGAAGATATAGAACCACATATAGGTCTGCTAGAACCTTTTATAGCTTCCCTAAAAGTTATAGATAGTTCTTCTAAGAGGGACACTAGTGCCATACTTGGACACTAGCACCACATGGCACTATTGTCCACATAAGGGCATTATTGTCTGAGACAAGGTTTCAACTACAATCATAGAATGGAAGGTGTTTACTTGTTTATCTATCCTATTTTAGCCTATTGATCCACAAAAATATTTTTTCAATTCTAGATAAGTGTTTTTCTCTCTATTCTTGTTATTTTGGGAAGGTTTGTCAAATCAGTTATTTTCAAATTGCATTATAGATTATTTTTTTACTCATCCCTTTAACAACATAGGATTTACACCCTATAAGTCTTAAACAGTTAAAACATTTGGTGAACCTGACTTACTTTGAATATTGCTTTAAACCCTAGTTTTACCTATAGATTACCTTATTCCAATTATTTTCACTAAATTAAGGTTACAAACTTCTATTTTTTGGCATAAATTATCTCATTCAAGTTCATATTATATAAGGGTTTCATTAATTTAATGTAATTAAATTTTAGTAAAACAACCCCCATTCAAACCCTAGTTCCACATATTATGTCCTTAACCATCAAAATACTATCAATTAGGTTTTCACTTACAATCCTAATTTATTCTACACACTACGTTAATTTTTTTTAATCATAGTTTCACATATACTTATGTTAGATTAAATTCTACCTCTTGTGTGCTTGTTAATTATTTATAATATCTTCTTTGGCAAGTTTAAAATGGCATCTAAGAAGTATTCTACCCCTCACCCAGTTGATGAATTCTAAACTTTTCTCATAATAATAATAATGAATGGATAAATTTTCAAGATTATACATTAGAACTGTTGACCAATTTTGACTTTTAGGTCAAAATAGGGCACCTCTAATTAAAAAAATTATTTTTAGGCATATAAGGGGGAATAATATATTTTTATAAGGTGTTTTATAGGTCAATTAATGTTAATTGATGTTATAATAGCTTTGGTCATTAGTTTCCTAGGTCCATTTATCATTTTGAGTCATTTTAAGAGGTCAAATAGGTGCATTTAATGATTTGTACGAGTTTATTGGTAAATGTGAAAGTGTAAATAGGTGATGTAATTCCCAATGTGTCAAAAAAGGTCTTAAGTAACTGACAAAATTGAATTTTTTTAGGTCAATCAGAATAAAGTTAGTTTTCCTAAAGAAAAGGAAGAAAATGACACATGTATGGCTCCTTGGGAAGCATGCCACATGTGAGGAGGCTATAGAACATCTATAAATATTCCTAAATCTCATATCCATGATTTGGTTTATCTATAAATGTAAATTTTAATCCAAAACCGTTCTATCTCTTTTTCATCCTTCTTGGCATAGATAAATGACTTGCAAATTTCCACTTGGTACGGCTAGTAGAAAGGGTTTCAAGAAGAATGATCTTGGGAGGTTGTTGTATACTCATATAAATTAAAATAAAAATAATAATTTATAGGATTTTTTAATTTTGATTCATGAACCATCCATTCAAAGTGAACTGTGCAAAACTGCCTGCTCATATGTACACCCTTCAGGTTTTGCCTTGGTTTGAGCAATTTCATATGATTTAGATGTTGACATTGTTTTTATAAGATGTTAAACTCCTTGTCTAACACTTAAAATTCTTGGTTTTTAGTTTGGAGTGGAGTGCGTTTTACATGCTAACCATCTCAATTTGAAGGAGGATGCAATTTTCTAAGATATGGGCAGTTTCACCATTTCTAGGCGTTTTGTGCTTTGTCAAGGGATATGGAAGGTTGTATTAGTTTCATATACATGTTTTAAAGTATCCTTAAACCCTTTTTTTTCACACTTAATTCAAGTCTCCTTGATTTTCATGATTACTAGTCCATTCATCATACCAACCAGTGACCTTGCACTTACTGCTGTATACAGTCCATTTGTATATACAGGGGCCTTCTGATGACATCATGATTTAAAAATAATTTTTTTAGTGGTGTCAATACCTTGGGGATATGGAGAGTACTTTTCATAAGGCTGATTTGATTCACAATTTAGGATATGTCATAGCAATGTTCACTGTCTACTTTTATCTTCATTGCCTGCACTATGAATAGTAATATCCAGGTGGCCTAAACAAAGCATGATAATGCCTTGAAGGTGCTGGCATAGACTATGGATCCTTCCTTGGGATCTTAGTGTGTTGTTGATCATGATTTCCCTTTTAAAAGACTGAGTTTGACAAATGAATTTGAGAATCATGATCAAAAGGAATAAGTACTGGGCTCAGGACTGTTGTCTCAAAAGGAGAAAAATAATGACCTTTGATGTTTTGTTGAAATTATACAATAAGGTTATCTCCTCATTTAAAGCATCCAAATGACCTTATCTTGGAGTCTCTAATATTTAAAACAACCATGCAAAGTTGGGAGAAAGGGAGAGCAATAGAAGGTAGGTTTTAGAGAGATTGAAGATACCTATGAAACCATTGATGTCAAGCAATGAACTCTGAAAATTTGAACCACTTAAGTGACTATTGATACAACGAAGCAATGAGGGTATAATATTATGATTAGATGATATAATGAAGTGAAAGGTATGTAAAATAGCCTAAATGATATTCAAAACAAAATTTTAAGTGATGTTATACCCCTTACACCCTTTTTAGTCCATAGTCAAGTTTTGAAATGTGTACCTAGAGTCATTGGGAATGACTGAGTTAAACAGTCACATAGTTTGACATTTGAAAGGGGTTTTATGGGTAATAAAGCTATAAATTATCTCAAATACATATATTATGACCTCAAATGAGTTCAAGGTAAGATCAAAACATCATAACCAAAACCATTGAGATGCCAAATCATCTACAGGCAAGGTGTCCCAGTCAGCTAACATTAGAGAGCTCAGTTGTTTCTAAAGGTGCTTATTATGAAGTAAAAGGAATTTTGGTGATAAATAAACATGAAACCATATCAATAAGGGTTATATTGACTCCATAAACTATAAATAATAGATAAATCACTTACATATACCTTTCAAAATAAATCCAACATACACCTACAACAAGCACATTGGGTAGTGAGCTAAGATCTAGTCCTAAAGGATAATCTAACTCAAACATGAAAGGATCAAGTTAGGATAAAAATAAAAGGTCATGGAAAGTTTCATGAGGCTTAAAGTTCTTGTCTTCAATACTTAGGTTACATCTGTATACACCTACAGGGAGGTGCTAAAATAAAGAGTCTTAATTCTACAAGCAGGGGTCAAACAAGACTGTCTCGGTTAAGGAGAATACACTCAGTCTTGGGAGTTGGGATGAATATGAAGGGATGAACATGATGGGTTAAAGCAAAAAGTATGTTGTGGTATGTTGCAGGGTAGTAAAGGTCCAAAAATCATCTTGATAAGACCTCTATGAGGCAATGAACAACTACAACCCCTGTACGGACTGAGACAGGGGTCAAACAGTGAGCAGACATGAGTCATGTTTAGGCATCAACATATATAAAGGAAAAGTCAATTGAGCTCAAAAAAGTTTAAAATGACTCTAGGGAGTCCTCATGAGTCTCTAGGTGATATGTTTCTTTGTTTTGATGATAAATAACCTAAAACTAATACTGTATAACTGAGACATAGTCAAAAAACAAGGAGTTTTTATTTTGATGAGGTATAACATAACTAATACTAAAAAGTGAATCCAAATTACTGTCAAATGAACCTTAGGGAGACTAATAAGGTTTTGAATGTTGAATTTGATGTCTAAAAATGTTACACAACCTACAACATGTTATGAACCTGTGATATCTCTTTACTTTGTTAGTTAGTAGTTAATATGGATGCGTATGCCTTGTAAGTCATCTCATGAGCATTTTGTTTTATCCCACATTCATGGGAATTAATAGTTTATTATATTAGAATTCTTATATATGTAAGTTTTGAGGCCATTGAAGGCATCCACAAAATTATTGTATTTAACTTGCTTAAAGGAGGTTGCCCCCTCGAAGTGGCCTATAATTAATTCAAGCTTTTCAAGTGTTCTATTAGAATTAATTCATGCTACTAATTAATTTTATTTTATGCATTTTCATTAATTGTTGCAGGAGGATCCTATCATCTAGTATCAGAGTGATTTTTAAGGCCATAATTTTTTTCTAGAAATTTTAAACTCTATTTTATTGCATATTTATTTACAATATTTTTCTCAAGAATTCTTAACTATGTTCTACATCACAATAATCTTTTTTGGATCAGGGTAAAACCTAACTGCATAACTATGGAAAATGTTTGGGTGAAATCCCTAAAACTAATTGTGAGGAGTACCATGGGAACCCCAAAGTAGCTGGCCCATTAAGAGGACCTGCTAGTGAAATAGGTAATGACCCCTTCCTAATTGCATAGTTCCCATCCATAAGGAAAACCAAGCACTATCGCTAAGAGATAAATCCATGGCCAAATTTTTTTTGAAGAGTGGTAATCACTTAGATGACATTGGTGGCCAGAGTGATATCTTTAAACCCTTAGGCAACCATTGAAACTTGGGGTCCATTTCTGTCAATTTTATAATATCACAAGTAGAGTATCAGAAATACCAGTAGCATTTTATAAAATTGTCATAGCAGATCTGTAGACTTATTTCAACATATTCCCAAGAGACATGTTTTATAGAGCACAGTAACTAGTAAAAAAAATAGACTTTACCCATCTGTAGCCTCATTGATCCTCAAAATTTACTTGGACACTTGAAATTCTATTTCCTACCTTTTCTTCATTGAGGTCCCATATCCCAATTCCACTCCCAATTCCTATAAATCTCAATTTTCCCTTTTTTTGGGTTTCACCATAACTTTTTATTTTTTTGTCTATTTGCCTCAAAAAAATCTCACAGTGTTCATTATCTCATTCTACTCCTTTGTCCCTCTATGACCGATTTTCTAGTTTTTCCATTTTCACTCCTAAATTTACCTTCATCTTCATCAAGCATACTCCCACTATGCAAAAAAATTATTAAAAGCCCATTTACCCCTTTTATTTTTTCCCAAATTCAAAACCTTCCTTACTAAATGTGTCTTAAATTTAGTTTTCCTATCCATTACAAAAAAAAACTATTCTGCAGGTTATGGTAGTAACCCGAACAAGAGCAAAAAACATGAAGGATGAAATTTCTACCCTCAAGACCCACATCAAAGATCTTGATGAAAATAATCTTGACCTGAGTCTTCAACATACCACCATGAACAACAGATGACATCCAGAGTCTTCTTCAGATATTGCATTTTATTTTTCTAGCAATTATCATGGGTCGAAGCTTAATTTTCCTCAATTCAATGGTACAAATCCAACTAGATGGATCTATCAGGTAGAATAATATTTTAGTCTGAATAATACTTTTGATGCCAACAAGGTCCCACTTGCATCCTTTGACTTAGAACATGAATCCCTTCAATGGTATCATTGGTATATCAAAGCTCATGATTAACCCATATGGATTGATTTTTAAACCCTCATTTTGTAACAGTTTGGTCCTACTTATTTTGATGACTTCACTAGAGCACTCACTAAACTATGTCAAATAGGAACCATGAGATAATATCAAATAGAATTTGAAATACTAGTCAATCACACAAAGGGATTATCTTCACACAAAGGGATTATCTGATGACTTCTTCAAGAGTTGCTTTATCAGTGGATTGAAATATGCAATTCAATTTGAGGTTAAATTTTTTTGGCCCAACATGATGATGGAAGCCTTAGGATTGGTTAAACTGGTAGAGGATAAGATCATCACTCAGTAGCGATTCAAATCTAATTTTGTTCCCTTAAAAAATACAACTCCACAATGATCTCAAATAATTTTAGCCCCTAGGACCACTCCTATCAAGCGTTTGACTAAAGTAGAGATGCAAACACGTAGAGAAAAAGGACTATGTTATAACTGTGATGATAAATTCACTCAGGGGCATCGATGTGTCAAGTAAAATCTCTACCTATTGGATGTGGACTATCCACCCATAACTAAAGATTAGGAAGATGTTCAGGATACAACAAATGATCAAAAGAAGCTCAGTTGATTATGAAACCTGATTCTCAAGAATACCAACCAGAGATCTCTATCAATGCTTTAGTAGGAGTCACTACCCCACAAACCATGTGGGTCAGAGGTTACTTCAATAAGCTCCCTCTCACAATACTCATTGATTTGGGTAGCACTCATAACTTTATTGACCCTCATATTGCCAAACAATTTTATTATTTTATCCATCCTTGCTCTAGCTTTAAAGTCATGATTGCCAATGGGTGCACATTACCTTACAAATGGAAGTGTCATAATGTGTGTATCTCTATTAGATATTATAACTTGCATTGCACCATGTTTGCTAATGAGCCCAAAATATGGCTCATTGTTGACATGGAATTCCTTTCATTTCATCTCTCTAGGGAATATAATCTTATGCAAATCATAGAATTTTAGCTAACTATTGCATGGAAAAAGGCTACTTTATCTCATTTATGTCAAAACAAAGGTTGAGTTACCATTTTGTCATTTATACCTAACAAGTAGCATGTTTTAGTGTTTTGGTTTTGAAGAATACATAGGAAGGATGTCAAAAATAGAATTTTAGAGAAGTTTTAGTTTTGACCTCAATCTTTAGAAACTACAGACTCTGCTAGTCCTAAAACTATGGACTCTACCAGTCTATAAACTATGGACTTGACTAGTCCAGAATCTACAGACTCTGCAGATCCAAAATTTGAGAAGAAAAAGAGTTTGTAGATAATCCCAAAAGGAAGATTACTGTAGTTGGAATTATATCAATGAAATACTTGCCTCTTATTTTGAAGGATTCAATCTTGATATATTTTATATATATTTGGACCATAAAGCTATTATGGGGATAGTATAACTGTCTTATAAAAACAAATAGATTTCTAGGATCTTGATGATCCAAATCTCCTATTTTGAGGATGAATGGATCGACTGAAAAGTCCTATTTTCCCTGCATATTATTTTTAGTTTGATAGTATTAGCATAAATATGTAAATCTTCTCTCTATAAAAGGGGATGAATAATTATTACACTCAAAACTTTGGATATATTATAAAAGTTACAACTTTCTATTAATTAATGCAATATCATTCTAGCTTTCAGTACTGAGTAAACTTCATTCCTGACTCTAAGAAGATCAAGGGCCCACTCTCCTTGGAACCAAGAATTTCTGTACGGTATTTATACTTATGTTGAAATTAATTTTTCATTACTAGATAATCATAGTATATTAAATACTTGTATATATTAGTAATTCAAATTCAAATATTTACATTCCAATAGTTATCTTCTTTCAAAACAAGTGTGACTTAGTCTTAGTGTTTCTTTTGATTTACTGCACAGGAGTTAGTTAGCTTAGAATTATCTCTCTAGCTGAGTATTTACTTTTCCATGCAAGTGTTAATTAGAAAGATTTACTTTTCCATGCAAGTGTGAATTAGACAGATTTACATTTCCAAGTAAGTGTGAAGTAGATTATGAGTGTTTTTGATTTCAAGTAAAAGATTGAATTAATTAGTGTAGAGGTTAATCTTTTCTTTCAACAAGTGTGTAAAGTAGTTAGCTTGATCCTTTCACTAGTAAAAGTTAGATTAAAAATTAACAAATCCCCCCCCCCCCCCCCCCCCACCTAAAAAAAAAAGATCAATCTATAGATATACCATCATAAACCTTTCTATAGATAGCTTTAGACACCGACCTTGGTTTGATAGACATCAATTTGAAAGATTGATTAAATGAAGAGTTAAATGACACTCATCATTTTTGGCACCATTGTCGGGGACATTCTTAGGTGTTAGTAACATAAAAATTATTGATTTATAGTAAAAATAAAAACATAAAACAAACAAAAACCAAATAAAGAGTAATCAATTTATGTTCTGACCTAGAGATTCCAAAGGAAGATTTGTCTCTAAATACCTTCCAGAAAAAATTGAAAGCTCCACTATAGAAATCCAAGAAGGAAGTCCATCATATTTAGATGAGAACCTTGAACAAGCTGTGAAGTCTCATCTTTAGGATTCTCTTGAAATATTATTGGGAACTAGAATGTTTCCTCAAGCAAGTCCTATAGGAAGAATTTACCCAGAACATCCATTCTCAAGAAGAAAGTATTTAGACTTTACAAAATACTTAGAGGAAGCATTTGAACAAGCCATCACTGAAAATACTTTTGAAGAATTTGAACAACCTTCAACCAACATTCATTGGGAAGCTAACCCTGGTTGTGAAGAATCATTAGAAGAAGAAGACATGGATGAACAATAAAACCAGTAGGTTACAGTACCAGGGAGGACTTTTTCATTTCCCATTATTTCAAATCCCAATGATCAAACTTCTATGAAAAATATTTCTCTTACTAATTTACCAAAATTTTGGGGAAAATCTACAGAACACCTTGACCAATTTTATTTTGAATTTAAAGTACTTTATCAAACCTATGACTATACAATAGACAATCAGAAGCTGAAATTGTTTCCATCTACACTCAAAGATGTAGCCATGAGATGGTTCATGGGCCTATCAGGTAACTCCATTCACACTTGGGATGAAATGGAAATTCTATTTCTAAACAAATATTAAGATTAATGTAGAGTATGGGAAACAAAAGAAGTTTTTTTCAAAATCAAGCAGAATGATGATGAATCCTTGGAGGACTATCTAGATAGATTTGCATTTGTTCATAAATGAAGTATTTATCCACTCACCAGGGAAGTCTTAAAACTTATTTTCCTTAAAGGATTAGATGAATAAACTAGAGACACATTAAATCTAATGGGAAGAGGAGATATAAATAAACTAGCCTTTCATTAGATTGTAGAACTCTGTACCAACTACTCTAGGATATAACCAGGGATTAAAAAAATAAGAGTAGGGAAATCCAATGAAATGGGTAAATTAATGGAATAATTTGTCAAACTAAAGACAAACATTTTGGTCACACTCAATACTAAATTGGATAGCCTTCAAGCTAAAGCCAACACAATAAAACCATTGGCAATATACTATCCTAAGTGTATGTTGAAACATGCCCTTAGAGACTCTCCCTTAGATAAAACAAACATCTCATCTTGTAGAATCTGTGAAGGAAAAGATCATGACACATATCATTATACTTATTTGACCACTTTGAAAACATATATTAAATCAAATGTTCAACCTAATGAAGAATTAAATTATATTTAGAGGCATAGATTCTTTCCACAAAATCAGAACCAAGGATAGTTTGCTTTATAAATCCAAGTAACCCTTGGACATCATCATGGAATGTTCTAATGCCTCCACCAATGTGGGAACAAACACAGATGCCACTAGCTCAAATTCCATGACAAGGACAAGAATGGATACCACTTCAACCATGGATGATGACACAACAACCATGGGTGCCCCAATAATAGTCACATCCATAATGGAATACGCAATGGAATCAATAATGGAATCCACAATGGAATCCGAATCCACAACACAATCAACCAAAAAGACCACCATAATAGTAAACTATAATGCCACCCCCTGTGATCCAACATTTAGAACAAGTCAATCAACCCCTAATGCTTGCACAACCAATAGCCAATCTAAAGAATAAATAACCACCACCTATTTATGTCAGTGAACAAGATGACACAATGAATGTAGGAGTAATTGACTGCTATGATATTTAGTTAAGATCAAGGAAATTTGTATGGAACCACCAATTCTCATTTCTAAAATACCAAATGAAAATGAAGAAACAAAACAATCCCAATAAAGCAATAAAGAAATTGAAATCAAGGAAAAATTTGAGAAACATGAGGGAAATGTTAATATACCAACAATTCCTTTCCCTGAGAGATTAAAAAAAATTGAGAGCAAAGAAGAATAGGATTTGATCCATGAGTTACAAAAGATGAGTATTGAGGTGCCCTTATTGAAAGCTATTAAGGATATTCTTGAATTGAATAAAATAATTAAGAGTTTGTGTGTTAAGACACCTAGTAAGAAGAAACAATATCCAAAAACCATATATGTTGATGGCAATCTTGCTGATTTATTAGCAGGAAAGTCTTAATACCTAAGTATGCATACCCAAGTAGTCCTGTCATAACTGTCACAATAGGAAGAAAGGAAATTCCAAATGTTCTAGTGGATTTAGGGGCAAAAATCAATGTCATGACAATTGATACTCTCCAAACACTATCTCTGATGGGAATACAACCTACCACTACCATCCTTCAAATGGCGAATCAATCTATGGCTAAACTAGAAGGAACTATAGAGAATGTTGTAGTACTTATTGAATATTGGGAGTATCCAGTTGATTTTATGGTACTATAGCCGAAAACCAAGAATTTAAGGTATCCCTTAATCCTAAGAAGACCATGGATAGCTATTGTTGTAGCACTATCTGATTGCAGGTTAGGAGACATGACCATTTCCAATGGATTAAAATCCAAAAGCATTTCTTTGTACCCTCCTGTAAAACCATCAGTCAACCACATAGAAAAACTTTAGGTGGATAAGCCAGACATTATCACAAATGAATTTTCCTCTTTGGCTACAATTAAAGTTGAAGAGCATATATAAAAATTTAATAAATTAGTCCAAGGATATAAAGAACATGGACATTTAGTAGGAATCTCTATCCATCCAGAATCTATGGACTCTACCAGTCCAGAAGCTACAGATTTTATAGGTCCATAAACTATGGACTTTGCTAGTCTAGAAGCTACAAACTCTATAGGTCTGAAAACTATGAACTCTACAAACCTTCCTGGGTCAAACTCTTTCAACCCTTTTGTTTCCTCTTCATCATATGATCATAGGCTGATTGAAGAAAATATTTGGAATTGGGTAGAAACACAACATACCCATTTATTGAGTGCATTCCATTGCCCTTTAGCAAGAACCATTCCTCATGGAAAAGGATTTGTTTAAAATGTAACTACATTCCATATGCTACTTCCTCATCCATGTCCTTTTAATTCATTAATTATTAAATTTAAGCAAGTGGAATATAAACATCTAGGTACTAAACCTCTCATGGTGTTACCTAGAAAAGTTTTGAACATCAATAGTTGGATGACAAATGGTGAAGAGGATCAAATTTTTGAAGTCTTAGAATGACATACAAAGGATTTTTCTTGGGATTACACTGATATGAATGGAATTCACCCAAGTGTGTGTACACATCATATCTACACATAATCAATAAAACTAGTAAGATAGCCACAAAGAATAATAAAGCTAGCATTGAAAGACATAGTCAAGACAAAAATTCATAAATTATTGGATATAGGATTTATTTACCCCATTTTAGATATCCAGTGGGTTTCCCCATTGGTAATTGTACCTAAAAATAATGGCAAATGGTGTGTATGTGTGGATTATAGAGAATTGAACAAAGCCACTTTTAAGAGATTATTTTACATTACCGTTCATTGACCAAGTTTTGGATAATTTGGTAGGAAAAAAATATTTCTCTTTTTTAGATGGATTTAGTGGATATAACCAAATAGCAGTAGCAGCTAAAGATCAGGATAAAACCACATTCACCTATCCTTTGGGAACCTTTGCCTATCGAGTACTGCCATTTGAGCTTTACATTGCTCCTACAACCTTTCAAAAAGTAGTCTTAGAATAGTTTCTGACCTCACTAATGACTGTGTGGCAGTTTACATGGATGATTTCAATGTCCATGGAGAAACCTATGAAGAAGCTCTTACTAAATTAGATAGATTTTTGACAAGATTTGAGGAACATCAATTATCATTAAGTCATAAAAAATGCTTGATGATGATGGATCAAGGAATAGTGTTAAGACATCACATTTGTATAAAAGGCATTTAGGTAGATCCTAAGAAAGTTGAGATAATATCCAACCTGGCCATTCCAAAACACAAGTAGAAGTTAAAAGTTTATTAGGACATGCCATCTATTATAGATTCTTTATATACAACTTCAGTAAAATAGTTGCTCCTATGTTTGCTTTGCTCACAAAGGACAATGAGTTTGTATGGAGTGTTGATTGCCAACAAGCTTTTGAAACAATCAAAACTAAGCTTAGTATCGCCCCAGTATTAAAATGACTAGATTGGACACAACCTTTTCATATATATATATACAGATGCTTCCAACACAACAATGGGTGCAGTCCTGGGATGAAAATATGAGAATGATCACATGCATGCTGTCTATTATATTAGCAAAAATATGAAACATACTAAAAAGAACTACACCATAAATAAAAAAGAGTTCCTTGCTATAGTCTATGCAATCAATAAATTTAGATACTATATAATAGGTTACAAGGTGTTTATCTATACAAATCATTTAGCTATTAGATACCTTACTAACAAACCAATGGTGGGAGGAAGGATTATAGATGGCTATTAATTTTACAAGAATTTTATATAACTATTATAGATAAACCAGGAAAATTTAATGTGGTTGCTGATTTCTTGTCTAGACTTGACACTTTAGGTGAAGAAGAACTAGTAGAGGATGATTTTTCAGATGAATAACTATTTTTTGTTTCAGTATAATCTCCATGGTTTGTTGATATAGCTAACTACCTTGTTACAAGGAAGTTTCCTCTATATTTTCAAGAAAGAAAAGAAAATGTTTAATCAAAAAAGGATCTTTTAGATGGATTAATGGAATGTTATTTAAATTTGGACCTGATCATGTGTTTTTCAGGTGTGTAACTAATAATGAAGCTTATGACATCACCAAAGCTTATGATGATGAACCAAGAGGAGGAAATTACTCAACTCATAGGACTATACACAAAATCTTAGGAACAAACTACTATTGACCTTCCCTACATAGATAAGTAAAAAGATATGTTGGATAGTGTGATGCATGCCAAAGAATAGGATAACCCATTCTTTTAGCTGAGATGACTCTCCATCCTCATCTAGTTTTAGAACCATTTGAGAAGTGGGGAATTGACTTTGTAGGATCGTTATATCCCCCATCCAGAGGAAAGTAATACTTTTTAGTTTGCATATACTATGTTACCAAATGGGTAGAAGTTAAAGTTTTAACACATGTTCAAGAAGAAGTTATAGTAGAGTTCCTATATTTTAGAGTTATGTAGAGATTTGTGCTTCAAAGGAGATAGTCTCAGATCAAGGACCCTAGTTCATGTCAAACATGATAAAGTACTTCATGGAAGTATATCAAGTGCATCACAAGAAGTCTTCCTCATATCACCCACAAGCTAATGGACAAGTTGAAGTCACCAATAGAAAATTAGAAACCATTCTGACCAAGATTGTTAGTACCAATAGGAAAGATTGGGTAGATAAAGTACCAAAAGTAATTTGGGCCTATAATACTACCTAGAAAATGACTACTAGTTTTTCTCTTTATGAGATAGTCTATGGTAAGAAACTCTTATTCTCTATTGAATTTAAATTATAAACATTGAAAACTGCAATAGAAGTGGGAATTGAATTGGAAGAAGTACAGAAGGAAAGACTCATGAAACTCAATCAACTTGATGAAATGAGAATTGAAGTAGTACAGAGGACTAAATTGGTGAAAAATCAAATGAAAATTTGGCATGACTCCCACATCAAACAATGAAAGTTTTAGAAAGGAGATTGGGAATTTTTATTTGATTCAAAATTTCAACACTTCAAAGGTAAATTATAGACAAGGTGGTTAGGACCATATCAAATAGAGGAGGTCTTTGAAAATGGTTATGTCAAGTTGATGCCCATTGATGATAGTGGTAGGACCCTTTTGGTCAATGGGCATAAACTAAAACTTTATCAGAAACCTTTCAATAAAGATGAATTTGTATAGTAAATGAAAAGTGAAATAACTTTCTTAGAGGAATTAGTTTTCTCCAAGGGAATTTTTCCTTGATGATTGCTCTTTGTTAAATTAAAAAAAATCAATAGTGAAAATCTTTTTGGGGATGCTATTGACAATGCATGGCTAGAAAACCATCTTGCTAATTGGTTATGCATTACTAAAAAAAGGCCTTGGCTAGAAAACTAACAATGGCTGGTCAAGGGGCAAAAACTTAAAAAAAAACATTTGATCATGTAATCTTGATTGACTTCTTCATGCAATGAAACTTCAAGTTGTTCCTTTGAAATATGCTAACTAATTCATGTAAACCTACTTATACATGACAAATGGTAAGAGACAAATAAGATCTACGGTATGAATAAGTGAGTATAAGTTTCATTTTTTCATGTTTTAGTGAACTAGAGTCTTTTGATTTAAATAAAAAACCCTATAGAGATTAAAAAGTATAATTAGAGAATCATCTATTCTTAAAAGAGAGGGATAATCATAACATGAAAAATAAAGGGATAAGGAACCACATGTCATGAATGTATCCAATGTAATTAATTACATCATTATCATTATGATGGGACATTATGACATCATTTCATAGAAACCCTCAAATAAAAGGGCATATAATCATTATTGATTAGACTTAGCAAATACCTACAATAGAGAAATCATTCATTGTCCATCCACGTGATCAATAAAAATGTCACTGTGCCATGCCATCATTCAATGGGTATAATAGTGTTTATGCCATCTCAATAGTTTGTAGTCTCCCTCCATAGATATCGAGTAAAGCCCAAAATCATGCAAAGTAATGATTATACTCTCACCAGCTCATAGAAAGTTAACTCTACACACATAACATGCTTGTAAAAATTACCAGTCTCTACGAAGTGCATTAGAAACCTTTATCTATGAATTCCAAAGGAAAGTAGTGCAAATCCTAGTTCAATTTAGCAAATTTCTCTATAATCAGTAATAGTTTGGAAAAATGGGATAAAATACAAGGTTAGAATTGAAAAAGGCAACCAAATTCCTCAATGATAGAGCTTCCATCACAGTGTTCAAGGTAAATGGCTGGCTACCATTCATCCAAAAATTTCATGGCTTCCATGAGACATTGGTAAGAGAATTCATGAAAAACCTTACTCATTATTTTTTTTATTGTTGAGGGAGTAGTTATTCTAGTGTCCAGTCAGATTATTAGTGAAATTATAGAAGTCCTAGATGAAGGAATGAAGGTCACATGAAGAATTCCATTTAATGACCTAATTGATCAATTCAATGGCAATGAATGGATTAGAGCTACATGTTTTATTAATTCAAAAGGAAAAGCTAAGGAGATCCGTAGAGATTCACTTCTAGAGCCATGGCAATTTGTAGCAGTATGGGTAATTAAGTATATCACTTGTGAAGGGAAATGTAGTCTTTTGAGAGGAGAAGCCATGAAAATTCTAAATCATCTTAAGTATGGAAGGGAAAACCCTTAGCGTAAAATTAACCTTCCATATTTCTTGTATGGTCACCTCCAAGTGATGACCATAACTCCTAATGCTTCCCCTAGTCATCATGGTCTTATTCACCTTATTATTCAACACTATTTCTTGCAATAGGGGAAAGAGGTTTGGGAAACCTTTTAAAATAGGGTCATTAGACAAACTCCAGCCCTACCTATTTAGGAAGGAGCTAGAACATGAGGCTTAATCTGGTCACAAAAGCAATCTGCTATGGCTATCAAGGAAGTGAGCTCAAAGGAAAAAATAAAAAAACCTTCAGTTGTGAAGAAAAATCCTCCCTCTTCAGGAAGGGTTACTAGATCTCAAGCTGCACAAACCCTCATTATTTCAAAGCCTCCATCAAAAATTTAGGAACCTATTGAGCAACCAATCCTCTACTTAGGAAGAAAGAAACTAAAATGGAAAATTGCTATCTCAACAGGGCCTGAGAAGGGTTTGACTCTTACAGTAGAAGAAGGATCAAGTGTGTCCCTTAGGACTAAGAGAAGAAGAAGATTGATTCTTTTAGATGAAGATGAACAAGAAGTAGTCAATACCTTGGATAGCCTTAAACAACTATCCCACCCTCTAGAATAGTAGAATAATACAGAAAAAGAAACTTCTACATAAGTTCCTATAAAGGAACCTATTGAGACATCTTCCATGTAACCATTGGAGGAATTAGGGATATCTCCAATAAGAGAATAAAATGTTCATATTGAGGTTTCATTAGATGAAGGTAAACCTCTATATACATTTGAAGAAGGAGAACCATCCATCCTCAAGGATCCTATCATGCAGCTAGCCTTGGAACTTTCTAAAGCCCAAAAGCTGATTTAAAAACAAGTAGAAGATATTGCAAATCTACTTAGCCAACTACAGAGTAAGGATCAACTCAATTCTATGTTAGTACAAAAATTAGAAACAACATCTCTGGATTTTATTTTTAAAGTTAATAAATTATTAGAAATAATAGAATATAAAGAGGAGGAAGAAATCAATTCATGGATATATACGAAGAGTCTTGAATAAGAAAATAAAAATTTAAAACAAAAATTGTTGAATTCTCCTCATACATTTTCTATTGAAAATAATCAACCTACCTCTTCTCTAAAAACATTTTCTGATCAAGGAAGTCAGACTAGTTATCCATATATTCATCCATTAGAAATATTACAACAAGCTCAAGAGGAATATCACATTATCATACATAAATATGAAGTTTTAGTCATTTCCAATAAGAAAATGGAAAATGAAAAACAAATATTAGAAACTAAAACTCAGACTATGGAGGAAGATTTACAAAATGCTTGAAAATTAGGAGAGTCTTTTGGATTGTAGAAGTCCAGCTCCTGTATATAGTCTATTCCTATTTGAACAATTCTATAGATGGAAAATTCTTAGAATATCCTGCCATCTTCCTTATAAGATCTTAGATCCATTTACATTTTTGTAAATATTCTATAGTTTTGGGCCTGATACTTAAGATATCCTTTATGAATTCTATCTACATGACCTGATAATCGAAGATCATGAACATAACAAATTTTTGATAAATTTACATGTAGGAGAAGTTTAATTGAGAGCACTTCATTCCACTTTCAAGAATCAGTTGGTATGGAAAAATAGATTTGAAGAGTATACAAACCATGGTAAAACTATAGGATTATGCATCAGACCAGCCTTCCCCATTCCAAGATAGATTGACCACAATTTCAAGAGAGCTTGTTTAGACACTGCTATCAAAAATCATAATTTGGAAGCTTTTTATAACTATATTATTTTATTTGAATTATTTGTAAGACAAAGCTTTGATTTAGTTGTGGTTGTTAGTGTTAAAAAATGGGACCAATTATCAGTACCTCTCAAAAGATGAGAAGTTATGTTCCCTAACAATCTAAGGTGGATCAGAAGAAGAGTTGAAGTAATTCTTGAAGAAATCATATAAGTAATAAATTTTGGAGGAGAATAAAAATGGATTGGAATGAGGTATGAAGCTCCATTGCTTATCATACCAATTCCTAGATGGCAAAATTGGGCACCATAATCTGATGAACAATTTAATATATGGAAAATAATGGTTCAAAAGTACAAGGGATTTAAAATCAATTTAGATCAGCATATCAAAGATGAATTTTATGAATATGATCTCAGCAAGGGCATGAAAATAGGCCAAGGACCAATTGAGCTAGTTGAATGTTTACAATAGGACTTGTAAAAAGTAAAGTCTAGGGGAGATGATGAGCCCAAAATATGGCTCATTGTTGACATGGAATTCCTTTCATTTCATCTCTATAGGGAATATAATCTTATGCAAATCATAGACTTTTAACTAACTATTGCATGGAAAATAGCTACTTTATCTAATTTATGTCAAACCAAAGGCTGAGTTACCATTTTGTCATTTATACCTAACAACTAGCATGTTTTAGTATTTTGGTTTTGAAGAATACATAGGAAGGATGTCAAAAATAACATTTTATAAAAGTTCTAGTTTTGACCTCAATCTTCAGAAACTATGGACTCTACCAATCCAGAAACTACAAACTTTGCCAGTCTAGAATCTACAGACTCGTCCAGTCTAGAATATATAGACTCGTCCAGTCTAGAATATATAGACTCTACAGATCTAAAATTTGAGAAGCAAAAGAGTTTGTAGATGAACCCAAGAGGAAGATTACTCCAGCTAGAATTATATCAATGAAATACTTGCCTCCTATTTTGAAATATTTAATCTTGATATATTTTATATATATTTGGATTGTTAAGCTATTATGGGGATAGTATAACTGTCTTATAAAAACAAATAGATTTATAGGATCTTGATCCATCTAAATATCCTATTTTGAGGATGAATGGATTGACTGAGAAGTCCTATTTTCCCTACATGCTATTTTTAGTTTGACTATATTAGCATAAATATGTAAATCTTCTCTGTAAAAGGGGATGAATAATTATTACACTCAAAATTTAGGATATACTATAAATTTCCAGCTTTTTATTAATTAATGCAATATCATTCCATCTTTCAATACTAAGTAAACTTCATTCCCAACTCTAAGAAGAACAAGGGCCCACTCTCCTTGGAACCAAGAATTTTTATACGATATTTATATTTATGTTGAAATTAATTTTGCATTATTAGATAATCAAAATATCTTAACTACTTGCATATATTAGTAATTCAAATTCAAATATTTACATTCCAATAGTTATCTTCTTTCAGAACAAGTGTGACTTAGTCTTACTGTTTCTTTTGATTTACTGCACAAGAGTTAGTTAGCTTAGAATTATCTCTCTAACTGAGTATTTAATTTTCCATGCAAGTGTGAATTAGATAAATTTACTTTTCCATGAAAGTGTGAATTAGATAGATTTACTTTTCCATGCAAGTGTGAATTAGACATAATTAAATTTCCAAGCAAGTGTGAAGTAGATAATGAGTGTTTTGATTTCAAACAAAAGATTGAATTAATTAGTGTAGAGGTTAATCTTTTCTTTCAACAAGTGTGTGAAGTAGTTAGCTTGATCATTTCACTATTAAAAGTTAGATTAAAAATTACCAAACCGCCCCACTAAAAGATCAATTTATAGATCTACCATCATAAACCTTACTACAAATAGCTTTGGACACTGACCCTGGTGTGATAGACATCAATTTGAAAGATTAATTAAATGAAGAATTAAACGACACTCATAATTTGCCTTACCCTTAGGTAGATGTGATGTTGTTTTGGAATCCCAATGGCTACACACACTTGGACCCATCTTATGGGATTTTGATGAACTTTGGATGTAGTTTTTAGATAATGGGAAAAACACACATTAAAAGGCTTACAACTAGGATCTCTTAGCATCATCAGTTCACATCACATGGAAAACCCTCTTAAGAAGAATTCCCACAACATCATTGCCCAGCTCCATTCCATTCAAATGTAACTATCAATAGTTTCCACTAATCCTTATAATCTAGCAACCATTCTATAGAGGTATGCATGTGTCTTCCCTAAACTAATGGGATTGTGACCTTCACAAATAGAGGACCATCATATTTAGCTCCTTCCTAGAAGCATTCCTCCTAACATCACGGCTTATCACTACCCATTTCATCAAAATATCGAGATGCTCATTCAAGAATTATTGAAGTAAGGCATTATTCACTCTAGTACCAGCCCATATTCTTCCCCTGTTCTCCTTATTTAGAAAAAAGATGGGTCATGGTGCCTCTACATTTTTTTTGTGAACTTAATCAACTCACAATCAAGGATAAGTTATCTATCCCTGTTATTGATGAGCTTCTTGATGAGCTTCATGGTCCTCACTTTTTCTCCAAGTTGGATATCTACTCTGGATATCACTAGATCTGGCTCCATGAGGTTGATATCCCTAAGATATCTTTTTGCACACATGATGGCCACTATGAGTTCTTGGTCATGCCCTTTGGCCTCACTAATGCTCCTTCAATATTCCAGGCATTGATGAATAAAATTTCTAGCCCTACCTACACAAATTCATTCTGGTCTTCTTTGATGATATTCTCATCTATAATAAAACATGGTTTGAGCATCTCCAACATTTGGAGCTCACACTGAAACTTCTCTCTAAACATCATCTTTATGGAAAATAGTCCAAATGTACTTTTGGCTAGGATGAAGTTGAGTATCTTGGGCATATTATTTTAGACCAAGGGGTTTAGGTGGATCTTAAAAAAATAGCTATTATGGCAAATTGGTTGCATCCTCAGAAACTCAAGTGCCTCCATGGTTTTTTAGGGCTAACTAGATACTATCATAAGTTTGTCAAGGATTATGAGAAGATTATAGCTCCACTGATAGCTATGTTAAAAAATGATGCTTTTATTTGGACACCAGTTGTTAAATGTGCATTTGAAGCATTGAAACAATCTATGTATATCACACCTATTCTAGCTATGTCAAATTTTTCCAAGACCTTCACTATTGAGAGTGATGTTTGTAGTAATGGACTTGGTGCTATTCTCCTCCAAGAAGGATGCCCCATTGCATTCACCAAAAAGTCCATTTCTAGCAATAATTTAGTTCTCATTACTTATGAGAAAGAAATGATGGACATTTTACATGTAGTATATAAGTGGAGACCATACCTATTAGGTTATCATTTTTACATCAAAATTGATCACCAAACACTAAAATATTTCTTGGAACAATGGGTCTTTACCCCATCACAATAGAAATGGGTCAACAAACTCATGGGTTATGACTATGAGATAACTTACAAGAAGGTTAAAGAGAATATTGTGGTTGATGCTCTATCTCATACATTTGTGGATCAAGATTCCCTTTCATCTATTTCCATGCCTATTCCAAATTGGTTGGACATTGTATAGTAGGGGTATGACAATGACTCCTCATTATATCAAACCATTCAATAGTTGGCCACTAACCCCTCAATTGTACCACATTATACCTGGGATGGTGATTCTCTATGATATAAGCATTGTTTAGTGCTTCCCTAGAGCATAGATCTACAACAAGCTGTATTCTATGAACTCCATGCTTCTCCATCTATAGGGCACTCAGGGTTTCTTAAAACTTATGAGTGGGCATGGTGTAACTTCTTTTGGAAGGGAATGAAAAAGACAATTCAATAGATGGTGGTTGAATGTGATACATGTCAATGCAACAAGGTTGAAACAACACTCATCCCTAGGTTGATCAAACCTTTTCCCATCCCTACCAAGTTTTGGATAGATATTTATATGGATTTCATTGAGGGTCTCCTTAAATCTAGAGGGAAAACAATGATCTTGGTTATGGTTGATTGCCTCTCTAAATATATCCATTTTTGTGCCCTTATCCATCCTTATACCGCCTCCATAGTTGTACAAATTTTCTTGGACTAGATTTTACATCTTCATGGCATTCCTTCATCTATTATCTAGGATCATGATGCAACCTTAACCATCCATTTGTGGATAGAACTATTTAGTTGTACCAACACTCAACTAAAGATGAGTTCTGGGTATCATCCACAAACAAATGGCTAGACTAAAACTATCAACAAATGCTTGGAAACTTTCTTCTATTGATTCACCTTAGAACAAAAACATCAGTGGGAAAAGTGGCTCCCTCTCATCGAATGATGGTACAATACCTCCTACCACACTTCAATGAAAATGACTCCATATGAAGTAGTCTATGGTCAAGCACCACCAATGCTCCTTTTGTACACCCCCACTAGTTCAATAGTCCAAGCAGTTGACATGATTCTCCAAACCTAGGATTAGATCCTTAGTACCCTCTGGGAAAATATTCATATGGTTCAAAATTGAATGATCAATAGGTAGATCAACACCATTCTGAGCACACTTTTTAAGTATGTGATATGGTTTTTATTCACCTACAACCCTATAAGTAATCCTCCCTTAAACCCTAGGGGAATCATAAGATAGATCCTAAGTTCTATGGGAATTATAAGGTTATTTAAAAGATTGGGTCAGTTGATTATAATTTTGAGCTCCCACCTTCCCAAATTCACCTAATATTTCATGTTTCTTGTCTAAAAAAAGTTCTTGGCACAAACATCAGATTGTAGACTATTTCACCTAAACTTGATAATGATGGATCCATTCTTCCTAAGATAGAGACAATCTTAGATAAGATCACAACACAAATTTATTCCTGGTCCATCACTGAGGTTTTAATTTAGTGGTATGGGATGCAACCAGAGGATGCAACATGGGAACCACTATTTTAGATTCAACACCAATTCCCACATCTGAAGCTTTGAGGACAAAGCTTTTTCTAAGATGAAGGGAATGTTATGAACCCATGATATCTCTTTACTTTACTAGTTAGTAGTTGCTATGGATGTGTATGCTTTTTAAGTCATCTCGTGAGCATTGTTTTTATCCCACATTCATGGGAAGTAGTAGTTTCTTAGATTAGAATTCCTATATAAGTAAGTGTTGAGGCCATTGAAGGCATCCATGAAATTATTGTATTGAGGTTGCTCAAAGGAGGTTACCCCCTAGATGTGGCCTATGATCAATTCAATCTTTTCAAGTGTTCTATTAGATTTAATTTTTGCTACTAATTTTTGTTATTTTATGCATTTTCATTAATTGTTGTAGGAGGATCCTCTCACCGTAGGGCCCATATTTGTCAACTTAGTCAACTGTAACTCTTGAGGAATAAGGCTCATGTGAAGTGTTAGGAGGGTGAAGTAGTATTTGAGTTGATATAATGAAACCATCAACACCTTTTTGACCTTAGGGAGCCACAAATAAGGTCTACAAACATCATCACTCAGTCCTATAGGCCTTCTTATAATCTAAATTCCACCTATAGTATTTAGGGTATACAAAAGCACTTAGTTTTGGTTCCTTGGAATGTTTTGAGGTAAAAACATATGAAAAAAATCTCAAAATTGGTAGAAATATCATCTACCACTTTTGAAACACTATAAAAGGTTCACTTTTCTTAATAATATAGGGGAGATGTCCTCTATTCTATCTCGAATAGAGGGCACTCCCCTCAATTCAAAGACATACATGTTTAAGTAAAAGAGGTGATAGGGAAAGTTAGAGGTGGTTTAGACCTAGAAGGAGGTTTTTAAATTTGAAAAATACCTCAAAAATCATGGATAACCTTCCATAGGGAGGTGAAAACAAATAGGGTTGTCTGGACACCAGGGGTAATAGTCATGATACACCAAACATGCTTAAGCCCAGTGTCCAAATGAGAGGATAATACCATTTATAGTATGAAATGATATTTATATATTATTGAGAAATGTTAATGGGATCACTAAAAATTTTTTAGAGCTATTTTATGGTAGGGGAAACATCAAAGGAGTCATTTTGGGGTTTAGAATGCAAACAGGCCCACTGAACAAGGTGTAAACCTAAGGCCAAATGAGGGGTCATTCATAATTATAGAATTAAGTGAGATTTAAAACATATTTTTATATTATTATGAGGAAAATAAAGAGGTGTTTCATCCTTCATATTGTAGAGGAGACACCAAAGAAACCATTTTTGGGTCTAAAAGTAACTCAGACTTGTGAAAAAGAGAGAAACAAGCTTGAGAGGCCATTTTCAATTTCTCACATATTTCATGAGGATATGAATGGGAGAAAAAGGAGTTAAGGGATGTTATCAAGGGTATTATAGGCCATATTATTTTAATTTTTTATTAAATTTGATGTTCCAATTTTATGAACAATCGTTAAGATCGAAAATAAGCCTAAAAGCCTACTAAACCCTTGTTAAGGACCAGTCTTGGAAAATAAGCTTAGATATGCAATAAAATGAAATATTTTAATGATAATACCTATTTGATGTTTAATATTACTCTCTAAATATCCATCAAATTCTATCTATTTATATGGACTTGTATGGATGGGGGCAAAAATAGGCTTTTTATCACTATTTTATGTGTTGTACAGGATACAAGAAGAATTAGGAGATGAAAAAAGTTTGAAGGAAAGATTGAGACTTGTAATAAATAAAAATATTAATTTAATGTCTTTAATAAAATCTTAAGTGTTTCAACCAGGTCCTTTAATTAAGCCAGTCAAAACTAGCCTTTTGAGCAAACTATTGAGAAAGATGAAAAGCTTCACTTGGACTGATATTAAAGCTTGCTTGATGCTTCTAAGGATGTGTAGGGTATTTAAAATTTTCATTAAAACTCTCCCATGTATTTTTATGGAGAATTGATGTCAAATTTGAAGACAAGTGTGCTAAAGTGTAGGTGATGATGGCTCTCTTCTAGATGATTTTAGAAGACCAAGCATGAAACCAATGCATGTAGAGGCATCTATGAGAGCCTAAACTTCCATTAAAATCATTGGATCTGCTGTTGATTAGTTAAAATTCACTCAAATAGGCCTAATCATGAAGGTAGTTTTTTGTGCAAGAAAATGAGTTTTAGGCCACTTTGCATAACTTTGATGACTTGGATTGACACTTGTTGTTCCTATTTTTACATGGTTCAACCCATATCCTCTTCCCATACATGGATAAATAAAATTATTATCTTGGTAGGTGTCCTTGTGACCCTTGAACTTATATTCTTCTCTCTCTCTCTCTCTCTCTCTCTCTCTCTCTCTCTCTCTCTCTCTCTCTCTCTCTCTCTCTCTCTCTCTCTCTCTCTCTCTCTCTCTCTCTCTCTCTTTCAAACTCTATAAGAGTTGGCCATTTTGGCATTGTATTGGATGCTCCACATGAGTATGGAAAATCCCTGTTCATTTGTATATATTTTTATCAATAAAATGACTAAGTTTTACCTATTAATGACTATCTATAAGTTTATTATACATGGATGATGAATCTTTCTTAGTGAAGACTATGGATTCCTCGCATCTGGTCTCAATCTTTCACCTTGTTTGCAGCTAGAAAACATCTTTTTACAGGGAATGTGAAGTGTTTTAGGAGATGTCAAATGTTGAGTGAGTTATTCTTTTCATTAGTGCCATTAAAGGCCTCTTGTACAGTCCTTATATCTTTGCACATCCATCCATGACCTCATAATGTAACATTGATGTGAGAAGATGAAGATTGAAGGAGTGTAAATTTGTGTCTTTTGGTCTTAAGTGTAGGATGTAATTGGTTAGAAGTCATCAAATTGAGATTATGTATCACCTCTTTAGTTTAGGTTTGCTTTTAATTATCTCTCACTCTATCCACCCCCCAAGATTATTAATAGTAGTAGTAGTAGTCAAGTGGTACATCAAGGAAGATAACCCTATCTAGAGACTCACCTCATTCCTTAGGCTACCCACAAGCCTAGAGATGATTCCATTATGCCGCTTGGATGAGGAGAATTTGCATATCCTAAAAAGGTGTAAATATAAGTGACATTAGTTTTTGGCATGCCTGATGGGACCCTTTTTCTAAGAGTTAGAGGATTTTTGGTGTTGTCCTTCAACACATCAGCCTTTGGAGGCATCTTTTCAAGCATCAATGGTGACTCCAAATACATATCAGCTGTCAAGTAGCCCAAGTTTTACTTTAAATATTGATGGTAATCATATTTATTGTGTCCTTGCTTCTAATGAAGTTTTATGGCTAATTTTGGTATGGATTTTTATTCTATACAAATTGGTGAAACATATCTATCTTTGCCTATCCCATGCCAATATGAACAAGTCCTTGGTCAGTCTTATTAGTCTTAATATGATAATATGCATTCCTATCATGAGTTGTATCAGTCTTAAAGCCAAGATTCTCAATATATTGTTCCTATTCAACCTAATCCTTTCTCCAATCAACCCATTTCCACCTTCAAACAAGCACTTTTGGGATATGAAAGGTATATGTTAGAGCTTGATACTCGAAGGGGATGTGGTCAAAGTATCCCTAATCATTCTATTCATCAAGTGAGAAATGCACTAGAGTTAATTAAGGAGTGGGAACTTATTGAGAGAGATAATTGGAAAAGGCTCACAAGTGAGATGATTGATGTGAGTGGATTAGTGTCTTCCTTGGAGGATAAGCTAGGATATCATGAAATGCTATCTTACCAAACCTACCAGCCCTTGTACCCACTTCCCCAAGTTCCATATCAGCCATATATAACCCCTCTTCATGATTCAAACCAAGCCTATCAAGGTCATCTTATTCCTAGTCGGTTGGAGGAGAGTATTGAAACAAAAAGTCTTGTGTTTAAGGCCAATATTGATAAATAAATTGAGTTAGCTAACATGCATATGCAATAGTCTATGTTGGCAGCAAAGGAAGTGGGGTTCAAGCCTACTTTTACCTCACACATACCATCCCCAACAACTCAAAATGAGACTAATAATCCCAACATCCAAATTTAGAGTGAGATAGTAAGATCATGGGGCAAAAAATAAGAGAAGAGTCTTGACAAAGAATGTGAAGTTAAAAGGAGGATTGATCCTATACAAACCTCTCCTACCTATCCTTAAGAAGAGAGTTTCAATCCTAAGATCATGAGCTGGAGTGAAATAGTAGATTCATGGGGCAATAAAGAAGAGAAAAGAATTGTCAAAGATTGTGAAGTGGAAAGTGGAGTTAATCCTTTGTAAGTCCCTCCCACCCTTCCTAAAGAAGTTTCCTCTATTCTATGGCAGCCTTCATGCAATCCTTATCCTCATGATGATTCCTATCAACTTCAAGAGAATATTTTCCAAGAGAACATAGCTAAGAAAATAGAGGAGTTAAAAGTAAAGATGAGATTGATAAGTCAAGGTGAGTTGGAAGATTTATACCCAAAATAATATCCTATGCCTAAACACACCCCATCTTCCCTTCTTCAAGAGCTTACAAAAGAGTCTCTTACCTTGCATTCTCAATTTGACCTTGAGATCTATATTCCACCTCCACCAACTAGTTCATCTTACCCTTACCCCATCACCCTTTGCCTATATGGAACTATGGTATGGGAACCAAAGGATGATCAACTGGTTGATAAATAAAGAGAAATATTGCTTGAAGAAAACTTACCTCCTTAGCAGCCTCATTGGACTAGATCACTTGATTTCAAGATGCCTAGCTTGGCATAACCATGAAGGAGGTTAAATATATTGAATTTTTTTAAAATAAAAATGAAATTTTATCAATTGAGACACAACTATAGAACACTCAAGAGGTCTTGAGTGATGAGGAGAAGGTAAATCCTTGTGTTGAATCTATTTACTTGGTTAATGATGAGGAATGCTTTTGTTGTGTTGAAGAACCTATCTTGAGAGAGGAAAATGAAAAGGAACATGCTCAATTCATGGCTAATAAAGAGGACCTCATGAGTGTTTATGAGGAGGAGATTACCATAGGGACTCCTTTTGGTGAATAAAAAAGAAATTCATAAGCTTTTACCTCCATATTTGATGAGGAAGAAATGATCATTGATTCTTTTCTCACTTTGCAAGATACCATGGATGGACTAGGAGAGTTTCTTAATCAAACTTTGGATGACTTGTTTCAAGTCATTGGAGTAGGCTATACTCCTCTTCAAGGAGGCTATTAGATGGTCAAATATGGAGAAGGTAACATTGGTACACAAGTAAGTATGCAAAGGAAGAACATTCTATCAAATATATATTTTCAAGAGGCATATACATTTGATGATGACATGTTTGAAGTCATAAAAATGGGATACCATCCTATAAATAAGTTGGGAGAAACACATCAGATATTGAGAGATGGAACAAGTTCTTATTGGCCTCAATCTTCTAAGGGACAAGAGATCAATCCTCTTGGAGACATGCCTACTAAAGAGATGCAAGTTGAGAATGAGATGAAGAGTGGGGAAAAGTATGAAGTGTGTGAACATGTCCAATAGGAATATGTATTCATTGGATACCTATTTGAGGATGTTCTATTTGAAATTAGATCAAGTGAAGTTCCAAGCAAGAGATTTGGTCCACAAAGCACTCAATTCAAAGGGAAGCATGTTTGGCACTTTGTTTCATCTCATCATGAAGATGATTCAAGAGGTTTCCCTTTTGATCCTAGAAAAGAGGTTTATTTAGTTTTTAGTTGTGCATAATAGGTTGTTTCCTTATTCCCCCAAGTGCTTATGCACATGTGTGTGTCTTGTATGTTTGTTTTCTTGGTTGGGTGTGTCCTTTTCCTTTGTGTGGTTGAAGTAGTCATTAATTGTCTTGTATCAATCAAATTTGAGTCAATGGTCAATGTTTATCTATTTGTATCAGTCTTTAGATGACTCCATAAGTCTAATGGACTGATAAGGCTATTGGTCTAGTTAGTATATCAGGCATACTACCCCTATGAGTCACCAATTTATTGACCAATTTTGACTTTTAGGTCAAAATAGGGTATCCCTAGTTAAAAAATTCATTTTTAGGCATCTAAGGGGGCATAATATCTTCTTATAAGGTTTATTCTAGGTCAATTAATGTCAATTGATGTTATAATATCTTTGGTCATTAGTTTCTTAGGTTTATTTATCATTTTGAGTCATTTTAAGGGGTTAAATAGGTGTACTTAATCCTTTGTACGGGTTTCTTAGGAAATATGCAAGTGTTAATGGGTGATGTCATGCCCCATGTGTCCACAAAGGTCTTAAGTAACTGAAAAAACTAAATATTTGTAGGTCAATTAGAAGAAAGTTAGCTTTCATAAAAAATCGAAGAAAATGACACATGTATGGCTCCTTGGCAAGCATGCCACATGTGAGGAGGCCATGTAACATATATAAATCTTCCTAAAGCTCACATATATGCTTTGGTTTATATGGAAATGCAAATTTTAAGCTAAAACCATTCTATCTCTTTTTCATCCTTCTTGGCATTAAGAAGTTACAGGGTTCCACTTGGTACGGCCAACAAAAAGGGTTTCAAGAAAAAATGATCTTGGGAGGTTGTTTTAAACTCATATACATTCAAATAAATATAATAAGTTATAGGATTGGTTAATTGTGCTTCATGAACCATCCATTCAAAGTGGACTGTGCAAAATTGCCTACTCATTAGTGTACCCTTCAAGTTTTACCTTGGTTTGAGAAATTCCATATGATTTAGATGCTAATATTATTTAAAAAATATTTTAACCTCTGTATATAACACTTCACACACTTGGTTTTATGTTTTTAATGGGTTTTACATGCTAACCATCTCAATTTGTAGGAGGATACAATTCTTTTGAGATATGGGTAGTTTCACCATTTCCAAGAGTTTTGTGCTTGTCAAGGGATATTGAAGGTTTTATTAGTTTCATATACATGTTTAAAAGTATCCTTGACACATTTCTTCACAATTAATTCAAGTCTCCTTGATTCTTATGATTGCTAGTCCATTCATCATACCAACTAGTCACCTTGTACTTACTGCTATATATAGTTCATTTGCATATACATGGGCCTTCTGATGACATCATGACTTGAAAATAACTTTGGTATTGGTGTAAATCCATTTAGGATACAAAAATTAATTTTTATAAGGTTGAGTTTATTTATAATTTATGATATGTCATTTCAATGTTCATTGTCTAGTCTTATCTTCACTGCCTGCAGTGTGAATAGTAATCTACAGGTGGCCTAAATAGAGCATGAAAATGCCTTAGAGGTGTTGGCATAGACTATGGATCATTACTTGGGATCTTAATGTCTTGTTTATAATTAATTCCCTTATAAAATATTTAGGTTTACAAATGAAGTTGAGAATCATGATCAAAAGGAATGAGGACTGGGCTCAAGACTGTTGTCTCAAAAGGAGCAAAACAATGACCTTTGATGTTTTGTTGAAATTATACAATAAGGTTACCTCCTCCTTTCAAGCATCCAAATGAACTTGTATTGGAGTCTCTAATATGTACAAAAAACATGCAAGGTTGGGAGAAAGGGAGAGCAATAGAAGGTAAAATTTTAGAGAGATTAGATACCTTTGAAACCATTGAAGTCAAGTAGTGAACTCTGTAAATTTGAACCACTTAAGTGACTATTGATACAAGGAAGAAATGAGGGAATAATATTATGCTTAGATTATATAATTAATTTAAAGGTATGCCAAATATCCTAAAGTATATTTGAAATAAAATGTTGAGTGATGTTATACCCCTTACACCCTTTTTAGTCCATACTCAAGCCTTGAAATGTGTACCTATAGTCACTGGGAATGTCTGAGACAAACAATCACATAGTTTGAAGTTTGAAATGGGTTTTAAGGGAACTCAAGGTATAAATTATCTAAAATAAATATCTTGTGACCTCAAATGAGTTTAAGGGAAGATCATAACATCATAACCAAAGCCATTGAGATGCCAAATCACCTACAGGCAGGGTGTCTCTGTCAGCTAACATTGGAGAGCTCAATTGTTGCTAAAGGTGCTTATGATGAAGTAAAAGGAATTTTGGTGATATATAAAACATGGAATAATATAATTAATGGTTATATTGAATGCATAAACTAAAAATAAGAGATAAATCACTTACATAGACCTCTCAAAAGAAATCCAACATACACCTATAGCAAGCACAGTGGGCAGTGAGCTAAGATCCAACCCTAAAGGATAATCTAACTCAAATGTGAAAGGAAAAAGTTAGGACACAAAAAGGTCATGGAGAGTTTCATGAGGTTTAAATTTATTGTCTTAAAAACTTAGGCTACATCTGTATACACCTATAGGGAGGGGCTAAAACAAAGTCTTAGTCCTACAAGCAGGGTTCAAACAAGACTATCTCAATCAAGGAGAATATACTTAGTCTTGGGAGTTGGGATGAATATGAAGGAATGAGCATGATGGTTTTAATTAACAAGTATGTTTTGGTATTTTTAGTGTATTAAAGGTACAAAAAGCATCTTGACAAGACCTCCATGAGACAATGAACACCTACATCCCCTTTATGGACTGAGATAGGGGTCAAACAGTGAACACACATGAGTCATGTTTAGGCATCAACATGCATAAATGAAGATTAAATTAAGCTCAAATTTTTTTAAAATGAATATAAGGAGTCCTCATGAGTCTCTAGGTGATATGTCTCTTTTTTTATGATAAATAACCTATAACTAACACTGTATAACTGAGACATAGTTAGAAAGCAAGGAGTTTTTATTTTGATGAGGTATAACATAAATAATAATAAAAGGTGAATCAAAATTAGTGTAAAATGAACATTGGGGATACTAATAAGGTTTTTAACATTGAATTTGATGTCTAAAAATGCTACACAACTTACAATAAGGCCTATATTTCTCAACTCAGTTAACTATAACTCTTGAGGAATAAGGCTCATGTGAAGTGTTAGGAGGGTGAAGTAGTAGTTGAGTTGATCTAATGCAACCATAAATAACTTGGTGACCTTAGGGAGCCAAAAATAAGGTCTAAAATCATCATCACTTAGTCTTATAGGTCTTCTTGCAATCCAAATTCGACCTACAATAGGCATGGTATACAAAAGCACTCATTTTTGGTTCCTTGGGATGTTTTGAGGCCAAAACATATGGCTAGAAGCTCAAAATTTGTAGATAGTGTCTATAATACTTTAGGAACAATATAAAAGGTTCAATTTTCCTCAGAATATAGGGGATATGTCCTCTATTTTATCTCAGACAAAGGGCACTCCCCTCAATGTAAAGATAGGTAGGTTTGAGGAGAAGAGGTGATAAGGAAAGTTAGAGGTGGTTTAGATCTAGAAGGAGGTTTTTAAAGTTGATAAATACCTCAAAAATCATGTATAACCTTCTATAGGGAGGTGAAACCAAATAGGGTGGTTTGGACACTAGGGGTTACAGTCATTATACACCAAACATGCTTATGCCTAGTGCCCAAATGAGAGGATAATGACATTTATAGTATAAATGATATCTATATATTATTGATACATGTTAATTGGATTTAAACCTAAGTTTTAGAGCTATTTTTGGGTAGGGTAAACATCAAAGGAGTCATTTTGGGGTTTAGAATGCAAACAGGCCCATTGAACAAGGTGTAAAACTAAGGCCAAATGAGGGGTCATTCATAGTTATATTCTTAAGTGGGTTTTAAAAACCATTTGGATATGCTTATGAAGACACTATAGAGGTGTTTCATCCTTCATATTGTAGAGGAGACATCAAAGAAACCATTTTTGGGTCTAAAAGCAACTCAAACTTGTGAAAAAGAGAGAAACAAGCTCGAGAGGCCATTTTTAATTTATTGCATCTTTCATGAGGCTTTGAATGGGAGAAAAAGGAGTTAGTAGATGTTATCAGGGGTCTTATAGGCCATATTTTTGGAAATTTTCTCAAGTTTGATGTCCCAACTTTATCAACAATCATTAAGACTAAAAATAGGCCTAAAACCCTACTAAACCCTTGCTAAGGACCAATCTTGAAAAATGAGCTTAGATATGAAATAAATGGAATATTTTGACTATAATACCTATTTATGTTGAAGAGGAATCTCTCAGGTACCCTCAAATTCTAGCTATTTATATGAAATTGTATGGATGGGGGCATAAACATGATTTTTCTCACTATTTTGTGTGTTGTGTAGGCTACAAGAAGATTTAGGAGATGAAACAAAGTTTTATGGAAATATTTATACTTTTAATAACTCCAAATATTAATTTCATGTCCTAAAACAACTCTTAAGTGTCTCAACTAGGTCCTTCAATTCAACCAATCAAAACTAGCCTATTGAGCAAACTAGTGAGAAGGATGAAAATCTTCACTTGGACTGATTTTAAAGCTTATCTAATGATTATAAGAATGTGGAGGGTCTTGAAAATTTTAATTTTACCTATCCCATGTATTTTCATGGACAAATAATGTCAAAGTTGAAGACAAGTGTGCTAAGTGCATGAAAAAGAGGTTTCCTAGATTGTAGGTGATGATGACTCTCTTCCAGATGATTCCAGAAGACCATGCATGAAAAAAATACATGGATAAGAATTTATGAGAGCCTCCCCTTCCATTAAAATAATTTTACCTTCCATTTATTATTTATAAGTCACTCAAATAGTCCTAATCATGAAGGTAATTTTGTGTGAAAGAAAAGGAGTTTTAGGCCACTCTACATAACTTTGATGACCTAGATTAACACTTGTTGTTCCTATTATTGCATGGTTAGACCCATATAATCTACCCATTAATGGATATCTAAACTTATTATCTTGAAAAGTGTCTTGGTGACCCTTGAACTTCTCTTTTTTTCTCTCTCTCAAACTCTATACGAGTTGGACATTTTGGCATTGTATTAGATGTTTCAGCTAATTATGGTGAAGCCCTACTCATTTGTATACCTGTTGATCAATAAAATGACTAATTTTTACCTCTTCATAACTATCTATAATTTTTTTATACATGGATGATGAATATTACATAGTGAAGACTGTGGATTCCTAGCATGTGGTCTCATTCTTTCACCTTGTTTGCAACTGGAAAACATCTTTTTGTAGGGCATGTGAAGTGTTTTAGGAGATGTCAAATGTTGAGTGATTTAGTTTTTTAATTATTTCCATTCAATGCCTCTTGTCTAGTCCTTCTATCTTTGCACATCCATCCATGACCTCACAATGTAACATTGATGTGAGAAGATGAAGATTGAAGGAGTGTAAGTTTGGTTTGTCTTTTGGTCTTAAGTGTAGGATGAAATTGGTTGGAAGTCATCAAATTGAATTGGTGTATCACCTGTTTAGTTTGGGTTTTCTTTCAATTATCTCTCACTCTTTCCACCCCCCAAGATTAGTATTAGTAGTAGTATTAGTCAAGTGGTACATCAAGGGAGCTATCCCTATCTAGAGACTCACCTCATTCTTTAGGCTACCCACAAGCCTAGAGGTGATTCCATTTTCCCACTTGTATGAGGAGATATTTGCATCTCCTCAAAGGGTGAAAATCCAAGTGATAAAAATAACATGATAATGAATTCATTTATAATGATGATGATGGTGATTATTATTTTAATAATGGATATGAGGATTATTATGAGCATGATAATGAAAATTTTGATGAGCATTTATTAAATGCATCTTATTATCTTTCCTCTCCCTATTTTATTTATTGGAAGCATAATGACTAAGAGGATGGGTTGAATCAATATTCAAAATATTTAATTCAATTACATTTAAGCAATCATGAACCATTCAAACAAACATATAGATCTAACAAGCATAAACAACTATCCACATAAGCATGAAACAAACTAATATATCACATATGTGGGAAACCCTCAAGGGTAATAAAAACTGCTGATATCTAAAAATAGACTATAGTCATATAAGGAAAAAACCAAGTTTAGTGAGGTACCAACTCCACATGGAGTACCAACCCCAACTAGCCAAACACCCACTTGATTAGGCTTCAACAAGTACCCATTTGCGAGGAGGTACCAACCCCCTAGATGAATTAGCACCAAATCAACCACTTAATTGATTTTATAACCTTTAGAACACTATGTTTATTAAACAATAGATGATGACCACCTATTTATCTCTTCACACTCTTATCTCTCTCAAACTACCTTTTAGGCCTCTTCACTCAATTAGGTCTCTTCATGTTTGATTAGGTCATATGGACTTGATCTTCATATGAATACACATTATCAGATATTGATTACAGATCCTCTATACTCCTATGATGGTATACAATACCTTATTCTACTCAATAATGTGCTATATCATTCACATATTTTGAGCTTACTCAAATAGGCCTAAAATTACCTTGTATATATACAATTTCTTGTTCATATACCACTTACTCAGCCATACACACTTTCCCACTTAGATTTAACACATAATAGGACTTATTATATTTTAAAATTAGTAATTAATCATTACATTATCTGACCATAACTCAAATAGACCACATCTTTCTTTAGGTCTCATAAAGATCTAATTCCATTAGGCCTTCTTTAGAACACATTACCTTATGACCCCTTGGGACACTCTACGCCTCTATAAATGACACAAAGTTTTCATAAAATAATAAAGTAAGCCTTATCAAACATAATATGAGCATAATGACACTTTTTTAATTCCAAGCACCACTTGAAACACTCTATTAGTGTTGTTCACATTAGACCTTTGAACACACAAAAAAGTCTCTCTTGAACAACTAAAAATAACACATAATTTATACACACAAGCATAAATATTACTTAAAAAAAACTTAAATGAGCTGAAAAATATCATAATATGAATTATACACTTCAAATCAGGGCATAGAGCCTCAAACTCATCACTGCAACTTGCTTACTCAAAATTATCAGTTTACCTTAAAGACTATTCATGGTGACTCAGACCTCCAACACCCATATAGAAACTTTCTATGAATTATGATGAATTTATATGTTACTATGAAATATAAAAACCATCCTAAAATAGAAATATCATATTTCCTAATGGAAAAAATTGGTCTTTTAGACCAATCTCATGACCTTATATTTCACTGTCTTATCTGAACTAGACAGGTCTAATTGTGAGGAACTATTTCACCATATTAACTAACCTAAAAAACATATAAAAAACATTAACATATATTAAAAGTAATAAAAACATATTTATGCACTTGTTTTCATCATTATATAATGAAAACACATTCCAATTTATCTTCTCACTGTTGCCTAGGTTTTTCACTATTTTCACCATTAGGCCTATTAGCGACTAACTAACTTGGTTGATTGGTTTAACACACTTAAAGACTAGGAAATATACAAAAAACTTCATGGACATAAAACATGAGTCTCTATATTATTTCTCCATCCATTTTATTATTGTGTCTAATACAACTTTTGACTTATGTGACCTAGGAATTTGACTCAAGAGAGGATGATTAGTATGGTGTTAGTTCCAAAATGAAAACAAAATGAAATAAACACACTAATATCATAAAATATATAGGCATATACACTAGGGAGATCTTATTTAACAAAATAAAATAACAAGAACAACTAAAAATCAAGGATTGAAAACACAAGAATTCCTTTCACCTTCCTTGGATGCTCCAAATGCTTTTGTAATGGTGGCTTACTCGGCTTGTGCTTCAAGAGGTCTTCTTCAATGGAGGGTGGCTACCTTAAACTCCTCTTGGAACCTTTGGATTGTAGATTATCTTGGATTTTAAAAAATTTGGCATGGTAACACTAGTTTCTTGAAGCTTTTGGATCCAATCCTGCATGATAACTTTGCACAAATTAAGCTTATAAATGATATTGTGAGGCCTCCTATTTATAGATTTTTGGATTTGATCAGAATCAACCTCAACCATCCATATAAATATTGAGATGTGTGGTTGAGGATTAATTAAATTTTTGGAATTATGTTTGTAATTATCCTCATCATGGCATTAGAAGAAGGGGCAATTAAGAGGCATGGAGGGCATCAATCCTGATATTTGTAGCATTTATGGCCTAGGGATGTCTTCCTAAGAAATGAGGTCACTTGATGATGTAGATATTAAAATTTTAATTTCCAAAATAAATAATTCAAAAAGTTTCTATGGAATTCTTGATTAGGCCTTGATTTGGGTTAATTAGCTCTTAAGCATGATTAAGCACTTTATGCACAAAATACTCAAATTGATCATAATGCCTTATTATTGGTCCTAAATTTGACTGGATTGGAATTAAAATTCCATGTCAAATGTATTGGATGTGTATTCCCATTTAGGATGTTTCCAACAAAAAATAACAAAGACATGATTCTTGTGCAAAATATTTAATAGGAAAGAGTAGTCTAGAGCACGCAAGTGCAAATTTAACATTTTGACTCAAATTAAACTGATAAAATTTATCCAACCCATAAATTTCATTTCCTTATTTAGGGATACCCTGGCCAAAATTGGCACTTGAATATATCATTTTCACATCATTTTTCATGTTTTAGTGTTTTTAGGCCAAATTGTGCATTTTAGATGGAAACTAGCCAAAAGCCTGATTGGAGGTTATCAACAACCAATTTTAGGTGTCTATAGTTTATCCCTATTTGGGAAGGAATTACAAGCTATAATCACATTAACATCTTCTCAAATAATGAAAAAGGTCATGTATGCCTACAACTGCAATGATGATAAACTAACTATATGATGCCCCTCAAGGGAACGGTTGGCACAAGTTGATTGGCAAACGGTCCCTCAAAAAGAAAGAAGTGAAATGAGGGAACCAAAGAAAGGAAAGATGATGGGGTGAAAACACAATGATATTGAAAAAGTAGTCAAAATCATTGAGAATGCAAGTGAGATGATGGACAATGGTTTGACCAAAGATGGTTATAAGCATTATACCCTGATAGTGGCAATGTGGTATGATAACATAATGATTTGCCCAAAGGTGGTTATAATCATTGAGAAGATGGAGATGCCCCAGTTAGGATAGACAAACAAGATAATAACATGCCCTTGTATAGGTATAAAAAGTAAAGTGGTGACAACATAATGATTTTCTCAAAGGCAATTATAATCATTGAGAAATGCAGGTGGGACGGTGTGCAATGATTTGCCCATAGGCAGTTATAATCATTGGACCTTGATTATGGAAAACATGATAAACTTGGCCAAGCATGATGATAACTTAACATAGAGGGTAATGATGAATTGGAACAACCTACTAGTAGGAAGATGCTCATTTAAACTAATAAAGATTAAAATTCTTTCGTGGTCAATTACTCTATTTGGGATATGATTGGGAGTGGAATCAAGATGTTGGTGCTGAAGAGATGCCACCATTACTGAATAGACTTATTGAAGCTAAGGTTTGTTTTATCATGTGATGGTAGGATTTGTGATAGAACACCATAACGCATTGGCCAAAATATGCATAAGAACTGACTCCCCTAATCCAATACTCAATAGAAAACAATGCACCAATGATAGAAACCATGATGACAATGTAAACATATGAATATGGATAGATTCAAGTGTAAGTGTGGGCAAGGAATCACCTAATGAACACAAATAAACTAAATCAAGGAAATAGTGCTAAAAGAAAACAAACAGGCAGACAAATAAATAAAATAAGCAAAAACAAACAAACAAACAATGTAAGAAAAATCTTATGAACATTGCCCCTAGAAAATAGGTGACAACTTAACAAAAGAACTAAATGGGGGAATAGAAGAAAAGGAAGGCGGTGACCAAGCTATCTCCATATGCACTAGGCAAGTGGATGTTTCCTACATATTTCCATGGATGCAATATCCAATAAAAAACTTTAGGCCAAATGTAGTTCTCCAGGGAATGGGAAGAATGTGATAATTGATGAAAACAAACAAAATGGATGTGATAGAAGAATAGGAATGGTATTTCAAAATGGAAAGTGCATGAGAGAAAAGGCCAAAAAGGATGGGGAAACTAAATGACACGTGATTTGCTTGTAACTTTGTAAGGGTTCCCATAATCCTTAAGGCAAAGAAGTGGTCAATGTTTTTGTTCATTTCTAATGATTTTTTAAATGTTTTTGGAAGTGTTTTGGAGTGTCTCAACTCAATCTAGAATGATGAGGCACTAAATGGTTCAATATCTCAAAATGGCAAGAGCGTTTAAACTTAGGTTGCTCATAAAATGGTGAGAGCATTCATACTTAGGTTTCTCGCAAAATGGAAAGAACGTTCATACTTAGGTTACTCACAAAATAGAGAGAGCATTCATACTTAGGTTGCTCACAAAATAGAGAGAGCATTCATACTTAGGTTGCATGGGGAAAAAGATGACTAAGATAACCTCAATAATTACTGAGCACTACCTACATAGTCCCAGAGTATGACCTCAAGTCACTATAGTTCTACCCTTACAGTGGAGGAATTTGACTAGTGCAACAACCAATTTAAACAAAATAGGAATAGTTGGTAAAAAGACATAGTATGGCATAGGAAGTGGCAAGTGTTAAGCACAGGATATACTGAGAGGTGGGGTGAATCAATATATCATATATCTTATAAATATTTTCTTTAACCAAATTCCACTTAATCAAACATTCAAGATATGCAATAAAACTCAAACAATAAACACCACACAAGATAGAGAGAGACACCAGATATAATGTGGAAACCCAATGTGGGAAAAACTATGGAGAACAATCTCAAGTATATGAATGAGCACCAACCCAAATAATATTCACAAGCCAAGCTTGCAAGAGCACCATACCCCTTTGCTGAGCACCAACCCAGCTACTATTCATGAGCACCAACCCATAAGAGCACCAAACCCCTTTGCTGAGCACCAACCCAACTACTATTCATGAGCACCAACCCACAAGAGCACCAACCCATTTGCCAAGCACCAACCCAACAACAATTCATGAGCACCAACCCACATGAGCATCAGCCCCTTTATGTATACCACACACCTATCTCTCAATGTTTCTATCTCAACAAATGATAGATCAATACAACATCTCTTTCCTCTCTCTCACCTTTGCTCTTCTAAGCTAGATATAACAAATACAAATCATATTCATCTGTCACAATTGCTCTTCTAAGCTAGATATTACAATATCAAATCAACCTATATCTCCCATATTACAAATGGCTTCTCAAGCCTTTATTTATAGCTTTCTAAATGACCTTTGGCCTTCCCCCTTTATGACCCTTCAATCCTCATAGAAAATGGGACCAAACTTGTATGACCCTTCATATTCAAGCCTTTGAAAAGTCATGTGGTGACCCTTCATGATAAAAAATGTCCTTCCCTATTTTTTCCTCATCTTGGTGACTTTTCATATTCCTTAAAGTGTTCCTTCATGAGAAATTGCATTCTTACTCTTTTTTCTTCACTTGGTGACTCTTAGAATTCCCCAAGATGACTCTTCATGGGAAAATGCGTCCCATCCTTCTTTTGTCTTTACCCTGTGGCTCTTCGACTTCTCCATGGGCCCTTCTTTTGTCTCATATGCAACCAAAAATATATTCATTAATATTAAATAAATATTAACTCATATTATCCAAGATATATTTATTACAAACAACATTAAATGCAATGGGGCATTTATCACCAATAATGTTAGACCTTTGATATCAATGACAATATTTCCAACAATCTCCCCCTTTGTCATTGATGGCAACCTCAATCTTGAAACTGCCACATCTTGTCACATGCACATCCTATCATCTGAAAACATACAGTAACTCCTCCTTATTGTAGCAACCTGTACCTATTCTCTGTACCTATTTCTACACCTATACTTGTACCTGTTATTCTCCCCCTTTGACATCAATGGCAAAGGGCCTACTTGGAGCTAACACTTAGCTCCCCTTCAACTGATGATGATCATCAATGGCAGGAAGTAATAGAAATTACTCCCAACTCCTCTTGCAAATCTTTGAATGTGTCCTTTGATCGTGCCTTTGAGAAGATATCTAACAATACATATACATTGTTCCCTATCCTTTTAACATCTGCATCAACTCATTTGAATCTTTTATTCTAATCTCACAACATTTAGCATGAAACCTTAATGTGTATCCTTGATCACATATTTGACTAAGACTCAATAGATTATGCTTAAGACCTTTTACATATAAAACATTCTTAGTCTTAGTTCTACCATAATCCAAACTCAAAGTACCTTTTCTAGATATCTTGGCTGTGGTTTTATCTCCAAATCTCACTGTACCACCATTGATCCTCTTTAGAGTAATGAAATTACTTTTATCACTTGTCATATGCCTCAAACATTCGCTATCAATTAACCATGGCTGATCTTTACCTCTCACATGCAGAGGTGTTTGCACCATCATAGAATCTTCATGTGGTTTCTTTTGCCATGAACATGTTTGAACGTTCTTGATGAATGGAGCTTTGAAACTCTGATCCTTCTAAATTGACTCAAACATGCTTCTACAATACCGAGCTATGTGTTCAAAGTTGTTGCACTTGTAGCATACTATGGTCTCTTCATCAAAGCTTGATAGAGGAGCAAAAGAGTTGTGGCTTTTGCTTGACTCTCCTTGACTTTCCTTCTCCTTATTTCTGAAATTATTAGCTCTTTTTCTACATTCTAATTTATTATGACCATATCCATTACAATAAAAATAATAGCCATAAAAATAAGATCTATATGTATATCTCTGACCTGATTGTCTTTTGTAGCTTTGTTCTCTCCATCCTTCTCTATTTGGAATGTCCTCTATATTCTTCACTTCTCCCCTTTTTGTTTCCTCTTGTGTAAGAGATTCAACATAGCTCTTTTTATTTTCAAAACAAATCCTTGTCTTATCTTAATTTGCTTTTTGACTTTCCAATATCTTATTCAACATGTTAGTGCTATCTTTAAATTTTGAATCACTGACTACTTTATCAGTGACTGCTTTCTTACTATCTTCTTTTAAAGAGGCAATTTAAATAACATACCTTTGACATTCTTTTATTGCTATTTCCAACTATGCTGTGAGATCTTCTTCATTCTTATTGGCTTCTTCAAAGTGTGCTTGTAGATCTTCAATCGTTTCCTTTGACTCTTGTTCATTTTTCTTGATCTGGCACTTTAATCTTTGATTATTCTTCTAAATAACTTCTAACTCTTCTAAGGCACAAATGAGCTCTCCTTCCATATTCACTTTAGCTTCCTCTTCTTCTTCTTGATCACCTTCATGTATGGCCATGAATAGAATCTCTTCTTCTTCTAAATCACTGACTCCACTATCTTCGCCTGAGCTAGGATCCTTAGAATACAGGCTCTTCTTCTCAAATCCCTTCTTAGATTTGCCTTTGAAATTATTCTTATATGTAGGATTTTCTTCATCATCATCATTAACCTTATCTGGGCATCTAGCTAAAAAATGTCCAATCTTTCCACAATTAAAACATTTAAAAGGTAATTTTCCTTGATATTTACCTATTCCTCTTTTCAGCTTGCGAATGAAAAGTGCTTCATTGTCATCTTCATCATCACTAGAACTATCACTTGATTCTTGAATCTTAGCTTTCTCTTTATTTGATGTCTTGAAAGTGGCTTCTCTCTTTGAGGGTTTATCTTATTCTGTCTGCATCTCATATGTCGTGAGAATACCATGAAGCTCATCCATCTTTAGCTTGGCTAAATTCTTCATCTCCTTGATTGCCATAACCTTTGCATCATATCTCATTGGTAGAGATCTCAAAACCTTTTGCACCACTATTGACTCATCCAAAATTTCTCCAAGACTTTGAATTTGATTTATGATTTGATCAACTTGCAAAAGATAACTTGCTATATCTTTTTCTTCTTCCATCTTCAAACTTTCAAACTGCCTTCTAAAAGCCTGCAGCTTAGCTTGCTAAACCTTTCCATCACCTTTGTAAATATTCTCAAGTTTTACCCAAGTTTCATGAGCAAATTTACATTGCATAACTTTAACAAATTTAGATTCACATAAACCACATAAAATAGAATTTAAAGCTTTAGCATTACATTCACTTGCCTTCTTTTCTATTGGAGTAATTGCAAATGTTTGTGGCTCTTCATATTCCTCCACCACTGCTTTCCATATATTGAATCCAAGGGCCATCAAATAAACCTTCATTCTCATGCTCCAAAAAGCATAATTCATCCTATCAAACAAAGGTGCCTTATTTATACAAAAATCCTTCCTGTGACCCAGCCATCGTGCTTTCCTGATCTACCTTCAAGGTGTAAAACTTTTCAAAAAGGAACCTGCTCTGATACCAATTGTTAAGCACAAGATATACTAAGAGGGGGGGGTGAATCAGTATATCATATATTTTATAAATATTTTCTTTAACCAAATTCCACTTAATCAAACATTCAAGATATGCAATAAAACTCAAACAATAAACACCACACAAGATATAGAGAGACACCAGATATAATGTGGAAACCCAATATGGAAAAAACCATGAAAAACAATCTCAAGTATATGAATGAGCACCAACCCAAACAATATTTGCAAGCCAAGCTTGTAGGACCACCATACCTCTTTGCCGAGCACCAACCCAACTACTATTTGTGAACACCAACCCACAAGAGCACCAAACCCCTTTGTCAAGCACCAACCCAGATACTATTCATGAGCACCAACCCACAGGAGCACCAACCCCTTTGCCAAGTACCAGCCCAGCAACAATTCGTGAGCACCAACCCATAGGAGCATCAACCCCTTTGTGTATACCACACACCTATTTCTCAATTTTGCTATCTCAACAAATGATAGATCAATACAACATCTCTTTCCTCTCTCTCACCTTTGCTCTTCTAAGCTAGATATAACAAATACAAATCATATTCATCTCTCACAATTGCTCTTCTAAGCTAGATATTACAATATCAAATCATTCTATATCTCCCATATTACAAATGGCTTCTCAAGCCTTTATTTATAGATTTCCAAATGACCTTTGGCCTTCCCCCTTTGTGACCCTTCAATCCTCATGGAAAATGGTGCCAAACTTGTATGACCCTTCATATTCAAGCCTTTGAAAAGTCATGTGGTGACCCTTCATGATAAAAAATATCCTTCCCTCTTTTGTCCTCATCTTGGTGAATTTTCGTATTCCTTAAAGTGTCCCTTCATGAGAAATTGTGCCCTTACTCTTTTGTCTTCACTTGTTGACTCTTGGAATTCCCCAAGATGACTCTTCATGGGAAAATTCATTCCATCCTTCTTTTGTCTTTACCCCGTGGCTCTTTGACTTCTCCATGGGCCCTTCTTTTGTCTCATATGCAACCAATAATATATTCATTAATATTAAATAAATATTAACTCATATTAGCCAAGATATATTTATTACAAATAACATTAAATGCAATGGGGCCTTTATCACCAATAATGCTAGACCTTTGACATCAATGACAATATTTACAATAGCAAGTTGGTATGTCAAGGCTTATTATTTCCCCTAGTTTTCCCATAGGTGGTTATAACTAGGAGACAATGTCATAGATCAATGGTACTAATTTTCCCAAAGGTAGTTATAATTAGTAACAAGACTGATGGTAAGAAAGGACTAATAAATGAAGGATTCAACTGCTAAAACTTCTATCACACTATCTTAAGATATGCTCCCTATCTTAAATACTTGAAGCAACTAATGAAATGATTAAATACCTTGATGCTAAAACTACATAACAAATGAAAAAAATCAAAGTCAAATGGGATAGGCTTTAGAACACATTGTGTCGATAGGCTAAAAATGGAAAGTGGATATGGCAAAGAGGACAAATAAGAATGTTATGTGTACAAAGAAGAATAGTGACAAAAAGCCATAACTAAAATGGTCTTTATAGAAAATGAACCTTAGCATTCAAGCATAGTACTACTTGAGATGAATAATATTCATTGGCTTTAGAAGTTCCTCTTTGTCTAGTGTGGTAATCCTATATGCTCCTGATCCATAATCTGCAGTGATAATGAAAGGCCCTATCTAGTTTGGTTTGAATCTCCCTTAATGTTTTTTCTTAGTCACGGTATTATTTTGGTTTTATTTAAGAACAAAATCACCAAGTTCAAATTTTTGATACTTCACATGCTAATTTTAGTGGCCTTTGAGTTGATTCTGATATGATTGAATATTTTTGAGCATAGCTGTGCATTTTTCATCAAGTAGATCTAGCTCTTGCAGGTGAGCTAGTCAATAATCATGATCATCCAAGACATGCTTGAAAGAGATGCGTAGTGAAGGTAATTTGAACTCAATGGGAAGGATGGCTTTAATATCATAAATAAGTGAATATGGGGTGGCTCCTATGGGGTTCTGATGATTGGTACAGTATGCCCAAAGGACTGGGAATATTTGGAGGTGCTAATCATGACCGACATCATTGACAATCTTTTTGAGAATGTTGACAATGGTTTTGTTGGATGCCTCAGCTTGGCCATTACCTTGAGGGTAATATGTTGTAGAAAAGTGTTGTGTGATGTTGTATTCAGTACATAATTGGTCTACATCTTTGTTCTTAAATGATCTTATATTATCAGATATAATGTCAGAGGGGATACCATAACAACAGATGAGGTGGTTGAATATGAATTTGGAAATTTTCTTTCTAGTCATGTAAGTGAGGGGTATAGTTTCAACCCACTTAGTGAAATATTCGGTGGCAGTAAGGATATGTTTATGACCATCAGATGAAGTGGGGTTAATATTCCTAATGAGGTTAAGTCTCCATGTAAAAAATGGCCATGGTGTCAACATCAATTTCAAAGTTTTTGCTAGGGCATGAATCAAATTAGCATGCCATTGACATTTGTCACATTTATTTACATATGTAGTGGCATCTATGTCCATTGTGGGCCAATAATAACCAGTATGCAAGAGCTTTTTGGATAGGACTACCCCACTATAATGAGCTCCACATACTCCTTCATGAACTTCTCTTAATGCTAATGTATACTTTGCTAAAGTTAAACAATGAAGTAGAGTTCCATCAAAATTATGGTGGTAAAGGGTAGATCCATGTAAAGTATAATGATTGGAATGATGAATGAAAGCTTTGGTTTTTTTTTTGAGATAGGTTAGGTGGCATAATTTGGTCATGAAGGTAGTTGTGAAGGTTTGAGTACAAGATAAAATTAGGATCAAAAATATCACAAATCATGGCAATGGTTGAAGGTTCATGAGCTGGTGCTAATAAATTCTTGACAAAGAACTGATACTCTAGCTTCATCTATTTGTCAAATCAGAGAACCAATATTAGCCATAATATCTATAGTTTTATTACTAGCCCTTAGTATATGCTCAAACTGAATGTTGGTAATTTGCTTTTTAAGAGTGTCAACCATGGATTTATATGGAACTAGCTTGTCATCTTTGGTCTAAAAATTATCTATGACTTGATTGATGATTAACTAAGAATTACCATAAACTTGAATGTGAGATATATTCCAATACACTACTTGTTGAAGTCCTAAAACAAGTGCTTCATACTCGGCCATGTTGTTTGTACAAGAAAAGCTGATTCTAAATGATTTAGGGATTAGATCCCCTTATGGGTAATAAATAATAGGCTTGCCCCCAATCCATGCGTAATGAATGATCCATCAAAATATAGCTTCCAGGGCTACTCCTCAAGCGATGTATCAATAATGGTCATGATGGATTCATCAGGAAATGGAAACTTGAGTGGCTGTGTGTCCATGAGGGGTGCTTCAACAAGTTGATCTACAAGAACTTATCCTTTGATTGCTTTTTGATTGACATACTCTATGGCAAACTCACTAAGAAACATGACCCATTTAGCCATTCTACCTTGCAAAGCTATTTTATATAGTATATACTTGAGTAGATCTACTTTTGAAATGACCATGGTTTTATTATTTAACATGTAATAATGTAGTTTTTGAGCTACAAAACCCATGGCTAGACAAGCTTTTTCAATAGGTGCATAGTTATGTTCATATGTAACCAAGGTACGGCTTAGGTAGTAAACAACACGATCCTTTCCATTGTCATCATGTTAAGCCAAGAGTGCCCCTAGAGCATAATCAATAGTTTATGGGTATAACAAGAATGGATTTCTTGGCATAAGAAGTAACAAAATAGGTGGATTAACAAGATAGTCCTTGAGTTGTTGAAAAGCTATTTAGCAGTGATCATCCCAATGAAATGAAACTCCTTTATTCAAAAGATGTGTAAATGGATGGCACTTGTCTACTAACTGAGAGATGAAGCATTAGATGGATTGGATCTTACCCTATAAACTATGAAGTTGTTTCAAATTAGTTGGTGGTGACATCTCAATTATAGCATGGAATTTAGTTGGATCAACTTTAATACCTCTACAAGACATGATGAAGTCCAATAATTTTCCTGAAGTTGCCCCAAACACACATTTCTTTGGATTTAGTCTAACTTTGTACTCTCATAGTCTTTCAAATATCTTACACAACACTGCTAGATGGTCAACTCTAGTCTTGGATTTTCCTAATATGTCATTGACATAGTCTTCAATAATATCATGCATCATATCATGGAATATGATAGTCATGGCTATTTGATATGTAGCTCCCACATTCTTAAGGCCAAATGGCATCACCATGATAACAAAATGTTCCCCATGGAGTGGTGAACATTATTTTATGTTGATCTTTTGGTGCTATTCTAATCTGATTGTATCTTGAAAAGCCATCCATGAGTGAAATCATTTCATAACTTATCATGGAGTCGATAATCATGTCGATATTAGGTAAGGGAAAATCATCTTTAGGATAAGCTTTGTTGATGTCTCAAAAATCAGTACAAATTTTGATTCTTTCAGTATTTTTGCTAATAGGTACTACATCAGAGATCCATTTTGAGTAGTCAATGGATCAAATACATCCTTCTTCTAAGAGTTTTTCCAACTCTTTCTTTACTAATAAAATAATGCGAGGATGCATCTTATGGAGCTTTTGTTTTACTAATTTTTCATCAAGATTAACCACAAGGTGGTGTAGAACCAAGGTAGGGTCTAATCCTATCATGTCAGAATAGGCCCATGCAAATATATCCATAAACTCTTTCAATAGAGCTGTAAAGATGTCACATTCCTCCTTAGTGAGATATGCTCCTAATTTTATCCATTTTAGGTTTGATGGAGTCCTGATATTTACCTTTATTGTATCTTTGACTAGGAGGGTCAAACCATCTTCTAGAATAGTAGGTAGTGACTTAAACTGTTGGTCTATGTCAAGGTCCTTGGTTAGGACTTGCTCTTCAACTTCTCCTAGGCATGATGAATCTAATTTTCTTAATGGTAGATTTGGCCATGTAACAAAAATAGTTGGAAATTCTTGGATAATTTGATCAAATACTTGTTGTTGATCAAATTTGAACTCAGATCCATAGGTAATTTCATCATTGGTGGTCTCTTGGTCTAAATTTGAAGAATAATGAACACCCCATTCTAATGGTGCTTAAAACAAGTTTTCACTAGTAGACTGGCCTTTATCTTTACTTTTTCCTTGGTTAGAAATCACCTCAAAGAGGTTTTCACTTTGGGACCTCAATGTTTTACTTATTTGTTTTTGGCTAAGCATGCTCACTCACTCTCTAAAATAGGCTACAGGATCTGATGTGATTGAGAATCCTTATTTGTGATCTCCCAATGAAACATTATATCTAAGGCCTAAGAAATCATAGAATGCCTCATCATTCTAGAACTCATCAATTGATAGACTAGATTCTTGTTGGTCCCAATCTATTAGTTGGGGATAATATAATGACAATGGATTGCAATGAATGTCTTGGGTAAGGGTACAAATGGCATTATTATCAAATAGGTTGGTTTCAACTAGGTTATCAAAGGTAAGGCTATGATCAGACTCTACGTCACTATTGACATCATCATCACTAGCCACTGGTGATGGAGTTTGAATAAAATAGGTGGGGTCACCCCTAGGTGGTTTAAATCCAAGTCCATAAGGTCTTTCATACTTAGTCATGGAAATTGGCTCAATGGTTCCTTTATGATTTGGTCTGAGGCCTCTTCCTTCATAATTATGATGCTCCATGATCCTATTGGGAATAAGATACTTTGCATTTTTATAAAAATTAGCTTGGTCATCATTGTATAACCATGATTCATTCCCTTTAAGAGGGTTAGGTCCTATGACAGATGCTGGTACAAAGGTGATAGGTCCATTATCTTTATTCTTTTATTGCTAATGCATATGTGGAATGACTTTTGGTCACCTAAAGGTTTTTATATTTTGAGGAAGATTATCAATTTAAAATGTGTCATGGGTCACATATTCCCCCTATCCATTATCTAAAATGGTGAAATGATTCGAAGCTTCAGGAGGTGGTATGTGGGAAAGGGAATCCAAGGTATTAGGATCTATGTAATTATCTGATGATGGATCAATAAGTATAGATTTTCTTTTATCCTGCTTAGAACTAGGATTCATATCATAATGATAATTATAGCTTTGAAATTTAGCCTCAAGATGCTTGCAGTGTTCATATGGGTGTAAATCTCCTAGAATATTTACTTCCATCCCTGAGTGGGAAAACTTGATACATTGATGCAATGTTGATGGGACTACATGAATCTCATGTAATTAAGGCCTGCTTAGAAGCATGTTGTATGATAACTCAAGGTCCAACACATAGAAAAATGTATCATGGGTCAAAGGCCCAATGATAACTGGTAAACTAATGGTGCCCTATGATTCTCTTTCCTAACTATCATAAACTTTGATTGTTATTATTTTTGGCTAGAGATCTATCATCATGTACCCAAGAAGCTTGATGAGCTTGAGGGATACTATGTTGAGGCTAGATCCATTGTCGATAAGGACACATTTCACTTTATGCCATTTGATACAAACTTCTATATACAATAGGTTATTATGTAATGGGCCAAGGGAAGACATATCACTTTGGTTTAATGTGACTTGTTGGGATGGAGCTAGATGTCCAACCAAAGCTTGATATTTATCATGGGATATGTCACTAAAAATAGTGGATTGGGTCAAAAACTCATTCAAGATGTTTTTGTGGATTACTGACATTCGCAACAATCCAAAATAGAAATTTGTGCTGGTGTATTTTGTAATTGGTCCATAATATCAAAATTCTTGTCTTGGTCAGTAGTGAATGGTTTATTTTGAGGTTGAATAATTGGTCAGATGATAGGTAAAGTAGTTTTGGTCTTGGGATAGTAATCTTTGATCTTTGAGTTATGATTACAAAATCAAGATTAAATATTAGACCATTATTGCAAATTAATGTTGGGAATGGTGTGGGACTAGATAAGACAAGTCTCGTTTGCCAGTGCACTTGCATGTGGTCACATGGCAAGAATGAGTTGTCACTATAAGATCCAAAACTGGAAGTCCTAGTTTGTTGGTTTGCCTATATGCACTCCCAAGTTAAAGAAGGATTATCCATGTGATTTGGCTAAATATTGTTGTTTAGTAATTGTCTAGGCTGATTAGTACTTGGTCTAGGATTAATGAAGATGGTATTAATGCTACCCCCTGTAATATGACCTACAACCCTATTGTAGTCATGTGAAACTACATGGTAGGTTGCTAGTTGTTACTATTATAACCTTGGTTTTGTCTATTATTTTTTCATTGTGGATTCTACTACTAATTTTGTTGATTCTACTGGTTCAGCCTTTGATTTTGATACTATTGATTTTACTACTGCACTAGTCATTGTTGTTGTTCTTGATTGTTTTGTTGTTGTTAATTATTATGTCAAGGAAAGGGGTTTTGATAGATCCCAAGAGTTTGATTGGAATTGGAAGCACCATTATCTAGTTTTATCTCCCCATTCTCCAACATATTTTTAATTAAATACTTGATTTGGACACATCTTCATAGATTATCTCCATTGACCCAATGATAGTCACAAAATTCATTTTCACAGTACCAATTAGGTTAAGAAATGCCTTACAAATAGTGTTTTGGTATGGTATAACTAATCATATTAGTAACATCAAGCTTTTGAAATACAAACTCAATAGGTTCTCCTAGGTCACTAAAGACACGATGTGTAGACATGGTTCTCTTAGGAGGGGTTTGAAATGGTAAAGACTATTATATTTTTTGTGCAGGTCTTGGTTGTTACACTTGTGACATTGGTTGGAGAGGTCTCTGGGTAGGAGTAAACTAAAAAGGTGGTGCATATGATGTTTGCATAGTTTGGACATGATGACATTTGATTACTCCATTTCCCATAACATTCTTATTTTGGTTGAATTACTTTAGTCTTTCATGATTATCGGCATGTGCTAATTGCGATGCTTGTGCTTGATTAGGATGTTACTATTGGATGTGTCCCTAATTAGTATATTTAATTTTGATGACTCCTTTATTGATGAGTGCCCTCTCGATTAACAAACCTTTATCAATGACCTCTTTGAATGTATGTGCACATTGTAGTTCCAGATGATAGGCTATCTCACTATGAAATGTTTTAATAAATATAGTATCTAATTATTTATTTGGTAAACTATGGGTGAAATTACTTTCAAGGGCTCTCCATCACTGTAAATAACTTACAAAACTCTCCCTAGCTTTTTGATTTGCTTGTGTCAGGTTTACTAATGAAATCTCATGCTTGAGATTATAAGAAAAGTGCTACACAAATTTATTAGAAAGATCATCAAAGTATGTCACTAAATTCTTAGACAACTTTAAAAACCACTCCAAGGCTTGTCTATCCAAGCTCCTTGCAAATAATAGCAAGAGGTATATGTCACTATATGCCACTAGTTGACATGTGATAAAGAATTCAATCAAATGGGAATTAGGGTCACCTTTCCCTTTGTACTTATCAAATTTAGATGGTTTGTATCCTAGAGGAAATGGTATCTACAAATACTCCATGTTGAATGGATAAGAATACATGTCATCCAATTTGAACTTCTTATTCTACTTCCCTACCTGAATGGCAACAATTGCATCCTTCATCTATTGTAATTATTGGGATAGGAAAATAGAAGGGATATTGGTTTGAGGGAGAATATTGGTTTGGATACATGGTTGGGAGGTCACAACTGGGACACTTTAACCAAGGTATGATGGAGACACTTGTGGGGTACATTGGCTTGGTTGAAGAATGGGCTAGGAATATGCATATGTGGATTGGGGTGTAATTGAAATTACACATTTGGTTGCATGATATTTTGGTTTGGGTTGATGATAAAGGTTTGACTTGGAGGATTTTTTGGTTGGATTGAAGGGATATAACTATACTATGTCTGCTATGGTTGAAAAAAGACATGCTACCAACTAATCAAACCTTGCCATTAAGAGGGAACTTGTGAACCAAGACCCTTTCTCTAGATTTGTGGTACATTTTGAACCAACAATTGTTTAGTAGGTGCTTGAGAAACATGGGGACTTCCTTGTTAGATGAATCCCTATGAAGAAGTGAAAGCATGTTGCAGATTCAATATTTGTCACTGACTAATATTTGCACATTACTAGCTAGTCATTATTTGGTTTTGGACTGGCATATTATTCTATGACTGAAGAGGTATGTTTGTCACTACTTGGTGAGGTGGAATATTAGTTACCCCTGGTTGAGGTGGTAATGTACTCATCCTCTATTTCATTAATACACTAGACTATGTTTTCTATTGTGGAATACCACTCACTACTTTTTGAGGAGTAGGATTCATCACATTCTATCATTGAGGTGTAACATTAGCCATTGTTAGATTATCTAATCCTGTAGGTTGTACACTTGAGGAAGTGGTTGGTTGAGGCTAGGGTACAAAAAATCCTATTCCTTGGTATGATGATCTACTCATGGAATTAGCTATAGTCACATGTTTTTGGCTAGTTATTTGTGCGTTAGTACCACTTTGATCAAGATTGGATGCTATTTGCACATTGTCTATTATGTTTGGCTCACTATTTAGTGTAAAAGCCAAAGACGCTTCTTCAATAACTGGCATATGTATCAAGTTATCTATTGAAGTAGTTTGTATAAATGGGTTAGAACTTAGATTCTCTTATCCAGTTAATTCCATCAACACCCCTATTAAAGGTACTAGGTTAATGAGAGGCTTACTTACCATGTTCATTTGATTAAAATTGTGTGTTAAATTCAAGTAAGTTTGGTATGCTATTTGCATTTGGTTATAGTGATATTTCATGATTTTTTTTACTGGATTGGGTATATTGGGGTCTTGGTACATTGTTTGGACTAAAACCATAGGATTTCTAGAAGAAGCCTATTGATCATAAATGATATTATGGGGCACTCTTACTCGACTTGATATATTTTCATGGGGGAAGTCTGCTGGAAACTTATCCCCTACCTCTATGGCCCTAACTAAAATCTCATCTTTGTTTTTTAACAAATGTCACTCAAATAAAAATGGATCATATGTGGAAGTTAAATTAGTAGCATATGGTTGTTGAGTTACTGGCTCATCCACCATCGGTATTGTAGCTAAGTATTGCACAGTTTGTTTTTGGTCCTATTTTGTGTAAGGTGGTGTGTTAACCAAATAGTTAGCCAATGGATCTTGGCTTTGTGCCCCTGATTGAGTATTATAAGTGGGATAAGAATCCATCTCATAAGCAATATTATTTGTATAGAGGTCTTGCACAATTTCTTCCTATACAACTACATTACTAATCCTTAGATTGTACATGAGTCCACTACGAGTGTAGGAATACATGTTGGGATCTATATTAAATGATTGGCGATAAAAGGTTAAAGAGTTATACAAACTCTAAAAAGGATATAATCTAAAACAAATGATGTCTTCAGCTTGGTCTAGATTTGTCAAAGGGATCAAAAGGTTTATGTAAAGATTTGTGAGGAAACAAGATAGAGTGAAGTATCAAACATTTCACTATTCACACAAAGGTAAACAAGTAAATGGACTAAAAAATTGAAATGCCAAACTCTAAGGTCAAAGTGTTTGAAATCAGTCTAATCTAGGAAATAAAAGTTGCTAGGTCTTTTGGCCAAACACGGAGTTAAAATCTAGGCTCAAACAAGGAATGTGCTAGGAATCTTGGCCAAATGAAATCAAAAGCTAGACTTTGAAAATAGATGAAAGTTTTAATCTAACATATTTGAAACACTTCTAACAAACACTAGGCATTTGATTCTTGGACATGAACTTGGTCAACTAGGCATAAGGTATGAAACAAAAGTCACTTTAGCAATAGTTTATTTTCTCATAAATAATGGTATAAAACTTGGTTCTTTTTGACAAATAAGCTAGATAGAGGTGAATAGTATATCTGTGCTTTAGACAAAGGATCAAAAGTATACTTGGATCGGTTTGAATATGTAGGAATAAATTTGGAATTATATGTAAGAAGGTCCATGAAACAATGTTTTAAATGATTTGGGAAGTGTAACAATGCTATACTACCCAAAAGGTGTGACAAAAAGGGTTTGCTTCAAAAACTTTCTAAGGCAAAGGTGCTTTCCTACAATTTTGACAGCATAACACTTCTTTTCTTGACTCAAAAATGTTGTGGTACATAGACTTAAAGTGCAAGTTTTTAGCATACAATGGCTTAAGTCTATCAAGTGATGATAATGATTATGAGTCTAAAATGGCCTTCTACCTAAATTGGAAATTAAACCTAAGTTCCCTCAAGTTTAGTGTAAATCATGAACCCACTTAACACATCAACCCTATGAACTTGTAAAGGTGTAATTTCAAATTTAAATTATAAGTGAAGGACTTAAACAACTTTGGTAAAGGTCTAAACTCAATTGGGAAGCATAACTGTACCAAAGTGGATGATATGACTTTCAAGCTTTTGATGAACTTTGAATAAGGCAAATGGATGATCTCACGTGGGTGACATAACACCTTCTTTGTTCAAAGGAAAATTTGGACTATGTGTTGGGTTTGGTTTATCTATTTACACTAAGTTTTGAATCCAAACAAGACTTTTAAACTAGGACAAGATCAACTAATTAATACCCTTAGATCTTAAACTAACAAGGTTGCTTGGTACTATTGGAATCCATTAATATACATCATTTGAGAGGATTTTAAATGTTCATCTAAAAGTAAATTCACATTATGTAGTAGGTTTTTTACACTCCCCCTTCTCTCAAATGACAATACTACAATATGGACCTTGAGGCACACCTTGTACCAAAAATACTTCGATGGCAAATGGGGATTTATCTAAATTCTAACAAGTTTACAAATGATCTAGGGGAGTTAATTGCACAATGACTTTTATGCCAAACATTGCAAAAGAAAAGCATGGATTTTGGATCTATATCACTTGGCTTGTTGCAAAAAGGTCTAGTCATTTTTGCAACCACTATATCCTGTTATTCGCTCATTGTAGTGTGATGTCTAAAGTTCCACTACATCTCGTGTGCAACTCTAAAAGAGTCAAATGAAGTCAATGATATGAGATGAAACACTAGGTTAAATCTTCTCTAAAGAACTTGTGGGAGGTGATGAAGTCCCCCTCGTAAGCCAAGATGCATAAAAATAAAGAAAAAATGAAATTAGAAAGACTTTAGGGTCAATTTTAAGGTCGCCCAAACTTTGATGAGTTTTTGGGGAGTGCTTTAGATGAGTTTATTTCTAAGCCTTGGACTAGGATACTTACAATAGGAATGGCGCTTTTGATTCCAAGGGTGCAAATTTGGCATTTTGACTTGAATTGAACTTATCAAAGTTAGCCATCCCATAAATTGCATTTCCCCATTTAGGGATAATCTAGCTAAAATTGGCACTTGAATATATCATTTTCACATCATTTTGTGTGTTTTAGTGTTTTAGGCCAAATTGTCTGTTTTAGATGAAAACTAGTGAAAATCCTGATTGGAGGTTATTAGTGGCCAGTTTTAGGTGTCTACATGGACATGAAACATGAGTCTCTACATTCTTTCTCCATCCATATTCATACTATGTCTAATATAACTTTTGACTTATACAATAATATCTTCAAAAACAAGCTTGTAACTCAGTATTTTATCTCTCCTCTCTCTAATAAATACCACCTAGAGGTACTTGGGAAAGTCTAATACAAGATACAATAGATTACATGAGCATACCAATCCATTATAGGCACTTTTTATCAACATCTTCAACATCAGGTCCTTATTAGGGTTCTAAGAGAGTTTAAACCTATTTCCACTATTAACAATCATTCATAAATCATATCCTCTCAATCAAAAAGATAATACCTAAATTTTTATATATGATCCTTCCCCATATACCATGAAATTATTAGTTTCACATGCAAAGTTTTAATGATCTAATGATCACAATAAAATCCTTCTCATGTTGAGAACCCTTCATTGTGAGCACTCGAGAGACCTTCAAATAACTTTTCATGCGTTATCCTACAAACCAGAACCTCAAACTTCATAAACATGCTTAATAAAACTTAAATCACCATTTTAAATTATCACATACTCATAATTACCTTAGAAACTGATCTTGATACCCATTAGGCTGCACTCTCTCTCTACACCATAGTCTTCATACCTTACTAGGCCTTGAACTAACCATCATGCCTCTTTGCATACTCACAACGCCTCATTGTCATGCTCAACATCTCACTATAATGACATAAAACTTATCTCATGCTTAAAAACTACCATAGAACCTTCACATGCATTGACAATAAATCATGATACCTCATTAGGTTAGGTAGGGTTTAAGAGAGGTCTAGATGTAGACCTAGACTGAAGGTTCTACCCCTATAGGCTCATCCTGAAACTCTCATGACTATTCCAATGCCTCAAATACATGATAATATATCCTCATACAACCAATCATGACTTTTTACACTCATCTTGCCGAGACATCATGCTCATACCTTCTCATAAGGTCTCTTCATGTCATGACTAGGCTTAGGCTACGTAATCACTTTATGCCTTGACCTGTTCCTTCCATGTCATGACCTAAAAAATCATAAAAAAGTAGATATAAGACATTAAACCTCACTCATATCATTTCGTTATTCTCTTTCTAATGATAACAGTCTTTCATAGCCTCATACAAACCTAAAATCATATGACCAATCATCATATGACTTGACATCTCTCTTTCATACACCTAAAAACCTTTGACACCTTGACCTATGCCTTTATGCAACCATAAGACATTAGTTGCCTTCAAATTTTCTATTACCTTAAAATTATCTCTTATCACATGGATTCTTATGCATACATTAGTTGTCATCAAATTATTTATTGCCTTCAAATTCTCTCTTCTCACATGGCTTCTTATCAAACATTAGTTGTCTTTGAACATCTTCCATGACCTATACTTTCCATGTTCACACCACCCATGACAATTCTCATCAATGCATCATTATTATGTGCCTTGACATATCACATATTACTATTTGTCCTTAGTCACTTTTGACATCAACCTTGACAATATAATCTTAACATGATACATCTTTGACATCAATGACTATTATGCATTTGCATGATACACCCTTTTGACATCAATGATAACAACATGCCAAAAAAATCTTCCTTTGTCATTGATGTCAAAAATATTTATGGAAAACACACTACACAAATGAAATCACTTCAAAATGATACTTTTCCCATCTGTTCATTCTCCCCCTTTTCACATGAATGACAAAGGGTCCTTTACAAACTACCATCTGATCCTTAAGCTTGATTTTTAATGAACAAAATAGAGATATAAGGATCCCACTAAAACCATACTCTCCTTTTGAGACATAATATGGAATTTACTCTCAAAATCATCTCTAAACAAGCAACTTCTCCCTATTTTTAACTTTTCCCCTTTCTTATTAATAAGATCATTGATTTTATAAAGCATTATACAAACATGCTCCCCATTTGTCCTCATAGCTTATGCTCATTATATGAGTCATCAGGACTCACACAATTTTCTCAACATCTTTCAAGCATATCTCATATACCAATTAGATACATAGGCTTTCATCATACTTCTAGTTCTATTAATAACATTCAACTTGTCTCTATGGTCATATCAGTCTTGCAGACCAATCCATATTCCATACGTCTCTAGACACCATCTTATGCTTAGAATTACATTCCATACCATGAATTATTATGTACTAATATCCAAAATAAATTCCAAAACTCCTTTCACCTTATCATATACATACAATCTATAGAGAAAATAACTTATATCTTACAACACAAACAACCTAAAATTCTCTCATAATGAGTCCTTTGATTGCAACCTCATGATTCTGTAGATAGAAGAGTGTCGCTGTGAAGCCTAATGAAGTCACCCCTTTCCATAAGTGTCTCAAAACTCTATTAACTCTATATATTCCCATATTTCCAAACCACTTTCCTTAGCTATATTGAAATCATGAGACTAATAACCCATCCTTAGAATCCATTTAGGCTTGACTACAACATTCAACTCATCTACCTTGTCATGCTTCTTCTCTTTGATTGCCTTGTCAAATCATGCAAATAACAAGTGTTCATAACATTCCTTCACTTATTATTCTTACTTTATCTTATCAAATCATCCATCTTGACCATTGGGCTCAATATGATCAGTCTTGACTTTCTTTGGCTTCCATACCAATGTTTGACTATTCTCATGCACTCTAAGAGATCCATATACCTTGTTATGTCTTGAGGGACTTCTAACTCCATTAGGAATTTTTTTTCAATGTGTCCATTATTTTGATAATTGTAAAAAACAACATTTTTGTACATACCTCTTAATTGACCACTCCTCCCATGGTCTCATGATAACTCATTCCTTGAGATCATCTTACAATCACTTGTTGTATAACCAAAGTTATGACAAGTAAAATAATAACCATTGAAAGAATTAAAATAACTCATTACATTAGGCTACCTAATTCATCTCTTCATGTTGGTACTCTTGACTTGTTGATGATCACTATGAGTCTCAAATTTAAGAGTTTCTACATAGGTTTTTGAGATCTGACTCTTCGTATTCTCCTTTTGGTCTTCTTTGAACCAAAACATGTCTTGTCATATAGAGATAATTGACTACTCAAAATATCACCAAGAACTTTAGTACTCTTCTCAAATCTCTTATATGTCTTCAACTTTATTTATGTCTTATCTAGTTCTGCCTTCAGGGACTCCATTTCTGTTCTAAACTTGATACATTCTTCTTCCTTGGTCTTCATATTTGTAGTGATAATTTAAATCAAAGTTTATAGTTATTTAATGATCTCCTCATGTTCATTGGTGTTGATTATTAGTCTATATTCAAATAATTTGATTTGACCTTCATAACTCAACCAATTATTGTAGTTTTTAATTCTTCCTTCGTTGAAACTTCAACTCCTCTAGAGCACTCACCAATTCTGCATCAAGGTTCTCTTCAACCTCTTCTTCATCTAATTTTTCATTATTCATAGGAATTTCCCTTTTATGCAACCCTCATTATCTATTTCTATATCCATGAATAAGGTTTCATTATTTTCATGCTCATTACTATCATCATCACTATTAGATGTACTTGTGTCACTTACATGAAGTGAGATATTATATTCTTTGGTATAAAAACTTATCTTGTTCTTGAATGACCCTTTGTTGCCTTCATACTTTATAAAATCTTTCTTGATTTTATCAAACTTATAGACCTTATTATCATCAACATGATTTTCATCATGCTATTCATCATGCTCAATATTATCTTTATGAGGATAATTAGATGCAAAGTGACCAATCTTACCATAGTTGAAACAATTGAAAGGAAACTTACCCTTGTACTTACCAGATCCAATATTTAATTTCTTAACAAACATGGCTATCAATTCATCATCATCAATAACTAAACATACCTCATCCTTGAGCTTATTGGCTTTTAAATTCTTCTCATATTTGAATGTTTCTTCCTTCTTTGGAGGTCTTCCTTCATTTTTTTTCATCTTATAGGCAGTCAAGATGCCATGAAAACCATCCATTTGAAGTGTATCTATATCTTGCATTTCTTATAATACAGACACCTTTGAATCAAATTTATAAGTTAGGGTTATAAATACCTTTTGAAAAATAGTATACTCTTTCAATTCTTCTTTGATACCTTTGATGACATTGATAACTTCATCAACCCTTAACAGGTAGGATGCAATTTTTTCATCCTCTTTCATTCTTAAACTTTTAAAATACCTACAATGAGTCTACAACTTTGCCAACTTCACTTTGGTGTCTCATCCATAAATGGTGTACAACATTTCCTAAATCCCTTTGGTTGTATCACAATGCATGACCTTTAAAAATCCTACCTCTGAGATACCACACAAAATGACATTCATTACCTTAGAATTATTCTCATTTACCTTCTTTCTTACTGCATCAATTGGTGGTGTAGAGGGTGGAGTGAAACCATAATTTTTTTGACATATCTCATAACCCAAGTACATTAGATACGTATTTATTCTTATTCTCAAAAATGCATAGTTAGTCCCATTGGAAAGAGGAGACTTATTGGTTGAGAAACATCCTTGTACTTGTTGACTAGACATGCTTGTGCTTTAAGGATCTCCTTCAAGTTATTAGGCTTGATTCATAGAACCAAGCTCTAGTACCAATTAGTAGAAACATAATCACTAAGAGAGGGGGTGAATTAATATTCAAAGCCTTTCATTCAGTTACACTTAATCAATCATGAACCATTCAAACAAACATATAGATCTAGCAAGCATAAACAACTATCCACAAAAGCATGAAACACAAGAACACATCACATATGTGAGAAACCATCAAGGAAAATTATTGGGCCCTTTTTAGACCTATGTAATAGACCCATACCAACTCATTAAACACCTAGGCATGAGGCAATCATGGTGGATGATTGTGGTTTTGTCATCTAGTGGATTCAACTAACAGACAGCTAATAACTCCCTTTTAAATCAATCAACATGGGCAAGTGAATGCATGAGATAGTGACTATGAATTAAATAAAAATTTAATGGATATGATGAGATTTGTACCTCTAGTGCTAGGTTAGTGATGGGTGTGCTCCATTCCCCATGATCCTAAGACACTTTAAATCTCTATAAAAGGAAGTTGAGTCCAGTTAGTAAAGGGAAGTGAACTAGAGTAGCGAAGCTCTAGAGAATTTATTATAGATGGTTTTCATTAGAGTTAAAATTAGTTTAAGATTTTTTTATCACTCTCCTTTGTAATTTCAAAGCTCACCTATGAACCTCTAGGCCTTTAGCAGCTTAAGTCAATCTTAACTTAGTTCTATAGACTATATATGTATTATTGTTAAGCTCTTATAATGATAACTATTTGTGAAATTATTTAATGGATTGAATGCTTGAAGTATATATTATGCATATTGATCTCTTATAAGCCTTCAATATAACTCATTCATGGCATGCTTATAGCTAATGATGAACCTTGTGTCTGACATAAGAAATGTATTAGGTATGAGTAAGACCCTACACCCAAAAATGATACACATGCCTAAGTACCCCAATAAAATAACTAGTTGTCCCTCACATGCCTAAATGATAATAATACAAGGTTCCCTAAAGGCTTTTACCCATGAATTTATAACCATCATTTCACTAACCAAGCCCTTGAAGAATAGAGTTGTGCCATTGCATAACTAGCCCAACATAGAACCTAGTCCCTTCTCCATTGTGCTTTGGGTGAGAAAATAAGGCTTGCACCTAATGTAAAGTGATGCCAATGCACTTGAGTGTTAAATTTTAAGCACCATAGTGTTATTCAAGGCCTATACCCATTTTAATGAGCCTAAATCTAACCTGGATAATTGTATATATATATGACTAGGTCCATGACCTAAACACCTACTTTTTTAGAACATTTTGGTTTTGTTGACAGGATTGTTGAATTTTGTTGCTACAATGGTGCATCAGATCAATGCTTTGACTCTCCCTCGAGAACATTGAGCACTAGTTATAATAAGTAAAAGATAGATTTATGATGAGTCATCTAAATTATAGAGGGAAGAACCCAAAAAAGTGAGTCTAAATGCATTTATATGATGCCCTATATGAGGTTATATTTTATGAACTACTAAAGCAAGTGTACCATTGGTTGGTTACTTATGTGACCCACACAAGTCAAAGTTATGGATAATGCCTCAAGTGGACAAAAGAGCACCTAGAAAGGCCTGAGAACTTATATGCCACTTAGACTAGAGCCTTAAACAAATGGTGATAATGGTCACTAAATAACTAAATGATTGAGTTCATAGTATCTATGTACTCTTACCCTAAAGAGTCAGAATATCAATTCTTACATGAGCCCTAAGGCATGTTTGTGAAATAAATTAGCACCAAACTCAAGAAGATGATGGTAGATTATGGATTTGAAATATTAAGGATAGAAGGCTAAATTCCTCTTGTATACGAGCAATACGATGGGGAAGAAGGGGATGTGTATGTGAGGTATAATGGAAGGGGATGAGTAGATTAACAACTAAGAGCTTAGGAGATAGGCTTTTAACAAGAGGAGGCACGAACTGATGGAAGGTCTAAAACCTAGAAGTGTTGAGAGGACTCATAGTGAGAGAGAGGGGCATGGGGAAGGATATATTGAATGGAAGTAGCACTTAGAGGAAGGAACCCTTGAAGCCATAGAGAAAAATCCATAATTAATCAATGAATACTCAAGGTACCTATAGACGTTGACCATTGGAGATTTATGGGATGCACCTAACCCCTTTTAACATATGGTGTGAGCTCATGCACTAGATTCCCCATAGGAAAATAGAATATTGATAATTGACCTTATTATAGATTTAAACTTTGATCATTTTATAAATTTGGACTAAAAATTTGTGATTGAACAAATAATTCCATATGAGGAGGTAAGTGAAGATACCTCTAGATCTTGAGGTATTAGCCTGACTATATATAATGTGAGTACAAGCACCCTAGTTCAAGCAATGTCACCTACATATCCTAGGTAACAACATGTAGGGAGTGGCCCTATACCACTAGTTTATAATACAACACCATCATATTTTATGGCATAAGCAATTACCATAGGACCAATACCCAGCCTCATGGTTGGAGGCCTTAAAAGACCAATGCTAAGATAAGAACTAAGAGGACAAACACCCCATGCACTGACTAATCCTATCCTTATATATATTATGATATGGACATATGCCTAAAAAAGTATTGAGGCATGGAGAACACCATAGAGAATGTGCTCAAGTGTGAATTACAATGGCATGCTTGGGGAATAACCTAATCTGAGCATAAGGTAACCCAAATTATGATAACCTTGCTTGATCATGCCCATAATTGGTATAAGAAGTTTGATCTTAACTAGGATATGGTTGATTTTGATACCCTAAAGGAAGCCTTCTTGAAGGATTTTGATATACCTAAGTTTGAGAAGTATAACATCACTATACTCAAGGAGATCAACCAAATATTATCAGAGAATGTGCACTTGTATGACACTAGATTTTAAACTATCCTTTCTAAGATCCCTTATGGCGTTCAAGTGTCTTAGCATGTGCAATGGTTTGTTGGAGGATTTATAGTTCTTTTTATAAGGGCATTATCCATGAAAACATTCATAGACCCTTAGGAAACACTTGAAGCTATGTTCAACACTGAGGTGGTTAAGAGTGTCAATATAGGTATTAGTCTATTCATGGAGGTTCAAATTACATCTATGGCCTCCAAACTATAAAAGTTGATTATAAGTTCATCAGAAGATGCTTGAAGTAGGTTATAGTGTACTGATTATGAAGTAAAGGGTCATAATAGAAATAACTACCCTTAGAGGAATGTGTGCACATTGCTTCTCAGCTATGAAGTTTGTTATGAGGCACATGGTGTTCATAATTTCCTTTTTATACAATGTGTTATTTAAGTCATAATAACCCTCTATTACAAGTATTTTGACATCTACACTCACAACATAGTTGACTGCTAAGTAATTGATGAGATGCGCTAAAACATAGAGAGATGTGCATGACAAGAAATTACAATAGCCAAAAGGCAAGTGAACTAGGGAAATGAGGGTTATGGCAAATAAAATGATAGTTATGGAAACCAAAGAGGCACCAGAGGGTGAGGAGGAGGATGTGGTGGAGGAATATTCCCACTATGATCATGTTATAAGTATAGGTTAACAAAGCATTATCAACATGATTGCCTAACACATCTGATAAGCAGGTATTATTAAGGACCACATTTGGTCAAAGAATGTCCTAACTTATACAAAAATACAACCTAAGGTAGGGAAGGCATTGGTAAAGGCATATGGATGATCAGGTGAGTATCTAAAGAGGCAAAACGAGCTCTAAATATGCAACTAACATGCACAAAGTAAATCAAGTTGTAGGCAACTACTCGAAGTGAACTCGCTGCTCAACCACCATTTGTGCCAAAACTAGAGTTACACCTATAATATGAGATGTTGAGATATACTAAGTACATCACATAGCTAAAACCTAAAGTTGTATCTTATCTAGACCATATGCACCAAAAATATGTAATATAGTAAGTTATGAGTGTAATAAAGAACTTATAAGGAGAGATCTAACTGGCGTAAGAGCTTGAGGCACAGGCTATTGCCTCTCACAAAAAGCATGATATCCAAGAGGCTAAAGTGAAAGAGTGGATAGAGAACTTGTACCTCCTAAAAATAGAAGGGATGCTTCCCCTATTAAATAACCTACTTTTAGAACATGTAGGGCAATAGTCAGTTGATGTTGCCATACCATGCATGGAAATAGTGTGAGAGGTTATGCATATATAGAACATGGAGTATGACCAAGAAATCTTAGTGAATGACACCATCGATGGATGGTCCATCTGCAAGATGTTGATCAACACTGACATTGAGGTAAATATCCTAACCAAGAATGCATGGTAGATTATGGGTAGGCTAATTTTGAGGCCTTCTCCCCATGTACTCTTCATGTCCAAAATTACTTGAGTACAATCAATCAAAATTCTAAAGGGCACCATTATCTATATTACAAGTGTCTAATTCCATGCTAACTTTGAGGTTATTAAGTTAGTGGAACAAGATAACTATCTAATGCTTCTAGGAAGGCCTTGGTTCTATGCCAACAATGCAGATATGCACTTTAAGAATCAATATATGACCTTTAAAAATGATAAGGAAAGGGTAGTGATACCCATTTCAAATGACCAAGGACCCCCTATGTGGAGAACATTAATATGGAGGATGAGATCAACCATATATATAACATCATGATATAAGGCACTAAGAATCTCCACCCTTTTGATTAAAGAGTGATTTCTTGGGAGGATGGGAAGTTAGCCTCAGACACCACTAGTGTTTCTTGTGATTGATGGGTTGAAGAGGCTTATGAGGTCATTATTTGTATATGTTGCTTGGTACGTGAAAAGGTGCCGAAGCCCATGAAAATTGGTTGGGTCTAGATTGATCTCATTTTAAAATGATGAGTCCCATGCCAGAAGGAGAAAGGAAAGATGTTATTCTACCTAAGTAAAGGTAAGCTTGAAACACTCCTAAAATTTGAGGGGAGCAACCTAGTGGAAATATATGTCCATGACCTTGAAGCATGGATCCCCAAAGAGATAGACACAATGGGTACAATATTGTATATCTTGAGAAGAATTGTTGTATGTTGTTGGTAGTGCAAAGGTCTAGCTTTCCAACTTGGAAAAAGGTAAAAGTAGCCATTTACACTAAATTCAGAAGGAATAATAAGAACTTGGATATCTTGGCATACTCGAGTGACTATGATCCCATGGTGCATGTGCACCTATGCAAAGAGATATGGACTAATTGTGACACAAATGCCCCAAAAAACTAATGGGTACAAACCTTTTATAGGACTCTAAATATATAGGCATAAGCATAGTATGTGGTCAACAATATATGCCAAAATATAACCAATTTTGATGCCCTAAAGGATAAGTTTTTTCTTACCTTCTGTTTTTCTGCACAAAACTTGGAATTGTTTGAGCCAGTACAAGTAATTTGAAGAGCAGTGTTTGAGGATAATGTCATCCTTGAGGAGTACCTAAAAGATGTGTTCGAGGAAAAGGGGTTGGCACTCCCAACTTTATTTTAGGAATGGATGATCAATAGTGACTCAATCAGAGAAGATGATGAAAATTGAAAGGATAACTACTAGAAAACATTAACCACCAGAATAAAGCTCATGTGCCAAGTAGTGTAGAGCACTCCTGGGGAAGAAGACCCCACTTATGTTTGCATAGAGATAATAGATGCAACTTTTAAATTCAATGAATCACAATAAGAGAATAATAAACCATATCTTGAACCACTAAAGACCATCATATTATACATCAACATAGGAGAGCCAAATATGGCCACTTTAGGTGCCTACTGATTTGACGTATAGTTGGCACACATCATATACCTCCTAAAGGAGATCCAAGATTTGTTCCCCATGACTTATTAGGATAAGAAGGGCACACACCCATGCCTTGGGAAGGTGAGCATAAAGTTAATCTATGGTGAAATATAGATAAAAAATCACCCCTACAAGATGAAATCCAAGCTCTGTACTAAGGTCAAAATGGAGATCAATGCAATGCTATCCGCATGGGTCATTTAATTTATGTAGGAGTCTAAATGGTTGAGCCCAATGGTAATAAGAATCAATAAGGATGGGTACATTTGCATTTTATTAATTATAGAATGTTTAATTCCTCCTACATTAATGACCCCTTGTCAACTCTCTTTACTAATAAAGTACTGGAAGGCATTGCAATTTTTGAAATCTACACCTTCACTGATGGGTTATGTGGATACCACTAAGTCTAGATTGAGGAGGAGGACAAGCCCAAAATAACTTTTTCAACTATATGGGATTATTTTAATTATAACATGATTCCATTTAGACTAAATAATGTGCCAACTATGTTCTCTAAGTAGTGATAACCTCATTTAGGGATTTCATCCATAGGTTCTTACAAGTTTATCTAGATGATTGGATGGTGTATAGCCTCATCAAGGACCATTGTGATAACCTATACCTAATGTTTGAAAGGTTTAGGTAGCTTTAGCTATCCATAAACCTAAAAAAGTGCATCTTCATAACACCATTTATAACCTTGCTTGGGCACATTATCTATAATGGTGGTTTCTTCATCGATCTCGTGAAGATCGCCATCATCATTCATCTCCAAACTCCTTATACATAGAAAGATGTTCATGCTTTTATTGGCCATTATGGATATTATATAAAATTTATAAAGAGTTATGTGAAGATTAAAGCATTGTTAGAAGATATTTTGTGCAAATATAGACCATTATACTAGGGTAAAGTACAAGAGGATGCCTTCAAAACCTTAAAGCTCAGATTAGCTAGCATGCTTATCTTAAAATTTCTTGATTAGACAATCCCATTCCACATCCATGTCAATGCTTCTAGATCTGTGATTGGTACAATCTTGGCATAATTTGGTGAAGGTAAAATGGATCATCCATCTCCTTTTCTAGAAAAGAATTGACAAGGGTAGAGCATAAACAACTAAGCATGACGTGCTCACCAAGGTCTACGCTCTACAAAAATTTATACAATATTTTTTGGTGACCCCATTAATATTTTTCATAGATCATGAGGCACTTAAGTACCTCATGAATAAGCCTATTATCTATGTCTAAATCTACAGATGGATCATTCTTTTCCAAGAATCTAGCTCTTTATTATTTTCAATCCTAAAAAATAAAACTTAGGGCCAGACCATTTATCCTATATAGACTTAGGCGATGCCACAACACCAATTGAGGATGATATGTCAAATGCACAACTATACATAATCTAGCATGCCCCTAAGGATTTGGTGGAGATATCTACATTTATAACATCTAGATATACACCCAAATAATGACAACAAAATAAAAGAAATAACTTATAGTTTACACTACCCATTTTGAGCTCATCAGTGGGGAACTGTATAAGCTAGGTTTAGATGAAGTTATGCACCATTATGTATTGGAACATGAGAGGGAATCCATCCTACATGAGGCACATGAGGGAATAGGAGGCCATTACACAGGATATGAAACAATGTGTAAAGTGTTATAGTTAGGCTTGTGGTAGCCAAGTCTGTTTCAATATATGAAGGATTAGGCTAAGGCATGTGACATATGCTAACACATAAGTAAGCCCAATCACAATGATGAGATGCATCTAATTCACACTCTTTCCTAAGAACCATTAGATAAATGGTCCATTAATTTTTTTGGGCCAATATATCCTATAGGATGATGCATATGTGCAAGGTATCTTCTAGTGACTATAGATTATCTCACTAAGTGGGCTAAGGTTGTGTCGATAAAAGAATGCACAACTCTCATAGTAATGTGTTTCATATGGGAAAACATAACAATCTTATAGGGTACCCACTCAATCTGACTAGCAATAGGGGCACTCACTTTATCACTAAAATGGTGTGCATACTATTGACTGAGTATATGGTGGTGCACCCCAAAACAACCCATTATCATCCAAAAGAAAATGACATAGCTGAGGCATTTACAAAAATACTAGGAACATGCCTAAAAAATATGTGATATGGGTTACAAAGATTGGAATGATCAATTTTTGGTAGTGTTATGGGCATATCACACAACCTACAAGCACTTGAATAAGCTACTCCATTTCAATAGGTGTTTGGCATTGAAGTGATCATGCTAATGGAGTTATTTATACCATCATTATGTATAGCATATATTGGTTAATTAGATGAACAAGAGTCATTAAACTTAAGGTTGGAGGACTTGGAGTGCTTAGATGAAATGCACACCCAAGAAAAGTGGATCTAGTAGATAGAAAAAGCATGCCAAAAGCTCTAAAACAACAAGCATATAAAGCATAAGCTGCTAACAGAAGGAGCATTTATTTTTCTTTATGACTCCAAGTATATCAAGCACCTAGGAAAACTACAAATAAGGTGGATGGGACCCTATATCATCCACCACATATTGGATATAAGTGCATGTAATTTGTGTACGTTGACTAGTGAAATTCTTCTTGGGCATTTCAATGGCAATAGGTTGAAGCCATATCATCAATAGGATGGAACTTATGCCATGATAACACTTACTTCTTTGTCACTAGTCAATTTGAGTTGAGTTTTCCAAAATAATGTTGGCACAAGCCAAATAGTTCCTTTTTATTTTCTTTAGTTCTTTGAGAATTAGTGTAAAGAGTGAAGAAGTGGTGCATTAAATCCCACTAAGAAAATATACTAGTAATTCATGCATAATTCCAGTCAAGTGAGTCAAGCACTTGCACTCTATAAGTACCTGAGGCCAGACACCTAAGTTATAGGCATGTTAAGTTTTCTATAGTTAGAGACAAGGTGCACCAAATATTAATGCATAAGATTCAAGAAGCTAGGGATTTTTTGGACCACATAAGGGCTATTTCAACTTTTCCAAGAATAAATCTAGTCAGGTGAGTTGAGCAAGGATATTTTCTAAGCACATACACCAAACACCTAAGTTTTTGGCTGCATGGAACTCACTTGACTTAGAGTAAATGTGAACCAAGAGAGTCACACAAGAGAAAGTGAAGATACACAACATGATTATGTAAAAGATAAAAAGTGAATATGCACAACATGATGATGTGAAAGAGAACTAAAAAAGGAAAACCAATCACTAGAGGGCTAGTGTAATGGATTTGTATGGGGTAGGATAGGCAAAAGTAAGATGAAGCACAAAAAACTGACCAACAAATAAAATCATGCTTGAAATAGAAGTGCATCAAGAAGAGAAGATGGAACTAAGGAAGATAAATCATGTACATGTGAGGTACTACACCCAAGTTACCACAAGAAAGGTGAAGGTCATGCCAAGTGAAAAAAGTGTAGAAGGAGAATCATAAAAAATAGTTGGTATCTACCCCATAATTGAGCAGGAAGCTACCATTTGAACTACACATCACTTCACTAAAATACCATTAGGAGCATTGAACTTGTGGAGTGGAGGCACAAGGATCGGCATTGAATGTGCATATAGCAAAAGATATTTTTAGATTTTATGGGGCATAACAAATCCAAAGGAGTTTAATCACCACCATGACATTAATGAACTTGCATTAGAGATTATAGCTAAAGGTGGGTATAAAACAAGTGGATGACTGGGTGAGGTTAAAAACCTTATGAAAATTTGAGACTTAGAGTAAACCAGAGTGAAACCAATGAACTAGAGAGCCAAATCACATAAAGCCTACTAGAGTGAGAATTTGAGCACCTACATGCACCCAAAGTGAATGATTATGAAGTAGGAGAAATTGTGTTCATATTGAGGCTAGTGTAGAGAGGTGTGGGGAGAGATTTATACAGGAACCAGTCAATAGAAAAAATACTTGATGCCTAGGATACCATTAATGGCCCATGAATCTCAAAGACTAAATGAAGAGTCATAGACCTTATGAATGTAGAGCATCAATAACCATTCAAGGCTTCAATAAACCAAACCTACCTCAATTCAACACTAGCAAATTCAGAATGGGCAAAAAGTGAAAGGGATTGGGATCACATCAAGAAAAATAATATCCAAAGTAGATGTGTTTAACATCTAAAGTGACTACTAAAATAATAGCAGTGTCACTAGTGTAAAGAGTAAACATTGTGTAAGTCAACATCGAGGCATTGAAAATTATGTCCTACTAGGTGATGAAATTTCACTCATAAGTATTATTAAGGGAAAATTGGAATTATTTTGTGCACTCTTGTTAGTTGAAGTATAACCACCATACATAAATCCATATGCAAGGCCTAGCGCTAGATTAGATTGTTGATACAGGGAACAAAATGGAGCAGGGCGTAACATTATTTGATGTCTCAATCTGAGATAGATTGGTGGCCTCCAATGCAACTCAACTTTATGATTTGTCATGATTATTAAAGATAAAAAAACTTAGGGAGTTCTTTCTTTCATGAGTATATGAGGATTCCATATTTTTTATAAGGAGGAGCATGAGGATTTTGGTGTACCTAATAGGAAGGATAACTATGCTCCTAGATGCTGGAAAAGATATTCACTAGTTGATGAGTGATGATGATTAGGTGGAGTGCATGGTGAAGCTTCTAAATTATTACAAGGGGGAATTCAATTTCCCCATTAAATATTAGAAAGAACTTGGCATGAGGGTGACAATGTGCCTCATAAGTTCAAAACTTTGCCCCAATGGTCTGTGAACCAATGTTACCAAAAATTGCCTCTTCATAATCTATCATATGGTGCAAGGCATAAAGTTAAACATTACAATATTTATAGCAGAGAATCTTGTGAATAATGTGCTAGATTTCCACATGACAAAGGGGACCTTTAGGTGGGCTTTCATTCTAATCTTGATCATCATAGAGGAGGTCTGAATAAAAAATGGGGATGAAGACAATCTCTATATTTTTCCAAAACACAATGACTCCCCAGTGAAAAATTACAAGGATTTCACTTTCCCTTCTTCCTTATCTATAAATTACAAAACTTAAATGATAAGTAGGTGTGAGAATTACATATAAGTATTTAGGCTAGAGTGTCACATCCCCTAGGAACTCCCTAAGAGCATGTATGGAATGATGACCTTTATTGTTATGCAACACTTCTCTGTAGTAAACTTGGTTTTGTTTGATGGCAATAAGTTATTATAGTTGAATCTCCCATATGCTTTCTTGGCCAAATACTTTAAGGATGTGCTCTAAAGGATCCCAAATGCACAAAAGTTTGATATCATTATAAGGGAGTTAAACATGGAAAGGAATAGGTTATGGTTCTATTTCGTGTACCCATGGATAAAAATAACCAAGGATGTAGAGGATGATTCAGATTGGACTAACATTCACCCCCTCCAAGAAGAAACCATACTCAAGAACATCTATAGGTTATACTATGAGATGAATCTAAGGAAGAAGGGCTCCAATGCCTAGTAGATCGATGACCCCCCCATCAAGATCAGTGATGAAAGAAGGTTGGTGCCAAATGAAATGAAAATGTCTCCCAAGAAGAGGAAGGGGGAGATACTTGAGGAGATATATAAGTGAATCAAGTTAAAGATCACCTTCGACGCCTCTCTATCAACCCCTATAAAGAAGTGTGTGAATTTCATGCCAAGAAATTATCTTATGTTAAAAGAGAATAAAAATAAGCCAAAGTTTCTTGATACAATGCCCACCATCACCTTGGTGGATATAGAGGCATAAGAGGTGAAAAGGATAAAGAAGAGATGGAGGATGAGGTAGGAGTTTGTAAAGGCATGTACATTATGCCCAAACATGATGACTCCTAGTATAGAGAAAGAACCCCATCATCACCTCAAAGTAAAGAGGTAAGGATAGAACAATTATGGAAGAATATTGACCTCAAAGATGTAGATATTAAAGAAGGTGGCCTAAGAGCAAAGGGCTAGAAAAGATATAGAGAAGAAGGTTCCCACTAGCACAAAACCTATGAAAGGAAAAGAATCAAAACAGGCACCTATCACCCACACTAGCCTAGCAGAGGAAGCTATAGAATAGGTGTGACCTAGTACTCAAGGGCCACGTAGAGATAGAGAAGGTGATGATGCATCCTTAAATGAAAAAATGAAGAGTGTAAGGAAATAATAGATTGGTGCTAGAAAGAACCTAAGGAGGTTTTCACTAAGGAGCCACAGGAACAAGATGTGACTGAAGGGGAAAAGTTCAAAGAAGAACCCCTATTAGAGGAGGAAGAAGTATAAGGCACTAAAAGAAGCACCAATACCAGTGGAGAATAATAGGATCAAATAGAACTAGATGTTAAAAATAAGAATTCAAGTCAAGCTATAGGGAGAAGGTGCAAAGGGGATACACATAGGATGAGGATTTTTACATACTAGAATACATGGCCCCCAGAGCTACCATGATGATGACATTCCACCAAGTTTACTTTGAAATTGATTGCTACATGGATGAGCCTTACTTAGAGGTGATAATGAAATAAATATAAAGCAATGAAAAAATAGAGGGGCATGACTACCAACTTGTCAACCCATGGGAAATGAACCCAATAAGGATGACTAACTCCCTAATTTGAATGGCCTTCAAGGTAGTGTGAAAAAACATTATTAATTGTGTTTGCACCATAAAATGGAAAAAAAATAATGTTAAAGGTAGAGGAAGAGATTAAATATATGAAGCTCAAGCTCTGGCAGTTGGCCAAGCATGTAGAAGAAGCAAATCCATCCCTTTTGGATGGCATTGACACTTACAAATTTTCAAAAGTTGATAAAGTTTATGTGTTGGTGGAGTAGATGCTCCTATGAATGAAGCTAGGATCAGAAGAGGAGGAAGACCCATGTGACACCATCAAGAAATAACTCAATAAGAAGCTTGATGATGTAGAGGACCTCTTTTCAAACCTGGAAGAGGACATAGAAGATACTAGTGTTATCTTTTATAACTTCTCCACCCAGGCATGAATCATCGATGTGTGCCTCCAAAATGTTACAACGGAAAAGGATGCCTTGATGAAGTAAAAATACAATATTATCAAGTCCAAGCACACTCAAATTATGGTACAAATTAACACTTTGAGTGCCTAGCTAAAAACCTAGGAGCAAAAATTAGAATAACTCTTCTACACCTTTTAAACAAAGGTAAGTAAACAAGGAGCTATTGTAGATGGGTCAAAAAAGTGAAGGAAAGGCTAGAGGCCTTTATAAAAGAATTGGACAACACTAACATGATCTTGCTTGAGGATGCCTCTACAGAGATCGATGATACCATTGAATAAATCAAGCTCGTAACTCAAGGCTATGAGGACTTCAAGGTAGAACTATAGTAGAACGTACCTGAGTTTTGTGTAAATAAAGTGCTAGAAGTCTAGTCCAAGGAAGACTAGAATTTTTATATGTGGTAATGTTGGGCCCTTTTTTTACCTAATTTATGGACCCACACCAACTCAATGAACACCTAGGTGTAAGGCAATCATGATGGATGATTTTGGTGTTATCATTTAGTGGCACCAATTGGAAAGTGGATAACAACTCCCTTTTGAATCAACCAATATGGGGAAGTGGGTACATGGGATAGTGACTACACATTAAATACAAACACAATGGAGATGGAAGGATGTGTACCTCTTGTGCTAGCTCAATGATCAGTGTGCTTCATTCCCCATGATCCTAAGATAATCTAAATCTCTATAAAATGAAGTTGAGTCTATTTAGCAGAGGGAGGCAAATTGGAGTGGTGAATCTCTAGAAAATTGATTAAATATGGTTTTCATTAGAGTTATAAGTAGTTAAAGATGATTTTTAATGATCCCCTTTGTCATACCCAAGCTCGCATTTGAGCCTCTAAGCCTTTATCATCTTAAGTCAAGCTTATGTTGAGTTCAGTGGACTATATATGTATTGGTATCAAGCTTTATTAATGATAAATATTTGTTTAATTATTTAATTTATCAAATTATTTAAGTTTATAGTATGCATGTTGAGGTCTTGGGAGCCTCCAATCCAACTCATTCATGGCATGCCTATAGTTCATGATGAAACCCACACCCAACATAGGAAATGTGTTAAGTATGAGTAAGACCCTACACCCCAAAATGATACCTAAACCTAAGCACAAATCTATGCCTAAGTATCCCAATTAGATTCCCAATTTCCCATCACACACCTGAATGCTAACAAGCCAATGTTCCCCAAAGTCTTATGCTTATGAATCTATAACTGTTATTTCACTAACCAAGCCATTAAAGAATAGAGTTGTGTCATGGCACAACTAACCCAACATAGACCCTGATACCTTCTCCACTATGATTTAGGTGAGAACATAAGGCTTTCACCTTATGTAAAGTGATGCTCGTGCAATCTAGTGTTAAATTTTTAGTGCCATAGGGTTAGTCAAGGGTTGTGCCTATTAGAATGAGCATAAATCCAACTTGGATAACTATATAAGCACATGACTAGGCCCATGACAAAAGCACCTAATTTTCTTTAAAAAATATAAAACCTAATGATATTTTCAAATGGAATACTATCCTATAAGGCAAAAACCAAGTTTAGTGAAGCACCAACTCCACATGGATCACCAACCCCAACTAACCGAGCACCCACTTGACTAATCTTGAAAAAGCACCCACTTACAAGGAGACAACAACCCCCTAGATGACTCAGCACCAACTCAACCACTTGATTTATTTGATCACCTTCATAACACTATGTTTTTGAACCAACATATGATGACCACCTCTTCATCTAATTTCACTCTTATCCCTATCAAACTACCTTTTAGGCCTCTTCATTCAACTAGGTCTCTTCATGACCGATTAGGTCATATGGCCTTGATCTTCATACACAGACATGCTTCCAATTTTTCATTATATATCATAAATACTCTTTTAATGGTCTAAAATATCTTCTTCTTCTTAACAATGTGTTATATCATTCACATACTTTGAGCTTACTCAAATAGGCCTAAGACTACCTTGTATATATCATTTCTTATTCATATACAACTTAGTTAGACATACATACTTGCCCACATAGATTTTACACACAATATGCCATATGACATGTTATAATTAAGAATAAATAATCACATTGGGTTGTCCATAACTCAAATAGACCCCATGCTTCTTTAGGTCTTATGGAGACCTAATTCCATTAGGCCTACTTTAGACCATGTTACTTTATGACCCCTTGGAACACTTGAAACCTATATACATGGCACAAAATTTCAATACAAAAATAAAATAGGCATTATCAAACATTTTATGAGCACCATGACACTTTTTAGGTGCAACCACCACTTGAAACACTACATTAGTATTATTCACATTAGGCCTTTGAACACATAGAAAAGTCTATCTTGAATAACTAAAGTTAACACCTTATTTATACATATAAACATGAAAATGGATCACTTATATATAAAATACATGACCTCAAAAATATATCCATATGCATTAGACACTTCAACTCAGGGCATAGATCCTCAAACTTGTCATTGCAACTTGCTTAATTAGAATTGCCAATTTACTTTAAAGACCATTGATGGTGATTCATACCTCTAACACTTGTAGAGAAACTTTCCATGAATTCTTCTACATGTATGTGGTCCTATGATATATCCATACCATTTTAAAATATAAATATAATATGGTCTAATGACAAATATTGGTCTTTCATACCAATCTCATGACCTTATATGTCACTATCTTATCTAAACTGAATAGGTCAACTTGTGATAAAACAATTTCACCATATTCAATGACCTCCAAAACTTATACAAAACATGAACATATCTTAAAATTACTTAAAACATATTTATGCACTTGGTTTCATCATTATATCATGAAAACACATTCCAATTCATCTTCTCACAATTGCCTAGGTTTTTCACTATTTGCACCATTAGGCATGTTAGTGACTAGCTATCTTGGATGACAAGTTTAGCACACTTAAGGAATATAAAATTTATAAAAACCTTAATGAGTCCACTATAATATCCAATATATTTCCTAAGCATACCAATCAATTTTGGAAAATTTTGATTAACATATTCAACATTGGGTCCTTATTAGGGTTCTAAGAGAGTTTAAACCTGTTTCAACTCTTAACAATCATTCATAAATCATAGCCCCTCAATCAAAAAATTAATGCCTAGAATTTTGAGATATGAACCTTCCCCATCTACCATGAACTTATTATATTCCCATTCAATGTTTTCATGGTCTAATGATCACAATAAAATCCTTCTTGGGTTGAGAACCCTTCATTCTTAACACTCAAAAGAGCTTCAAACAACCTATCATGCCTTGTCCTTCTAAATAGAACCTCAAATTCATAAACATGCATAAAAAAACTTGAATCACATTTATAAATTCTCACCTACTCATACTTGCCTTGGAAATTGATCATGATACCCCATTAGGCTGCACTCTCTCTCTACACCATATTCTTCACACCTTACTAGGCCTTAAACTTAACTTCATGCCTCTTTCCATGGTCACAACACCTCAGTGTCATACTCAACATCTCACTCTCATGCCATATAACCTCTTTCATGATTAAAAACTACTATACAATCTTCACAAGCCTTGACAACAAATCATGATACCTCAATAGGTCAGATAAGGTTTAAGAGAGGTTTAGATGCAGACCTAGACTGAAGTTCCTACCGCTGTAGGCCCATCATAAAAATTTCATGAGTCTTCCAATTCCTCACATACATGATCAAACAACCTCATATAACCACTCATTCCTTTGTGCAATCATCTCACCAAGCCATCATTCTCATACCTTCTCACAATTTCTCTACAAGACATGACTAGGCTTAGGCTACTTAAGCACTTGATGCCTTGACATGTTCCTTCCATGTCATGACCTCATTAAATCATCAACCAAGAAGATATAAGACATTACTCCTCACTCGTATCACTACACTATTATCTTTCTAATGACAACAATCTTCCACATCCTCATACATACCTAAAACCACATAACCAAGCATCATATGACTTGACATCTCTTTTGTATACACCTGAACACCTTTGACACCTTGACACATGCCTTTATTCAACCATAATACATTAGTTACCTTAAAATTATCTCTTTCCTTCAAATTCTCTCTTGTCACATGGATTTATATGTAGACATTAGTTATCTTCAAATGATCTCTTGCCTTCAAATTCTCTCTTATCACATGGCTTCCTATATAGACATTAGTTGTCTTCAAATATCTTCCATGACTTGGACCTTATATTCTCACACTACCCATGACAATGCTCATCAATGCAACATTCTTATGTGTGTTGAAATATCACATATTACCATCAGTCCTTAATCATGTTTGACACCAACCTTGACAGTACAATCTTGACATGATACATCTTTGACACAAATGACTATTATGCATTTGCATGATGTACCCTTTTGACATTAATGACAACAACATGCCAACACTCGTACACATTAAAATAAAACTAACAATATAATTCTAAAATATCCTCTTGTTGGTAGTGTTTTGGTCCAATGTGATCCTAGCTTTTCAACTACTCTTATTACCTCCTTATTAAAATTAAATCAATATAAGTGTAATACATGAAGTCTAATTTTTCATGATTTAAGTAAAGTGGATAAGATAAATGCATCTTATTTAATCTTATTAGTTAAATTTGAAAATGATTTGTGTGATTTAGGAATTTAACTCAAGAGAGGATGGTTAGTATGGTGTTAGTTCCAAAATGAAAACAAAGTGAAATAAACACACTAATAGCATAAAATCTCTAGGCTTAGACACTAGGGAGAGCTTAGTTAACAAAAAAAATGACAAGCACAACTAAAAATCAAAGAATCAAATACAAGAGTTCCTTCACCTTCCTTGGATACTCCAAATGCCTTTATAGTAGTGGCTTGCTCAGCTTGTGCTCATGAAGTCCTTAGCAATGGAAGCTTGGCTACCTCCATCTCTCCTTGGCACCTTTGGCTTGTGGCTTGACTTGTCTTAGAATCAATTTGGTATGGTAACACTACCTTCATGAAGCTTTTGGAACCAATCTTGCATTATAACTTTGCACAAATTAAGCTTAGAAATGATGTTGTGAGGCCTCCTATTTATAGATTTTTGGATTTGATCAGAATCAACTGCAACCATCCATATCAAGAATGAGATGTGTAGTTGAGGATTAATTCAATTTTTGGAATTAAGTTTGTAATTATCCTCATCATGGCATTGGAAGAAGGGGAAATTAAGAGGCATGGAGGGCATGAATCCTGATATTTGTGGCATTTACGGCCTAGGGATGTCTTCCCAAGAAATGAGGTCACTTGATGCAGATATTCAATATTCATTTTCAAAACAAATTATTCAAGGAGTTTTAATGGAATTTTTGATTAGGCCTTGATTTGGGTCAATTAGCTCTTAAACATGATTAAACACTTTATGCACAAAATACCCAAATTGATCAGAATGCCTTGTTATTGGTCCTAAATCTGACTGGATTTCAATTGGAAGTCCACACAAGATACATTGGATCCATATTACCATTTAGAATGTTTTCAAAAACAAATAACAAAGGCACAAGTCTTGTGTAAAATATTTTATAAGAAATAGTAGTCCAGAGCATGCAGGTGCAAATTTGGCATTTTGACTCAAAATGTACTGATCAAAGTTAGCTGGCCCATAATTTGCATTGCCCTATTTAGGGATACCCTAGCCAAAATCAGAATTTTAGTATGTCATTTTCACATCATTTTGTGTGTTTTAATGTTTTTGGGCCAAATTGTGCATTTTGGGTAGAAATTGGTCAAAATCCTGGTTGGAGGTTATTGGTGGCCAGTTTTAGGTGTCTATAGTTTGCCCTTGTTTAGGAAGGCATTACAAGCTATAAGCACAATAACATATTCTCAAAGAATGAAAAGGTCTTGTATGCCAAAAAGAAGATGATGGTTCAAAAACAAAGATCCAAATAGTTTTGAGAAGCCTATGATGATGCCCCCTTGAGGGAGTGGCCATAACATTTGTTGATAGATGGTCCCTCGAAAAGAAACAAGAAGAAAGGTAGAATTAATCCATGGTTGAGATTAATCCAAATGAGAAAATGCTTACATGCATTGATGTAAAAGGGATACTTATTTTCCCAAAGGCAATTATAATCAAGAATAAAGGTCAAAATAATGATTTTACCATAAGCGGTTATAATCATTAAAAAGACCCAGATTGGCTAAAGATGATTGTGCCCCAATTAGGGCTGATTAGAAAGCATAACTCAAAGATATAACTTGGAATATAGATTAAAGATGAGCAGTCAAAAAATGATAAAAGAGATGGATAGAGGAATAATATTAATCAATAGAATGATTTAGTTGTACCTATCAATAAGGAGATGCTTGTCTTGACTAGCAATGATACAACTAGAATGGTTAAATGAGTTAATTTGATCAAGGGTGGGATGGGAGGATTTGCCAATGTACCAAAGAGAAACTTCTATGGCTCGATTTATTATAGACCTTTGTGAAGCTAATTTTTGCTATAGCATGTGATGGTAGGCTTCATGATAGAACACCATGAAGACTTGGCCAAAATATGCATAAGGATTGACTCTCGATCCAATAAACCTTTGAAAATAATACACCAATGATAGAAACCATGATGACAATGTTGACATATTAATATGGATAGACTCAAGAATAATGTGTGAAAGGAATCACACAATGAACACATATAGACCGAGTCAAGGTAACAGTGTTGAAAGAAAACAAATAGGCAAAAAAACAAACAAACAAACAACCAAAAAAATAAACAAAAAAATAACTTGAAAATAAAGAAACAAATAGAAGGCCTGAAACAAAAGCAAAAGAAAACATCCTAACAATGACAATTCTCTAGTAAGGCAAATCGAGGATAACTGACTAGGCTTAGACAAGACAATTTTTTTTGGATTTTGAAATACTATGAATGTTTTTTGGAATTTTGAGGTATCTTAACTCATTAGAGAATGACAAGATACCTACTTGAAAAATGATGAGAGCATTTGGCTTAGGTTTCTCACAAAGTGGTGAGAGCATATGGAAAGGGGGACTGAGTGAGCTCAACATGAATTGAGCATGACCCACATAGTCCCAAAATGACCTCAAGTCATAGTAATTCCATCCGCTCAAAAGGTGGGGGAAAAGCCAACTAGGTCCCAACAAGTTATCAAATCTAGCAAATGGCTAGTCAAATGAAAATAATGATGGCATGGTGATGTGGTAATGCATGACAAACAAGTGTTGACCCTAGTTTGCCCATAGGTGGTTATAACTAGGATACAATGACATAGGTCAATGATACTAATTTTCCCATAGGCAGTTATAATTAGTAGCAAGACTAGTGAGGCATTGATTTGCCCATAGGTGGCTATAATCAAGTTCACATAAATAAACGTAGATATATGATGAAAGATATCTTGCTAGATCAACTATCACACTACTTTCATAGAATATCATTGAAACATAGCTTGGATTTATTATTGAAACTTGATCAAAAAAATCTCACAAAATGTGTGGGAAGAGCCAAATGAACCAAGATCAAAATAGGATTGGGTAGGGTGACTAAAAACAAGCTTTGGTCTAGATAGGAATGGCATTGCTAAGGATAATGATGGTCTAGATAGATTGGATAAAATGGTAGTAGGGTTGCCCCCAAGTGGTGGGGGTAAATGGCTAGGATCTACAATAATGGTAAATAAACATATATAACAATGACAATGGCATATGAAATGGTATGGTATATGTTTTTGGCCTGGTTGTGGTTTTTGATTTTATTGTTCCTACTGATGGGGAGATGCATGTCCTAATCAACAAATGAAACAAATAAAATACTTGATCATGTTAATTTCTATCTTACACCTTGTCTAAATAGATGCTCTAACAAGAATGGCCTATAAATTTGGTTACTAAGAATGCTTTCGTGATCTTCATTGGTCATTGATTTTGATTCCTTAAAACATCGAGATAAGGTATCTTTGTAGCCTCTACAAAGGAAAGTGCAACCATGCATGGTAAATAGGGACAAATAATGGATGATAGGTTTGATTATGAAATGGAATGGTAGATGATAATGGAATGTAGAATGGTGGGGAAATAAATGAATATTGGTACTTTTAGTCACACGTAATGTTGTTAATTCTAGATTCAACATAACTTTGGTTGTGGTGGAGCCTAAGACTTGTTCTCTTAATAGGACCACCAAAATTTTCTATTGTTTGATCTTGAGAGTAAATAGCATCTGATTAGGTTATATTTTGGAAGCTATTTTGATTTGCTCTTTGATTTTATCTTCATCAAGTAGTGAATAAATTTTGTGTTCAGCTATTGGTGCCTCAAAAAGGTTTTCACCAATGAAGTTGTCTTGATTGTCCCATATCACCTTCAAGAAGGTTTCATTAATGAACATTATCTTTTAACTTTGATTTACTTTTACTGCTTCCAAAAAAGTCTCACTAGAAGATGTTGAGTTCTGACTTAGATTATCCCCTAGTGCCTTTGAAAAGGTGTCACTAGGAGAGTGTTCTTCTACTACATGAATGTTGTCTTGGCCTCCTTGCTCTTCTTTAACTGCTATGTCACCATGGATGTAGTTTACCAAAGTGTGATTGTGTCAATCCCAATCAACACTTGTGGGAGATGGAATGTTAATGATATGGCTATTTTAGTTGATGGTAATGGCATGTGGAATGGTAATGGAATGGGGAGAGGTTGTACAATCCTCATAGAAGATATTGGGAGAACTTGTGTTGAGGATTAATTACTCATCCTCAAAAACTATATAAGGATCACAAATATTTTCAAATTGATATGTGAGGCATACATAACCAATGTTGTAACAACCAAAAACATATTTTTCTTTTAAAGTTCATTCTGATTTGAAGGACTCTAAATTCAATGTTAAGACCAATGTTGATTATGATTTTGATGCTAAATCTAATGTTAGTTCAAGAATATAACCTGGCTTTAACTCTGATTCTTCATCTAATGGGTACTCTGTTACAATGATGTCTTTTTAAATATTTGGTTTTGGACAAGTAACAACTTGTGATGGCATAATGGGCTCCACAAAGGCTAGTTTGTCAAAGTGAGTCTCCTCTACAATGGGAAAAATGTCAAGAGATAACTCCTCAGAGACTGGCTTGTCAATAGGATAACCTTGAAAAATAGGCATATGGTTGAGGTCATGATTTTACCAAAGGTGGTTATAATCATTAATAAGTGACTTAGTAAAGATTGGCTTGTTAGAGTGAGAATCCTTTACAATTGGTATAGGATCAATAGGCAATTTATCATAGGTTGACTTATCACAAATGATTGATTCAATAGAAACATCTTAGATTAGTTGGTTCTCTTGGCCTTAGTTTTTAATGAATTAAAAAATACCATTTTTTAACACAACTTGGTCTTTGAATGATTGGATCGATTAAGGTTTGGTTGGGATTGGTACTAGATGAGGAATGCCTTGTAGTTATATAATGGTAGGGCATTGGGGAGTATGATTGCTTCCATAAGCCAAAGGACAAAGTCCTAAGATGGTAATGATAGGGTGGTGCAAAGCTTGATTGCTCATACAAGCTAAAGAACTAGGTCTTGGAATGATGAAGGGGTGTTGTGGAGCTTGGTTGCTCACACAAACCAATGGATGAGTTCTTGGTATATAAATTATTGGGCATTGTGGAACTTGGTTACTCTCACAATCCAAATGACTAGGTCTAGGAATGGTAATGGTATTCCTTGGATATTATAGAGTTTGATGGCTCGTATAATCCAAAGTAGGGTTAGGGGTAGCTGATGATCAGATAACAAAAGGATGTCATGAAACCTGATTTCTTACACAAGTAAAATCATCCAAGTCTTCCTCATAAACCATATCATCCTAGTCATGAGTTGGATCATAAGCTAGTTCTTGGTTGTGTTACTGATTATTGTAAAGAGGGTATGTATTTGTATCAAAAATAATATTATCTATAGTTGGGTCTTCAAAGTCTTCCTCTTAATCCTCTTCATACCAATCAAGGTTTTGAGTTGGATTATAAGTTATTTCATGGATTTGTTCCCATGAATGATTAATATGAGGTAGATAGAAATCTATCTCAAAAACCATATTAGCAACATTGAGGTCTTGACAAAAGCCATAAAAGTCATTTTGTGTGGCCATTACAAAATAAGTTGGATTATAAGTGACTCCATTATAAGTGTAGTGAGACATATTTGCATAAATGATGAAAGCTCTGAAAATGAAAATAAATAAATCATGAAAGTAGAAAGACTTTAGGGTCATTTTAAAGGTCACCCAAACTTTTGAGGAGTTTTTGGGGAGTGCTTTAGATGACTTTCTTTATAAGCCTTGGACTAGGGTACTTTGTAATAAGAATGGCACTTTTGATTCCAAGAGTTCCCTATAGGGGATGAATGGAAGAGCATACACACAACATTCCTCTTTTTGCCAAATAAAATCTAATTAAATAACTATTGCAAGCAAAAATTGACAAGTGTGTTCAATTTTAAAAACCAAATGAAATGTTTGGTGGTGTTCATTTGACCCCTTGGTCTTAGTTGTAAACTTTTAGAAACATTCATCAAAAATACCTAAATTCTTTATTAAACACCAAAAAAAAGTTCCTAATTAAATTTTAAGCATGCAAAAGTCATTTATACATGTTTTGAGCAAATATCCCACTTGGTCCTATAGTAAAATTGTTAGCATGTTCCTTAGCTTTGAAGCCCTTTTGAATTTGAAACAACAAACTTTGGAAAAAGAGGTCTCAGGTCTATGTTTTTTGAAAAACATAGTGATCAATGTCGATCAATACCATTGATGTTAGTTACAGCCAATCAAAATATAATTGATGTCAGTTCTACTGACTAACATCAATTAATCCAAGTAATCGATGTCAGTATTTTTGTCGACGTCAGTTATTGTGTAAAAACTATGGTAACCAAAAATGACAAAATAAAGTTAGAAAATCAATTTGCAAGATTTTTAAAAACTCAAATAAGTTTTTTAAGGTTGCAAAAATATCTCCTTCATGTGTAGGATGCATTTTGTCCCACCAGGCATGCCATTATGTGATCTAGGAATTTGACTCAAGAGAGGATGGTTAGTATGGTGTTAGTTCCAAAATGAAAACAAAGTGAAATAAACACACTATTAGCATAGCATCTCTAGACCTAGACACTAAGGAGAGCTTAGTTAATAAAAAAAATGAAAAACACAACTAAAAATCAAAGAATCAAATACGAGAGTTCCTTCACCTTCCTTGGATGCTCCAAATGCCTTTGTATTAGTGGCTTACTCAGCTTGTGCTCATGAAGTCCTTAGCAATGAAAGCTTGGCTACCTCCATCTCTCCTTGGTACCTTTGGCTTGTGGCTTGGCTTGGCTTGGAATCAATTTGCCATGGTAAAAATAGTTGCATGAAGCTTTTGGAACCAATCTTGCATTATAAATTTACACAAATTAAGCTTAGAAATGATGTTGTGAGGCCTCCTATTTATAGATTTTTGGATTTGATCAGAATCGACCTCAACCATCCATCTCAAGATTGAGATGTGTGGTTAAGGATTAATTCAATTGTTTGAATTAAGTTTGTAATTATCCTCATCATAGCATTGGAATAAGGGGCAATTAAGAGGCATGAAGGGCATCATGGAAGACATTGATGATGCATGGAGGGCATAAATCTTGATATTTATGGCATTTATGGCCTAAGGATGTCTTCCCAATAAATGAGGTCACTTGATGATGTAGATATTCAATATTTATTTTCAAAACAAATTATTCCTGGATATATTAATGGATATATTCTTGGTTGCATAAAGACAATAGAGGGCCCATGAAGAAATCAAAGAGTCACCAAGTAAAGATAAAAGAGGGAAAGGATGCATTTTCCCATGAAGGGTCACCTTGAAGAATTTGAAGAGTCACTAAATAAAGACAAAAGGGGAAAGGATGCATTTTATCATGAAGGGTTACAATGTGACTTTTCAAATGAAAGAATGTGAAGGGTCATGGATTTTTTTCACCATTTTACATGTGGATTAAAGGGTCATAAAGGATGAATGACAAAGGTCATTTAGAAAGCTATAAAAGGAGGCTTGAGAAGCCATTTGTAATATGCAAGGAAGAACATGGTTCATAACTATTTTATCTAGCTGAGAAGAGCAAGAGGATAGAAGAGGAGAGAAAATAAAGAGATATAGTAGTGTGTTATCATTTGTTGAGAAAGTAACATTGAGAGGTAGTTGTGTTTTATACACAAGAGGGGTTGGTGATCCTATGGGTTGGTGCTCAGAAATCATTGATGTGTTGGTGCTCAACAAAGGGGTTGGTGCTCCTACAAGTTGGTGCTTGAAAACTTTGTAAAGTTAATTTGGTGCTCATTTACTACTTGATATTTCTCTCCATGGTTTTTCCCACATTGATTTTCCATGTAAAAATCTGGTGTCTTTCTCTCTCTCTCTCTCTCTCTCTCTCTCTTGTGTGGTACATGTTATTGTTTTAGTTTTATTGCATATCTTGAATGTATGATTAAGTGGTTAAAGAAAAGGAATTTGATTAAGTAAAAGATTTAAAAGATATTTGATATACTGATTCACCCCCCCCCCCCCCCCCCCCCCATTATATTTTGTGCTTAATAAAGGTTTCCACCCAACTTTCAAATACTAATGTTACCTACATTTTGCATGGAGACTCATAATTGCACATTCATGCTTATTATAAATCCATAGAATATGTCACTACCAAGTTGAATCTACTTAAATTATTTACAAGGTCCCTAGATGGAGAAACACTAAAGTGATTCCAACATACAATCCCTAGTGGGTCACTACATACATATGATGAGTTAGAAGTAGTCTTTCTTAGGCACTACATATAAATTAAGGGACCTTGAATCACACATGAGAGGTTTCCTTCATTACACCAGGGTGAGACAAAACCAAAAAATGAATATATTCTAAGATTGAAATCATGTTTGTGTTAGTTTATTTACTAGCCAATAGATTTAGAGGTATAATACATCTTTTTCAGAGACCTCATTTTTTTATCTCAAGGATAAATTATTATAGAAGAGATCAAAATCATTTAGGCATCTATGTAACATGGCTATATCATTAGAGGTATTATTAGTAATAGTGATCGCCCATTCAAAGTCAGATTTGGGTGTAGGTGTCTCAGATCCCTGATCATATAACATGTTACAAGAACCTAATCCACTTATGATTAATAAACTAGTAAAATAAAAATAATCGATAAAGATACTCAAGAAAGTCAAATATCCACTTCACAAAGCACCTCATTTAGTGAGTAGACCATAAAACACACATAGGGGTTATATAGTTTTCAAATAGGGATAGGCCTCATGACATCTTGATTACACTATTATATAAGGATATTATCACACTTCCTCCTACTAATCATCATCTAACACACGGTTTGCACATGGTATGAAATATGCCATATTGCAAATTTCATAATATAAATGGGCATTCATATAGTAATTGTTATATGCTTCAAGACCACATCGATGAAAACATAAATTAGGGAATTATAGTATTCACATAGGTGGAACTGATATCTCCATCTTCGTAGTCTCCTAGATCACACTCTACGATAGAGTTATCCAAAAATGTTCCCTTTGAGGATCCATTGGTTACCCATAATATGAGCTATATGGTTTATAGGACACCTATTTATAAGTGATCTTATGTACCATAAATTTAGAAGCGATGGAAACTAGTTCACATATATTAGAACAAAACTTAGTTTACACACCAATCAAGATATTTAGAAATAACCATAGAGATCATAGTATAGATTCAGTTTGTAAACTAATCAAGATATTTGGAAATAAACATAGAGATCAGAGCATAAATTCAATTTGTACACCAATCAATATATTTGGAAAAAACTACAAAAATTGAATTACAATATTAGTTCAACCATTTATTAAGTGATCACAAAAATCAAAGCATAGTCGAGTAGCGAAACAATATATTTTTGAGAGATAATAGAGATCAAAATATTTTCTTTTCATGACTTCCAATCAGGCTCTTTGTTAATGATTCTACACACCTAACCACTAGCAGTTTATCACACATAGTTTTAGTTTCAAATTCTACTTTTACACCAGCACAACATGAGCAATATGGTTGTTGTTTCACCATGCCATTGAGGTTCATATAGTGCATACCATAGTCACATGATCTACACACAAATATCTTATGAAATACCTATAAAACCTATACCAATAAATAACATTCTTAGTCGAATACACATGTCTCCTTAATCACTTATAAACAAATAAAAAATTGGTTACCATTACTTAGATAGATACCGTATACCAATATCACCATTTAACACAATAAAAATAATTAAATCCATGTAAACATGCATAATATAACTAGACCTAGATACCAATATAAAAATGAACACCTACATATATATCCAAAAATATAGTTTCAATACAAATATAGTACATCACTCAATAATATGGACATGGAAACTAGGACTAGCCCCCTCACTCTCACTCTCAGACATATCCATGCTAGAACTGGAGGCTCTACTCTCCCTTCCATACCTTGATCGATGACTATGTATACTCTCTCTCATGATACATACCCATCTTGACCATACACTCTGAATGCTCTCTTTGTATATTTATGTAATCATACACTATATAACTATTGGCCTCACCCAAAGCATCAAGTGTGGGCATGGTCCATATATGAAACTATATATGTGCACCATATCTATTTGTAATCGATTGTCTATATATTGTAGTAGCTATCATAGCTTGATAAAATAAATGGGCATGGATACTAGAAACATCAATGGCCCTCTCCACTAATTCATCCTCTATGAAATCATTAGGCATATGTCATGCTAGTACATGAAACACATAATCAATGGTAGTCTCCTAGTATTCATCATCACTTGAACCTACACATACCCATGTAATTCATTAGATTCCTAACCAAGGAAATGATTAAACAAATACACATAATGTAAAAAAAATATAATAATAACTTACCATCGATAGACCTAAGGGGATCTACATCCAATACATCCTCTACAAAAATCTCACCTCTTAAAATTAGAGGTGCCCATATACAATCTCTCCACCAAGATGTATAAGCATCAGTAGCTCCTACATCATCCATATATGATATGTAAATCACTAGATCCTACTTTGTCAATAGAATTATGGATAAATCCATATCTGATGGCCTAAGCCTACTACATAGCCTCATTAGAACTTGAGAAATTCTCCACCACACCACTAGTGTTGGGGGCACATCTTGAATAACATTGAACTATCATGTCACCTTTTCCTAATGGAACATCTCATATACATTGACCCAATGGTCATGAAGCCAACATCTCACTCAAACCTATATTAGCTAAGCACCATGCTCAAGCCATCCCTCATATCCCTTGTAGGGCCTCCAGATAATGTCTAGACTATCAAACTGTCTACCATATATTGACACTAAATCATATTATTCTTGGGCACATAGGTCATCCTAGTCCACCTCTCTGCAAATTACTATGGGTGGGCCCAATCACCTCATAAAATCAATTCTAACCTACTCATTATTATATGCTCATATTCCTAATAGTGTAATGTTTTAAAAGATCCAATACCTTCACTACACATCACCTGCATAAAATGGTATAAATCTTGATACACGTAGGTTATAATAGTGCAACCCCATGAGTATGAGGTACCATGATCCCCTATGTCCTGCTTTATCTCATGCATCATGTAGGAGATCGAATACCCCACTCATATCTACAACAAAAACATAAGCCAAAAATATCAATAAGAACTTGCATAACTATGAAATAATGGTACTAATAATAAAATATAATAATATATCATTATGGATCCATCTACAATGAGTCCCTATAGCCATAGTATAAAAATACTTAAAATCCCAATAAATAACTTGATCACCCATATCCTCATGTAATATGGCTCTCTACCTATAAATAGGTAGCTTTAGGATCCTATACACATCATATAGGGTAATAGTCTTCTCCTTAGTAAGTACCCATAACGTACAAGTATTTGCATCCCACCTCTCACATAGTACATTCATCATATGTTTATCCTAGGGTATAAGATCTAGGTATGCCATGTGACTCAAACCCACTCTCTATCACATGACCATCTTGGAATCAGTCATGGGTAGACCTTGTAATGTGTCCATCATCCAACTAGTCTATAAATCTCTCATATGCATATCAACCTACAAAAACACAATCAAATCTAGCATTAACAATGTAAAATATAAGATAAATAGATAACAATGAGAATCAGAACCTAGTCAACAATAATAAGCATCACAAACCAAGGCTACTAGACATTAGCAATTCATAAAAGATAGTAGCTCTAGATAGTATAACCATATCTTAGACACTAGTGCCAAGTCTTAGACAATAGCACCTATATTAGGATAGAAGCACCACTTTTCCAAAATATACCCTAAACTATCAAATTTTCAATAAACATAGTTAAAAATGCACTACAAATGATAACAATAGGAAAAATTATTAGCTCCTTACTAGGGTAACCACTTCTCTAACTTGGATAAGTGCCTCCACCTCCTCATCTCCTTAACATATTCTCTACCTTAGACAAAAATTAACTATCAAATCAAATTATTTAAATGAAATGTCAAACTAATAAAATAGCATATTTAAGTCACTTTTATCAAATTTTATCATATTAAGGTTGAACAGGCATGCCAATTTCACCAACTAATAACAACTTCTTGCTAACACGATATCTAAAGAATCATAACTCTAGTTTACAAATCATTTATTGTAAGTGGGAATTGACATATATGTGCCTCTCCCTACATTGGTTAAACTAATGTCTTCATCACATTTAACTCTAGAAAATGATAAACATGATATCACCATAATAAACTTAATATGGAAAAAATGTTTATCCCATTACCAATTTTTACAATCAACTCCATCACAATAAATAAACTATGCAAATTTAAAACAAAATGACACCAACTAATTAACACTAACATATCCAATAATTACCACTTTTGGTTATAAACCCTTACCTTAGTCTTGAATCTCTCATGAAAAGGGGGTAAAATACACATATATTACTTCAGACATATAAATATTTAGACACATAGGTCTACTCAGGCACACAAATTCAGACACACAGGTCTACTCAGATACAAATATTGATACATGCAGGTATACTCAAATACAAATACTCAAAAATATAGATTCACTTAGATACATCTATTAAGTCACATAGGTTTACTCTAATGTGTGTGTGTGTGTGTGTCTCTCTCTCTCTCTCTCTATATATATATATATATATATTCACATGCACAGGTTCACACAAATGATATTTATAAATAACCATAGAGATCATAGTATAGATTCAGTTTGTAAACTAATCAAGATATTTGGAAATAACCATAGAGATCAAAGCACAACTTCAGTTTGTAAAACAATCAATATATTTGGAAAAAACTACAAAAATAGAATTAATATATTATTCCATACATCAATCAAGTGATAAAAAAAATTAGAGCATAGTCCAGTAGCCAAAAAAGATATTGTTGAGAGATAATAGAGCTTAGAATATATTTTTTACATGACTACAATCAAGCTCTTTGTTAATGAGTCTACACACCTAGCCACTAGTAGTTTATCACACACAATTTTAGTTTCAAATTGTACTTATAAACCAACACAACATGAACAATATGGTTGTTGTTTCACCGTGCTATCCAAGTTTATATAGTGCATACCACAGTCACATGATCTACACACAATTATCTTATGGAACACCTATAAAACCTATACCAATAAATAATATTCCTAGTCCAATAAACATTTCTACTTAATAACTTATAAAAAAATAATTTTTTTTACCATTACTTAGATAGATACCATATAACAATATCACCATTTAACACAATCAAAATAATTAAACACATGTAAACACGCATAATATAACTATACCCAGATACCAATATAAAAATGAACATCCACATATATAACCAAAGATATAATTTCAATACAAATATAGTACATCACTTAATAATATAGACATGAAAACTAGGACATGCCCCCTCACTCTCACTCTCAGACATATCCATGCTAGAATTGGAGGCTTTACTCTCCCTTCTCTACCTTTATCGATGACTATGTCTAATCTCTCTCATGATACATACCCATCTCGACCATACACTCTACATGCTCTCTTTTTATATTTATGTAATCATACACTATATAGTTATTGGCCCCACCCAGAGCATCAAGTGTGGGCATGGTCCATCTATGAAACTCTACATGTGCCCCATATCTATTTGTAATCGCTTGTATATACATTATAGTAGAAATTGTAGCTTGATAAAAGAAATGGGTATAACCACTATAAACATTGATGGCCCACTCCATTAATTCATCCTCTATGAAATCATTAGGAATATGTCATGCTAGTACATTAAACACACAATCGATGGTAGTCTCCTAGTATTCATCATCACTTGAACCTACACATACCCATGCATTTCATTAGATTTGTAACCAAGTAAATGATTAAACAAATACAAATAATGTAAAAAAATATAATAACAACTTACCATCGATAGACCTAAGGGGATCCACATCCAATACATCCCCTATAAAAATTTCACCTCTTGGAAATAGAGGTGCCCATATATAATCTCTCCACCAAACTGTATATGCATCAGTAGATCCTACACCATCCATATATGATATGTCAATCACTGGATCCTACATTGTTAATAGAATCAAGGATAAATCCATATTCGATGGCCTAAGCCTAGTACATCGCATCATTAGAGCTCAAGAAATCCTCCACCACACCACTAGTATTGGGGGCATATCTTGAATAAAATTTAACTATCATGTCACCATTTCCTAATGTAACATCTCATATACATTGACCCAATGGTCATGAATCAAACATCTCACTCAAACCTATATCAGCTAAGCACCATGCTCAAGCCATCCCTCATATCCCTTGTAGGGCCTCTAGATAATGTCTAGACTATCATAATGTCTACCATATATTGACAATAAATCATGTTAATCCTGGGCACGCAGGTCATCCTAGTCCACCTCTCTACAAATGATTATGGGTGAACCCAATCACCTCATAAAATTGATGCTAACCTACTAATTTTTATATGATCATATGCCCATTAGTGTAATATTTTATAAGATCCAATACCTTCACCACACATCAGTTGCATAAAATTGTATAAATCTTGATATAGGTAGGTTAGCATAGTGCAACCCCATGAGTATGAGGTACCATGATACCCTATTTCCTGCACTATCTCATGCATCATGTAAGAGATTGATACCCCACTCGTATCTACAACCAAAAAATAAGCCAAAAATATCAATAAGAACTTCTATAACTATGAAATATTGGTAGTGAGAATTAGTGAAAATAATATATCATTATGGTTCCATGTACGATGAGTCCCTATAACCATAGTCTTAAAATACTTAGAAGCCCAATAAAAATCTTGATCACCCATATCCTCATGTAATATGGCTATCTACCTACAAATATGTAACTTTAGGATCCTATACACATTTTACAGGGTAATAGTCTTCTCCCTAATAGGTACCCAGAATGTGCAAGTATCTGCATCCCACCTCTCACATAGTACATTCATCATATGTTTATCTTAGGGTATAAGATCTAGGTATTGCATGTGACTCAAACCCACTCTCTATAGCATGACCATCTTGGAATCAGTCATGGGTAGACCTTGTAATGTGTCCATCATCCAACTAGTCTATAAATCTCTCATATGCACATCAACCTACAAAAACACAACCAAATTTGGCATTAACATTGTAAAATATAAGAGAAATAGACAACAATGAGAATCAAAACCTAGTCAACAATAATAAGCATAACAAATGAGGGATACTAGATACTAGCAATGCATAAAAGATAGTAGCGCTAGACAGTATTGCCATATCATGGACACTAGTGCCAAATCCTAGACAATAACACCTTTATCAGGATAGAAGCACCAATTTTCCAAAATATACCCTAAACTATCAAATTTTCAATAAAAATAGTTAAAAATCTACTACAAATGATAAAAATATGAAAAATTATTAGCTCCTTACTAGGGTAACCACCTCTCTAACCTAGATAAGTGCCTCCACCTCCTTATATTAGGTAAAAGTCACTCCCCATCTCCTTGACATATTATTGAGCTTAGACAAACAATAACTATCAACTCAAATTATTTAAATGAAATGTAAAACTAATAAAATAGCATATTTAAGTCACATTTATCAAATTTCACCATATTAAGGTTGAACTTGCATGCTAATTTCACCAACTAATACCAATGTCTTGCTAACATGATATTTAAAGAACCATTACTCAAGTTTACAGATCATTTCTTATAAGTGGGACATGATATAAATGTGCCTCACCCTACATTGTTTAAATTAATATCTTCATCACATTTAACTCTACAAAATGACAAAAATGATATCACCATAATAAACTTAATATGGAAAAAAATGTTTATCCCATTACTAATTTTTACAATCAACTTCGTCACAATAAATAAACTATTCAAATTTAAAACAAAATGACACCCACTAATTAACACTAACATATCCCATCAATGCCACTTTTGGTTATAAACCCTTACCTTAGTCTTGACTCTCTCACCAAAAGGGGGTAAAATACACATATATTACTTCAGACATACAAATATTAGACACATAGGTCTACTCAGGTACAAAGATCAGAGACATAGGTCTACTCAGATACAATTATTCAAAAATATAGATTCACTTAGATACATTTATTAACACACACAGGTTTACTCCTATATATATATATTCACATGCACAGGTTAACACAAATGATATTTATAAACAACCATAGAGATCATAGTATAGATTCAATTTGTAAACAAATCAAGATATTTGGAAATAACCATAGAGATCAAATCACAACTTTAGTTTGTAAACCAATCAATATATTTGGAAAAAACTAAAAAAAATGATTTACAATATTAGTTCAATCATCAATCAAGTGATCCCAAAAATTAGAGCATAGTCTAATAGCCAAACAAGATATTTTTGAGAGATAATAGAGTTCAAGATATATTTTTTGCATGACTGCCAATCAAGCTCTTTGTTAATGAGTCTACACACCTAGCCACTAGCAGTTTATCACACACAATTTTAGTTTCAAATTCTTCTTATACACCAACAAAACATGAGCAATATGGTCATTATTTCACCATGTTATCCAGGTTCATATAGTGCATACCATAGTCACATGATCTACACACAAATATCTTATGAAACACCTATAAATCCTATACCAATAAATAACATTCCTAGTCTAATACACATGTCTACTTAATCACTTATAAACAAATAATTTTTTTTTTACCATTACTTAGATAGATACCATATTCTAGTATCACCATTTAACACAATCAAAATAGTTAAACACATGTAAACATGCATAATATAACTAGACCCAAATACCAATATAAAAATGAACATCCATATAAATAACTAAAAATATAGTTTCAATACAAATATAGTACATCACTCAATAATATAGACATGGCAACTAGGATAGGCCCTCTCACTCTCACTCTTAGACATATCCATGCTAAAATTGGAGGCTCTACTATCCCTTCTTTTCCTCGATCAATGACTATATCTACCCTCTCTCATGATACTTACCCATCTTGACCATATAGTCTTCATGCTCTATTTGTATGTTTATGTAATCATACACTACATAACTATTGGCCCCACCTAGAGCATCAGGTGTGGGCATGGTCCATCTATGAAACTCTATATGTGCCCCATATCTATTTTTAATCTCTTGTCTATACATTGTAGTAGCTATCATATCTTGATTAAAGAAATGGGCATGAACACCAAAAACATTAATGGCCCTCTCCACTAATTCATCCTCCATGAAATCATTAGGAACATGTCATGCTAGTACATTAAACACACAATCAATGGTAGTCTCTCATTATTCATCATCACTTTAACCTACACATACCCATGCAATTCATTAGATTCCTAACCAAATAAATGATTAAACAAATACACATAATGTAAAAATATATAATAACAACTTACCATTGATAAACCTAAGGGGATCCACATCTAATACATCCTCTATAAAAATTTCACCTCTTGGAAATATAAGTACCCATATATAATCTCTCCACAAGGCTTTATAGGCATCAGTAGCTTATACATCATCCAAATATGATTTATCAATCACTAGATCCTACTTTGTCATTAGAATCAGGGATAAATCCATATCTAATGGCCTCAGCCTACTACATGGCCTCATTAGAACTCAAGAAATCCTCCACCACATCACTAGTCTTGGGGGCATATCTTGAATAACATTGAACTATCATGTCACCTTTTCCTAATGAAACACCTCATTTACATTGACCCAATGGTCATGTATCCAACATCTAACTCAAACCTATATCATCTAAGCACCATGCTCAAGCCATCCCTCATATCCCTCTTAGGGCCTCCAAATAATGTCTAGACTATCAAACAATCTAGCATATATTGACACTACATCATGTTGTTCTTGGGCACACAGGTTATCCTAGTCTACCTCTATACAAATGACTATGGGTAGGCCTAATCACCTCATAAAAGCAATGCTAACCTACTTGTTGGGGAATCAAGTGCAAACAAACACAGCTCTCTGATTCCACTTGTAGGATCTTGCTCCTCAGAAAGAGCACAATATGATTACCAATATATAAGCAATTGAATATGTGGAATAACATAGAATCAACAAGTAACTAGAATTCACCAATGACACAGAATATGAGAGACAATACACTATCTTGTATTAATACTTGTACATAAAAGAATACAATATAGAGACGCCACGCTCTTCCACCTTACAGAAGTTTCCCACACCTCAAGTGTACAGCTATTCTTCTCAAGAAAACACTCTCCTACAAAAAATGGTCCCAACACACAACTCACACACATAATTGGTGTTCACCTCTCCAACTAATCAATAACAACCCTGTTAGTTCACAAGTACTCAAAGTACTTCAAGTTGATCTCCCATGAACCTGCAACCTGCAATTCAACAGACCATACTTACACATGTAGATCTCCTGTGAGCTTGCAATAACCTGCAACTCAATGATCTTACACTTAGAAGGAGCTTCCTTGCCTTCCTCTCTTGCACACTGAAGAATCTCTTCCTTGAATCCTTGACTCTTAGATTCTTAGATTCTTAGATCCTTAATTACAATATAGCCCATGAGTCTATTATATAGATCCCATGCATACAATAATTAGACACATAATTACAATAATTAGAAATGCAGCTCAAGACTATAATTAGTCTTTAGCATGCAAACACTTGGTTTGTTAACGAACTGTCTGTGAACTGGTAGTTTTGGAACCACACAGGAGATTGACATCGGTCCCTGTCTACTTGGAGGTGACCAACATTAGCTGACCTCCTACCATCATCAGTTGCCTTCTGTTCCCTCATGCCATGGTCGGTTGTCTTCTGCACAAAACTCTATCGACGTCGGTCTCCCTAAAATTGAGCAACTTCCTCCATGTCTGCATTGGTTGAAGCTTTTAGATCCATAACCTAACAATCTCCCACTTGGAGATAAATAGCTGCAACTATACCTGTACCTGTACTCCATCTAATTTATATCTTGGCTTGTATCCCTCTTCAAGTTCAATCTTGAAGACTAACCACCACAACCCCTGTGGTGAACATCCTGTCATCTAAATCACCTGCCGCATCCGCATCTACAAACACATGTAAAAAAGAAACTTGACCCTGCATAGCAAGTGCACCTGCTGCTGGTCCCTCTCAAAAACTTGGGAATCCACTAAACTACCCTCTAGTGCTTCTTTCATGAATCGGCTCCAAACTTTCTGATAGCTCCCACTGCTTGGGAAAAACCCTAGGTCTAGTACACATGTACTCAACCTCATTATGTGAATCAGGACCCTATTCTGTGAACTATCCAACCATCGGCATGCTAACCAATCTCACACAATCATCTGAAGACAAAATCACCCTGTGACCTTCCATGCCCCTAGAACACACTCATGCCAAAGAATCTTGCTGCTCCAAGATTCCTCATGACAAACTTCTGAACTAACTTTACCTTTAGTTCAGTAACACCCCTGTATATGTAACTCTGCAACAAGCACACAATATAGTAATAGGATAATGTAGCTAATATTATCCAACCTGGTAAAGAGAAACACAATGGGTAAACCTCCATTGTCCTACAGCTTACTCAAGACCATACACTTGACCTACCATCTCACGTATCTATTCCCGCTCTTCTTCATCCTGAACATCCATTCGTCTATCAGTGCTTAACCCAGCTGGCAACTCCACCAACAAATCTTGTTTGGTTCTTCTCTAAGGAATCACATTCCTCATCCATGCCAAGCTCTCACTATTTCTTGGATCTACCTGCTCTGCTTCTTTAACAACTTCTTGGTTTTTAACCATCAGTGAGCAACAAGTAGTGTAAAGAAGGGAAATGATGAATTTAAGACTTACTTACCACTTCAGTCCTCCTTATAGGCACTTGACACTCCTTGACAGCTTACTGTCTGCCCAAAATCTATCTCAATAACCGATGTCGATCACATCTCAATCTGCACTCGACTGAAGTTAGTTCCATGTGATTGCCAAACTACTGACGTCAATTTCCCCTGGCCGACACCAATTTTTACCTATCCTAAGTCACCGAAGTCAGTCTGCACATAGCCAACATCGGTCCCTGTCTGGACACTGACGTCAGTTTTATAACCACCATCGGTCTCTGTGTTTTGCTTGTGAGAAATGACTTTCTCTCACGAGCTCTTTTTGGAACAAAACCTTATCCAAATTACCCTTGTTTTGCTTAGAATTCCTCAGCCCCTTTGACTGATACCTGTCTGTCATCTTCTCCTTAAAAATCAAGGCTTTCTTGTTCTTGTCACTAACATCAGATTTCTCAAGAAATGTAACTTTCTTCTTCTGCATTCAAAAATCTCGATCCATGCTCTTCACATCTGAAGGCATAATCTTTAACTCAAGAACATGCATCTCCTTCTTATCCATGTGACCAAGCCTATTAAGCCACAGCTTTGAATCTACAACTGAAGTAGATAGCCCAAAAAGAGAATTAGTAATACAAGTATATAGATAAAGCGTACCTACTTTCTTACCTCTAGCTACAACAAGTGCACCCTTGGTAACCTTCCAAGAGTCCACTGTGAGAGTTACTGTGCAACCCTCTTCACCCAACTTTCCAACTAAAATCAAATTCCACTCCAGGAATGGGATATGCATGACCTCCTTCAACACCCATGTGTTGCCTGTCTACAATTTCAGCTTCACTTTCCCTTTGCCAACCATCTGACAAGGCTTACCATCCCCTAAATAAATTTCTCCAAAGTCTCCCTGGACATACTCATGAAAAAATTCCCTATTTGGGGATGTATGAAAAGAGGCACCAAAATTTAAAATTCATGATTCTACTTTATCCAAAGAACATACCAGAGCATCCTATGTAACATATTCTATAACATCTACTTCTTGTTCATGTCCTTCATGCTGATCTGCAACTAATTTACAATCTCTCTTTAAGTGCCCTGGCTTTCCACATTTCTAGCAGGGTATTCTGCCATACCTGGATTTGGATCTCTTGCCTATCTTTGACCTTGATCTCCCATGCTCCATCTTCTCTCTTGGCCTTCCTCTACTTTCAACACTCAAAGCATTTCCTGATGATTCACTTGTGCTTTTCCTGCGTATCTCTTCATTCAAGATTACACCCACAATATCATCCACTTTTAAGATTTTAAAAGCAGAAGCAGTATTAGAAACTGCCATTACCAAACTTTCCCAACTTTCAGGCAATGAACACAAGATTAAGAGAGCTCTAATTTCATCATCAAAATCAATATTGACTGAACTTAATTGGTTTACCAAACCATGGAAATCACTAAGATGGCTATGAACAAATCCATCTTCCAACATCTACAAATTAAATAATTGCTTCATAAGAAATAACTTATTAGAAGCTGAGGGTTTTTCATATAAATTTGCCAAAGATTCCATCAACTCCACCATTGTCTTACACTGTGATAAGCTGGAAATCACAAACGATGCAAGACTCAATCTAATAGATCCCAGAGCCTTCCGATCAAGAACCTTCCATTCTTCATCCTTCATATCTATGGGTTTACATGTAACCCCACCCAACAGTAAGTACAAATCTTTTTGATATAGATAATCCTCAATCTACATCCTCCATAATTGGTAGTTCTTGCCATTAAACTTCTCCTTTCATAGTCTACTTTCATCTGCCATTGCTATACTCCCACTCAAACAAAAATCCTTGTGAGTAACCTATAATCAACACACACTACCCAGATCTAATCCAATTTGTTAGTAATCCTAACCAAAAGCTCTGATACCACTTGTTGGGGAATTAGGTGCAAACAAACACAGCTCTTTGATTCCACTTGTAGGATCTTGCTCCTCAAAAAGAGCACAATATGATTACCAATATATAAGCAATTGAATATGTGGAATAACATAGAATCAACAAGTAACTAGAATTCACCAATGACACAAAATATGAGAGACAATACACTATCTTGTATTAATACTTGTACAGAAAAGAATACAATAAAGAGACACCATGCTCTTCCACCTTATAGAAGTTTCCCACACCTCAAGTGTACAGCTATTCTTCTCAAGAAAACACTCTCCTACAAAAAATGGTCCCAACACACAACTCACACATAGAATTGGTGTTCACCTCTCCAACTGATCAGTAACAACCCTGTCAGTTCACAAGTACTCAAAGTACTTCAAGTTGATCTCCCATGAACCTGCAACCTGTAATTCAATAGACCATACTTACACATGTAGATCTCTTGTGAGCTTGAAACAACCTGCAACTCAATGATCTTACACTTGGAAGGAGCTTCCTTGCCTTCCTCTCTTGCACACTAAAGAATCTCTTCCTTGAATCCTTGACTCTTAGATTCTTAGATCCTTAATTACAATACAGCCCATGAGTCTATTATATAGATCCCATGCATACAATAATTAGACACCTAATTACAATAATTAGAAACGTAGCTCGAGACTATAATTAGCCTTTAGCATGCAAACACTTGGTTCATTAACAAACTATCCGTGAACTGGTAGTTCTGGAACCACACAGGCGACTGACATCATTCCCTGTCTGCCTGGAGGTGACCAATGTCAACCGACCTCCTATCATCATCAGTTGCCTTTTGTTCCCTCGTGCCGTGGTCGGTTGTCTTTTGCACAAAACTCTACCGACGTTGGTCTCCCTGGAACTGAGCAACTTCCTCCATGTCTGCATTGGTTGAAGCTTTTAGCTCCACAACCTAACACTACTCATTATAGCTCCATGTATGATGAGTGCCTACAACCATAGTATAAAAATACTTAAAACCCCAATGAATAGCCTAATACCTATAAATAGGTAACTTTAGGATCCTATACACATCCTATAGGGTAATAATCTTCTCCTTAGTAGGTACCTAGAATGTGCAAGTATCTGCATCCCACCTCTCACATAGTACATTCATCATATGTTTATCCTAGGTTATAAGATCTAGGTATGCCATGTGACTCAAACCCACACTCTATGGTATGACCATCTTAGAATCAGTCATGGGTAGACCTTGTAATGTGTCCATCATCCAACTAGTCTATAAATCTCAAATACGTGCATCAACCTACAAAAACACAACCAAATTTGGCATTAACAATTTAAAATATAAGACAAATAGACAACAATGAGAATCAAAGACTAGTCAACAATAATAAGCTTCATTAACCAGGGCTACTAGACACTAGCAATGTATAAAGGATACTTGTGCTAGACAATATCACCATATCTTGGACACTAGTGCCAAGTCTTAGACAATAGCACCTCTATCAAGATAGAAGCACCAATTTTCCAAAATATACCCTAAACTATCAAATTTTCAATAAAAATAGTTAAAAATGCACTACAAATGATAACAATAGGAAAACTTAATAGCTCCTCACTAGGGTAACCACCTCTCTAACCTGGATAAGTGCTTCCACCTCCTCATATCAGGTAAAAGTGACTCCTCATCTCCTTGACATATTCTCTAGCTCAAACAAGCAATAAATATAATATAAAATTATTTAAATGAAATTTTAAACTAATAAAATAGCATATTTAAGTCACATTTATAAAATTTCATCGTATTAAGGTTGAAATTACATGCTAATTTCACCAACTAATACCAACTTCTTGCTAACATGATATCTAAAGAAACATAACTCTAGTTTACAAATCATTTCTTGTAAGTGAGACTTGACATAAATGTACCTTTCCCTACATTGGTTAAACTAATATCTTCATCATATTTAACTCTACAAAATGACAAACATGACATCACCATAATAAACTTAATATGGATAAAAATGTTTATCCCATTACCAATTTTTACAATCAACTCCATCACAATAAATAAACTATTTAAATTTAAAATAAAATGACAACCACTAAATAACACTAACATATCCAATCATTACCACTTTTGGTTATAAACCCTTACCTTAGTCTCAACTCTCTCACCAAAAGGGGGTAAAATACACATAGATTAATTCAGACATATAAATATTTAGACACATAGGTCTACTCCAATATATATATATATATATATTCACATGTACATGTTCACACAATTATATAGTTTGAATCAGATATACAAGTTCACTCAGATAAAACTACTCTTTCACATGTCTACTCAAGTAGAGATATTTAAATGCACATGTTCACATAGATATACATTTTGACTTAGATGTAAAAGTTCACTTAGAGATAGCTATTTAGACACATAGGTCTACGTATATATATATATATATATATATATATATATATATATATATATATATATATATATATATATATATATAAATATTTAGACACACATGTCTACACACACACACATATATTTAGATACACATGTATACACAAATATACAAATGTTTAGATATAAAGATACATTACTCAAATATTATGATTAGGAGGCATGATGCATAGCACACATCCTTTATCTATATTTTTGGAATACTATGTTACACTCAATATCATCACTAGGATTTCACCAGTCTGAGTCACATGACCATCTACAATAGTTGATTTACCTCCTTATACTAGACTAAATTTACATACTCAGATTTAGTACACATATCATAGTGGAGGAAAGTAAGCCTTGTTTCTCCACATATTCATTTTACATACTCAGACTCAATAAACACATCAAAATGGGCAAATACATGCCTTGTTTCTCCACACATTTAGTTTACATATTCAGATTCATTACAGAGGACATCCACATTATGGGGATCCTCTTCATATATTTTAGTCCAACTCCTACCCACTTCTCTAGCCAATAATTGAGACAAATCCATAACATCTACATAGGTAAGTATAGGTATGCATTGCTCTTTTTCTTTTACTCTAGTACTTTTATTTAAATGCGTTATTAGAATAAAAGTGGGGTAAATATATACACCCTAATTTGGTTAAGAATAAAAAATTATTATATATTTTGGTGCTCTTTGACATGAAGGTCTTAGTGATGAATAAAATCCTTGTTCACATGGTCATTTTAGGTCTTTTTGTTTATCTTTTTTGTCTTATCTTCCCCATTTATTCCACCCCCAGTGGTCCTAAGTCACCTCCTCCTAGTCATAGGGACCCCTAGCCTATCCTACTTAGTTTTATCTCTATTTTTAGGCCTTATAACACTATCACCATTTTTAGGATAGCAATGCCATATGGTGCTAGTGTCTAATTATGGCCCTAGTGTTTGACGGTCATTTTCTCCCATGTTTGGGTCATAACCCTACCTTGAGCCTCCTTTCATGTTTTTAATCCCTCTTTTATGACTTATTAGCCACAAAATAAGGTTTTATATTCAAATCAATTTTCCTTCTATATAAAGATCCTCAAAAGGCATTTTAAATCTAACACTTATTATTTTGGCACATATTTACATAAAATCAATCAATAGTATAACTCAATACCGTGCATACTACTCAAATATCACATCTAGACATTTCATACTCAATTAAAGAAGGGATAAGGTAAATTAATTATATCATAACATGCAAGTTGATTATGCATACTCCCTAAGGGATAATTACATGTGATGTGAGACCCCTAACATTGGGTTCAATGTGGGCAACATCCAGGATAACAAGTTTTCTGCTCCATGTGATCATAACATACTATAACCTAGTTTTTACCTTCCTTTTGCATTTGACCTTCTTGTTGTTTTGTGTGTGGAGGTACTCATTAGGGATTTGCAACATATTCAGCTAAAACAATGAACCATGAAAGATCCTATAAGATACATACCCACCTATAGGTCCCAAAACCTTCCACAACTTCCTTGAAAGTTTCATACAATTCATCCAAGAGGGACACTAGCACCATAATTAAAAACTAGTGTCACATGGTGCTACTATCCATATAAGGGCATTAATATCTGAGACCAGGTTTCAACTATAGTCATAAAATGGAAGGCATCTATCGATTTATCTAGCCTATTTCAGCCTCCTAATATATAGAAATACATGTTTTATTTTAGATAAGTGTTCTTTCTCTCTATTCTCTCTATTTTTGGAAAGTTTTGTCAAACCAATTATTTATAGTTTACATTCAATATTATTGTTATACTCATCCCTTTAAATACATAGGATTTACACCCTATAAGTCTTAAATAATTAAAACATAACTATATATGCAAATCCACTTGGTTATGCACTGCATTCTTCATTGTAATTGCTTCCTTGTAAAATTTTAGATCAAATATACTTATTTTAAATCTAATTGAAAGAAGTACGAGACATTGACTATTTAATACTCCCTTCTGATTAATACATCACACCCAAATAATATTGGACATACTTTATTTCTAATGAAGATTACTCCTTTTTACAATGTAAACATTTTTTATGATTTTTTTCAAAATGTTCTTACACCTTTGTCTCAAGGTATATTTATTTCTTCTTGTCTAGCATAATATATGTGGTAATTCAAGGGTAAATACTATGCTTCTATTTTCCTATTGATTCAATAAAAACTATTAAGTGGCATGATGAAATATGATATCTTTGATGTTGAGAGATGCTAATCATGATAATACAATAACTAGATATTTCTTACTTCATTCGTGTACTTAGATGAAAGTAAAATTTGTTAGTACTCATAATAAATTTTCTTCAAACAAAAATTATATTCTCTAATCTTGATGATGGTTCATGGAGAATGATCCAAAATGTTTATGGTTAAAAATCTTAGATGGTACTAACCAAAAATATTTGACAAATAAAAATATGTCATTTCTAGTATGTTCCTAATATCCTCCACCTACATTGTAATTTTTGTGTTGCTATGTTCTATCCAAATAAGTAATTTTACAAAAATCTATTAGTTTTTTTCTCTTGTAAAATTCATTCCATTATTTCTACATTCTTGTTTATATTTCTACTTGTATATATTTTTGTCTAATTTACCCAGTGTTTTATCTATTATTACTTTACATCCATCTTGTTATATTCTTTTTTTATTATGGTTTAGGTGTAATTAGTTTTTAATTTCATTGTGTTGTGTACATAGTATCCAAAATTGAACTTGGCTTATCTTGAGAAGATAGAAAATATGAAACTTAAACATGGAAAAAGATGTCACGTGTGGTATAAAATCCAATAAGTTAAAATATGCAATTACATTTTTGAAATTTCATAAAAAATGACTATTTTCCATTTTCTTGTATTTTTTCTATTCTAATCCTAGTATTATTGATGGAGACAATTTCTCCAAAATAATGCTTGGAATATTCCCACCACGGATGAAATTATGAAGAACCATTTTTGTGGGAACATTCTCCCACAACAAAAAAATATGAAGTTATCATTAAAACATGTATGTATGAATGGATGAAAACTACCCTTATTCAATGAAACCATATACTATACAACTTAACCGTCACCTTGAAGTTTTAGAAGTTAAAATCATGGATTTTATACCTTTGATAAATTTATGTAGGCCATAATATAATAAGTTATGGAGTTGGTATAAACCAGAGTCTTACCAAATATAATGATGCTAAGAAATGATAAAAATATGATTCTAACAATGGTTTTATTTTAGGGAAAAGTGTTCATAACATGTACATTGGTAGTAAGCTCATAAGGTATATAATTAAGACATCCACAAATGAGAAAGATATGATTCCAAAAATGGTGTTATTTTAGGTCAAAATGTTCATAATATGTATGTTGGCGTTAAGCTCATAGTATGTTGGTAATTTTCATTCACAAATATTTTTGTATCCCAAAGTGAAAAGAAGTCACTAAAAATTAAAAATATTTTCACCTATATATATATATATATATATATATATATATATATATACTCTCAAAAAATTATTGTATATGGCCACTTTCTTGACCAACACCTGTTACAACTTTGTTTGCTTCCCCAAAATGAAGTATTTGTTCATGTGAAACAACTATAGTAAAATCAATACCACATATTTGTTTAAAAAAATATATCTTATAAATAATGAAATGATGATAATCCTCCAAATTTCCTTAATCGTATATTTTCAATAGTCATAGAGCTACTCAAAATACATTGACTAATTAATGTCTCACAGTTTGTAGGTGAATATAACCTCAGGGTCTTTCACCCTAGCACTTTTCTTTTTTAAATGAATGTACTTCTAGGTGCCATTGACCCACTTTAGATATTTATGAATAGTATTTGGATTTATTTAATGTTTATTTCTTCTAGACTACATTATGATTATGTAAAAACTCCCAGGGAATTATTGACTTCCAACAAGATTAGCAAATCAATTCTAAAAAATTATACTAACTGGTTTCTGCCTATCATTTGACATATTTTTTTTATATACACTTACTCTACATTACCATATCCTATATTTTAGACTTTTTATAGCTTTATGTAGGCCATAATATAGTAAGTTATGGAATTGACAGAGTCAATAGTCTTCCCAAATATATTGATGATAAAAATGAGAAAGATATGATTCCAACAATGGTGTTATTTTAGGGATAAATGTTCATAACATGTACATTGGAAGTAAGCTCATAAGGCTGAGGAAATAATTTATCACTACTCAAAGTATCCAATTGTGTCAATAAATGATCTAAATTTCTAAAAATTTCCATATTACAAAAATGGTTCATGTAATGTTGGTCACTAGTTATGTCTCTAAAGCCCATAGCCATAAAGACCTTGAGCTCTATTCCACTTTCAAAGTATAATTGAAATCCATGATGAAGACTATAGTATGACCATAAAATAAATAAGATATGGAATCCATTTGAAAAGGCACCATTTTAAAATAAGATGGTCAATACTTCCCTCAAAGACAAATTTAAATACACACATTTAATAGTTGGTAGCAAACACTCCTAACTTTGAAATAAATTTTCCCACAACATGTTTTTTTTACATCAAAAATAAAATAAATAATAAAAAATATGTTTTTGGTTGTGGATCCTGCCTGGATATGGCTAAGAAATTTTGAGGGCGCTATGGATACTCATAGATATGTCCTAATATATATTTGAGAGTATTCATAAGGATCCTAGCATTTATTAGACATATCTAGGAAGGATCACATATGGATATGTTTTCGAGTAGTATCATATAACTATCTAGGACCCTATATAGTAATATCTAACAATTTGGGTTTTACAATATAATCAATTTTATCATAAGTATATATATAATTTTTTAACATGTGACAAAAACTTAACCATTCGATCATCGATAATAGACATTAAAACCTCCAGTCATAGTTGTTTAAAAAATATATTCATATTTTAAAAACTCCCTATTTTTAGAATTGTCTACGTATGAGACATCTAAGATCGAATACTAGAAGATTGAACACCAAAATTAGTTATAATGAATAAAATCACACAAGAGTAGAATAGATATAGATTGTATTTAGTGAATGGAGGTGTATAAATCATGGGGTTCACATAGCTCATAGTTCAATCACTCACAATATCACAACACGCTAAGCTAATCTAGTACACTATCATAATGGCTCTATCACCATAATGATTATTACACAAATGACACAATCTACAATACTCCACATAATCCACTATGAATTCCTTGGAGGAGAGGTCCTTATATAGTCAGAGAAGATGCATTGAGACACATCCATTTGGCAAGGAGAACACAACTTAGTTGCCAAGTGAATAGTAAACCCATGTGATACATGTCAAGCCCCACATGTCAACATTAGTTACCAAATGAATAGTGCAACCATGTTGACAACAAATAAGCATGTGCATGTGAAACTAATGAACTCATTATTACACCTAAGTGACCTAATTATTCCAACTAAGTAATATTAATATATATGTGTAAGAAAACCACATAATGGATAGAAGACCTACAGTAACACATATAACATTATTTACTTACCATTGTATATGCTATGATCTAAATGATATGTAATAAAACCAAAAAATAATGTTAATTTACTACTATAAGTCAAAACATAACCTCTAATTGAGATATAAAAGATAATTATACCTTCACTTACCACATGAATCCCTCTTTTGTTGATTGGATTTGCTAACACTTGTAGAATGATTATGGTTTATTCAAGGATTTCATGCAATAATCTAGGCAACATGTAGCTATGGAGGATGATTCATTTCCAATAAGACATATATATTTTTCCGAAGGCCAATATGATGTCTATATCACTTTACACACTCAATCATTCATTGTTGGAACTAGGAAAGAAAGGCCAAATTTATATATTTTGGATGGGGAAATGGACGTTTAGGATTAATATTGATTCAATTGGCAATTTTTATTTTAGATGGATGAGATTAGATTTTAAATTAATGAGGGAGTTGACAAGTTGGAGGATTTAATGAGGAGGTTCAGAAGGTTGTGATTGATTTGATGAGGGATGGGTTTGATTTTATTTTATATCTTGGTGATTTGATTTTTTTTTTTTTTTTTTTTTATATTTAATTTTTGTATTATTTGTGCATTGATTTTATTAGGGATGGATTATCAGATCAATAGTTATCAATTAGAGAATTAATTATGGGGTGATGTTAGTGGGATTTATATAGGGTTATGGTGTGGTTGATTAATGTGGTAGTTATTAATGTGGTTTTGTGTAGTTAGGGCATACTAGGGTGGATGCACAAAGTTAGGGTACAAAAAAGTGGACAAAATGAAAAACACAAGGGTGTATGACATTTTCAAAAGGGTGTATTCCCCCTTTTTGAAAATCCCATTACAAATATGATATAGGTTGGTCTTGAACCTAAAAGTCATACAACCTTTGGATAAAAAGGCATAGGCCCTTTAAAAACCATGAATGCCCTTTGAAGTAGAAAGGGCATACAACCTTTCAAGTGATAAAGGGTATACGAATGTAAAGGGTATGCACCCTTTGAGTTACAATAGGTTTTTATTATGTTTGGTTAGTTAAATATTTACATATAAATATATGTGTGTGTGTGTGTGTGTAAATATTTAATAAAATAAATGTAACATATATATAAGAATATAAAATTAAATGTAAACTTATTACATTTATTTTATTAAATATTTACATATATATATATATATATATGTAAATATTTAATAAAATAAAGGTAATAAGTTATATATATATATATATATATATATATATATATATATATATATAACTTATTACATTTATTTTATTAAATATTTACATATATATATATATGTAAATATTTAATAAAATAAATGTAATAAGTTTACATTTAATTTTATATTGTTATACTTTAAATTTATTTTTTAAATATAACTAATGAGGGCCACTTTGCTTCTTTTGAAATCGATCATAGAGTTACCATTTAGAAGTTTGCTTTTAAAAATCCATTCTAGCCAATACTTAGTTTTCAAAATTTTAGGATTAGAAGATATAATGATAAATGAAGTTTTGAATCATGTTACATATGTAAGAGATCTATACCATTTATGATCACATGCCTACATTAACTAATTAATTATGACCTGTTAGGAATTTTGTGATCCAAAGTTTAGTTAGGTAATATTTAGTTAGAATTTACTTTAATGTTATGTTTTATTTTTAATAACTAGTTGGTTCATGGGAATGTCAGTTGTATCCCATAACCACTCTGTGAAAAGCTTTATAATCTTTTCACCTCTTTTTGTAAAATGATCTGAAAATAATACAATTTTATATTTTATGTGAAATAATTTCTTCATGATGTAATTTTATTATTATTTCTCCTACAACCTGGGTAACGGTGGTATCAAAGCCGATTAAAAACAATTTTTTGGTGAAAGATTTGAAGAGTTACATGAACATGAATGGGATGGAAGAAAAATAAGATATTTGAAGACTTTAAGGTTTTGAAAGACATATAAAAAACTAGAATAGTAATACCCATATTTGCATTATTCAGAGATTAAAAATAAGGTAAATCTCTATTTTATATGGCCTAAATACTCATTTATAACCATTTTTAAAATTTTTTTGGCAATCCACTTAATTTTTTTGCATAGTATGCCCCCGCGCCCCCCCCCCCCCCCCCCAAAAAAAAAAAAAAAAAAACCTCAAATCTGAATAGTATGGCTCTATAAATATATTTATATGGCATTTGCGTTCAATATTGATGTTATACAATAATTTTTAGAGAGTTTTCACTATTAAAAAAATTGCAAGGATTTTCCATTATTTTCGCCACCTCTTGAAAATGGTATGGCTTGCAAATGCTATCAAATAGAGAAATCCAATTTGAAAGGCATTTTGAAAGAAAATTTGCCACTATAAATTGATTAAATCAGTCACAATTATTTATACATTAAATTCTTATTTTAAAAAAAAATAAAGGAAGAGGGGGAGGCAAATTCAGGTAGAAGTACGGCTTCATATAGAGATATGACATTCCAAACAAAACATGGCAAAGTGATCTCAATTTTCCTTTTTCATGTTTAATATTTCACTTTGAAATATTAAGGAGGGCCCCACTAGAGTGGAAGTAAAGTACATAAATTTCAATTTCCTATGAATTATTTTGGTAACAAATTTTTATATGCATATATATATTTATATGTTAGGAAAGATCAACAAATACAGTTCAAATAGGCTATCTTGAAAATTATATATCAAATTTATTATACTGGAGTTGGTAATAAATATTTTGTTAAGTAATATGTAGCAAGAAGTCAAGGTTTAAGCCCTCAAAAGTGCCAAAAATCCTTTTTTGCAAAGAGATCATTTGAATTAATTCTGAAAACTATGAAAATCTGTACCTACCATGACCAATTTTACCATATCTTGAACACACTATCATATTATTTTTTCAAAGTTAATTTTTAAAAAACTAGATGAAAATATATTTCCAAAAAGTGTACGTAGGGAGGGCTCCATCTTGTCTTGATATGTAATTATAATCCCTATAAACTAGTCAAATTTTCTGAATTAACATTGAGGGGGGTCTGCCTAGCCTGACAAAGGAGTGAAATTTCAAATTGTCATATCTTTTACATAAAATGGCCAAATTAGTCATATGACCACTTGTTTTTCATGGAAAATGATTTTAAAGAGTATCAGTGTAAGCATTTTTTGATTCTGACATGTGTAACTATGTTTTTCACATATTTTGAATAAACTATGCATTATAATGAAATCAGGTGCATTTTCAATTGAAATCGACACCTTCAAAATGAAAGTTTTTTTATATTTTATTATGCTTGCATTCTCATAGAAAATATAGTATATCACAAGTCCTAGGATAATTTATAAAATGGAAGCTATTTCAAAGGTAAAGGCAAAACCTCGATATCATTCCTTACTTTTCTACATCATGGCTAAAATTACAAGTCTCATTTCTGACACTAGATGCCTAACTCCTTAGAATTATAAAGAATGGTTAATGAACATGTAAAACACATTAATATTCAATGACCTATGGGATGTTGTTGAAAAACAACCAACATTGCCTACTGAAGCCACAAAACTTGCAAAATTTCACAAACGTGACAGGTGAGCTCTTGTATTATTAAAATCCACTTGTAATGCACAAGTCATAATTCATATAGAAGCTATCAAATCTGAAGCATGGAAAGCATGGAAAGATATAAAAAACTTGTATGATAAACAACTTGCTTACAAGAAAATTGATCTCCTTATGCAGTTGTTCAACACTAAACTCACTGATGATGAAGATGTTTTAGAATATGTGTCACGCATTAAGAATTTGAAATAAGAATATGACACTACTGGCAAGAAAATTGATGATGAAATGCTCATTTATATTGTTTTGAATGGTCTCATCCCTAACTACAAGAATTATTTAGAAATGTTATAGCTTAGTGATAAGCTTAACAAATCTAATTTTGATTCCATTTTTGAGTTGCTCACTCAACATGAGCCATAATTTGCAAAGAAGAAATCTACTGAGGAGGCACACTATTACAAAACAATAAATCCATTATATGAGCCCAAAGAGAAATAGAGACACTCTAAGAGGAACACTTCTAGGCATAAACATCATTCTAGTTCTTCAAAACATAAGCATCATTCTAGACATAGAGATCATTCAGGCTCTCCTAAACATAGACATCATTCTAGTTTTCCAAAGCATGAGCATCACCACAAACATTCACATGGACACAAGCACAAGCACATGCGTTCTTCGACATGTGGCTATTCTTCCTCTAGTTCTAGTGGACATGAGAAGATATGCTTTAATTTTGGTGGCATAGGCCATATATCTATTGAATTCCCCTCTCAATGGAGGTCTTTTTGACATCAATAAAAGGTAGAAGCACATTTTGTTGGTCCCTCCAGCCATTCTAGTCATTCTTTTAGGTCTTCTTCTAGCTATTCTTCTACATCTTCTTATGGATGGGATGACTATGAAGTTGCTTACTCCATAGCTGATGACTATATATTTTGAGATAGTGACACACCCATCTTGTACAAGCTACTAGGCTCAAGATTGGGATTTGATGTAGTAGCATTTTTTGGATTATGTACTTTGCTTTCATAGATGTAGTATTTCTATGATCTTTGATGTGGAGCATTTTAATGATTTTTACTTGGTTTATTTATTGCATGGATTCTCACCTCTCACCTAATAGGGAAGAAGATATTTCATATTGGTTTTTCGATCAGTCATCAATGATGTGCAATACAAGTTAACATTATGTTGCTAGCATTGTTAGTTCCAAGTAAAGGCCTATAGAAGATGTTGGTGATTATTAGGCATCAGTTTGAGATGTGCCATACATAGTACAGAAGGCAGTCACTTATTGGATAGATTCTATGTGAGGGTCAATGTATTTGGATAGTGTGTGGTCATGTTCTACTATAGTACGAGGATGATTGGGGTATGGATCAGTCTAGGATGCATAGTGTATCAGTTTTAGTTATGATAGAGTCTACTTGGATGACTCACAGTTCTTTGCTCCATTTTTTTCTATACCTCTTTGGATCAAGGGGGAGTTTGTTAGGAATGTTGTGATCCAAAATTTAATTAGGTAATATTTAGTTAGAATTTACTTTAATGTTATATTTTATTTTTAATAACTAGTTGGTTCATGAGAATGTTAGTTGTATCCCATAACCACTCTGTGAAAATATTTATAAGCTTTTCACCTCTTTTTGTAAAATGATCTAAAAATAATACAATTTTATATTTTGTGTGAAATAATTTATTCATGATGTAGTTTTATTATTATTTCTCCTACAACCTGGGTAACATGCCCTACCTAATTTAGTTACTTGAGTGTGCCCTACTTGATTGAATAACCTAGCCATATATTGATCTCTAAATACCCAAACCATATATTCATCTTAACTATTACCTACCTTATTGTACTTAAGTATTCCCTACCTAATTAAAATACTTGAGTATGCCCTACATATTTTACCTACTTGAGTACATGTCATACCTGATTGAATACTAGAGCCATATATTGATCTTGAATATGCCCTACCTAAATACCTGAGCCATATATTGATCTAAACTATGCCCTAGCTACCTTATTATACTAGTGTGTACCCTACATACTTTGTCTACTTGAGTATGCCCTACCTACCTATCTTTATTTCCATACCTACTTGAGTATGTCCCACCTAACTGAGTATGCCCTACCTAATTGAATACCTGAGCCATATCTTGATCTTGAATAACCATATCTAATTGTTATCATATCTATCTTACTTGAGCCATATCTTGAATACTTGATCCATATTTTGGAATGAGTGTGGACATTATTATTCTTGAAAATCATTAGATAAAGAATTATTGGATCAAAGGCTAAATAAGAGTGGTCATTATCAAAAGATAATTTAAAAAATAGGAGAAAGGGCATTGTCACCTATATACATAAAGGAGATATGGAATTGACTAGGTCATATCTTGAAAGAAGAGGTAGAACTCTCGCCTATATAGAGAAATGATTGATTAGGGACAATCATTTAAAGGGCTTGAAGGCAGATTTAGGTTGAATTCCTAAATAGTTTATGGGTTTTTTATTTAATGGATATATTGATATGCATAAATGACTATACTTTAGAATGTGATCTTAGCATATATATAGTAATGATATAGTCATTCATACATTACATCCATCACATACCTAATACTACATGTAGGTATGTGGTCACTCATACATGACATCTACCTATAGTATTGATGTAGTCACTCATATTGAACATAAATGTATTTAATCATCCTATTATAATCCATTTCCACCTAAAACATTAACCATAAAATCTAAACCCGAAACACTAAAACTTAAACCCTGAACATTGAACCCTAAACCCTAAACCCAAAAGCCTAAGCCATAAACCTTGAACCAGGGATACTAAATCATATACCCTAAAACTCTAGACCCTAAACCATAAACCATAAAACTTAAAACCTAAAACTAAAACCTTAAAAACTAAACCCTAAACTCTAAACCCTAAATCCTAGACCCTAACCCTTAAACCTAAACACTAAATTCTAAAACTTAAATCCTTAACTTTAACCCCAAACCATAAAATAATAAACCCCAAATCCTAATATCTTATCTCTAAAACCTTAGGACATAAAACCCTAAAACCTACACCATAAAACTGAAACCCAAAACCATACACCCTACACCCTACACCCTACACCCTACACCCTGAACCTTAAACCCCAAAAACCTAAACACTTAATCCTTACCCCAAAACCCAAAATCCTAAATCTTTAACCATACTCCCCAAACCTTAAACTTAAACACAAAACCCTAAACAATAAAACCTAAACCCAAATCCCAAAAATCAAACACTAAAACCTAAACATAAAAGTATAAATGTCAGACACTAAGATCCAAACCATAGTTTATAAAACACGAGTGAAAGTCTTAAGACATAAATTCCAAAACCTAAACCCTAAACCTTGAACCCAAATTGTAAACCTTGAACCCTATACCTCAAACCTTGATCCCTAAATACCAAAGCTAAATATTAAAACCTCAAAACCATAATCCTTAAACCTTGAACCCTAAATCTTAATACATTATCCCTAAACCTAAAACCCTAATCTATAAGCGATAAACCATATACCCTAAACATGGAACCTTAAACCCTAGAATTTATATCCTATACCCTTAACCCAAAATCATAATCCATTAACCTTAAACCCCAAATATTAAACCTAAAACCATAAACCTAAATTCATTAATCATAAACACTAAACCATAAAACATTAACCCTAAAGCCTTAGTCTTAAAACCTAAACCCTATATACTAAAATAAAAACCATGAACCTTAAACCCTAAACAAACAACCCCAAACCCTAAACCTTGACCCCTAAGCTCTTAACCCTAAACCCTAATCCTAAAATCCCAAACACTAAACCCTAAATCACAAACCCAAAACCGCATACCCTAAATATTAAAACCATAAGACCTAAACCTTAAAACATAAATGTTAGAACCTAAACAATCAACCCTAAACACTAAAATATAAACCTTGAACCCTAAACCCTTAAGATGAACCCTAAACCATGAACACTAAACCTAAACACTAAACCCTAAAAACTGAAGCCTAAACCTTAAAACCTAAAACACAAACCATAATCCCTAAAATCTAAGCTTTAATCCATATAACCCTAAACCCTAAACCCAACACCTTAAACACTAAAAATTAACACCAAACCCAAAACACAAAATCATAATATGTAAACTCCATACCCTAAATAATAAACCCTAAATTCTAAAACCTAGACCCTAAAACCCAAACCATAATCCATAAACTCTAAAACCTAAACCCCAAACCCAAAACCTCAAAAACTAAGCCCTAAATCCTTAGCCCCTAAACTTGAAACCTAAAACACAAGTTCTAAACTCTAAATCCTAAATGCCAAACCTAAACCCTAAACCCCAACACTTAACCCCTAAAAGTTTAATTCCAAGCCTTAAAACATAAGCCATAAGTTGTAAACCCTAAACATTAACTCTTAAACCCAAACCCATATTCTAAAACCATAAACATTGAATTTAAATCCCTTAACCCTAAACCCTAAACATGAAACATGAAACCACAAACCCTAAAATCTAAACCATAAACACTAAACCTTAAATATTAATCCCTAAACACTAAATCTAAAACCTTAAATACTAAACCCTATGTTTTAAATCCCAAACCCTTAACCATAACCCAAAAGACCAAAACCTTAAACATTGGATCCTAAATCCTAAACCTTAAGTGTGAAACCAAAAACCCAAAAACTTGACCCAAACACCAAACCCCAAACCCTAAAATCTAAACCCTCTAATATGAAACTAAAACATTAAACCTTAAACACTAAACCTCTGTCCTTAACCATAAAATTCAAAACCCTAAACCCTAAGCCTTAAAACTTGAACCACATACCCTAAATCCAAAGCATGGAACCTTAAACCCTAAGACATATACCTTAAACCCAAATCATAAAACATATATAGTAGCCCTTAACCCATAAATTGAAAAATAATCCTAAATTTTAAACCATAAACCCCAAACTCTAAGTCCTATTAAACAAATCCCAAACCCTAAGAGCTAAACCATGAACCATAATCCCCAACCCTAAACCCCATATCCTAAACCTTAAAGAATAAAATCTAAATTTTAATCCCTGAATCATAAAACTAAAACTTGAACCCTAAACCCTAATCCTTAAACCCTAAACTATGAACCTTGAACCTTGAACCATCAACCCTAAACCCTAAATCTTAAACACTAAACCCTAACACTTAAATCCAAAACCCAAAACCCCAATCCCCAAACCTTGAACCCTAAACAATAAAACCTACACCATGAATCCTAAACCTAAACCATAAATCCTAAACCTAAAAATATAAATGTTAAACCCAAAACTCCAATCCTTCAACCCTAAATGTTAAACCCTAAACCCTAAACCTTGAACCCCAAATGTTAAACCTTAAACATTAAACCCCTAACATGTAAACCTTAAATTTAAACCCTAACCCTAAAACCTAAATGCTAGACCCTAAGACCTAACATATAATTACCAAACCCCAAACACAAAACTAAGAAATTTAAATCCTAAAACCCAAACTCTAAATTCAAAATCCTAAATCCTAAGAGATAAATTGTAAACCTAAAACCCTAATCCCTAAACCAAAAACCCTTATCCCTTACACCAAAATTTAAACCCTAAATCCTTACCCCTAACACAAAAACCCTAAACACAAATCTGTAACCCATTAATATTAAACCATAAACCATAAACATTAAATCCTAAGCCTAAAAATCCAAACTTTAAGTATTAAAACATGAATCATAAATCTTAAATATTAAATATTAAACCCTAAATTATATTAACCAAACTTTAAGCACTTGTCGATAACCCTAAACCCTAAAAACTAAAACCCAAATCTAAAAATCATAAACCCTAAACACTAAACCCTAAACTTTGAACTCTTAACCCGAAACACTAAAACATAAATGATAAACCCTAAACCTATACCTTAAACCTTAGACCCTAAAACATAAACCATGAACCCTCAACCCAAACCCTAACTCTAATAAATAAGACTTTAAATTCTAAATCATGAACCTTAAACCCTAAATCCTAAAACAAAAATTAGACCCTAAACTCTAAACTAAAACCCTAAACTTTAAAATTTGAACCCTAATGCTCAATATAAACCCTAAACACTAAACCATAATATCTAAACCCTAAACCCTAAAATCTAAACCTTAAACCCAAAACCATGATACCTAAACACTAAACCCTAAACCTTAACTCCTATAACCTAAATCCTATATCCCAAAATTTTAAACCCTAAACCCCAAACCTTGAAATCTAAACACTAAACATTGAACCTTAAAACATAAACCCCAAACCTTTAAATCTAAAACCTAAACCCTAAACACCAAAAAATAGACATTGAACCTAAAACCCCAAACTCTAAACCCTCATTATCCTTAATTTTCCCTACTCTCTCTCTCATAATCTATAATCACTCCCTGAATGGCTCTCATTATACCCAATCACATCATCATTAACCCTAATCATCCCTAATCATCTAAATCACACCTTCATCATCCTTAATCACTCCTTTATTAACCTTCACTATCCCTCATCAACCCTAATCATTCCCTCATCAACACTCATCATCCTTTATCATTCCTAGTCATGCCCTCATCCTCCCTTATTTTTCATCATCATCCATAATCACTCCCTTATTTACCTTCATAATTATTCATCATCCATCATCACTCCAACATTAATCCTCATTTTCCCTTATCATCCTTCATCATCCCTAATCATCCTTAATCACTCCCTAATTCACCCTCATTATGTCTAATCATACCCTCATTGACCCTCATCGTCCATAATCATTCCCTCATCATCCATCAGTATCCCTCATCATCCCTAGTCACTCCATAATCACTCTTTCATCAATCCTCATCATCCCCTATCATACCTATTTACACCCTCATTGACACTTGTTGTCACTCAACATCATTAATCAGTCTTTGTATTATCTGTTTTTGCTTTGGTAATAGGAAGCATGAAAGAAATATAGTAAGATTTCTGTAACTAATTTTTTTAATCTTAGTATTCAAAATATATGGTTGGAATGTAGTGGAGTTAACATATGTGATACTCATAGTTCTAGTAATCATAGTGTTTTGATAAATGAAACTAAACCTAGAAACACAGAAGATGTTTATAATATTATAGAGGGAAATTTTTTTAGTTACTATGGGTAGAAAGTTTGTGTTTTTTCCATATATTTTATCCCACTACTACATCTTCATCATTATATTCATCTTCAAAAACCAAATCAATGATAAACTTACTTTCCATCAGTGGATTAAAACCCTTCAACTTATTAGTAGGGCATATCTTCCCTACGTCACAATTTTTATTCTTAAAGTCAAAAGTAATAATGTGTTTCTCAAAACCACTTGTTAAAAATATGCAAACCTTGAAATATGATTTAGAGATATAATTTAAAAATAGAAAATATCCAAACTATAATTTGTAATGATGCACAAATTCTTCCCAACCCTATATAAATTTGATTTTAGTAGATGTACCTTATAATTTTACAATCCACTCCTACTCACTTAGGCCTTACAAAAGAATATTTTCATTAGTTTGGTTTATGAGATTTGGACCAATTATATGAGTAATAGGCTATAAATAACATAAAACCAAATGAGTTACAACTAATTTAAACAATACACCTAAATAAAAAGAATCAATAAGAAAAATTGAGTATTATAATCACCTAAAAGTGGTACTTGAGTGTTAAGAGTGGTAATTGAGAATAATTATCTATAAATTAGTCCTAGAGCCTATTATCACACTTATCCATCCTTCATGTGGGCCACAAGCATCCCTAGTTAGACCTAAAGCACTCTCAGAACCTCATTTCTTGATCCTAGACCTTCGTGTCTAGTTTTTTATAACTTAGACACTAGTTCCATAATAAGGACACTAGCACCACATGGTATTAATGTCCCAAAAATGGCACTAGTGTCATTTCTTTCTCTTTTTCCCAAACATATATCTTTTCAAATTTAGAATTTCCCAAGGTCAGCCTAGACCTCTTTTAGTACCAATACAAGCATCATAACCATATACATACATGAATTATATCCCTATAAACACTAGTTGGAAATTAGATGTAGAATACACATTATTTTTTAGAATAAGTTGTGAATAATTAAAGTTATCAATCCATATTCCCCTACTTCTACATACTACCATCTATATCGGCCTTAAGCTCAGATTAACAAGGTTTTGAATCTCAAAGATATTAAAGGCACTCAAGGACACTATCATACTATATTTACTGGTACTTACAGTAACACTTAGGTGGGGAGAACTACACCAGGATTGATCCCTCCTCCAAGTATTGGTATGTAGGAAAAACTCATTGTACCCAACTATTGAGGATGTCTAGCTCATATCAACTAGATTCCATCAACTAGATGCCGTCAACTAGATGTCTTACTAACAAACACGCTTTTTAGCTCATATCAACTAGGTGACATAGTTACATGGAAAATTAGGGTTTACATTTTAGAAACAATATAATTAGATGGGGATGAATCAATATTCACAATGTTTCATTCAATTCCACTTAACATACATGAACCATTCTAACAAGCATGTACATCATAACAAACACAAACATCAAATCATAATAGCATGAAACACATGACTACAACATATACATGGGAAAGCCTCTAGGGATATAAAACCCAATAATGAATAAATGGACTATATTTATGTAATATAAACATCAACCTTTAGTGAATAACCAACTTCACATGGAGCACCAACCCCAACTAGCTCAACACCAACTCAGCTAGGCTTTAACAAACACCCACTTGAAAGGAGGTGCCAACCCCCTAGATGAATCAACACCAAATCATCCACCCAATTTTTATATAAAATTTATAAAACCTTTATTCTTATACAACATATGATTATCTAATCCTTTATCCCTTTGCTCACTATTGCCCTCTCAAATTGACCTTCATCCCTCTTTGTTTAACTAGCCCTCTTAATGGCTTGATTATGTCTTCTAACCTTGATACCCATATGTATAACCTATATTAGATATGTATGATAATTATATAATGGTACTTATGACCTCCTTATGATTATTAATGATTTATATCATTTGCTTATTTTGCTCTACACTCTATCTGTAAACACACCCAAAATAGGCCTAACTACCTTATTTTTATACATTTCACTTGATCATATCCTTATAGGTCAGATATATATTATAATAAACTAGGTAAGATTTGAATAGGTCTTATCATATTAAAATAACATGTATTAATCATGAATCATTCAATATAATAGGTTGGTCATACATCAATTAGCTCTTACTCTTCTTCTAGGTTTATGGAGACCTAATAGGCCTTCTCAAAAACATGTTACCCTTTGATATTTATTGAAGCTTATCCAAAAACCTAAAATATAAGGAAAACATTATAATACACTCTAATATCCCTTATACAACTTAATTTTATGTATACAACACCTTTTAGGTTCAACTACCACATGAACCCTTACTCAAATCACTTCTTATAAAAGACCTACACATATACATAAACTTTGTCTTAAACAACTGAGTCATATTATCAATTTTAATAAAAAATAATGGAAAAAAATCACACATTAAAAAACATCATGACATTAGGCTAATCTCCAACTTCATATAATACTTCAACTCAGGGTAAACAATCTCAAATGCTCTTCTACAAGATGTTCACTCATAACTGCCAATTGACTTCAAAACATAGTCAAGGAAAGATAAACATGTGACAAATGATTAAATATAATCAAGGAATTTAAATGTATGCACAATATCTTAAAACATCCTCAAATCATTCTCAATCAATCATATCATTATATCTAATGAGAATTATTGGCATTATAGAATAATCTTCTAACCTTCTCTCTCATAGACTATACTCAGCCATATAAGCCATTTTGGCTTCAATGTTTCAAATTATTGAAATGACTTACAAGATTATTCAAAGAATGGATAGATCATTCAAGTCCCAAAAAACATCATCATTCATTTCAATGCATCACTCCATGAAAAACAAATCAAAAAACATTTTTTCAATTTTTTTTTATTTCCTTATTATCTGTACCACAGGGTCTGTTAGCGATTGGACAAATTGATCACCAAATTTACACACCTAAGATATATAACCTATCCAAAAATATTCATAAAAAACAACTACAAGTCTTGCACTTTGATCTTCATCCACTTCACAAATTTGACTTAGTCAACACTTTTTTCTATAACAAATCTTCAAAAGACAAGTAATTTTATGTAGGGTCTTCCCATTCTCCTAAAAAACCAATGACACTTGGAGATTCTTGAGAGAGTTAAATTTTAACCTCCAATCACTTGTCTAATCATATCAAACCATTCTAAGCTCTTTAGAATAATATATTTAAAAGTAGGTCACAGTTAGGGTTTTATGATAATTTAGACTAACTTCCAATCTTAACAAGCATTCATAAAACTTAGATCCTTTTTCAATAAACCAATGGTTAGAACTTTGAGAGAAAATAATTACTCATATACATTTAACAACTCAGCTCATGTAGATGTTGCATGTGTCAATGAGCACTGAGAAAACCTTCTTAAATAAATAACTCTTCATTTTGTGCATTCGAGAAACCTTGAAACCCTTTCTAAGCCTTTTAATGTAAAACTTGATTTGAATCTTCATGCACATACTCAAAATAAATTGTCTTGACTCTATCAATATTCACTTGCTCACCCATGTCATGGAAATTAATCATGTTACCTCATATGGCAACCATCTCTCTTCTTATTTTCTAAGTCTTGACCTACAAGTATTATTATGCCTTGAATTTGACCTTCTATCCTCCCTATAAACTTCATATTGGACCTATCCTATGTTCTAATGCCTCTTGTGTATGCCAAAGTAACCTCATAAAATCACTCTTATTCAGATCTTCAATAGAAATTATTTAGAGCAACTTATAGATTTTTGGAGCTTGATTATAACATCTTCAAAGCTGCATATATAAATCTTTGGAGATGAACTTCTAAACATTTTTGAGGTACTTAACACATTATGTACAAACTTAAGTAGTATTTGTCATGATCAAATATTATCAAGTATTCTTCGAAGCATTTTCATCTTCATAGCACATTCAGAGCATCTTCAAAGTTGCTTACACAGCATTTCAGAGCACAGTACTTCTTCTTTGGATCTCTTTTAGAGCATCTTCAGAACTACTTAGATATAACTTCATATCACACTACTTCTTATTCATATATCACTCATTTCATATTTCCACCTACAAATTTTATCTCACAAGCTCTAGATAAAGCATAACAAGATGATTTACATTTGTTATAATGACCTGTACTCAATCTTGCTTCTTCTTAATGATTTTGCTCAAGATGACATTATAACATTATTAAAATAGTATTCTTTCATCACAACAACAACACTCATTATGTCAGAAATAGAACTCATCGTACACATATCTCAAGTCTTACTTGACCAAGCATCTTCACAAGAACCTTTGACATCAAATGAAAGAACCATGCAACTTCATTAGAACCTTTGACATCAATGATAACATTAAATATCAAAGCTTAACACTCAATGAAAATGCATAAAAATATCTCCCTTAATCAATGATAATTTTCAATAATCTGTCCCTTTGTCATTGATGGCAAACACACATTGAAAATTATATCAACCACTCTTAATGGAAATCATCTCTTAGAGCTGTTTCTTGCCTTTCCTTTCTCCCTTTATGATATTTTCCCTTTTTTCATCTTTTTTGATATGTATGATCTTTCTCTATATTCTAATCTTTCTCCCCCTTTTACATTAATGAAAAAGTTATATAATTATCATCTCTTTTATAATGATCTCAGATTATAAGATCTCTTCAATCATAAATCAAGCTCATTCAACAATCTAAATAGCTCCCCCTCAAACCAAGAATCCACCATGCTTCAGTTAGCAGTAGACATCTAAGATCATCTGTAACTACTAAACTCATAATCTTCAAACTTATGCCAACATTCTATGATAATCATTCTCAAAAACTTCTCAATCAGGTCGCTCTCTTAGCTAATTTATCAAAAGATAAGCAACTGGAGTCTATGAATCATATTAGCCATAATATCTCATTATCTCCATGCATATAAAAACAACCACTTCTTGATAAAGAAAATAGAGCTACCAATCTCCCCCTTAGACCAAGAATATCTTCTTTCAAAGAATTAGAGTATCAAATTACATACCTTTATTTGACATGGTTCAATAAGATCAAACTTGTAACCACACAAAAGCTTATCCCATAGTTGATACCACCTGATTTTAACTAATACTAATTGTAGAAATAGGTACTCCCATGTTGTCTTCATAGATTAGGCCCAACTATTCATAACAAACATAAATTTTTTTCCTCTTATATATAAATAGTTTGTATTTTATCTTAAGATCATCTTTGAATGCAATCTTCATGCTTCTAAAGATAGAATGATGTTTCCATGAAGCTTATTGGAGCCACCCCTTATTCATAGGGCACTAAAACATTATGAACTCATGATATTCTAATATCTCCATATCTTTTTCATAAAATTGAATATTCTTCAACATTCTTCTGTAATTGATTAGATCTTTAGGTTTGATCTCTGATTTAACCTTTTCATCATCCACTTTGTCATCCTTCTTCTCTTTGACTATCTTGTTAAAACATGCAAATAACAAGTGTTTTTGACATTCCTTTAATTTTCATTTATGATCTATAGTAGAAAACATTCTTATTTAGTCTTTTTTTCACTTTTACTTTATCTACAGAGTCTAAATTCTTGATCCATTTCTTAATGACATGACTATGAACCTTACTGTTTTCATTGGATATACTTCTTACTCTATTAGGATAGAATATTTATATATGTCCTACATTATGATAGATGTAACAGACCACTTTATACATAATGTGCACCAAATTTCAGTCTCAATCAAATATTATCAAAATGACAATAAAACTCAAAACTTGATATCACCAATAAGAATGGATAAAGGAGATAAATCAAAACTAGTAGAACATTATTACTATGCTCTTTTCCTTCTCATGCCTCCATTCCAAGATTCAAATGCATGTGATTAGACTCAGATTGACTCCATGATAGCTTGATGTTGGATTATGATCATGGATGCTTTGATGGTTGATTATGGATTTTCTATAAGATTTATAGAATGCTTTTGGCATGGTTTTGGTATGGATTATCTAAATTGGCCTTCCATGGAGGGGGAGTCTTGGTTATATAGAGGAAGGGAGGGAAGATCAAGGATTTAAATTCAAATTTAGATGTGGATATCCAATGTAACAAAATTATTTAGTAATATTAAATTTGCTATGCCCTTAACCATTAGTGTGTCTAGGGTTATGTGTAGTTGACTTGTGGCTTGCATTACCCTTTTACATATATTTATACATTCATATACTTAGTAGTTTGGCCTATGGGTGGCACATGGCCTTGTTATACTATATATATGAGTTAGGGTTAGTTACTGATCATATATTAGAGTATTGATTCTTATTGAAAGCATTTGGGAGGTTATCCCATTAAAGTGGCTTATCTATTATTCATATTTTATACTATATTTATATGTAATTATGATATATTATTATATATATAATTATTTGGTGAATTAATATCATTCCAAGTGGTATCAGAGCATCGATTTGGGCCATAATCAGGTTAAAACCCTAGATCTTAAAAATTAGATATATATTAAAAATAGCTATGAATGTCTCTACATTTTTTTAATAGAGTTGAGAAATAATTCAAGTAAGTTTCCATTAAAATTTTAGCTCATTTGGATCTATTTTTAAAAATTTATCACCATATTTTCATAAATTTTATCCATAGCTCGTAATTTGTATAATTTTTCATTTTTAAAATATTTTTGGAAACCTTGGAAATAATTAGTTTGGGTATATTCTTTGATATTTTTTATGTGATTCCTAAATATTTAATAAAATTAGTGGTCAAATTTGGGTCAATAGGGCAAAATAAGGTTCACCATCAATCCTTTGTATGGCTAGTCCTTACACCTGCAGATGGGGGAAAGGGAAAGAAACCCATAAAATCCCTTTAGGGGATAACATGTAGTCTGAATCATCTGATAATATTTCTCAAATCTAGTCAAATATACATGGCCTAATGCATATGGATGTACAAGTCCATACTCAAATATCAACAATGCAAGGGGAGCTTAATGGCATAAATAATCAGTTGCATCAAATCATAACATAATTGGCTACCATTTCATCTCATTTACCACTAAACAACCCTCCATTTTTTCCTTCTGGTCCTCTTCTTAATACTAACACTACTAATATAGGAGTAAAACTAATGTTTCCAAAAGTGAACTTGTGTAAGTTTGATGGTAAGGATCCACTCACTTGGATCACTCAAATTGAAAATGTATTTGATTTACACCAAACTCCTAGATCTCAAAAGGTGGTTGTGGCATCTCTGTATTGAGAACCTGAGCTATTCATTTGATATCATTATTTTGTGCTAAAAATAAGAACATTGGTGCTCCTATTACATGGTCAGTATTCTCTGATGAACTAATGTCTCATTATCAAAATAATTTTTCTAAGAACTACTTTAACAATTAGACAAACTAAGACAAACAAGAACAATGAAGGGTTATATTCATCAATTTCAAAATCTATCCTTATGTGTGGAAGATATCACTAAAGCAAATATAACTAACCTTTTTATGGGTGGATTAAAAGATAATATTCAATTAGAGGTTCGTATGTTTAACCCCACAACTATATATGAAGCTATACCAAGGGTATGCTTGGTAGAAGAAAAATAAATGATCATACATCATCCTTTCACTAATAGTTAGGAATGCACCTTCTCAAATCTATCATAGCCTCAACCTACCAAATTGACACCACAACAAATTGAGGAGAAGCATGCCAAAGGATTGTGTTATGGTTGTGATCGTAAATGGATAAAACCTCATAAATGTGCTAAAAAGAAGTTGTTTTACATTGAAGGGGCTGATGTGGATGAAGAAGATGAGGAGTCATCTATTGAGGGTTTTGAAGGACTCAAGGATGAAGCTATAGATTTTTAACCTACTATCTCCTACCATGCCCTTGCAGGCATTTCTACTTCTCAAAATCTTAAAGTTGTGGGTTTTATTAAGAAACAAAATGTCACAGTGTTGATTGACTCAGGTAGTACACAATTTCATCAATAGTAAATTGGCTACTCATTTGAATTATTTCATCTACCCAACCCTAAAATTTTAAGTCGTGATTGTTAATGGTGGTACAATTAATTATTCTAGAAAATGCCATAGTATTAAGTTAGCAATGGGGGAATATTTTCTAGATTCTCCTATTTTTGCTATTCCTATGGGTGGGACTCACATTATTTTGGGAGTACAATGGCTCACCACATTGGTACTATTGAGATGAATTTCCATGAACTATTCATGTATTTTTATTTTGAAGGCAAGCCAATGGAATTATGAGGATTAAGATTTAAATCTCCACAAATGGTTAGTTCACATCATATGACCATGATGCTAAAAAAGGATGCTGAAGGATTTGTGGCATGCTTGTTTTCCATTGATGTTTAAAAAACTGAGTCTACCCATCCTAAGTTATAACAAATATTGGATGAGCATTCATTTGTTTTTAGACCCATGCCAAAAGGTCTTCCTCCTAGTCATACTCATGATCATGCCATCAGACTCATTCCTAGAAGTATGCCACCCTACATCAGACTATATAGATATCCTTATGCCCAAAAGAGTGAAATTGAAAAAATGGTACAAGAGTTGATGGAGACAAGTACCATTCACCATAGCTAAAGTGAATATTCTTCTCTAGTAGTCATGGTATGAAAGAAGGATGAAACTTGGAGGATTTTCATAGATTATAGAGAGCTCAACAAGTTCACTATCAAGGATAAGTTTATTATTTCTATAATGATGATTTTTTAGATGAATTACATGGTGTTAATTATTTTACCAAATCAGATCTTCACTTTAGGTATCATCAAATATGAATATATGAGGAGGACATTCCTAAAACAACTTTTCATACTCACAAAGGCCATTATGAATTTTTTGTCATGCCTTTTGGTCTCACCAATGCACCATTCACCTTCCAGAGTTTGATGAATACAAATTTTAGGACATTTTTGAGAAATTTTGTACTTGTGTTTTTTGAAGACATCCTTATTTCTAGCAAAAATCGGGAATACCATTTGCATAATGTGAAATAAGTACTCTCAGTTATTAAATAACATTAGTTGTATGCTAAACCATCTAAATTTGCTTTTGGAGTTTGAGAAGTGGAATATTTAAGTCATATTGTATTACAAGAGGGATTAAAATTTGATCTTAAAAATATTCAAGCCATCATAGAATGGCATATTCCTTCGACACTTAAGAAACTAAGGGGACTTCTGGGGCTAATTAGTTATTGTCATAGGTTTGTCAAAAACTATGGTAGTATCATAGCTCCACTCACTTCCTTATTGAAGAAAGACTCCTTCTAGTAGACTGATATAGCTACCAAGGTATTTGAACAACTGAAAATGGCTATGTGCACCACCCTAATATTGGCTAATACAAAATTTTCTAAAACTCTTGTGGTTGAATGTGATGCATCTAGATATGATATGGGTGCAGTACTCATGGAAGAGGCTAGGGCCATTGCCTTTGAAAGTCATCAACTGAAGGGTAAAAATCAGCTCAAACCCAACTATGAGAAAGAGATGATGGCTATTCTTCATGCATTCAAACAATGGAGACCTTATCTATTAGTTCATCACTTTTACGTAAAGACTAATCATGATAACCTCAAATATTTTATAGAATAATGGTTATACTCTGAAGAACAACAAAAATGGGTGATGAAAATATGAGGTTTTGATTTTTAAATAGTTTACAAGAAAGGAAAATAAAATGCGATGGTTGATGCACTATCTAGGTGTGATGAACCAATTGAGGCATTATTATGTGCCATGATCATGTGGAAAGTAGAATAGCTAAAGGAAGTAAGGGAAGAATAGGAGAATGATAGTATTACCCATACATTGATTCAAAATCTACAATAGGGTTCTGATGAGATTGAAAAGTTTACATGGAAGGGGAATGCATTATGGTACAAAGATAGATTATATTTGTGTCAAAATTCTCTTCTCAAACAAAAAATCCTTCAAGAACTTCATGCATCTCGACTTGGTAGTCACTCAGGGTTCTTGAAAACCTATCATAGAGTCAAGAAGGATTTTTTTTGGAAAGGATTCAAGGGGGACGTACATAAATATGTGGTTGAATGTATAGTTTGTCAAAAAAATAAAGGTGAAACCATTAAAATCCTAGGTCTTTTACAACCATTATCCATCCCTAGTCAATGATGGAAGAGGTATCTATGGATTTCATTATAGAGTTACCATGATCTGAAGGTAGAAATATTATTATGGTTGTTATGGATAGGCTCATAAATTATGTTCATTTTTGTTCTTTATCTCAACCATTGGTGGCTTGTATAGTAGCTTCTATCTTCCTCAATATAGTTCATAAATTTCATGGTATTACCATGATTATTATTAGTGACCGATATCCCATATTCACTTGTATTTTTTGGATAGAATTATTTGCATGTTTGGGAGCCCAATTAGCTCATATCTCATCCTATCATCCTCAATTTTATGGACATACTGAGGTCATCAATAAGTGTCTAGAAGGGTACCTTCATTATTTTGTGTCAAATAAATAAGATAAATGGGTTCAATGGTTACCCTTAGCTGAATGGTGGTATAATACTTCAGTTAATAGTTCATCCAAAATGTCTCCTTTTATATCATTGTATGGATACCATCCTCTATCCCTCACTTCACCCTTGAAGTCCCACCCAAAGGTACGTGTAGTGGAGGAACACCTTCAACATCAATAGGAAGTCCTTGCTAGTTTGCATGAAAATTTAGCTTTGGCCCAAAGTCACATGAAGCAATAAGTAGATCAACATAGGAGTGAGAGGGATTTTGAAATTGGTGATTGGGTGTTTGTTCACTTGCAACCATAGAATATGTCCTTGAAGTAATAGAAAAAGGATAATAAGCTATCTCCCAAGTATTATGGCCCTTATCAAATTTTGTATAAAATTGGTAGTGTGACCTATAAGCTAGAATTTCCTCCATCCACTCACATTCATCTTATATTTCATGTATCTTTCCTTAATAATGTTATTGGATAGAGAGTTACCACTCAAATTGAGTTACTAGAATTAGATGAGGAAGGGAGGGTTATTCTTGATCCTAAAATGGTCTTTCAAACATGCACTAAACAACTAAGGTCCAGGCTAATTATTGATTATTTGATCAAATGGAAGAATCTTACTTCTGAATATGCTACCTAGGAGATGAATCATTCATGCAACAACATCCAAGATTTCTTTAATGTTGAGGACAACATTGTTTTGAAGGGGAGGGGCATGCTATGCCCTTAATCGTTATCATGTCTAATATTATGTGTATTTGACTTTTGGCTTGAATTACCCTTTTACATATTATTTTACATTTATTTATGCATTCATATACTTAGTAAGTTAGCCCATGGGTGGCGCGTGGCCTTGTTAGACTATATATATGAGTTAGGGTTAGTTATTCATCACATATTAAGTATTCATTCTTATTGAAATCATTTGGGAGGTTTCCCCCTTGAAGTGGCTTATCTATTATTCATATTTTCTTCTATATCTATATATAATTATGATATATTACTATATATCTACTTATTTGGTGAATTAATATCATTCCAAAATTCCTTAAAAACCTCTATAATTAGAGTTTTCTAGAGAGGAGGGCTAGGTTAGAGAGAGTTCTAGATTTAGAGAGTTATAGAACTCTCTTTAGGAGTTAATGATGTTTTAGGGGTGGTTATATGGGGATTAAGAGAAGGATTAGGTGACTAGGGGTGTAGGAAAGCTTAGGGAGTAAGCTAGTAGGTGGTTAGGTGGGGTCATGGGAATTAAAAATTCCCAAATAATAGATAACTAGGATTAGATTAGGATAATAAGGATTTAAGAAGAATTAATGAAAGATTGGGGATGGGTCAGGTTACTGAATGTAGATTAATAGAGGAAGATATTAGATAAATATCTAGGAAGGGGAATTAGTTAGTGGAATAAAATATGTTAAGTGGAATTAGTGTCAATTAATAGGAATATTATCAATGGTAATGAGGTGAGAGATTTCAGGTGCATACATTTTACCCCTCTTTGAAAGGGAATTACAAGCATACAAAGTGAAATGAGCAATGGTCTTTCAAAGAAAAACTATGTCATGGATGAATGTTAATAAATGTTGTTAGGGGATATGATGCCCCCTTGAGGGGACATGCATGGAAGAATGAATCAGATGGTCACTCAAAATGAATATTTAGGGTGGGATGCGATGGAGAGATGAGGGGATAGATGCCAGATGTGGGATAAAAGATGAATAAGATGAGGTCGACATTGAGAAATGATCTAAAAATTGATAATGATGCCCTTGAAAAGGATACATACATAGAGAATAGAGATGATGGGTGTCATGGTGGTAGACACATCTCAAGGGAGAATCAACCATAATAGGATGATGATAGGATTAAAAGGATGTAATATTTAGACATATCCTAAAAAGGGATGCATGCAAGGGAGAGCTATAGGCCAATATAAGATTGATTTTATAAGATTGATGATGAGTGTATCCCAAAGCTAAATAAATTGACATGATGTAGGTGATGATAAAGAATAAATGATATGATCAAGTGACCAAAATATTGGGGGATGAGAATATATGATAGAGATAGTGGCCAATGTTAAGGTATGGAGCTAAAAGCTTCACCCCATGAGCAGAATACAGAAGTTGCTGGAAACACAGTCACCAATGACGGTCAAAAATAGACTAGAGGAAACTGACATCGATAGAGGATCAGTGAACGTTAGTCACAGGCAGATTGGAAGGGACTGATGTCGGTCACTTGTGTGTGTCTGAGAGTTATTTTCATGCGAGAACAGAATGTTTGCATGTAAAGATCAACTGTTGGTTGTAAGTCTGCATTTCTATTTTGAGTAAAACTTATTAGAGCCCTTGATTAGGAGGTGCATCTAATGGCTGTAAGTGCATGCTCATGAATCTCTATAGTTATATAATAGAGATAGATCTTCATAGTTCATTAGACAATACTATAGAGTAAGAGACACTACTATAGAAGTAGAATACAGATTGTATATGTGTATCAATCCAGATTGTGGAGTTGATTGTAATTGAGAGAGAGGACTCTTGAGGGAAAGAGATCTAAGAAGAGATCTGTACATCTGAGAGAGGTGTGGAAGAAAAGAAGTTTCTTCAATTGTAATTCCTTCTGTAAAGAGTTTAATACAAGTTTTCAGGGTGGTTTCTTGTATCTCTTGTTCTTTGCTATTTTTGATTCTAGTTACTTATCTATCTGGCTTATTTTTGCATTTAATTGCTTTCATATAGTAATCAATTTTGTTGATTGATACCCAACAAGTGGTATCAGAGCTTTGGTTCACTAACAGGTGGTTTAGATTTGGTTAGTGTGTATTGATTATAGGTTACTCATAGGGGTTTCTATTTGAGTGGGAGAAGTAATGGCAAAAGAAAGTAAATTGAGAATGGAGAAGTTTAATGGCAAGAACTATCAATTATGGATAATATAGATAGAAGATTATATGTATCAAAAAGATCTATACTTACCGTTAGGAGGGACTGCAAAGCAATCCAAAGACATGGATGATGAAGAATGGGAAGTTCTTAATAGAAAGGCTCTTAGATCAATAAGATTGAGTCTAGCATCTACTGTGATATCTAATTTATCACAAGCAAAGTCTACGGTAGAGTTAATGACTACTTTAGCAAATTTATATGAAAAACCCTCAGCTTCAAATAAGGTATATCTTATGTTGCAATTATTTAATTTGCAAATGCAAGAAGGTGGATCTGTATCTAATCATCTAAATGATTTCCATGGAATTATGAATCAATTAAATTCAGTCAAAATAGTGTTTGATGATTAAATTAAAGCTCTATTAATCTTATGCTCTTTACCAAAAAGCTAGCATAGCTTGGTAATGGTAGTTAGTAATACTGCATCTGCTTCAAATATTTTAAAAGTAGATGATGTTGTTAGTGTAATCTTGAATGAAGAAATTCATAGGAAAAGCACTGAAGAGACATCAGGGAACGCTTTAAGTTTTGAAAGCAGGGGAAGGTAGAAAGAGAAGGGAAAGAAAGGGAGATCAAGATCTAAGTCAAAGATGAGAGGAAGATCCAAATCCAGAAATGGCAGGAAGCCACAATATTGGAATTGTGGAAAGATAGGGTACATAAGCAAAGATTGCTGGTCAAAGCCTAAAGAGGACAGACAGCATGATGATAAAGAAGAAGGAAAGGTGGCAGGTATTGTTACACAAGATGCTCTTATATTCTCTTTGCATAATAATATAGAATCTTGGGTTTTAGATTTTGGTGCATCTTTCCATGCAACCCCCAATAGGGAATATTTCAGTGACTATGTCCATGGAGATTTTGGAATAGTTTATCTAGGGAATGATGAGCCTTGTAAAATTGTTGGCAAAGGAAAAGTGCAGCTAAAAATGTAGAATGGCAACACATGGGTGTTGAGAGATGTCATGCATGTTCCCAGCTTGAAGAGAAATTTGATCTCTGTAAGAAAGTCAGGGGATGAGGGTTATACAATAACTCTCACAGCTGAATCTTGAAAGGTTTCCAAGGGTGCACTTGTATTGGCCAGAGGTAAGAGAGTAGGTACTCTCTATTTATGTAATTGTATTACTAATAATTCTCCTTCTATTTTATCTACTTCAGATGTAGATGCAAAGTTGTGGCATCAAAGGCTTGGCCACATGAGTGAGAAGGGAATGACAATTCTTAAGTCAAAAGGTATGTTTCCAAATTTGAAAAGCATAGATCTAGATTTCTGTGAAGACTGTATTTTTGGAAAATAAAAGAGAGTGAGTTTTCTCAAGACTGGGTCAACAAAAAAGAAGCACAAATTGTAGCTTGTTCACACAGACGTGTGGGGACCAGCTCAAGTTGCTTATATTGGAGGATCACAGTACTATGTTTCCTTCATAGATGATGCTATAAGAAAGGTATGGGTCTATTGTATTAAGAAGAAATATGATGTTTTTGACACATTTAAGATTTGGAAAGCTATGGTTGAGAATGAAACAGGCAAGAGATTGAAGTGCCTTAGATCTGACAATGGTGGTGAGTTCTGCAGCCACAAGTTCAACTGGTATTGTTATATGCATGGGATCCGTAAGCAAAAGACTATTCCAAGAACACCTCAGCAAAATGGAGTTGCTGAAAGGATGAATAGAATAATCATGGAGTGTGTAAGGTGTATGAGATTACATGTTGGATTGCCCTTAGAGTTTTGGGCAAAAGCTGTGGATACTACAGTTTACCTAATTAACAGAGGACCCTCTACAGCTCTAGATGGTGGAATTCTAGAAGAGGCATGGACAGGTAGAAAGGTAGATCTATCATTTCTCAAAGTTTTTGGTTGTGAAGCCTTTGTGCATGTTGATAAGGAAAATAGAAAGAAGTTGGATGCTAAGTCTACGAGGTGCACATTTATTGGCTATGGCTCTGATGATTTCAAATTCAAGTTTTGGAATCTAGAAACTAACAAAATAATTAGGAGCTGTGATGTTGTTTTCAATAAAAAAGTGATGTATAGTGATTAGCTGAAGAAGCTGAATCAACCTAAGTAGAGAAATGGAGAATTGGACAAGGTGAAGGTTCAAAAGGGGCTTATGGGAAAGAAAAATCACAGAAAGGAAAACACAAAAACTAGCATCGGTCAAGTAGGAACCGACGTCGGCTATACAGGAACTAAGGTCGGTCAGACAGTGATCGACGTCGGCCAGGTAGGAATTGATGTCGGTCAGGCAGAACTAACATCAACCAGTAACAGGCCTGGAAGTGACTGAGGTCGGTCACTGTCAGAGAATTTGGGTAGACAGCGTGTTGTGGATGAGTCTCAAATGCCTATCAGGAGGTCAGATAGGGTAAGTAAACCTCTAATTTGATATTCTCCTTCATTATTCTATTTATTGCTAACTGATAGTGGAGAACCAGAGAGTTTTGATGAAGCAATACAGGTGGAATCTAAGAGTCAGTGGGAACTAGGCATGAATGAGGAAATCAATTCCTTGAGAGAGAACCAAACATGGGATTTGGTTGAGTTGCCAGCAGGAAAGAAGACATTGAAAAATAGATGGATCTACAAATTGAAAGAAGGTGAGAATGGACAAATGAGATATAAGGCTAGGTTGGTAGTGAAAGGATTTGCACAAAAACCATGTATTGATTTTGGTGAGATTTTTTCTCCTGTTGTTAAAATGACTTCTATACGGACTGTACTGTCTTTAGTTGCTATTGAGGATTTATATCTTGAGCAGCTTGATGTTAAGATAGCATTTCTTCATGGAGATTTGGATGAAGAAATATATATGGATCAGCCAAAAGGATATGAGGTCAATGGTAAGGAGAAACTAGTGTGCAGATCGAAGAAAAGATTGTATGGCCTCAAGCAAGCTCCAAGATAATGGTATCTGAGATTTGACAGGTTTATGACTGAGCATGGCTATAGTAGATGTTAATCTGACCATTGTGTGTATTTCAAGAGATTGAATAATGGTAGATATATTATTCTGTTGTTGTATGTAGATGATATGCTGGTTACAGGATCACACATGTAGGATATCTCTAAGCTTAAGGTGAAATTAGCTCACACATTTGCCATGAAGGATTTGGGAGTAGCAAAGAAAATCCTTGGCATGAATATTAAGAGAGGAAAAATCATAGGTTGATTTTGTCTCAAGAGGATTATGTGAACAAGGTGTTGAAATGGTTCAATATGTAGAATGCAAAACTGGTAAGCACACCTATGGCTGGACATTTCAAGATGAGTAAAGAACAATGTCCTAATTCACATGATGAGGTAGAGTACATGAGAAAAGTTTCATATGCTTTTGTAGTAGGAAGTTTAATGTATGTAATGGTTTGTACTAGGCCTAATGTTGCCCAAGCAGTGGGAGTTGTAAGTAAGTATATGGCCAATCTAGGAAAGAAACACTGGAAAGTAGTTCAGTGGATCCTTAGATATCTGAGAGGAACCAGCAGTAGGCATTTGTGCTATGGTGGTTTGAACACTTCTCTACATGGTTATGTAGATTCATATATGGCAGGTGATTTGGATGGTAGGAGAAGCACCACAGGATATGTTTTCACTGTAGGTGGAACGGTAGTTAGCTGGATATCAAAGTTACAGAAGGTTATTTCCTTGTCAACTATAGAAGTAGAATATATTGCAGTCACAAAGGCTAGAAAATAGATGATATGGATGACACAGTTCATACAAGAGTTTGGAAAGGAGCAAGAGAGTTTCAGACTATACAATGATAGTCAGAGTGCAATTCATTTGGCTAAGAATTCAGCCTTTCATTCAAGAACAAAGCATATACAACTTAGGTACCACTTCATTAGATAGGTATTGGAGGATGGTGAGTTGAAGCTAGAAAAGATCCATACAGATAAGAACCCTGATGATATGTTAACCAAGCCGATTAAAAAGGAGAAGTTGAATCTTCATTCAACTTTCATTGGTCTTCATGATTGAGTTAAAGATAGAGGAGCTAGAAGATGTTGCTGTGCAGGTACTGGTGCAGCTGTTTATCTCAAAGTGGGAGATTGTTAAGGTATGGAGCTAAAAGCTTCACCCCATGAGTAGAATATAGAAGTTGCTGGAAACATAGTCACCGATGATGGTCAAAAATAGACCAGAGGAAATTGACGTCGGTAGAGGATCGGCTAATGTTGGTCACAAGTGGACTGGAAGGGACCAACGTCGGTCACCTGTGTGTGTTCGAGAGATATTTTCATGCGAGAATAGAATGTTTGCATGTAAAGATCAACTGTTGGTTGTATGTCCATGTTTCTATTTTGATTAGAACTGATTAGAGCCCTTGATCAAGAGGTGCATCTAATGGTTGTAAGTGCATGCTCATGAATCTCTATAGTTATATAATAGAGATAGATCTTCATAGTTCATTGGACAATATTGTAGAGTAAGAGACACTACTGTAGAAGTAGAATACAGATTGTATATGTGTATCAATCTAGATTGTGGAGTTGATTGTAATTGAGAGAGAGGACTCTTGAGGGAAAGAGATCTAAGAAGAGATCTGTACATCTGAGAGAGGTGTGGAAGAAAAGAAGTTTCTTCAATTATAATTCCTTCTGGAAAGAGTTTAATACAATTTTTTAGGGTGGTTTCTTGTATCTCTTGTTCTTTGCTATTTTTGATTCTAGTTACTTATCTATCTGGCTTATTTCTGCATTTAATTGCTTTCATATAGTAATCAATTTTGTTGATTGATCCCCAACAGCCAAGTTATCTTTGGGCATAGAAACATGGCTAAGTGCTTCTTACATAGTCTAAAAATACCTCAGGCCAATGTAGTTCTGACTAATGGATAAAACATGATGATAATGTTTCATGTTTATAACATGATGATGATGAGGATGATTAGACTTGTTAGTGATTAAAGGATATAGTTTAGATGATGAGATGAAGATGATAAGTATAAAATATGGGATTTTAATTGGATGAGTTGTGATGGGGATAAGGATGATGAGATATGATGTGATCAATCGATCATAAATTTCATAAGGCTCATCATAGTCTAAGTAATCCAAACATATAACACTTGATAAGATGACCCATGATATAAGCATGACCAAGAGGACATTGTGCTAAAGTTCATATGGAAATAGTGAACTCTACATCCTTGATGGAAATTTTGGTATCCTCATAGCATCCTCGTTCATTGCCCAAAAAGACACAATGCAAACAAAACATAATATAAACAAGATATATATACATGATAAAAGACATGCAAACAAAACAAACAAGTAACACCCACAAATATCTACATGCAGTATCACAATGTCTTGCCTAATGATAGGATGAGTGATTGGGTGATGGGTTGGATGATGTGATTGTGGACATAAGGTGGATGGATTTGGATAGGGTGATCATGATTAGGATTAGGATTTGGATGTTTCCCTAGTGTAGGGTAGAATGATTGAGGATGGGAGAAGGTATTTAAATATTGATTTGATCTTGAAATCAAATCAAAAAGTGGACATAAAAGGTGATGTATAAAAGTGATGACCAAGGATTAATAATAAATAAGGCCCTATAAGGCTCTAATATAACAAGGAGACTAGGAGATGATGATGGGATCAAATACCTTTAATGCTAGCAAAAGTGATTAGATGGGTGTTAGACATGAAAAGGTAATGATAAGGACAATGATGGGATCAAGTACATTCAATACTATAAAGGCTACTTGGATGGGTGTCAGGTATGGAAAGGCATTGATAGGAAGTGATGTGTGCTAGATTAATAATCTTTGACAAGGTGATGTATGTTGATAAGACTTGACCAATAGGATGATATTAAATACATGAAGGGATGGGTGACCACTTTGATTTGGTCTCAAGATGGAATGTGGTATCCAAACATGGGGAAAATATGGTATGGATGATGGATAATTTTTGGCTTTTTCAAACTTTTATGATTTTTAAGGTTTTTGACATTTTTTAATTTTTAGGGATTTTGGGAATATGTATATACAATTGTAAAAATGGGGTTACTAGAAAAGAGAATACCAAGCCTATCAACTAGGATAAGGATGGATGGAATGATGGATAGGATGACAAAGGATGATGATGATGGTGATCATAGATGAATGGACTAGGGATAACCAATGACTACATCATGAAGGAACCAGATGGTTATTTCCTTGAGTATACATTGGAGGATATGCCAAGATGGTTCGAGGACATTTTACAAGACACATTCCACTTCCTTGTGAATGTCAAGATGGTAAGAAATAAGAGATAAGATGCATGATATTATGGTGGATGATGGGTTGATGTATATAGACAAGGTGTACAAGGGATGTGAAAATTAGGATGAGTGGACCAGGGTATGAAATGGATGGATTTGCACCCAAGTGTTGAGGAACAATATAGATAATAGATTATTTTACCATGATGCTAGAAATTAGTTTTCATCATTTTAATTTCCCAAGGCACCAAAATACTATTTTTCACCATTGGATGGATGATTTTTATTCTTCTCTCTCTCTCTCTCTCACACATTAACATTTTTGACTTTTTAAATGGCATCTCAATTTATTGGTGATGGATGAGATGCAGTATGTTGATTTTGGATGGAGACATTAACCCACACCTATTTTGGAGAAATGTGATGCTAGAACCATGTGATGGTGACCTTTATTGACTCTTATTTAACATCCTCCTAACATTTTAACCAATTATCTTCATGACCCCTAAAAGGGATAATTCTACCCAGGGATGTGAGATATGATGTGGATGGTAGGATGTTGTGAATGTGATGAGGGGATAGAGGATGTGAAGGAGGAATGTGATCATGATAAATAATATGATGAGATGGGGAGAGAAAATGGGGTTTGATAGTTGCATACACCATTAGATATAGTGGAGGAGATTCTTTATATTGGTGTCATGAGATTAAGGGATCCAATACCTTTTGACTTGCTGAGTATTTAACCCAAGTATTGAGAATATGATTAGCCTTTCAATTATTACTTTTGACATTATGATTTTGATTGCCCCTTTGTGCCTAATTTTGGGCTTCACTAGGGGATATTGATTTCTGACTTGATATATGATTATTTTGCCTTTGATATGCCCCTAGTGCTAGATTTTGGGCTTCACTAGGGGAAGACATTTTTTTATTAGGCTGATGATTTGATTTTGCCTAACTTTGATTGATGGGAACAAAGATGTTTTGATTATGATTTATGGATTTTGTAATATGGTCTTGGACTCTTGTATATATGGCACATGATATCGCATGTAAAGGGGAATCCAATGATGCATGTTCTTATTTTTTTCCTTCATGTATTGGGATGTAGGAATTATGGAGGCAAGGTGGATAATGAATGTTGGGTGATGGATTAAGGGAATAATGGGAAGCATAGTCCTCATAAAGGTCACTAGGATCCCTAACCTCAACATTGGATAAATTGTCATAAATAATCTCAAAAGGATCATTAAGACATGTATCCAAGGTAGGATCAGATCCAATCTAAAAATATTCAATAAATAAATCATTCCAAAATTTAGTTATGAATTCATCATCCTGATTGGAATCTTTAAAAGAGCAAGAATTATCATTATATGTTGTACTATTGATTAGGGATGATTATTATGATGAGTAATTTGATTCAAATATTGGTGCAGAACATGATCTAGATCTAGATAAAACTTGTTCTAACTTGAATGCTAACTTTGATGTACATGATGTTATACTACTAGTCAAGGATGATTTATCCATGATTTTCCTCTCAATGGGGGGTATTTGATGTGATGAGTGAGAGGGAGATGATGGATGAATAAGAGATGAAGCAAAGATAGGTTCATGAAAGGGATTATGGTATATAGAAGGACTAGGTAGATGGGGAATAGGCATGTGTTTAATGGAGGATTCTTTGATGATGGAGGGATCATGGAGGATAGATAGGAAGTATTGACCTTGTCTTGGAAGGAGAAGGGATTCATCATGATTGGGAATGGAATCTTAGCATTTCTCTTCTTGTTTACCTAGGGATTTAAATTCATTTGATTCATCCTCAATTACTATGTCACCATTATTGATGAGGTCTTGGACATAGTCTCAGAAGTTTTGACAATGCTTAATGGAATGCCCCCAAGTTCTATGATATATATAATATCACTTTGATTTATACCAAGAGGGCTTAGGCTTGGTAGGATGAATATGTTGGATGGGTGGATAGACCATCATGTTGGTGGTGACTAGTTGTTGGAAGAGGACTTCCAAGAATATAAGAATGGGAGTATAAGGACCCACTTTACTTTGTGACTTAGATGTGGAAGCATTAGAATTTAGATCAGATGATATTTGACATGACTAAGTGGATGGACAGGTGGCCAAGATTGGATTCCCTTTGCTAGTAGGGGAATGGGTAGATGATTGGTTATGAGTAGTGGATGGGGGATTGGAAGAAGACTTACATGAAGGGGGTTGCACTGGAGGTGAAATAATTTGAATGGGGTCAACCCCTTTAGGAATTGGAATGCCCATCATAATTAACTACAAGAGGATATCATCCTTGTTAGAAACTATGTATTGATCTATGAGAGAGGGGTCTAATTACATTATGGTGGGTGATAAAGGTGATGAATGATGGTCAATAGATGGAGGATTTCACTATGGATGGGTATGAATTGGGACCAAGGGGTTTTAAATAGTGTTATTGGATGATGGAGGGGAATGGGATAGGGGTTGATGTTGGAGCTTTTTGGAAGGTGACTTAAGTCTCATGGTATCAAAATCATTGGGAAAATTGGCACCCATCTTCCATAGTAGTAAGTGGAATTCATCTTTATTCTCTATGATGTTGATTAATTAGGGTGACCGCATCAAGGAAGGATGAGACTAATTTCATGGGGATACATGATGGTGATTTGGGGTGAATGGGATCAAGGTATAAATATAGGTGATCACCTAGTTCTAGTGCCCAAAAAAGGACTTCATCTTTGTTGACTAGGGTATATTAGTCTATAAAAACTAGTTCCAAATCCATAGGAAAGATGGATGATGATGTGAAGGTAAACTTAGGTTTGTTTAAACAAAGTAAGGGTGAAGGACCGAGATAGTGGGATGGATGATAATGATGATGAGGTGGACTAAATGAGATGAGGATTATATAGGACTAAGGTCAGATTTAAGATGGATAATTCAATAGGTGTTAACAACATATAAATGATGCCTAGTTATCAAACTAGCAAAAAGGATTAAGGGTTTAATGGGAGCATAGATTCACATTATCTAGATGATGATTTGATGGGTTGCTAGTTATGATTAGGCAAGATGATAGAGACTAGATTTATTGATGATTGATGGGTTTCTAGATTGAAACTGACAATGTGACAAGATGCTAGTAAAGTTTTGACTAGGGTATGATATCTGATGAAGTGATGAATGATGGTGGATTAAGATGATAGGATGATGTGGATGATAGGACTAGCTAAAATCCTTATAATAATTCTCTCAAGATAGGATGGTAGGTGATTATTTGATGGAGGTGATTAGGATAATATAATAATGATGGATGATGCAAATTAGATGAGGATGGTTTATACTCATATGTGACTAAAAATCTAGTTAGGATAAGATGAGGTGATGACTAGATGGGTGATGAAGGTAAGGTCAAGACACGTGATCAGGTGTGGATTTAAGATAAGATGTGGATGATGAGATGTGTTTAGGAGTGATTAGGGGATGACTAATCACTTATGGGTCTAGTGATAAGATGTGATTAAAATGATGTATAAGGGGACAATATATATATAAGGGGATGATGATGAGATAGGTATGAAAGGATAAACAAGATGAAGAAAGTATGTACAAAATGGGGTGACTAAGATAAAGATGTATAAGACAAGATGATTAGGATATACAGATGATGAGGTATGACTAATGATGAGTGAATATGGTTAGACTAAGAGGGGGTGGAGATAAGATGGGGTAGATGGGATATAGATATAAGTGACAATGACTAAGACAAATGATATACAAAGAGACTATGTATAATGGGATGATGAAAAAGGATATACAAGGTGATGTGATGATGAGATGAGATAATATGTGAGGATGATGACTATGGATGGGATGGACTTAGAACAAGGCATTATTAATATGATGAATGGATATGACTAAGATGGGAGATTAGGATAGGACTAGTAGAATGTACAAGAGAACCAAGTTATGTAAAAGAGGGTAAAACTAGGATATACAAGATGAATATTAGGATTGGGTGGATATGATTAAGGATAGGTGTATATGGTTAGACTAGGATGAGATGATAAATGTGATATAGATAAGAGATTCAAGAGGATGATGATGGTGATGATTAGAATATACAAGTGGATGGGGTGATAATTAACAATGGGTAGAGAGGGTTAGATTAGGAGATAGAGACAAGATGGGGATGACAAGAATATACAAAGATAAGGATGTACAAGGTAAGATGTGGGTATTATGTATGATGTGGGGATATGGTGAGACTAGGAAGGGATGAGCTAACTATGTAAAGGTAAGTGGGTGATGATGTGGACTTGAGTAAGGATGTATAATGTGGTTAGGGGTAAGGGTATGACTAAGGATGAGTAGGTATGACCGAGAGAAGGATATACAAAAATAGTATGTACAATGATGACAAGGATATACAAGATGGGATGTGGGTGATGGGGATGTGGATCAAGATGAGGATGATGACTAGGATGTATATTAAAGGATGGTGGGGGAGATATGTAAAAATTTAGAATGATGAGGATATAATATACAATAGGATATATGCAAAGGACATAGATAAGATATGGATGGGTAAAAGTCTGACTCAACTCATAAACATTATGGGTTTAGCACAACACACACCCAAAAATGCAAGCCATAACCTATGATTAGTAAATTGATGGGTGTGTAATCTAATTCCCACACCATCCAATAGCTACACAAGTGAGTTTGTAGGCTAGTGACCTATTATCGAATCAAATGAACCCTCTCAACCTTGCTTGCACTTGATGGCTACTTTGGTGTTGATACTAACGCTTGCAGTGGAACACCTATCATGACTAGAATGTCCTACATTAGATTGAACAAGCTCTCTAAGGGTGTCCCCAATATATATGAAGGTACATTGGGGCCCAAGTATGTATAGGGTGTTGTCTAATGCCTAGTTCATAGAATTAACTCTTCCCCTTCATGGATGACCTGTATGAGGTCAACCGCTTAGCCTAGTGACATTTGTCCCTAATTTTTATACTCCATTGAAACATAGAGTTTGGTTAGTGTGTGGTGATGAAATTAGAAACTCTAACCCCTATAGACTAATCTCATGTGTGGGTGTCAATTCCACATCACATGCTATCCTAGGGGAAGGGGTTAACAAATAGGAAAAAACATATGATACGATTAATTAACCACTCTAATTACCTATATGTGATTTGGCATGATATGAAAAATTATTTACAAAATCACAAGTAAATATATACAAGAAAAAAATCAGAAAGGATATATACACAAAAAAATATAATTAAAATTGATATATACAAGACAAAATGGATTAAAATGATTCCAAAATGGATCTTTGATGGGTGGCCTACAAACACACGGTTAGTAGTTTGACTATGGCACTTAAGAGAGAGGTCCTGCAAGACAAGACATTAGTAGTTTTTATAATTTTGTCTTGGACCAATCAGATTGCCTACAAGTTAGAAAAAAATTACCCCTACTTATTAATATTGAAATTATTATGACAAACTATTTATTACTTTGATAAAACTTATGATAGAACTACAAAACTAGAGTATTATATATATATATATATATATATATATATATATATATAAATTAATTAATTAATTATTTATATATTTTGATTATTTATCTATTTTGATTATTATTTTTATTTTTTTTAATTTTAATTTTTTTTTGAATCATGAATTTTAAAAAAATTGTGCCATAGACCAAAAAGTAGGACATTAAAGACTTTAAAAGGTTTAATTCAATTTTTTACCAAAGTATCTTATTGAAACCTTTAGTAGTTCAAAAAAACAAATGTATTTGGAACATAAAGGCTTAAATGTATAATCTCAAGATCAAAAGGGGATAAAATAGACTATTCACCTATTCACTGAAGGCATATCTTTCAGAGTCAAGACTCTATATACACCTGTCTAATCACATTGTCTTTCCCTGCACGAGATAAGTTTGACAAAATGCCTTAAAGAAAATTAGTTTCAATATGGGTGAAAAATAATGGTGTTGAGTATTCTCGGCTGGTGAACCAAACTTAAATTTAAATCAAGAAAATCCAAGGAAAAACCAAGGATTTTAAAAATATTTGTAACCCTATATGCACATTTCAACTCAAAGCTAAGACCATTTAAAAAATCAAAAACCATGTTTTATTTTTATTCATTCATTTATTTTTAAAATAAAACTATGTTCATAACAAAAAAATTTAGATACTCATAACATTTTCAATTTTCAACTAAATAACAAACCATAAATTTTTTTGGCAAGGTGAAAGTCATAAGTTTAAAACCCATAAATGTTTTCATGAAAATACATATGAGTAATGAGCAGTTCATCAAATTATAACACCTTTTTATGAAAACTAAAATTTTATTAAAAAATTAAAAGTGATGTTCTCCTTCAATCTTGACCTACAAATTTGAATAAAAACTCACTCAAAAGAACAAATTGTTAGTTTTAATAGTATTTGTCTCAACGTGGTCACCAAAATGTGCACCAAATTTCAAACTCAAGCAAATATTATCAAAATGACAATAAAACTCAAAACTTGATAACACCAATAAGAATGGATAGAGGAGATAAATCAGAACTAGTAGAACATTATTACCATGCTATTTACCTTCTCATGCCTCCATTCCAAGATTCAAATACATGTGATTAGACACAGATTGAGTCCATGATATCTTGATGTTGGATTATGATAATAGATGCTTTGATGGTTGATTATGGATTTGATATAAGATTTATAGAATGATTTTGGCATGGTTTTGGTATGGATTCTCTAAATTGGCCTTCCATGGAGGAGGGGTGTTGATTGTATAGAGGAAGGGAGGGAAGATCAAGGGTTGCAATTCAAAGTTAGATGTGGAGATTCAATGGATATAAATTATCTAAGGAATATTAAATTCCTTGGAAACATCTAGGATTAGAGGTTTCTAGAGAGGAGTGTTAGGTTAGAGAGAGTTCTAGATTTTACAGAATTATAGAACTCTCTTTAGGAATTATTGATGATTTAGGGGAGGTTGGTTATATGGCTATTAGAGAAGGATTAGGTGATTAGGGGTGTAGAAAAGCTTAGGGAGTAGGCTAGTAGGTGGTTAGGTGGGGTCATGGGAATTAAAAATTACCAAATAATAGATAACAAGGATTAGATTAGAATAATATGGATTTAAGAAGAATTAATGAAAGAGTGGGGATGGGTAAGGGTATTGAATGTAGATTAATATAGGGGGGTATTAGATAAATGGCTAGAAAGAGAATTAATTAGTGGAATAATATAATTTAAGTGGAATTAGTGTCGATTAAAAGGAATATTATCAATGGTAATGAGGTGAGTGATTTTAGGTGCATACACATACCATTTGATTGATGATGATTGTGATATCCTTTTGACCAATTTGTTTTTATTTCATAGTTACATGAGTACTGATTCTTTGAGGGTCTTATACATTCTTTAGATCTATGACAAAACTAACTACATTTAAAATAATAACCATTGAAATAATTAACATACCTTGTGGCATTGGGTTGTCTGATAGGTCTTTTCATGTTGTCCTTATCTTCAACAATCTTTTTCTCAATTTGAGGTGAATTTTTTTTGGTCTTTTTTGAATCCAAGACCAGTCTTGTCACTTGCAGACTTTTGAATACTTAAAATATCATCTATATCCTTAGTTCTCTTTTCAAACTTCATAAAATTATTCACCTTATTAGATAATTTATCCAACTTCTCTCAGAGATTCTATTTTAGTTTCATTTCTACTACAATCTTCTTCATTAACTTTTAGGCTTGTTGCCATAATCTCTTTCTAATTTTTGACTTGCTGGATGATCTCTTCATATTCTTTGGAGGTGTTTTTCAACATTTCTTCAAACAATCCAATCTGATCCTCATAGTCCTAAACCAATGAATTCAATTTCTTATTCTTCTTATTCATAAATATCAACTCCTCTAAAGCACACAATAGCTCTACTTCAAGATCCACTTCAGCTTCTCCTTCTTCACTTTCATAAATACATCATAATCTGATTCTACATAAATAACGAGACCTTTCCCATTTGAACAACCCTCAATATCTGATTATATGCCTATGAACAAGGTTTCACTATTTTCATGTTTAGATTAATTTCTATCATCATCACTTTTAGATATGTCTAAAACACTCACATAAGATGAGTTATCTTCTTTGGTATAAAAGCTCTTCTTGTTCTTGAATGACTTATTTTCTCCTTCATACTTTCTGAAACTCTTCTTGCTCTTGTCAGGCTTATAGGATTTCTTGTCTATATCATCATCCTTTGTCTTCTACTTATGATGACACTTATTTGAAAAATGTTAATTTTTTCCTTAGTTGAAACACTTCAATGATAACTTATCTTTGTACTTGCTTGAACCTATTTTTAGATTTTTGGCAAACATAACAATCAATTCATCATCACCAATATATGAACATACCTCATATTTTACCTTCTTAGACTTTGACTTATTTTAAACCTTGAAATTATATTCCTTCTTGAGAAGTTTTCCTTCATTTGATTTCATCTCAAAAAGCAGTCAAGATGCCATGAATCCCATCCATCTCTAGCTTGTCCAAATATTACATCTATTCTACTGCAGATACTTTAGAATCAAATTTTAGAGTTAGTGATCTAAATACCTTTTGAACAAAATTATATTATCTCACTTCTTCTTCCAATCCACTAATGATATTGATAATTTCATTAGCTCTCAACTGGTAGGATGTGCATGTAATCAGAAATGCATCATGTCCATAAATAAATCCTAGATCGGATGGGATAGAGCACACCTACACTTTTGATTGGGTGCATACAATTATTAAGAAAGAGAATTACCAATGTAAGGATCCACTAAACCTAATTAGGGGATCACTTGTCACAACACACTATGTGAGATAGGGTTCTAAATCCTATAGTCTAACACAATCATGTAACAACCCTAAAAATGTCCTATGATGTAATATTTCACTAATCTAATAACAAGAAAATTAAATATAATCTAGTGTGCACCAAATATTGTGGCACAAAGTGGGGGTTAGAAATAAAATAAATAAATAAACTAAAAATGTATAGAATACATTTACCCATGTCAATGTATATAGAATACTAGTACATGAAAGAGAAGAATAGAAATGCACTATCTATCTAGTTTTACCAAAGAGGAATAAAGTTAGGAAAACTTACCTTTGAAGATGAACCCATCGAGCCTCAATTTCCCCCTTGAATAAGGTGCTTCATAGGAGATTATCATGGTATGTAAGGTTAACTAAGATAAATCAGCTCTAGGCTACACATCCTATCCAAGCATCCAAAAGACTTATCCATAAGATGAGATCGAAGCTCCAAAGAAATTATTAAACACTAAAGCTTTATTCCCCAAGTAGAATGGTTAATAGGCAAATGTTCATTCTCACTTATTCACTTAATTCTTCACTATTTTTAAATGGTGGTAAATGACCTTGTATATATAGTAGTATCTTACACTAAAAACATTAAGGAATGTCAGCTATGCTAGGTCAACCTGATCGACCTAGCACATTTTTGGGATAACTCACTAGGTCTATGCTAGCTTAGCTAGAAGTCTAACAAATCAAAAGATATAAAGTCTCCCTAAATTTTACTAGGTTGACCAGGTTGACCTAGTTTTCTAAATTAGAAGTCTTAAAATGTACTAGGTTGGCCATGGTGGTCGACCTAGTTTGCTGAATAGGAAAAAAGGGAGATAAAAAAAGGAAAAGAGGGATAAATCATGGAAAATGATATGAATTATTAGGCAATAGAAGAATAATCTTATGGTTCATGGTTTCAGGAGGCTAGTGTGTGGATGACAAGTGGAAAAAGGAATAATAATCTTATGAAGCACTAATGGTTTGCCCACCCCTTTCCCAATCCACCCTTTAAGGCATGCACTCAGAGAGATTAAGACTCAATAGGTTCCTAAAAGATATGAAGTGTCAGTAATTAATAAAAGTTTGAAAATATCATTTGCATAAATATGCCCTAATTGAAGCTCCTCACGTGTCATGTAAGTGTAACACAAGATGGTACTTTGGAAGAGAACATGATAACACACAATGTTGATGCCAAGTATGGTGCAGTAAGCAGTAAATAAATGAAGGCATCCAGTAAATTTTAAATAAGTAAATTGTAAGAAATTAAGGCATCCAATGTAGAGTACACTAGGAAAACCTATAGAATTAGTGCAAAAATAGCCAAAAGTAGATTTTTTGGAAAATAGGCATATAGTAGTAAAAATTTTATGAAATTTTGGAAAATTAATATTGGTAAGGAAAGGTTTATAATATTTAAGGAAAATAAATTAAAAAAGGATGGAAAATGAATGACAAATGATTGGAAATAAATGATAAATTATTGGTAAATGTTTGGTAAATGAGTGACAAATTATTAACAAATAAATTACAAATGATGGGAAAATTAATGACAAATGATATTGTATAAATGAAAAATGAAATTGGAAAGCATGTAAAACATATATGGAAAAAATTAATGTCAAAGTAAGAAAAATCTAAAAAAGATATGTAAGAAAGTGAAAAGTAAGCTCATGTAAGATAGGCATGAAAGAATCAAATATAAAGAAAAATATGAAAGAATGTCGAATGAGATGCAAGTCAAGATGTAAGATAAACATGAAGAAGGAATACATAAATATAAACATGTAATACTGGAAAATGGGTGTAGACTCAATTGTTTGTAATAGAAGGGGAGCACAATAATGAAAAATGAAAGAAAAGAGTGATCCATAGTTATTCAATCATTTTGGTTTTCTCTAAGGATAGATAAAACTAAAACAAAGTAATGCTAGCATATTTTTAAGAGATGAAGAAAAAGGAAGTAGATAAGAGGGAAAATAAATTTGGAATCATAATTTTCATGTCAAGGGGGAAAATGAAATGGGTGGAGGGGAGACTAAAGGAAAAACCAAGGTAAAGGAACTCTTTATCAAAGTCAAGACACTTAAATTAAGTTTTTCAAAACAAGAGGACTTTCATCCTTAAGGATGATGAAGAAATTCTCCTAGCCACACAAGTCTTGGGTAAATAAATGGATTACATAAATTATCCCATGAAGGCTATATGCATGAAAAGTAAAATGGACCTACCTCCTCATGATGTGTTCCTCATTCTTCAAGACCCCTTATAGAGCCTTTGTTATACTATGAATATTGGGTACTTATGTGAGAAAGTGGGTAGAACCATATTTATTTTTGAAATCCCCTATTCCAATCTATTGTTCTACCACACCCTAAAGGACTTTGGCTCTATGTGAAGCTGACTATGGATTTTGAGCTTTGATTGGAGATAGGAGATGTGCTTGTAATCATGTATTTTGATGTGAATTTGACTTTTGAGATTTATATGTTGCATTTTAAATATCATTGACTTTTGTTTAAATGATTTGAATTTTTAATTTATTTTGATGGATTTTTAGATTCCTCCTCCATACGGATTTGGAAAACTAAACATGGGTGATAAAGATGACTTTCATTTGAAAACTTGGGACAAGGTTGCTAAGAGAGAGAAAATAAAAGAGCATGGAGTCTAAGATTCTGTTAAATCTAGGTGAAATAAAAGTGTTATCTTGACTTTGACCTTGTTTTATCTAATGTAGAGATGAAAGAAAGGGGAAATCAAGAGGAATGACACATGGAACAATTTGAATTGCTTCAAATCACAATAAATTATGACAAAGGGAAAAAAGAGATACAATGATAGTAAAGTGTGATTCCTTATCATAAGAAAGGGATAAATGGAGGAAAACATGCTAACATATATTGTTGTGCATATTTCATCTAGCAAAATAAGCAAAATCTAAAGTTGAGAATAAGGATCAAGAACATGAAAAGGATGGTAATTTTGTGAGGAGTGTTGGGTCCTATTTTCTATCTTAAAAATCAACTCATACAAGATAAACCCACAAGGGTGTTGATAAGCAAGAGAAAATCAAAGTCAGTGAGCCTTCTTACAAATCAACTCTCAAATAAAAACCCAAAGGATGACAAAATAGCATTGGCAAATAACAAAAGTGAGAAAAACATAAGTAAAATACGGTAATTTTGGGAGGGGCATCAAGTCCTGTCTGTGGTCTTACAAATAAAATCACAAAAGAGAAACCAATGAGGGTGCCAAAAAAAACATGTCAAAAGAGAAAGAAGACTATGGTACATCAAGAGGTAATGCTAAAGAAATGGGCAAAAATGATCATAAAGCTACTAAGGCAAAGAATGACATAAAAAGACAAAAGGTAAAAAGATATATAAGGACCAAAAATGAAAGTAGTTCCAAATGTGATGTATAAGGAATCCAAAAGAACATAAAGGAAAATGATGATGCTTAGGAAGGTGAAAATAAAAGAAATAAAATAAATGCACAGAAACAAAGAAACATGAGACAAAAAGAACACGTAAAATCTAGGTTAAGATCTATATCAAAGATAAGCATGTGAAAGACAAGTCTATAAGTCTCACAATGTTTCTTAAAGATGGATTTGTTTGTTATTATGCATTATATAATAAGAGTGGTAATTGTAATATGCCCTAATGGGTAAATGGATGCAGGTATGGGCATCACATGATGCCCTAATGTCTAAATGGATATGTGGATGGGTATCGTAAGATGCCCCGAAGTCTAAAGTGACACATGGATGGGCATCACAAGATGCCCCAACATGTGAGTTAGAGTGAGGTAACATTAAGCTATTAAAATGGTTTGCATTAGATTGGTAGGTGCATTTGGAAATAGGTAAATGTGTTTATTTGTTAGATTTTAAGGATGTTGAATGTGACATATGATGTGTAGGAGAGGTATAAGGAGATAAAAGAGGTAAAGGAAGATCATGGATGATATGCTTTGGAGTAAGCATTTGAACTAGGTATTCTTTTTGTTCATGTGACTTAAGAGGTTGAGGCTTAATAGATGCAACAATATGTTTAAATATTTTCATGTGAGCTATCCTTTCCTTATTGGTGTAGGAAGAAGGATCAACTATGGTTTGAATAAAATTAATAGATAAGGTGAGGTGTGTTCATTAGTTAATTGATGCTAATGTGACTATTGTTCTTGAAATTGATTTTTCTAAGCTTGAAGATAGTCTTGATAACATTGTTTACTGAGAGTATCAATATTGAAATGTGGACCAATAAAGGAGGAAATGAAAAAATGGTGAATATCATGATAAGACTCATGAGAGTGACTTATAGTAACATGCCACTAACAAACTTTATCCAAATTACACCATTTTGGAGGAGGTTTGGAAGGATAAAAGTTCATGGTTTTAGAGGGTGGAAATTTATCCTTAAGTTGTTCTAGACTCAAGGGAGGGTGGGTTGGGTTAATATTGGTTGAATTTGATGCTCCATTTTTAGGTTGGGGAGGTTTGGATGAATCAATGTTATGAGAACAAGATTGGAAAGATGATTTAGTTTGAGGTGGCTCAAATTGAGTCATAAGAAAGTCTTTAAGGCTTCTTCTAAAGTTTTAGTTGAAAATATGCAAATTTTGTATTGAAGGAGAGGTTTAAGAGATGTTAAAAATAGTTTTAAAAGAGTGTCATCATTTATGTTATGTTCCACTTTATGAGCAAGAGACTTCCATCATTTGATGAAAGTATGAGCGGATTCATTAGGAATTTACTTGGCATTGATGAAATAACTAAGGTAATTTTTAGGAATCTCATCATGTTGGAATTCCTTCACTAGGGCATTGAATAAATCCTATAGTTATGAGATGGAATGTCTAAGAAGTTGTTTGTATCATGCAAGTGCATCACCAATAAAGTTTTTGACTAAGAGCTTGGTGGTATCAAAGGTATTAGTTTAGACCCATTACTTATAGAGATTACCAAAATAATTAAGAAAGATGGTAGGATACTTAGTCCCATTATATGTGATATTTAGAGAGATGTTTTAAATATCTATGGATGCAATGAATGGGGCTAAAGGTTCATTTTCAAGATGTTGAGGCCTTTTGTTATTCATTGGAGGTTGAGGGATGATATTCCCATTGGCATATCTAAGAGGAGGGATTTTTTTTGATTTGGTTGAGACATAATGACTTGAGGCAGTTGAATAATAATTTTGCATAAATTTTGTTGTATGTTCATGATTTGAGATTGATTGGTTATTTCTATGATGTTCATTTGTTGAATGACTTGAGCAAGAAGTTGAGTTGTATCAATAGGTGGATTAGTGTTTGTAGGAGGGGTATTAGTGTTGATAGGATGAGTATTATGAGTTTTGGTTGGAAGAATATTATTTGTATGTTTATGATTCCAAACATTGGTGTTAGTTGTCTTAAGTGTGCTAGAAGAAGAAGGAAGCTTGTAAAAACCACCATTCTTGTGAGGAGTGTAGCTAGTATTATCATCAAGATTTTTAAAAATTTTGGAACCATCTAGATTATAAATTTGATTGGTATGATGTGATAAAGGATTAAAAGCATTGGTATTTGGAAGAGGAATAGGATGAGTGACCTCAACTACATTACATTATGTAGTGAGTGGTTTTGGGTCAAGAAAAGGGGAAGGAAGAAATTGGATAGTTTCATCAGAAGTAATGAAATAAGTGAGGTTATTATCCAAGTCCTTGATTATGAAATGTTTTAGACTAAGATAAGGTGGAGAATATATCATAATTATGAAACAAGACTAGATAACTACACAAGGGGAACAAAAAGGTGACATAAAATAGTATAGGATTGACTAGGTCAACCTAGTATAGAAATATGGATTATAAGACTATACAAAGTCAACCAAGTCAATCTAGTTTAGTGAATAGAGATTGGAAGAAAAGGTAAAATGGATAAAAATAGTTCATGTTCAATTAGTTTGATGTAGTATAGTGGACAAAGGTTGATAAAGAAACTAGGTTGATAGGGTTGACCTAGTACAATAGATAGGTTCCTTGTTTTACCTATATCTTTGGTTCTATTCATTTGTTTTGCAAACCATAAAATGCATTGGATTCATGATGACGTAAGGAAGATGATAAATTTGATATTAAGTTATGAATTTAAAAAATAATATTTCAATTAATTTAGTAAACTAAGTACAAAAAAGAAACAAATAGGCAATTAAATTGATGCTAGCCAATCTAATTGTTGCTCACAAAGCAAAATCTTACACTAATGATGGATAATGAAATAGTTTACACACATAATTTAATAAAGAGAAAAAAAACAACTTGGAAATTAAATATATTTAATTTTTCAACTTATAATGTTGGTTAAACTATTTAAGAATGATTTTCAGTGAAAAGGGGAGATTGGCTATAAGCAAGGTACTAGATAACAATCTATGGATAGTTTCATGTAAGTTTAGGATGAAAAGGACTGTAGTGGAAATAATAAAAGATTGGTATTGGGGACTAATCCCTCACTTCTGTTAGGATCTTAGAGTATAATTGATTACTTTTGTATAAGCAACTAAACATGGAATTGAAACCAGAAGTAATAAGTAACTAGAAATTAGAAACAATAAATAATAGGAGATACAAGAAACAACCAGTCTGTATTAAACTCTTCCAAAAGGAAATAGAATGAAGAAATCTCTCTCTCCTCACACCTAGAAGATGTACAATAATTCTCCCTCAAGAGTTCTCTCTCTCTCTCTCTCTCAATCAATTACAATCAACTCAATTACTAAATTGACATGCTATGAGGATCTACCCTACTATATAGTATACTACAACACTAGGGTTCATGAGCCATGCATTTGCAACCCTTAGATCCACCTCTTAAATCAAAGGCTCAAATCTGTTCTAAGAATAAAAATTTTGGAAACACTAAATTTGCTGTCAGTCTGAAGATGACTGATGCTGATTAACCCCTAACCGATGTTAGTTGGTTCTGACCAATGATGGTTACTATGTAAGCCCAACAACCTCCACATTAGCTCATTAGTGAAGCTTTTAGCTCCATAACTCAACAATCTCCCACTTGGAGATAAATAGTTGCACCTGTACCTATATAGCAACATCCTCTAAACATCTATGGCTTGTTTTTCCCTCTTCAAGTTCAATCTTGAAGACCAACAAAAGTTGAATGAAGATTCAACTTCTCCTTTGTTACTAGCTTGTTAACATATCAGTAGGATTCTTATCTTTATGGATATTTTCTACCTTTAACTGTCCATCCTCCAATACCTATCTGATGAAGTGGTACCTAAGCTGTATATGCTTGGTTCTTGAATGAAAGGCTGAATTCTCTCCCAAATGAATTGCACTTTGACTATCACTGTATAATCTACAACTCTCTTGCTCCTTTCCCAACTCTTCCATGAACCGAGTCATCCAAATCATTTCCTTGCTAGCCTCTATGACTACAATGTATTCTGCCTCTGTAGTAGACAAGGCAACAACCTTCTACAACTTTGAAATCTAGCTAACTGCTATTCCACCAATAGTGAACACATATCCTGTGGTGCTTCTCCTACCATCCAAATCACCTACCATATCTGAATATACATACCCATGTAGAGAAGTGTTTGACCCTCCATAGCATAAATGCCTACTACTGGTCCCTCTCAAATATCTGAGAATCCACTAAACTACTTTCTAGTGTTCCTTTCCTAGATTGGCCATAAACTTGCTGACAACTCCCACTGCTTGGGCAATATTTGGTCTAGTACATACCATTACATACATCAAGCTCCCAACTAATCAAGCATATGGAACTCTACTCATGTACTCAACCTCATCATGTGATTTAGGATGCTGTTCTTTGCTCAACTTGAAGTGTCCAGCCATAGGTGTGCTTATTGATTTTGCATCATGCATATTGAACCTCTCCAACACCTTATTCACATAATCCTCTTGAGACAAAATCAAACTATGATTTTTCCTGTCTCTCTTGATACTCATGCCAAGGATTTTCTTTGCTTCTCCTAAATTCTTCATGGAAAATGTGTGAGCTAATTTTACCTTAAGCTCAATAATTTCCTGCATGTGTGAACCTGCAACAAGCATATCATCTACATAGAGTAATAGGATAATATAACTACCATTATCCAATCTGTTAAAATAAACACAATGGTTAGATTGACATTTGCTAAAGCCATGCTCTGTCATAAACCCATCAAACTTCAAATACCATTGTTTTAGAGCTTGCTTTAGACCATATAAGCTTTTCTTCAACTTGTACACAAGTTTCTCCTTACCTTTGACCTCAAAATATTTCGGCTGATCCATATATATCTCTTCATCCAAATCTCCATGAAGAAATGTTGTCTTAACATCAAGCTTCTCAAGATGTAAATCCTTAATAGCAACTACAGACAATACAGTCTGAATAGAAGTCATCTTTACTATAGGAGAAAAATTTCACCAAAATCAATAACTAGTTTTTGTGCAAATCCCTTTACTACCAACCTAGCTTTATGTCTCATTTGTCCATTCTCTCCTTCCTTTAACCTGTATACCCATTTGTTTTTTAGTGCTTTCTTTCTAGCTAGAAACTCAACCAAATCCCATTTATGGTTCTCTTCCAAGGAATCAATTTCCTCATTCATGCCATGCTCCCACTATTTCCTAGATTCTTCCTACATTACCTCATCAAAACTTTCTAGTTCTCCACCATTAGTGAGAAACAAGTAGTATAAAGAAGGGAAATAACAAATTAGAGGTTTACTTACCCTTTTAGACCTCCTTATGGGCATTTGAGACTCATTTACATCTTACTGTCTGCCCAAATTTTCTTTTGAGAGTGACCGATCCTGGTCATCTCTGATCGATGCTAGTTTGCACCTGACTGATGTCGATTCCTCCTGATCGATGCTGATTTCCACCTGATCGATGTCAATTTCCACTTGACCAATGTCAGTCTCTATGTTTTTTTGTGAGTGATGATTTTTACCTGTGAGCTCATTTTGGATCATAACCTCTTCTAAATCAAGATTGCTCTACTTAGAATTATTCAGCGTCTTGAGCTGATCACTGTACATCACCTTCTCATTAAAAACTACATCACGGCTTCTAATAATTTTATTAGTTTCTAAATTCCACAACTAGAATCCAAAATCTCCAAAACCATAACCAATGAAAGTGCACCACATAGATTTAACATCCAGCTTCTTTCTATTTTTTATCAATGTGCACAAAAGCTTCAAAACCAAAAACTCTGAGAAATGAAAGATCTACCTTTTTACCTATCCAAGCCTCTTCTAGAATTCCACCACCCAGTGTAGTAGAAAGTCCTCTGTTAATCAGATAAATTGTAGTATCTACAACTTCTACCCAAAACTACAAGGGCAAACTAGCATACAACCTCATACTGCATGCACACTCTATTATTATTCTATTCATCCTTTCAGTAACTCCATTTTATTGAGGTGTCCTTGGAACCATCCTTTCCCTATGTATCCCACTCATAGAATAGTAACTATTGGATTTATTGCTGCATTACTCACCACCATTGTCAGATCTAAGGCACTTCAATCTCAAACCTATTTTATTCTCAACCAAAGCTTTTCATTTCTTAAAAGTGTCAAAAACATCAGATTTCCTCTTTATGTAATAAACCCATACCTTTCTTGTAGCATCATCAATGAAAGAAATATAATATTGTGATCCTCCAATAGAAGCTACCTGAGCTGGTCCCCACACATTTGTGTGAACAAGCTCCAACTTGTGCTTCTTCTTTGTTGACCCAGTTTTGAGAAACCTCACTTTCTTCTATTTTCCAAAAATACAATGCTCATAGAAATCTAGATCTATGCTTTTCAAATATGAAAGCTTACCTTTTGACTTAAGAACTTTCATTCCCTTCTCACTCATGTGACCAAGCCTATAGTGCCACAACTTTGCATCTACATCTAAAGTAGATAAAATAGAAGGAGAATAATCAGTAATACAAGTAGATAGATAAACTATACCTACTCTCTTACCTTTTGCTAATACAAGTGCACCCTTGGAAACTTTCGAAGATTCAACTGTGAGAGTTATTGTGCAACCTTCATCACCCAACTTTCCTATAGAAATCAGATTCCTCTTTAGGATGGGTACATGCATGACATCCTTCAACACCCATGTGTTGCCATTCTACAATTTCAGCTGCACTTTTCCTTTGCCAACAATTTTACAAGGCTCATCATCCCCTAAATAAACTTTTCCAAAATCTCCATGGACATAATCATTAAAAAATTCTCTATTTGGGGTTGCATGGAAAGAGGCACCAGAATCTAAAACCCATGATTCTGCTTTATTATCTAAAGAAAACATAAGAGCATCCTGTGCAACAATACCTACAACTTTTGCTTCTTTATTACCTTCATGCTGATTTTTTTTATTATCCTTCAACCAACAATCTTTCTTTGCATGCCCTTTCTTTCCACAATTCTAGTAGGTTATTCTTCTATTTCTAGATTTAGATCTACTTCCCATCTTTGACCTTGATTTCCCTTGCTTGCCCTTCTCTCTTTGCCTTCCCCTACTTTCAACACTTAAAGTGTTACCTGATGTTTCCCTATGCTTTTTCTATGAATTTCTTCATTCAAGATTACACTAACAACATCATCAACTTTCAAGATATTTGAAGCAGATGCAGTATTACTAACTACCACTACCAAACTATGCCAACTTTCAGGTAAAGAGCATAAGATTAAGAGATCCTTAATTTCATCATCAAAAACTATTTTGACTAAATTTAACTGATTTACTATTGTATGGAAATCATTAAGATGACTAGATACAGATCTACCTTCTTGCATTTGCAAATTAAATTATTGCTTCATAAGATATACCTTATTCAAAGCTGAAGGTTTTTCATATAAATTTTCCAAAGTATCTATTAACTCTACCATTGTCTTTGCCTGTGATAAGTTAGAAAACACAGAAGCTGCCAGGCTCAACGTTATAGATCCAAGAGCCTTTCTATCAAGAACATTCCATTCTTCATCTTCCATATCTATGGGCTTCTTGAAACCCCACCCAATGGTAAATATAGATATTTCGGATATAGATAATCTTCAATCTGCATCCTCCATAATTGATAATTCTTGCCATTGAATTTCTCCATTCTTAGTTTACTTTCTTTTGCCATTGCTTTGCTCCCACTCAATTAGAAACCCCTGTGAGTGAATTCTGTAATCAACAAAAACTAACTCGCTCTGATACCATTTGTTAGGATCTTAGAGTATAATTGATTACTTTTGTATAAGCAACTAAACATGGAATTGAAACCAAAAGTAATAAGTAACTAGAAATCAGAAATAATAAATAATAAGAGATACAAGAAATAACCAGTCTGTATTAAATTCTTTTGAAAGAAAATACAATGAAGAAATCTCTCTCTCTCCTCACACTTAGAATATGTACAATAATTCTCCTTCAAGAGTTCTCTCTCTCTCTCTCAATCAATTACAATCAACTCAATTATTGAATTGTACATGCTATGAGGATCTAACCCTATTATATAGTATACTACAACACTAGGGTTCATGAGCCATGCATTCACCACCCTTAGATCCACCTCTTAAATCAAAGGCTCAAATCTGTTCTCCTAAAAATAGCAATTCTAGAAATGCACAGAAGTCAGTGTCGGTCTGAAGATGACTGATGCCAGTCAACCCCTAACCGATATTAGTTGGTTCTAATCGATGCCGATTACTGTGTAAGCCCAGCAACCTCCACATTAGCTCATTGGTGAAGCTTTTAGCTCCACAACTCAACAAATTCACATACTACAATAATAAGGGAAATAGTGCTTAGCTAAAATATACCATTAACCATGGTTTATACTTGACCAGAGCATCAAGCTAGCTTCCCCTTGGTGATGAAATCCAAGTAGGTTGGCTTAGGTAGTCAAATGTTTAAATTATTTTTGATGTTTATGTGGTTTTCCTATGTGTGCAAAATAATATAAATAGTGAAACTAAATTATTAATTGAAATCCCCCTAATTATACTATGTGAATTATTTTAAGCATGTAAGTAACAAAAAGGAAAGTGTGAACTAATTACTAACATATAGAGGTTAATTCCAACTTTGAAAAAAAGGTATAGTGTAGACACTATATGGATAATCATACAAAATAGTGTCAATAAGGTTGAACCTATACTATGGAATCAAATTATGAAAGTGAACTAGGTCATTTAGGTCGACCTAGTTATTTTAGAAAGCATTGAACATAAAACAAGGTCCATAGGGTAGACCTAGTTGATTGTACAGGGGAAGTTTTAAATACTACAAACTATGAAAGGAAATTATAGAAATAGAAAGATATAGAGGAATAAAAACTAACCTAAATGGTTTAGAGATTAAAAAAGGAGAAGATTATTGATCAATAACCTTTGAGAAAACTATCAAAAACTTATAAATAAGGTCAAGTTGGTCGATTAATCTATACAAGAACCTACTAAAAAAGTGCTAAAAATGCACTATGTCGACTTGGTCGACCTCATAGGTTGGAGTATAAAAATCTAGAAAAACTTATACTAGGTTGATATGGTTGATCTAGTTGTTTGAATATAACTCTACAAGTCCTAGAAACCTATACTAGGTTGAGTTGGTCGATCTAGTTGCTTGTTCCTACAAACTTGCACACATAGATAAATAACTAGGTCAACAGGGTCGATCCATCATAGTAAAGATATGATAAAAATAATGATGAATAGAAATGAAATAATTGAAATAAATCTTGAAAGGGTTAGTTTCATGTTGGGTTCACCATAATGTATGCAATAAAAAATGCATCATGTCCATAAATCAATCATGGATTAGATGGAATACATCACACCTACACTTCCAATTAGGGGCACATAGTTGTTAAGCGAGATCATGACCAATGTGAGGATACGCTAAACCTGATTAAGGGATAATTTGTCACAAAGCACTATGTGAGATAAGGTTCTAAAGCCTATATTCTAACATAATCATATAACAATCCTAAAAGAGTCATATGATTTAATTTTTCACTAATATAATAACAAGAAAAGTAAATCTAATCTAGTGCACACCAAATCTTATGGCACAATGTGGGGGATAGAAACAAAATAAATAAATAACTAAACTAAACATGTATAAAAGACATATATTCACATAAATTTATACATAATCCTAATACATGGAAGAGAATAATACAAATTCACTATCTATCTACTCTTACAAAGGAAGAATACAGTTAGGAATACTTACCTTGGAAGATGAACTTGATGAGCCTCAATCTCCCCCTTGGCCAAGGTGATTCATAAGAAATTATTATGATATGTAAGGATAGATAAGATAAATTAGCTCTAGGATACACAACCTATCCAAGAATCTAAAATACTTATCCACAAGATGAGATTGGAACTCCAAATAAAGTATTGGACCCTTTTCTTTATTTCTCAAGTAGAATGGTTAATAGTCAGATGTTCATTCACACTTCTTTGCCAAACCACATTAAGTGTCAATTAGGTCATCCATGAATATTTCTTATAATATTAAAATAACATGACTTAATCATGAATCAATAAATACAATAGGTTGGTCATACATCAATTAGCCCTTACTCTTCTCTTAGGCTTATGAAGACCTAATAGGCCTTCTCAACAACATGTTACCCTTTGATCTTTCTTGAAGATTATCTAAACACCTCACATAATAGGGACACATCATAAGCCACTCCAATATCACTTATCCAACATCATTTTAGTTCTAAAATACTTTTTAGGTCCAACTACCGCTTTAACCCTTATTCAAATCACTACTTATAAAATGCCTACACATAAATAAACTTTGTCTTGAACAACTGATTCATATTATCAACTTTTCCAAAAAACCATGGAAAAAAATTACATATTCAAAAATCTCATGACCTCAAGATATTCACCAACATCATCTAATGATTCAACTCAGATTAAATAGGCTCAAACACTCTTCTACAAGATGTTCACTAAGAATTGCCAAATGACTTCAAAACACAGTCAAGGAAACATGAGCATATGATACATGATTGAATATATTCAAGGTATTTCAATGCATGTAAATGATCTTAAAACATCCTCAAAGCATCCTCAATCAATTAGATCATGATATCTAATGATAATTATTAGCCTTATAGACTTATCTTCTAACCTTCTCTCTCAAAAACTCTGCTCAACTAGATAAACCATTTTGGCTTTAATGTTTCAACTTATTGAAATAAATTTTTAAACATCATCATGCATTTCAATGATTCACTCTTTTATGAAAAAAATATCAACAAACATCTTTTCACTTTTGTTTGATTTCCTTACTATCTATACCATAGGGTCTGTTAGCAACTGGCCAACTTGGATCACCAAATTTATACTCCGAAGATCTAAACATTATCTATAAATATTCATTAACATAAAATAAAAGTCTTAAACTTTGATCTTAAACCACTTAGCAACTTTTACTTGGTCAACATTGTTGGTTATAATAAATCTTTGAAAGAGAAGCACTTTTCTATAGGGTTTTCTCACTCACTTAAGAAACCAATCACACTTAGAAATGCCTAGGAGAGTTGAGTTCAACCTCCAATCACTTTTATAATCATATAAAACTATTATGATCTCTTTATAACAATATATTCAACATTGGGTCATAGTTAGGGTTTTATGAGGGTTTATACTAACTTCTAGTCTTAATGATCATTCATAAAATGTATCTCCTTTTTCTAGAAACCAATGCTTGAAATGTTGATATATAACCCTTCCTTATATACCATGAAAAACTTAGGTTCTCATGTGTTAATTAGCACTAACAAAACCTTATCAAGCAAATAAATCTTCATTCGATGCATTCAAGAAACCTTAAAACACTTTTCAATCCTTTTATTGTAAACCTTGATCTAAATTCTCATGCACATAATAAAAATAACTTGACTCACCTCTGTCAATGTTAACCTACTCACCCACATCATGGAAATTGATCATATTACCTCATCTAGCCACCATCTCTCTTCTTAATTTGTAAGCCTTGACTTGAACGTCTTATTATGCCTTAAATCTAACCTTTTATCCACCCTATAGACTTCACCTTAGAACTATCCTATGTTCCAATACCTCTTGTGTATGCCCAAGTAACCTCATATAATCACTCTTCTTTAGAGCTTCAATAAAACTTCTTCGGAGCTACTTACATATCTTTAGAGCTCAACTGTAGCATCTTCAGAGTTATATAGATATTTAAAGATCACTTAAGCATTTTTGAGGTCCTCAACACCTTATATACAACCTTAAGTAGTATTTATAATGTTCAAATATTGTTAGGTATTCTTCAGAGCATTCTCTTCAAAGCATTTTCATCTTTTTAGCACATTCAAAGCATCTTCAAAACTACTTACATGGAACTTTGGAGCACACCGCTTCTTCTTCGGAGCTCTTGCAAAGCATCTTCAGAACTACTTACATAAAACTTTAGAGCACACTAATTTTTATTTGGAGCTTACTCATTTCATCTTTCCACCTACAAATTCTATGTCACAAGGTCTATAAAAATAATTACAAGATGTTTTACATTTGATATATTGACATGTACTCACTCATGATGTTTCCCAATGATTTCACTCAAGATGAAATTATAACTTTATTCAAACAATATTCTTTCATCACTACAACAACACTCATTATGCTAGCAATAGAACTCATCATACACATCCCTCAAGTCTTACTTGACCAAGCATCTTCACAATAACCTTTGACATCAAATGACATTAGATTGAAATCAAATGAAAGAACCATGCATCTTCATTAGAACCTTTGAAATCAATGACAACATTAAATATCAAAGCTCAACACTCAATGTAAATACATAACAATCTCTCCCTTAATCAATGACAATGTTCAATAATATACCCCTTTGTCATTGATGGAAAACATACTCAAAAAACTCTATCTACCATTCTTGATGGTAATCATCTCTTAGACTTGGTTCTTGCATTTAATTTCTCCCTTTTTGATCTTTGCCCTTTTGCTCATCTTTTTTTATCTTTCTAATCTTTCTCTCTTTTTTATATTTCTCCCCTTTTATAATAATGACAAAGGTCTTCTAAAATTATCATCTATTTTAGAATGATATCAGATTATAAGATCATTTCAATCACAGATCAGGCTCAATCAACAATCTAAATAGCTACCCCTCAAACTAAGCATCCACCATGTTTCAATTAGCAATATACATCAAGGATCATATGTAAATATTGAACTCATACTCTTCAAACCTATGTAAACCTTATATGATAATCATTCTCATATACTTCTCAATCAGGTCAATCTCCTAATTGATTTATCAAAATCTCAACAACCAAAGTCTATGAAACAAATCAAACATAATATATCCTTATCTTCATGCATATCAACAACAATCACTTCTTGAAAAATAAAATAGAGCCACCAATACCCCCTTAAACCAAGCATATATTATTTTTAAATAACTAATATCTTAGATTACATACCTTTCTTTGAGATGGCTAAAGAAGATCAAACTTTTGACAACACACAAGGCTATTCCATACTTGATACCCATTGATTTTAACTGATACCAATTGTAGAAATAGGTACCCCCATTTTGTCTTCATATATTAGGCTCAACTATTCATAACACACATCAAAGGCTTACTTAATATATATAAATTGTATACATTTTATCTTAAGATCATCTTTGACTACAATCTTGATGATTCTACAGATATTAGAATGTCTCCATAAATTTTAATGGAGCCACCCCTTCTTCATAGGGCACTAAGACAATATGAACTTAGGAGATTACCAGATCTTGATATCCTTTTCACAAGTTGAATACTCTTTAACATTATTTTGTAGTTGATTGGCTCTTTAGATTTGATATCTAATTTAACCTTTTCATCATCATCCATCATCTCATCCTTCTTCTTTTCTTTGACTATCTTATTAACAAATGCAGATAAAAAGTGCCCTTGACATTCCTTTACTTCTAACTTATGCTCTATAGCAGAAAACATTCCACCTTGGTTTATGATCTAATCATTACTCACCTTGTCATTCTTCTTCTTCTTAGCCAATTTTTCATTCTTATTAGTTTAATCAATTATATGAGAACTGAGACCTTTCTTGTCTCCTGATGTGTGGCTTGAACAACCACAGTCTATATTTTGAGATTTCACTTAATCTTCTTATTTAATCTTTTGTTCCACTTTTATTTTATCTATAGAGTTTGACTTCTTGATCCATTTATTAATGACATGAATATGAACATTCTTGTTTTGAATGGATATCCTTCTAACTCTGTTGGGATAGAATATTTATATATGTCCTACATTATGACAATTATAACAAACCACTTCATACATATCATTTGACTGATGATGATTGTGATCTCCCTTTGACCATTTACTTCTTATTTCATAGTTATATGAGTACTAATTCTTTGAGGGTCTTATACATTATATATATCTATAACCAAACTAATTGCATGTAAAAAAATAACCATTGAAAGAATTAGCATACCTTGTAGCATTGGGTTGTCTGATAAGTGTTTTCATGTTGACCTTCTTGTCTTAAATAGTGTTTTTCTCAACTTAAGATGCCTTTTTTTTTTCTTATTTGAATCCAAGACTAGTATTCTCACTTTCAAACTTTTGATTGCTTAAAATATCATTTATAGCGTCAATGCTCTTTTCAAACTTCACAAAATTCTTCACCTTGATAGATATTTTATCTAACTCAGCTCTTGATGATTCTATTTTAGTTCCATATCTACTACAGTATTTTTATTTAACTTTTAGGCTTGTTTCCATAGCCTCATTCTAGGTTTCAACTTGTTAGATGATATCTTCATATTCTTTAGAGGTTTTGCTCAACCTTTATTCAAAAAATCCAATATGATCCTCATAGTCCTGAACTAATTACTTTAGTTTCTTATTCTTCTTCTTCTTCATAATCTTCAATGCCTATAGAGCACATAATATCTCTACTTCAAGATCCACTTCAGCTTCTCCTTCTTCACTATCATAATATAAACTCTCATATGATTTTGTATCAATCATGAGACCCTTCCTATTTGAACAACCTTCATTATCTAATTCTATGCCTATGAATAGGGGTTCATTATTGTCATGTTCAAATTAATTTCTATCATCATCACTATTAGATGTGTCTAAAACACTCACATTAGATGAGATATATTCTTTGGTATAACAAATATTCTTGTTCTTGAATGACTTCTTTTCTCCTTCATACTTTCTAAAACTCTTCTTGCTCTTTTCAGACCTATAGGATTTCTTGTCTATATCATCATCCTCATTATTCTATTTATGAGGACACTTGTTTGAAAAATGTCCAATTTATCCATAGTTGAAACACTTGAATAAAAATGTTCCTTTGTACTTGCTTAAACATGTTCTTAAATTTCTAGTAAATATAAAAATCAATTCATCATCACCAATATCTGAACATACCTCATCTTTGACCTTCTTAGCCTTTGACTTCCTTTTAACCTTGAAATCAACTTCCTTCTTGAGAGGTCTTTGATGGGCTCATAAAATGGTTCATTATATCTATAAGATCACATCCTTTTTATTTCATTATAAGTGGATCTAAATGTAGTTTCTAAACTTATAGTTTATTAAGAATGAAATAGTAAGTATATATCATGATTATCTATTTAGAATTCCTTGTTATCTATTGGTTATATATTTATAATGATTATTGGGAAAAAAAAATTAATGAGTGTATATATAGTTCATAATACACTAAGAATGATTTAAAGTATGAAGAGTAACCATTAAATAATAATGTTGAAGTTTTCTACAAGAAGATCTAGTATTTTGGTCAAGATATGGACTCCTACAACCTTGTTATACAATCACACATCAGCTCTAAATTACAACAAGCTTAATACAAAAACTATGAATTAAAAAAGGTTTACTACAAACCAACTACAGATTACATCAGACCAATTATAGATCAGCTACAAATTACATGATCCAGCTAAGGATTTCACTAGGCTTGTTATGGATTTCACCAGGTTTGTTATTGATTTCAGTAGGCTTGCTATGGATTTTATCAAGTTTCTATGGATTTCAAAAAATTCCTACGAACTTCAACAAAACTACTACAGACTTATTTGGAAAGTATTTCTAAATGTATTCTAATGTTACATATATCATGAAGAATTTTTTTCATTTAAATTATTTATATATATAGGTTTCTATGTATAAAATTTTCCATTATAGTTTGTATTCAAATATAGGTTTATGTAATTTCATTCCAAATAATAACTCTTTCCATATTTGGTGGAGACCGAGATTATGTTGTCATAAATTTCATTATTAGAATAAATATCTCTCTCCATAATTTTTGGAGATTGAGATAGGATAGAGTATCTTGGTTGTTACTCCCAAATAAGGTGTTGGTTGGAAGCATGTAATTATAAATGAAACCTTCCACACCTAAATGAATAATCAATCAATACACTCTTCTTTTCATTATTCTAGGCAGTCCATTTGAAACTAGTGTTTTGAATAAATCCTCTTCTAAGGAATGAATTGGCCACTCATTCCAAGGAAGATGGATCATTTATTCGTATTTTATTTTATTTTTTAAAAATTATCATTCTACTATAAATTCTTATTTTATTTCTTTCTTGTAATTTTTTTAATTTTGTACAACTTATTGTAAACCTAAAGGTATTTCCTGTGTTTATCATTCATTTTCAATTTAACAATTTACATTCTGCAAGTGTGATTTAATTTCATGCAAGTGTGATTTTATTTCTACAAATGTGATTTTTTTGTGTGATTTTCAATTCCAACAAGTGTGATTTTAAATTCCTAAAAGTGTGGAGTGTGATAAAAAGAAACATTTGACAAAGATATCTTTCTCCTATTACATACAATGTTTAGACAATAGCCTTGGATTAACATTATTAAATTAAGGGTATTGATGACACCCATCAGTTTTCCTTCATTTCATCTCATCTCATAGGTAGTCAAGATGTCATGAAGCCTATCCATCTCTAGCTTGTCTAAATCTTGCATCTCTTCTACTACAAATACTTTAGAATTAAATTTAGGAGTTAGTGATCTCAATACATTTTGAATAACAATAGATTAAGTCACTTTTTCTCACAATCCTCTAATGATATTGATAATTTCATCAACTCTGAATAGGTAGGATGCAATGGATTCATCTTCTTTCTTTTTAAAGCTTTCAAAATATATTTTTTGCATATATAAATTCTTCAAATTTACCTTGGTGTCTTGTGCATAGATGGTATTCATTTTGTCCCATATGTCTTTGGCTGAAACATAATGCATTACTTTTATAAGCTCTACATCTGATAGGCCACATAAAATGACATTCATTGCCTTGGAGTTATTTTCACTATCCTTCTTGACTATTTCATCTGTTAGTGTAATTGGAGGTATAATATAACCATCCATAAATATTTGTAAAATATCATGTCCTTGTAAAAATTAGATAGATCCATTGAATAGCAGAGTCTTACAGGTAGAGAAACCACCTTGAGCTTGCTTACTAGTCATCCTTACTTCTTAGGATCTCCTTTAGGCTATCAAACCTATTATAAAGGACCCAATATAATACCAATTTTTGGAAAAAATATGAATGAGGGGAGGGGGTGGGGTGAATAAGTCTTGAAAAAATTGCATTCAATTCTAGTTAACATACATGAACCATTCTAACAAGCATGTGCATCATATGAAACACAAGCATCAAATCATAAAAGCATGAAACACATGAACATAACATATGCACGGGAAACCCTCTAAGGGAAGAAAACACACTGGTGAAGAAAATGGACAAAGACAAACATCAAACTTTAGTGAATCACCAATCCCACCTAGCACAACACCAACTTAGTTAAGATTTAGCAAGCACCCACTTGTAATGAGGCACCAATGCCCTCTATAAATCAACATCAACTCAACCATCTGATTATTTGATCATATTTATAAAACCTTTTTATTGCTATAATATATTATGATCTACTCCTTCTCTTCTCTCACTTCTTCCCTCTCAAACTAACCTTCAATTCTCTTCACTCAACTAACCCTCTTCATGGCTTAGTTAGGTCTTCTAACCTTGATACTTATATACAAAACCTATGTTAGATATTCATGATACTTATCTAATAGTATGCATGACCTCATTATACTTACCAATGATATATATCATTTACTTATCCTAGTCTACACTCTCACTCTAAGCACACCCAAAATAGTCCTAACTGCCTTGTTTTTATACAAGTCACTTGATCATGTCTTTCTAGCTTGGATAAATATTCAAATCAACTAGTTTAGACATGAATAAGCCTTAGAATATTAAGATAACATGCCTTAATCATGAATCAATCAATAAAATAAGTCAAACATACATCAATTATCCCTTACTCCTCTTTTAGGCTTATGAAGACCTAATAGGCCTTCTCAATAACACGTTACCCTTTGATATTTATTAAAGATTATCAAAACACCCAACATGGCAGGAAAAAATCATAAGACACTCTAATATCCCTTATCCAATATTTATTTATGTCTACAACACCTTTTAGGTCCAACTACCACTTGAACCCTTACTCAAATCACTGATTATAAAAGGCCTACACATACAAAAACTTTATCTTGAATAACTGAGTCATATAATCAATTTTCCCAAAAAACCATGGAAAAAAATTACATATTAAAAAACCTCATGACCTCAGGGTCATCACCAACTTCATATAATTTTTTAACTCAGAGTAAATAGTCTCAAACACTCTTTTACAAGATATTCACTTAGAGTTGCCAACTGACTTAAAAATACAGTCAAGGAAACATGAACATATGACACTTGATTGATTATATTCAAGGGATTTAAATGCATGTAAAAGATCTTAAAGCATCCTTAAAGCATCTTCAATCAATCATATCATGATATATAATGAGAATTATTGGCCTTATAGATCAATCTTCTGATCTTCTCTCTCACACAATCTACTCATCCAGATAAGCCATTTTGGCTTCAACGTTTTAACTTATTACACTAAATTAAAATATTATGCAAATAATTGATAGATAATTCAAGACCCAAATAACATCATCATGCATTTAAATGCATCACTCCATGAAAAACACATCAGGAAATATATTTTCATTTTTATATGTTTTTTGTAGGGTCTACACCACAAGGTCTATTAGCAACTAGCCAACATGGATCACCAAAATTATAGACCTAAGATATGGAACATATTTATAAATATTAATTAAAAATAAATAAAAGTATTACACTTTTATCTTCATCTACTTACCAACTTTGAATCAGTCAACATTGTATGTTACAACAAATCTTTGAAAGGTAAGCAATTTTATGTAGGGTCTTCTCACTCACCTAAGAAACAATTCACACTAGAGATGATTGGGAAACTATAGTTCAACCTCAAATCACTTTTATAATCATATCAAACCATTTTGAAATCTTTAGAAAAAGATACAACATTGAGTCATAGATAGGGTTTTATGAGTGTTTAGACTAACTTCTAGTCTTAACGATCATTCATAAAACTTAGATCCTTCTCTAAAAATCAATGCTTAGAAATTTGTGTTGGAAATATTTTCATTGATGTCAAAGGTCTAGCATTATTGGTGATAAAGGCCCCATTGCATTTAATATTGTTTTTAATAAATATATCTTCACTAATATGAGTTAATATTTATTTAATATTAATGAATATATTTTTGGTTGCATATGAGACAAAGGAAGGGCCCATGGAGAAGTCAAAGAGCCACGAGATAAAGAAAAAAGAAGGATGGGATGCATTTTCCCATGAAGAGTCATCTTGGGGAATACCAGGAGTCACCAAGTGAAGACAAAAGAGTAAGGGCACAAATTCTCATGAAGGGACACTTTGAGGAATACAAAAAGTCACCAAGATGAGGACAAAAGATGGAAGGACATTTTTGGTCATGAAGGGTCACCACATGACTTTTCAAAGGCATGAATATGAAGGGTCATACAAGTTTGGTGCCATTTTCCATGAGAATTGAAGGGTCACAAAGCGGGAAGGCCAAAGGTCATTTGGAAAGCTATAAATAAAGGCTTGAGAAGCCATTTGTAATATGGGAGATAGAGGTTGATTTGATATTGTAATATCTAACTTAGAAGAGCAATTTTGAGAGATGAATATGATTTGTATTTTTTATATCTAGCTTAGAAGAGCAAAGGTGAGAGAGAGGAAAGATATGTTGTATTGATCTATCATTTTTTGAGATAGCAACATTGAGAGATAGGTGTGTGGTATACACAAAGGGGTTGGTACTCCTGTTGGTTGTTGTCACAAATTGTTGCTGGGTTAGTGCTCGGCAAAGGCATTGGTGCTCCTATGGGTTGGTGCTTGACAAAGGGGTTTGGTGCTCCTGTGGGTTGGTGCTCTTGAATAGTAGCTAGGTTGGTGCTCGACAAAGGGGTATGGTGCTCCTATAAGCTTGGCTTGTGAATATTGTTTGGGTTTGTGCTCATTCATATACTTGAGATTGTTCTCTATGGTTTTTCCCACATTGGGTATCCACGTTATATCTGGTGTCTCTCTCTATCTTGTGTGGTGTTTATTGTTTGAGTTTTATTGCATATCTTGAATGTTTGATTAAGTGGATTTTAGATAAGGGAAAGTTTTATAAGATATATGATTTACTGATTCACCCCCCCTCTCAGTATATCCCATGCTTAACAATTGGTATCAGAGCAGGTTCCTTCAAAAAGGGTTTAACAGCTTGAAGGTAGATCAAAGAAAAGCATAAGATGGCCAAGTAGTTAAAGAAGGAGAATCAAGAGTTAAAATCTATGGTTGAGGCTCTTAAAGAATAGGTGTGTATCTTGGATTCTAAGTTGGCTATAGAAGTAAAATAAAATAAGATATTTATTTAGGATCTTAAGAATTAGTTAGAGGTTGCAAATTCAATTTTAACATCAAAAGAAGAAGAGTGTAATCAATTGAAGGTTGAGTTAGGTTATTTAAAGGATAATCATGAGAAGCTTATAATCAAGGTTGAGAAAGATCATGAAATATTAGTCCAAGGAAAGAAGGATGCAAGTTTTGAAGGCAAATCAAAGAAGCCGATCAGGCAGCCCAATGCTTTCAAGTTTTAAAATTCTTTTCATGGCCATTGTTTTGTTTGTCATCATGTTGGTCATAGGGAAAGAGACTGTATGAGGAGAAGCAATCAGTTAAAGGGAGATCTCAGTCACATTCAAGAAAAATGTATGATAAATATTTTTTGCTTTTGTTGTCATGAGGTTGGCCATATTGCTAAAGTGTGTCAAAATAAAATAAAGAGATATTAAAGGTATGTCAAAGGATATAGAGCCCCTAGAAAATATGAGAAAAGACAAATTTAGGTTTGGAGACCTAAAATAGTAAAGGTTGATCAGGTTGAGTTTAAGAGTGAAAATGAATTACTTGCTATAGTAGATAAAGAATCACATAAGAAGGATTGTGCAGAATCTCTTATTACATTTGAGCATGAGCTTTGTTAAGATAAGATAGTTGTAAAAGTTGAGAAGATGAAAAACATCATAAATGATAAGGTTAGTAGGTCAAAAAAGTTAGACATGCTTAAACAGATTCTAAAAGAAAAACACAAGAAGATCAAGGAAGAAATAGAGGAGATGTGGGAATCTCTTGAGATTTGTTTCTATGACCCTTTTGTGTGGGGTGTCTCTTCTAGGCTTCAAGGAGACACTTTTAAGAAAAATTGAAGAATGGTGGATGCTATTAGGTCTTGGCTATGTTGCATGACAATAAGGTGAGTTGACAGATTAATTTTTATATCTTTTGAGTGAATAGATTTTTGAAGAAAATTTTGCACTGGTGTTAAGGTTTGAGGCTATTCGAATGATTCTTGCATATGTAGTGTTTAAAAGTTTTAAAGTGTTTGAAATGATTATGGTCACAAGAAATTAGAATGTTGAAAAAGAGCTAATAGTTTTAGAAAGAAGGAAAAGAATACTTATGTAGATTCAATGAAGAAGGTTCAGAGTTTCAAAGCTCCATTCATCAAGAAGAAGGTTCAGAGTTTCAAAACTCTATTCATCAGGAAGAAGGTTCAGACATGTTCATGGTTGAAGAAACAACTTGAAGATTCTATGTTGGTGCAAACAACTTTGCATGTAATAAATAAAGATTAGCCATGGTTCATTGATAGTGGATGTTTGAGGCATATGACAGGAGATAAGAGTAAAGAAGATCAATGGTGGCATAGTGAAATTCAAAGATAAAACCACTGCTAGGATAGCCAAAAAAGGTACTTTGAGTTTGGATATTAGTATAACCAAGCTAAGAATGTTTTGTAAGCATAATATTTTGAGTGTTAGTCAAATATATGATCAGGGATATACATTAAAGTTTCATGCAAAAGGTTGTGAGATTAGAAGAAAATATTCAAATGAGTTGATTTTAGATGCTTAAAGGATAGGGAACAATGTATATGTATTGTCAAATATATTCTCAAAGGCACAATCAAAGGACACATTCAAAGATCTGTGAGAGGAGTTGGGAGTAATTTCTATTACTTCCTACCATTGTTGTTCATCATCAATTGAGGGGGAGATAAGTGCTAGCTCCAGGTAGGCCCTTTTCCATTGATGTCAAAGGGGGAGAATAACAAGTATAGGTACAAGTGTAGAAAATAGGTACAGGGAATAGGTATAGGTTACTACAGTAAGGGGGAGTTACTGTATGTTTTCAGATCATAGTATGTGCAGGTGACAAGATGTGGTAGTTTCAGAATTGAGGTTGCCATCAATGACAAAGGGGGAGATTATTGGAAATATTTTCATTGATGTCAAAGGTCTAGCATTATTGGTGATAAAGGCCCCATTGCATTTAATGTTCTTTTTAATAAATATATCTTGGCTAATATGAGTTAATATTTATTTAATATTAATGAATATATTTTTGGTTGCATATGAGACAAAAGAAGGGCCCATGGAGAAGTCGAAGAGCCATGGGATAAAGATAAAAGAAGGATGGGATGCATTTTCCCATGAAGAGTCATCTTGGGGAATACCAAGAGTCACCAAGTGAAGACAAAAGAGTAAGGGTGCAATTTCTCATGAAAGGACACTTTGAGGAATATGAAAAGTCACCAAGATGAGGACAAAAGATGGAAGGACATTTTTGGTTATGAAGGGTCACCACATGACTTTTCAAAGGCATGAATATGAAGGGTCATACATGTTTGGCACCATTTTCCATGAGGATTGAAGTGTCACAAAGGGGGAAGGCCAAAGGTCATTTGGAAAGCTATAAATAAAGGCTTGAGAAGCCATTTGTAATATGGGAGATAGAGGTTGATTTGATATTATAATATCTAGCTTAAAAGAGCAATTGTGAGAGATGAATATGATTTGTATTTGTTATATCTAGATTAAAAGAGAAAAGGTGAGAGAGAGAAAAGATATGTTGTATTGATCTATCATTTTTTGAGATAGCAACATTGAGAGATAGGTGTGTGGTATACACAAAGGGGTTGGTGCTCTTGTGGGTTGGTGCTCATGAATTTTTGCCAAATTGGTGCTCAACAAAGGGGTTGGTGCTCCTGTGGGTTGGTGCTCATGAATAGTAGCTGGGTTGGTGCTCAGCAAAGGGGTTTGGTGCTCCTATGGATTGGTGCTCATGACTAGTTGTTGGGTTGGTGCTTGGCAAAGGGGTATTGTGCTCTTATAAGCTTGGCTTGTGAATATTGTTTGGGTTTGTGATCATTCATATACTCGATATTATTCTCCATGGTTTTTCCCACATTGGGTTTCCACATTATATCTGGTATCTCTCTCTATCTTGTGTGGTGTTTATTGTTTGAGTTTTATTGCATATCTTAAATGTTTGATTAAGTGGATTTTGGATAAGGGAAAGTTTTATAAGATATATGATATACTGATTCACCCCCCCTCTCAGTATATCCCATGCTTAACAATTTGATCTATAACCCTTCTTCATCTACCATTAACAACTTAGGTTCTCATTCAGATGCTGCATATGCTAATGGGAACTAATAAAACATTCTTTGGTAAAGAACTCTTCATTCTATGCATTCAAAAATACATGAAACACTTTTCAAGCCTTTTCTTACAAAACTTGATTTGAATCTTCATGCAAATACTAAAAACATCTTGAATAACCTCTTTTAATGTTCACCTAATCACCCATGTCATGGAAACTAATCATATTACCTTATCTAGCCACCATTTCTCTTCTTAATTTCTAAGCCTTAACTTACAAGTCTTATTATGCCTTGAATCTGACCTTCTAGTCACCCTATTGTAGACACTAGAAAACTACACACTATAATATTCTATGTCTCCTTGGCCTATAGATGACCACCTAAGATCCTTAGAACCATTAAAAAACTTTATCTTATTAACATCATCATAAAACACACCATTTAATTCACAACTTTTAACCCATTTACCTATCATCCCTCGACCACTGACAATTAGGGTAACCACCGATGGTTGGCCCTAACCATCGATGGTTGGAATCAATAGCCTACTTTAAGTTTTAAAGCACTACTAGCTTTATCCAAGATAAGCACCCATGATAATGGAAAATTTATTTTAAAACTAGATTTAAAACACATCAAAAAATAGGGAACTTAAGCCATACCAAATTAGTAACTTCCTCCATGACATTTAACAACTTATACCTACAAAAGGAGAGGAGTATGAAGTGAAAAGGGATCCAAAATTAGTCTTATAGCATCCAAGATTTCTTATAGGTATCTAGTATCCATATCAGCAAGTAAGCAGTGTCATCTAAGACCCTAAACTATGTTAGAATTGCATCCAAAGCTGGAAGTACCATTACTCTAGCTGCGTCAACCTAAAATTCCATCACCAAGTTTTAGGTACTCATATGGTGTTTTTGTTCATTTCACTTTGTTTTTTCCATAAATAAGTAATCAGTTCATCTATAGTCCATTCCCCATCCACTAGTTCAATACCCAACCTTCATCAGTCATAATCCCATCTATACTTTCTATTTAGGATCCACTTCTAGGTCTGCACAGGAAATTGTCTATGATTATTTTGAACCGTTGACAGTCAGCCCAACTGCTGATGGTTGTCCAACCACTAATGGTTTGCCTAACCACTAATGATTCCCATAACCACTAACAATTCTTTATGGCATCATTTTCTAGCAAGCTATTTTCACCCATCTGTCTCTAACTAAACCCAACTTTTTTGCCTTCCCTCTGAACACTAAATTATCCCTAATTTTTTGAACCAGACCTTGACCACCCACACCCATAATTTAATGATTTATAAACATTTATCTTATTTCTTACATATTTAATTTCTTATCAATTGCATACAAGTTTATGTTCTTGTCATTTTTTGACTTAATTGTCTTGAAAGTGGGTTGACAGCCTCCTAGAAAGCTTTGCACTTCCTGGATCTAGCATACGCTAGGCAACCCACTCAACCTAGCATCTAACAAATCCATTTTCTAGCTTCTTTGTGATCTACAAGTATTTTTACCTAGCCAAAGAGGATCTCCCATATTCATCTGGATAAACGTGTACATTTTATCAGGTATTCATCTACATACCCTAGTACTTTCTTTTATGTACTTCCAAAACTAATAAAATAAGGAAAATAAATTGAAACATTTTGGCATGCTCAGTGGGACCTAGTTCCCTTATTTAATTTTTTGCTCATCAAATGAAATCATTTTATTTTGGGTTTAAAATCAACCAATTGCATCCATTGATTGCTTGTTGAATTAGTTCATCTAGTAAGTTAGGAGGCAAAGTAATCTTTTTGTATCATTCACTTGTTATCACATACTAAACCAAACCTTATATAACTTACACATTAAAATAATACTTGAGATAAGGACTGACTGGTATTTCATCACTTGTTAGAAACCTTACCCCCTCGTATCTATCCCATTTAGATTTAACCACCAAGGGGAGAACCAAATCTATTCGCTAGTGGAGTATAATCACTAGACAAATGATATCTATTGGCTAAGTGGCCTGACTTAGATTTGGGTTCTTGAAGTATGGGGAGCAAGCCCCTAATATCAAGCCACATACCTGGTCTAGTACATAATTATAATTTGAGTGCCTAAACAACCTAAAATCAACCATAGATTTCTCTTCAAGGACCTATTTCAAAAGCCAACTTCCTCTATCACACCTTTTAAAGCATAAGCTAAAGAAATTTAAAAATAATCCTAGGGTAAACACACTTCTTAGTGTTTGTATTGATTTCTTTGAGTTTTTTTTTGGATTCTCATTATTTGAGGTGTGATTTTCACAACAACGTTCCTTGTTTTTCATATGGTCATTATCAGGTAACAACTAAGAAATCCAGCTAACAAACCACCACCTTCCTCTTCCACAATGGAATATACTTCTAATATTGAGGGTTCTCCTCATTCTGCTCCACCTCTATCTCCTCTAAAGATTCCTATCATATCTGAAGGAGATCCAGACTTCACTAATTCTTAAGACAATAACTAGGTAGCTCTACAACACTACCTAAACACTGTCTCACCGACCTTTGATTGTTTTGGTTCCTTCTATTGAACCTACTCTTGGTATGCCATCTCATCTCATGGTGGGAACCTCCTTAACCTAACCTTTGTTATCCTAAGATTCTTCCAATATTCCACCTACCCAAACCCAAATCAATGTACCTATTACTAATCAAATTCCACCTACCACACCCCATAGAGGTTCGACCATACCTATAGTCACTTACACTCCACCTAATATGGGGATATCTTTTACCCCACTTTATTTGTCCATAACCACTCCTTTGACCACAACCCATTTTTATAACTTAGTGCTTTCTATACGACAAAATCTTCCTCCAATCATCACTAAGGTCACTATCCAATCCCAACCAAGCCAACTCCTACCAACCTCAAACATACTTTTGGGCCAGGCTTCATCCATTCCCCAACAAGTACCTATGATAACCTATCAATATATTCCTAACCCATTAGGATACATGCAACCACCTACCCAACCATTTATGCCAATTAGATCTTATGTGGAACCATCTCAACCTCTTTCCACCACCTACCCATACATGGCTTCTTCAACACCATCTACTTCCTATTCATACATAGCCGCAAGCCAACCCAAACTAAATATACCACTTAATTATGTAGCTTCTCAACCACAACTAGATTTAATAAAGGTGCTTATGGGAAAAATGACTAGTTTGGAGTCATCTTTCTCCTCATCAACTAATATTTTTTCCTATGACCAAATTTGTAATGAGCCAATTCACTCATCTATACCTATTTATGCCTATCCTCCTCAATGGGAATTGCCTAAATTCTCTAAATTCCAAGGTAAGGAGGATCCATAACAACATCTGAGAGATTTTCACCATGCTAGTTATTTGATCACTTATGATGATGTCCTCCTTCTTTGAACCTTCCCCATGTCATTATCTGGAACTGCCATTGATTGGTATAGTACCCTTCCTACCCATTCCATCTATTCTTTCTCTAAATTAGCACAAATATTTTTAGAGCTCTTTTTTGTAAACATATCTAAAAAGGTCTCCATTACCAATCTATAGTCCATCAAGCAATTTGAATATGAATCCATTGTTTACTTTGTTGCTAGATGGAGGGGCCTCATTAATCATTTTTCTTTCCCATTACCCCAACCTGAACTAATTGAATTATTTTCTCGGGGGTGTGCCAAACACATTGCTCCAACTCTCCAAGTCCAAACCTTTATGAATTTTGACAAATCATTCACTATGGCATGAAAATTATAAAACCATGCCATTGATGATGGAAAGTTGAAGCTTCAAAATAAAAACTCTAGCTTTAAATCTACTGAATCATCCACTACCAAAACTACAAACTCAACCAATTCTAAAGGTAAAGCATTGGTATACTTATTGGTTCTCAAAACCACACCACCTCCTAACACCAACCAAACACCTCAAACCTCTAGTTCTTCTAATCCTCCCAATCTCCAAAACTACACCCAAAACTGGGCCCCTTCCAAACCATTCACTCCAATTAGAGAATCCTGTCTCAAGTTTGGACAAACTACTCAAAGCCAATCTAATCCAACTTCCACCCATAAAGCCCCCTCAATAATTTGATACTTCTCATCCCCTTCCTAGATGGTATAATGAGAATGATCTTTATGGTTATCATAGGGTTTTGGACATGATACAGATAGATGTAACACCTTTAAAATCATTGTTCAAGATATAATTGATAGAGGGGAGATGGTGTTTGATAATCCAAATGCCCCTTCCAACCAATCTCTTGACATTTTTTTGAAACCTTTTCCAAACCATTCCCTTTCAAACCAACATTATATAACAAACCCAAATCCTCCAACTCACATGAGGCACACATAATTAATGTCATCAATAACATGCCTACTCTATCACCCAAATAGAAGAGGCCATTATACTAGCCATTCATTTGGATATCCAAACGGTGGAATCAAACCCCTTTCCTCTTGATGACACCACAACTCTTTCTACCCCTCCTATGGTAGAGGCATATAAGGAAGTAGCCAATGCATCAACCCCTTCACCTATTCCTTCAATCCAAGAAGAAGATGCACTTGCTCCTTTGGACAGCCAAACCAAAGAATAAACTATTTCAAATCTTCCTCTTGAACCCGTCACCCCTACCTCTCCTAAAATAGCATCATCATTTCCTTCCTTGGAAACCATTTCCTAAGAAAAAATCTCTTCATCTACCCAATCATTATCTTTGGAATCTTCCCCTAAAGAAATCAACATTGACACCACCCCTCCCTTTTCACCAAATGGCTTGCACTTTATAACTAATGATCAAAGAACTAAACCCATGTATAAGCCCTTTTCCCACCTAGTTTAATGTTTGGAATTCATCTCCCAACCTAAATTTGATAGGGCCACCTTTTGGTAGTGGCTAGGACTCACATGTCAAAAATAAACCAAACCCTCCACCTCCCTTGAGTCCACTCTCAAGCCCATTGTTACTACTCTACCAACTACACCCAAAGCATAAAATAAACCATCTCCACAACCACTACCTAAAATTGTCAAGTCACCCTATGCTTCCTTTAAAAAAAACAAAGACTTATGGATTTTTCCCATGCCTAATCCAACCCATACTCCTTTGAGATTGGACTTATCTACATCAACTCAATCTAAACCAAATCTAAGTCTATTAAAAAGGATGATTTTCCTAAACCCCAACCATGGGTTAGATCTAGACAAACCCATTCACCTTTGCCATCTATTCTAGGACAACATCCATCCACTATTCCCATTAACTATGCTTCCTCCAAGAAACCATCTCCCCTTTCTCCACTTATAACTGCCCAAGCTTCTAGCTCATCATCATCATTTCTTACCAACCTTTCCTCATCTACCTTCCCACCTATCAAGCTTTCATCATCTAAACCTCCAATCTCCAAACCAACTATAAGCAAACCAACTCTTTTTAAACCCTAAACTAAGATAATTCCTCTGATCAAGCCCAATCTACCAAATACACCTCCTATCACAAATATTTACCCAACAAAATCCCCATTCCTAAAGTCCAAACTCCACCCACTACAACACCTTTACTGGAATCATATGCAACTATTTTACAAAGGTTGTTGCAGTCTTCCTCCATTAGCCTACCACCAATCAAGCCCTTTGACCCCTCTCAACCAAAGCCAACTTGGTTAAATGATAGTTTGATATGTCTTTACCATAAGACCCCAAGACATGATATAGAGAATTGTAAATCTCTCCAAATGCTTGTTCATGGTCTTTTAAAGGAAGATGATCTATTGGATGAACCTTCCCTAAGCCCTTTACCTCTTATACCACCTATCCAATCTACCTACCAATCATCCACTTATTTACTCCCACTAAAAGGTGAAGCAAAATAACTAAATAAAACAAGCAAACCCCTTGTCCATAACATTCATATGGCGACTCATTCTTGAGCCCACCAAAAGGATAAGGGTAAGGCCACCCAACATAGTGATAAGTGCAAGGCCAAAGTATCCATCCCTTGGTCTTATCTTTCAAACACATAACTAACCAATCAAACCCAAATAACATCACCTTCACCCTCATCATCACAACACCCAAAGCCTAAGGTCTCCATTTTGGGAGTTCCATATTCTTCCAACTCATCCCCACTCATCCAACAGTTGGTGTTAAAACAAATCCACCAAACACTAGTCAAAATGAGTCTTTATGACTTGGTTAGCACTTCTCCCCAACACCATCAAGCTTTAGTTAAAGTTATACATTCCATAGAGGTTCATCCAAATGATCCCCAACCTCTTGTATCTTTGATTGGAGCCATCCAATGTGCTACCAAATTCACCTTTTAAGAATCATAAATTCCATAATATCAAGATAAAGATCTTGATCCTCCTCTCTTCATCATCACATCCATCAATTAGGGATGCATCAAAAGAGTCATGATTGATGGGTGAGCAAGTATAAATATCATCTCCTCCCAGGCCTATGATCATGTATGAAAGCATGATTATTCTCCATTCATGCAATGATACATTGGCCACCACATTGGGAATGGTTATTCTTCACATCCATTTAGGGCCTCAAACTATTCTTGAACTATCCTATGTTGTAGAGGGCAAGTTTCAATATAACATATTACTTGATCACCCTGAGATCCATGCTATGAACTGCATCCCTTCTACCCTTCACTGATGTGTCAAGTTCAAACATGAAGGATAAGTCATAATAATCAAAGCCGATATGAGTCGTTTTGCTTTCTTATCCTAACGTCATGTCTTCACAAGAGAATTATCATATCTATAAGCTCACCATCCACTATGTCATCATTGATGGCATCTTGTTCAAGAAGGGTCTCAATGGTGTGTTAATGTAGTGCCTCACCCCTGAGGATATCCCTCTTACACTTATGGAGTCCCATTAGAGCATTTTTAGTGGCCACTCAGGAGGGTAGGCCACTAGTTATCATATTATCAATATGGGCTACTATTGGCCTACTCTTGTTAAGGATACAGTATAATATGCTAAGAAGTGTAGGATGTGTCAAGTCACAGGGGATGTTATCAATACCTTGATTGACCTATTATACTCTATTTTAGTTGCTAGGCCCTTCTCAATTTTGGCTCTCAACTTCCTCAATGAGTTTAAACCCACCTCTTTTGATGGCCATCACTGGTTCATCACAACCATTGATATTTTATGAAATGGGTTGAGGGCATGCATTTTAGTGGCATGTGTGGGAATATCATTTCCAAGTTCATCTTAAACAAAATTATTTGTAGGTTCAAGGTTCTTACCATGATCATGGCCGATAATGGGCTAGGCTTATAAAGCCCTGAGATGCATGATCTCAATGAACGATTTGGGTTCAAACTTCATTTCCCCTCTACCCATTACCCCCAGGGAAATAGACAAGTAGAGTATTCAAATAAAACTTTGAAGAAGATGCTTCTCCATACCATTGCCCAATCTAAGAGAGACTAGAATCTCATGCTCTATATTTCCCTTTGGGCCTATCAAACTAGCATCCAAATGGCCATGGGGGTAACCCCATACTCTCTTGTATATGGATATGAGGTTGTTCTTCCCTTATAGGTCTTAATCCCTTCACTATGGGTTAAGACATTTGTTTCTCTTTGATGAGGAAAAACATGCCACTCACTTCACTAAGCTTGAGTAGTTAGATGAGTGATGCTTGATCACTCTTGAATACAATCATGCTTATCATCATCGTCAATGCCAATAATTCAATAAGCTGGTATGCCCTTATTAGTTTAAAGTGGGTGATACCATCCTTATTTTTGATAAAGAACACCATAAGAAGGGAAAACTTGCACACAAGTGGTTTGGCTATTATTTCATCATCATCTCTCTAGAAAATGGGGATTTTCATCTATCGACCCTCAAAGGTGAACCCTTGTGGCACTTGATCAATGGGTTTTGCCTCAAGACATTTCATGTCTAGGTCCTGTGTGGCCCTCAATAAACTCACCTATAGTGGTAAGGAAAACATTTCCTCTCTTCTATCACCACTAACATCCATGCCATTAGTATATTTGTGTCCACGTGGGTTCTTTATTAGTTTTTCCTACTATCTAATCAGATGTATCTAGTCATCTATATCAAATGAAGCATACACATCACACACAAAATCATATACATACATGTGCTAATAATGAGAAAACCACTATATATATCTCAAAAAAATACATGTTTATCTCTAGGTACATTACATGGGCTCATAGTTCCCAAATATTACCACGTGTGTGGCTATATATGCATTCATAGTTAGCTTATGACTGGGTGATATCTATGATAGTCAAACTCCAAGGGGAGATATAGATCTCTACCTCTTAACCAGTCAAGCTATAGTCTCTACTACATCTAGCTAGTTTTCCCTCATTCTAGGTGCCTTAGATCTTCTAGTCTGATCTCAAGCTAGCTTAGCTCGTAGTTGATCGATCTCAACCTCTACTCTTGCTAGTCTCTCCTTGGTCTTCACTACATTTAACCTATGGTTTGTTGACTTGGCCTCTGGCTATGGAATATTATTCCATGCTCTCACTACCTTGAACAAGGCTCATGCACCCACATGATAGAACTAGGTATGTGGCTTTGCCCCCATTGGTAGATGTGGTACCCACTCCATAAGTGGTGTGCCTGCCACATCAAGGAATAATTCCCTTAGTAGGAGGTTGACCTGGGGTCCAATCTAGCTAGGCTAGTCTCTTGCACACACACACACATAGAGCACATATGTTAGTCACATATCTACTCTCACTAAGGATGAGTATCAAGATGAATTGATATCTATAAAATACACTTGTCTTACTTGGTAGTGTTGATGGCCTCTATGTCCCTCTAGCTGGTCATACTCTTCTTGGTAGTGGTAGTCCTCATTGTGGTCACTTCTCTCCACTATCACCCCCTCACTCTAATTTTATTTTTATCTAGGTTCACCCCCAGCTTGCTTGGGGTGTACCCATCTCATTCATAGAGCCTACCTCCCCAAATGATGGTATAATCCTTATGGACATTAGAGCTCCTCTTATCTTAGGTAGGGATCTTACTCGATATCCTCTGTCTATTCTATATATCTATAGGGGTCTCTAATTTAGTTTGACAATAAATCTAGATCCAAGGTAGTTAGCATGGGACCTACCCTCTCTATGAACCATGTAGCTAGTGTTATGCCCTCTTCTAGTGTAGGGTATGCCTTATTTCCATATGGAATCCTTGGCCACATTAGTGGGAGCCTTTCATAGGCCAGAACATGAATAGACTGGGATATGTCAATCTGCATAACCTTATACATCATATGTGATCTAGTTGTTGGTATAATCCACCTAGGATGTACTGGCCATAGGCAAATCTATGTCCTCCCTTAGCTCATTGGATAACTCATGTCCATGATAGTGGTAACTATCATATAATTTGGCTAGCATAGAGCCTCTTGACCATGGTCCCTACTATCACTATCTAGAGAGTGGGTACCCCTAGTGATGATTGTGAGATATTACTATATGGTTTTATTTCTATGGGTGGGGTCCCACCAATTAGATCTCTACTACTACTACATCTTACACTAGTGGTAGCTCTATCTCTCTGCTCATCAACTCCACACCATAGAGTCTATATATATCCTCTATGCTAAATATGGCCTCTATCTCGAGCCCTAGATAGAACATGCACTTCTTGGGTACCCATGCAGTTACCAATGCATTCACCAGGTCTCAAGAATAATGTAGTGAGGGTACATGTACTAGCTGCCAAAGTCCTACACTCTGTAAGTGATCTTGGTCTACCACTGGTAGAACATCGACCTCTTTAACTAACCATGAGGGAACTCTCTCATAGTTGGTCACCTCACACAACCCATATCACTATGCTATCCTCTCTCTCACTTGTGAATCTCCTCTCTCTTTTGGTAGGCTAACTCCTCTACATGTCTACATAAGTAAACAAATAGGAAAATAGATTAGTCAATTGGCCAAAAAAAGTGTAAGAGAAAGTAAAAAAATAGTAAACTACTATGTTTTCTATCCATCTACCTCTTTTTTTCCTCCCTCCTTTCTTTTTTAACCCATTTTGATAATTCTTGAGCTCCTCTTGGCTCCTTGAGGCCCTATTTTGGCCCCTTACTGCCTAGGGCTATGGATTTTTAGGTAAAGTCACAACCTAAATAGGTTAAGCCATGACCAGGGCCTACCAAAGCCATGTCTTAGGACTCTTAGGCCATGCCTTGGGGCCTCCTAGGCTATGGCCTACATTGGGATGTCCTCAAAGTCCCTAGGGCTCCATATTTCTCTTCCTATAGTGCACCATTTAGACCCCTATTGGTCCCAGTTGCTTCATGTCATCAATCCCATCATTTTGACTACTTGGTTTGCAAGATTTGTCTATTAAATCACTGATAATGAGTCAAAATGCATTTAGGGCCTCTCAAACCCCCAAAAAATGAATAAATTGGACAAATTTTGCTCATAGGACTTACCTAGATCATATATGCATCTCTGATGCTCTCCCATGTCCTAGTATGCTCCATTTGGGATTTGGTTGTTTGTGGGCTCTCCTTTGGCTCTCTCAAAGTGAAAATAAGAGTGAAAATGACCTCTTTTATCTCTTTTTCCTCTTTTTATCTCCTTTTTCTTGCTTTTTATGGGTCCCTTTTGGGGTTTTCACCCATTTTTGTGTTTTAGACCACAAATCCTCCATCTTAGAGGTTTTAGCACGTTTTAAGCACATAAGAAGCCTTTGATTTTAATTTGAGGCTTCCTTGGGCTTTCTCTAACCATATTTTCTTCCCAAAACCACATTTAGGCTCCCATTGACCTCCTGGGCCTGTGTCCCATCTCGTGGGCACCCAAGGATAGAAGTTACTTATTGTACTTTTAATTGGTCATTTATCTAATTTTTTGTAGTCAATCCATTCTAACTCCCTCTCTTTCTTGTTCATCATGGTTGCAAGTAAGGTTATAAGTTGGTTATGGTGGTTTAGGACTTGATCTAGTCTTGTTGACTGGTCTTCATCTTCTCTAAACTTACCCCACTTTTCCTTATGGCCTCTTGCTATGATCAGTATTGGTTAACCATTATGCTTTTGGCTTGATTTCATTATTTGTTTCCCTCGTGTAACTGACTTACACCATTTTACTTTAAGATCACCTTTTTATAGTTGTTTATCTTATGTCATCAACCCCCATTATGTTGCACCTCTTAGTGGTGATCCACATCAATGGTAACATTTGTGGTAACCTAGGACTAATAATTACAACTTGGGTTATCAATGATCAGTAGGGCCATGAGCTTGTTATATTTGGTTTCTTCCTTACCAAAAATATGAATAATGCTATCGAGTATCACACAATCATTGATGCCTTGACCAACACTCATGATTTATCCACGTGCTATGTGCATTTATTCTCTGACTCACTCTTATCTATGTCTTAACTCACTAGTGTCTAGGCCATCCTTAGCTCTGAGTTGCTCCCCCTCTTATAAGTGACGTGAAATTTGCTCTCTTTCTTTGAGGATGTCTAGTTCACCCATATCCCTCATATGGAGAGCACTAGGGATGACACCCTAGTGAATGTCATTCTAGATAGTATGATGTGATTTGATGTCACTTATGTCCCTTATTTATAGAAGTTAGAGATAGAGCTAGAGCTAGAGTTGGATTTTGGATTACGTAGCATTTGCATTCTCACCCATGGATCATGTCATCAACTTATTTCATCACCATCCTTATCTGGTAAGTACAGGTAATATTTCATTTTATCTTTATAGTTCTTCCTTTTATTTACATTGGTGTGGCTTCTAGGTACTGCACAACACTCCTTGTTAATTAGAACACTGATTGCTTGTACCTTGGGGGCATATGTAATCATACTTCCCATGACCTTACTCCTCCCTATGATTATACATCAATTCAAATGTAGACTACCAACCCTATTCATCCTAATCTAAGACATATTCCACCTTCTTGGACCTCTCCCACATCATATTTCTACCCCCTTGCATCCCTAGTTCATATTGGGCCTTTTGCACACAAGACAAGCCTTTTTGAAGACCTCACAGGGCCTCCCAAGAGCTTATTTACTAGGATTGGGCCCTATTTAACCCAAGTCATAGCTTGGGTGAGTTAAACCCATGGCCTAGGGCATATTTTTCCTTTACCAAAGCTGTGGCCTAGGTAGAACATGTCAAAAAGCCCTAATTTGAAGCTAAATGACCAAAAATGGTTAGTTTTATGTCATTTTGTGGATTTAGATGAGGATATATGTCTCTTTCTCATTCATTTGAGCCTCTCTCTCTTATCATTACATCCTCTATTGATTATTATTCCCTATATTGACTCTCATACCTTTTTGAATCTCTCTTGATTAATTCTTGGCACTCTTGAGCTTGATTAGAGATAGGGAATCTCATATGCTGCTACACTCTTGTTTGGAGACTCCATTGTTGCTCTTAGTTGTTCCTACTTCCTTATGGCTTGATATTAAGATCCCATATTTGGCATTGCACCTAATTTTTGGACTTGGTTGGAGATATTACACCATTTCAAGTTCTCACTTCACCTCCTCATTTGCTCTTGACTCTTGGTTTGGACTTTAGCTTGAACTTATCTTGGTCTTCCTCCTACATTACTTCCTAACTTGGATTCCTAATTGGTAGAACATCTACATTTCATATTTGAGCTTGATCTAAGGGTACTTTTCTATGTAAATTGAAACTCTATTATTTGCATAGTGTATATGCTAGGGTTTGAACTATTTAGTGAAATAGTTGTTTTGTATGTTGCTTAGAGTAGTTTCCAAAGTTCATTGCATTTGTATATGTTTAAATAATATCTTCATTGCTTGACATATTACTTTGTTTCATGCCATTTATCTCTTTGGAATCCTTCCTAATTTTATAAGTAGAGATATACATGTTCAAAACACACTAAAAAATGTGCTCAAATATTCTCTCCCTCTCTTGCTAAAACTAGAACATTGCATGATTAGAAAATAGTAGTGTTGTTTTGAAAGTATAACTCAAATCTAGAATAAACATGCTCTTGAACCTTGATTTAAAACATATTTTTTTCATAAAACATCTTTTATTTGGCCTCAAAGTGCCTTAATTTTTATATTTACATTTCATTGGTTATCTCATTTCATTCAGCATTATAGCTTTCATATTGTTTATGCAACCAATAGTATAGTTTTAACCACTTACCTTATTGTGCTTGGATCAGTTAGAGTTGCTTTCTTACTTTGTGCACTTTTTTGTGCTATCCCTAACCTAGTTTTCAAGTATATTAATAGCTTGGTGTAAAAAAAAAACAATATAGCCACTATAGACCTCTTGTAGCCCATATAACCCCCAATCCTTATAGCCTTTTAGTGGTTTTCTTTAGCACACTAACAAACATTGGTGATTTTGTTTAGATTCTTGGAGCTACAAATCCCACAGCAATATGGCCATCTTAGTCAAAAATCTCTTACATATTAGTTACTATTGGTCAACTCTAGAAGCAGATACAACTACTTATGTTAAAAGGTGCAATAAGTGTCAATGAAATGCCAATTGGATTCATGCCCTATAAAACACACTAAAATTGATGCTTACACCATGTTCATTTGTAACATGGGGACTTGATCTCATTGGGAATATTAATCTTGCCTCATCTAATGGCCATAAACACATCCTTACCACCACCGAATATTTCTCTAAGTGGGTTGAATGTGACTAGAAAATAGATTTCTAAATTCATCTTCAATCATCTCATCTATTGTTATGGTATCCTATCTAACATTATATTTGATAATGGTGGATCATTTAAGAACAAGGATGTCATAGTAATTTATTCCTAATACAATATCACCTAACATTTTTCTACTGCATATTACCTACAAGGCAATGACCAAGTAGAGGCATCTAATAAAACTATTGTTAACATCCTTAAAAAGATTGTCAATGATGTTGGTTATGATTGGCACCTTCATATCTTATGTGCCCTCTGGGCATACCATACTCCAACTAGAGCCACTCCATATTCCCTAGTCTATGGTACTAAGGCCATTATTCCCATCGAGGTAAATTTGCCTTCTCTATGTATCTCATTGAAATATGTCCCAGATGATGATGATTATAGAGTAGCTTGCCTACACGAGTTAGAGTTACTTGATGATAAATACATGGCCTCTATCAACAAATTTCAAACATACCAAAATAGACTCTTTGGCCAATATAACTAACAGGTCAAACATAAAGATTTTGAGATTGGGGATCTTGTTCTCAATGAAAACCAAAAGAACACCATAGATGAGAATAATAATAAGGGAAAGTTCAAACCCAATTGGATAGGCCCATAAATCATTATTTAAAATTATGGCTCCAGATCATATAGGCTTGCTACACTAGATGGAGATGAACTTGATGAGATGATGATCATCATACACCTCAATCATTATTTTGCTTGATAGACTTGAAGTATTGTCTATGAGGCTTGTTTACATTATACCATATCGTCATCTTTTTTGTATCATACCATATATCATTCTACCATACCTTCCATATTGACCAAAGTTATTTTTACCATTCCTCATCACCCCGTTGACCTTGGTTCCATTCCATTGGTTCTTTGGGCACCTTAAATGAGGGGATTTAGATGAATTTTTAGCAATTAATTTATTATTTTAGATATATTTAGTATATTAGACCAATATGATAGTGGTTTGGTAATTGCATCCTTTGTTTTTCATTTTGTTTCATTACAAGTGTTATTGATTATAACCATATTTGGGTAAATTAGTGTCCCATTCTATGTTAATAATTATAATCACCTTTGGTAAAATTAGTATCATTGACCTATGCCTTTGTTTCCTAACTATAACTACTTATGGTCAAATTAAGAGCAACACTTGTACCATATCATTGCCACATCACTTTGTCATTCCTAAGCTATATTGTCTCATTTGCATAATTCATAAACTTGCTACTACCTAGTCAAATTTGTCATTTTAAGGTAGAACTACAGTGACTTGAGGTCCTCATGGGACTATGTAGGCAACACTTGATTCACATTAAGGTCAGCTCAGTCACCCTTTAGGAACGCTCTCACCATTTTACAAGCATTTTTTAAGTTGAATGCTCTCGCCATTTTATGAGTAACCTAAGCCATGCTCTCACCATTTTTGTGAGTTGTAATATTTCATATCTCATCATTCTCAATCAATTTAAGGTGCTTAGAAAATTCTAAAACATTGATATAAGATCTACAAAATCCTAAAAATCACAAAATCATGAAAAATAGCTTAGAGTATCCATGGAAGATATAAAGCCATCAATTTTTTTTAAAAGGGCCATCTTATTTGTTCACTTTATTTCTAGATCACCTTGGTCTTTTTCCTCCCATTTATGGGAGAACTACATCGGCTTGAGGTCCACACAGACTATATAGGTAGTACTTGGATACATGGGGTATCTTAGGTTAGCTCGACCACACCTTCTTTTCTTTTTCAACCACTTCTTTTCCTTAAGGATCTTAGGACCCCTAACTATTTCATGAGTAACTACTTGTCCTTTATTTCCCCATCCTTATTGTCCTTAGCCTTATGATCTCACAAGTTTATGATTTTTTATTGTGCACATTATGTATTCAAATTTGATACAATAATGACCACTAAGATTCATCTTACACTTTTGTCATTTTACTAGACCATTCCCATTTTCCTCTACACATCAATCACATTTCATTATCATCAATTTTATTTTATCTCATATCTTAGGAGAACTACATTTGTCCTGACATTCATATTGGATCTTGCATCCATGGAACTATGTAGGCAACATCTACTTGCCTAGTGCATCTAGAGTCATCTTGGCTACCCTATATTTTTATTCTATTTCATCCCATTTTATCTATTTATTTTTTTGTCTCCTATAACCTAGGAGCAATGCCTGCCATCTTGTTTGTGTCATTGCTTCCCTACAGCCTAGGGGCAACGTTGTACCATTACTCTTGTGTTTTTATACTTATGTCATTGCTTTCTAGCTTAGGGGTCATCTTGTCTTGAAGAGTAGCACCTCTATTACACATGCAAAGATAATTTATCTTTTGTTTGCACTAAAATTGTGATTAACCATTGTTTGTGTTTGTTTCATGTTGTTTTGATTATTTTGTTCATTTTTTTATTTCTTAGTGTTTTTTATTTATTGGTGTTTTGTCTTCATGTTTGTTTATTTATTTGCCTATTTGTTTACTTTCATTATTGTGCCTTGACTTAGTATATCTAAATTCATTAGGTGATTCCTTTTGTATTATACTTAAGTCCATCTATATTCATACGTCAACATTGTCATCATATTTTTTTTTATCATTGGTGCATTGTTTTTATTATTTATTGGATTGAGTGTTAGTCTTTATGCATATTTTGGATAAGTTATCATGGTGTTTTATATCATGGTTCATACTGTCATGTGCTAAAGTAAAAATTAGCTTAGTAAATCTTACAAGCAATGATGTCATAGTATTTCTCCTTGGTCACCTAATCAACTTCCCAATCTATCTAAATATAAAGTAATTAAATCATGAATGAATTTTAATCCTTACTAGTTAGGACATGCATATCCATACTAGCAAGTATCCCAAATTCATGTTTCTCCTCTATTTTGGCTTACTCTACTTTTGTGAGTATATATTTAATACATAATCCCCCTTTTCTAATTTTCCATATTGTCCCAAACTACCAAGCCATTAATTATAACCTCCTTTAGGAAAATCATTATGTTTCAATCTATCTAGATGGTAATGATTATAACCACCTTTGGGTAAATCATTATCCTTATTTTACCTAGTCAAGGCATGTTCTCATTGTGTTAATTATTCTAACTACCTTTTGGGAAATCATTATCTCTGTCCACCCAACTAGGGTATGTTTTCATTTTTATAGTGATTATAGCCACCTTTGGGCAAATAATTATATTTTTAACTCTCTATGTTGATGATTATAGCCACCTTTGGGCAAATCATTATATTTTTACCTCTCTATGCTAATGATTATAACTGCCTTTGGGCAAATCATCCTTTTTATCTACCCAATTGGGGCATCTCACTAGGCCATTGATTATAATCACCTTTGGTAAAATTAGTCTTTCCCCTCCCCTTTACCTTTTGGTCCCATCATTTTAATTATTTTAAGGGACTGATCTCTGAACTTCTTTGTCAACCGCTCCCTCGACGGGGAACCTAGAGCTCATCCATTGCCTATTGGGGCATTAGGCATACATGAACTTTTCATTCTTTTAGAAGGCATTACCATACCTATATCTTGCAATGACTTTGCAAATAGGGGCAAACTATAGACACCCCATTCTAGCCACAACTAGATTTCGATCTGAATTCAAGCTAATTTCTACCAAACATTACAAATTAAGCCTAAGAATCATTTAACATTCCAATTTCATCTACACACCATTCATTAATTCTCATAATCACGTTGAGGCATCCCTATTTGGAGTATTATATTGTACACAACAATAACCTCTCATGAATTCATACCCAGTCACCTTGCAACTAACAACTGGTAGTTTGGCCTATGGACCCATTAAGTGGGGTACTTAAATAATTATTAAAAGACCTAAAATGCTAGTCAAAATGAATCAACTAATTAAGCCAGATTAAATGCTCACATAAAATATCCATTTTCAATTAGTGAATATCTAAAAATGGAAATTCAAAATATCAATCTTCTTCATAATTGCCTTAATGAGTTTTCAAGATCTCCCAAAATATCTAAAAATATCTAATTTGAGAGACATGACTATAAATTAAAAATCATAATTACATGTACCCTCTTTAAATCAACTAGAGATAACTTTAACTCACATAGGGTTAGTTTGAACTCATTCCATGCTTAAACCTTGACCTAACTCAACTTGTGTAAGAGTTAAATTTTAAGGCTATAACTACAAGGCATTACCTATTGATCTTTAAGATTTATTAGTGAAATTTTATTATGCCAAAATATCTCCAAGAAACTCTTATAGTAATGTTACCATGCCAAATTCAAAAACCAAAATAAGACAACTAGCCAAACCAAGGTGCCAAGGAAAGGTGGAGTAAATGGAGCTTCATTGATAAAGATTTCTTAATGCATATACCCAAGTAAGCCACTTCAACAAGATATTTTGGAGCTATAAGGAAGGGAAAAGGATGATTTATTTTGTTTTCTAGTTGTATTTTCATTGTATGCTTGTTACCTATGCTCTCCCTAGTGTCTAGGCTAGAGGTGTTGGTGTTTAATGTGTTTATTTTGAGTTTATTTTCTTGACTAACATTATACTAATCTCCCCTATATGGATTCCTTGTTCACAAAAGCTCCTACATTATGTCATAATATTGCTACCACATTTCATCTAACCCTCCTTGAATCTCATGTTCATGGATTTATTCTTCTTTTTTGGGTGGAATTACATCCTAATTGTGGCTACCATGCTTCACTATATCTAGAACATCATATTCCATATGCAATAAATAGTTTCCTAATATATCATTTTGAAAAGTATTATCATAACTTACTTTAAGAAGTTCATTAAATTCTTCATGAATAATGTATGTACCCATACCTATCTTTGATATGAATTTATATGGATCAAACTCATAATGTTTAGCTCACCACTCATCAAGGAAGAGGTTAGATACATCTTCAATAGAAGAAGTTAGTTCTTAATCAATATGAAAGTCTTCCTCATCAAGTATGGTAAAATTAACATTTGAGGCTTGAGTCATAAAAGGTTCTATGTGAAACTTAGCAATTTGTTTAGATTTAATTTTGACCTTAGTACCATATCTAATACTAAACACCATGTAGGACCAATGTGATGCTAAATATCATCCAATCTTGGTTGTAAACTCTCTAGATAGACATAGATAAAAATATAGAGGTAGGTCTATTAAAAAAACATCATGAGGAACTAAAAAGGTAGGACAAGCATGAAAGGTTAAATTCAAACCCTTGATTACACCTAAGGTCTTGGTAGCTGACACATCTAATTGCAGGATTCCTGGCGACTGGTTCATATTTTAGGCCCATTTGATCAACCACTAGTTCAAGAATTATTGAAGTACTAACACCATTATCAATCATGAATTATAGAGTCACCCACAATAATATAAAGGTATAATGGAGGGGGCTTACCATATTTACTTTGATGTCTATCAATGGGTGTAGAAGTATTAATGAAAATTGCACCTTCTTTCCTTACTAGTCTTGATGGTAGGCTAAGCTTAGACAACTCTTCTTAGAGTAGATTTTTTTACCAAGATTTAACAATATATAACACATTGGAATAATCACATGAAACTTATTCATTTAATCTATAATGTTAATAGGATAATTACCAAGACTTGATTAACCTCTATGAGTTGCATTGTTGTTTTGAGCTTGTGTTTGTGAAGGTTGAGCTACTGCAACAGTCTTTAAGTTATTATTTATTTGTTTTTACCAAACTTTAGGGGTTGTTTTAGACCCATTAATTGTTTTAGGCACTTGAAAATGTGAAAAATATCCTTTTCCCACCCCTTGGGTTTTTTCCATTACCCCTATTCTTAGACCTAGTATTGAATGCTATGAAACTATCAATCTTGCTTGTCTCTCCTATTTGATTAATTACACACCAATTTACCTCTTGATAATTTACTAGAGTGACATTTGATTGTAATTACCTTACATTATTTTTTCCTTGAGTAGACACCTTAGTTTGAGTCATAAAAGGTATTGTTCCATATTAAGCCATAAAATCTTAATTTAATGCCTCATTATGATAGGCACATTGATCATGAGGCTAAAACTATCTAGAATATTACACAAGATTATTTTGAATAGGTAATAAGTCCCTTTAATAAGAGTTAGCATTTGGATTGAAACTATTATATGGTTTAGCATGAGTAATCGGCCCTTAAACTTGGGAATTATCTTAAAAATGAGGCGTATTGGGTTGATAGGACTATTGGGGTTGATAAGAACTTGATAAGACTTATAATGCCAAGTTTGGTGTCTCTTTACATCCACTATCTCATTCCCTTTATTTTTTATCAGGTTCTTCAATTCTTGTATTTCATCTAATTGGCTAGGAATAATTTATTCATGATCAGTATGTGTGGTAATAGGAGCAAGAGATGGAGTAGAAGGTTTAATATTAGGATAATATTATTTTCAGCTTTTATTTCAATTTAATAAGCATTATGTAGAGTCTCTTCTCTCATGGATTGTATCATAATAGCTATGTCACTATTCATGGAGTTGAGATAATAAAGGCATGCATAGTTTAGAGTAGGCCTTAGAAGAGTTTGAAATCTATCCCATGTCTTTTGGAACCTATAATTGAAATCTTGCATGAGTTTTAGGGGAGCTCTCTTTATGGTGGTTAATTTCTTATCTAAGGATAAATGATCACTTTTATCCTCAAACCTTTTAATCAACATATGTCCTAATTCATCTTATGCATCAATGGAACTAAGGGATAAGGTTCTATACCCATCCAATGCTTTGCCCTTGAAGGATATTACCAATAACCTAATAACTACATTCTCTTGGGTGAAATTATGGATATTACAAAAGTTATCCATATCTCATTTTCTCAATGGGTGTAATAGTGTTCTCACCACTAAAATATGAGACAGTCTTGAGTGTTTACACTATGATATCATCATATTGTGCAAGGTTTATAAGATATACTCTATTGAAGGCCATAAAATTTATATTTATATCCATCCTACCATATTTAGGAAAACATGGATTATAGGGAAAATGAAGACTTCTTATAGGATACTTGGTGTAAGGAATAGTATGAAAGAAACTCTTTCTTTTTGATAGAAAATAAAGGTAAATCAACAAACTTAAATGAAGTACATTTCACCTTTGATCTTGTAGTCACCTTTGGCATGAAAGTTTTTGTCTTAATATTTTTCAACCAAGAGCTTAGAACTTGTTGGGGTCATTAGATGCTTCATGAAGGATACTACTACATCTGTAAATTTGCCAAGACCAATATCAATCTTGGACAAACTTGTTTAAATTCAGTCCCACAGGGCATGCTAGAAACATTATATTTGAAATTACCACCCTTGAGAAGGTGTTTCAATTACTCTCACTTAATTTATACAATTTAAACAATCTTAGGTTTTGGGTGACCTAAAAGGTGGATTGAATCTCTAGGTTTAGGCTAGCTCCCTTGATGTTTCACCCAACTATTATTGAACTGTTCAATTTTTGAGAAAAGGGAAAAGAGTATTATTTTAAATTATAAATGAGGTGATTAAAAAATAATATTATTCCTCTACTTGATTAAATATAAATTATTTGAGGTAAATAATGCATCTCTTTCACATAACCTACAACCTTGACATTACTATCACATGAGTGTTTCATTGAGAGGATCATGAGTACATTGCAGTACTTAGGAGGGTAACATTAACCTTGTGAAGGTATAAATGATGAAATTATAGTTATAAATTATGAATTAGAAAAGTATTACATTATTAATGACCTATAATAATAGTATTTTCTGTACAATGGTGAGAAAATATAGACAACAAGCTAGGAAAGTAAAAAATTCACTAAACAATATAAACATAATGGTATAGTTCACACATGATACAAGATATAAGCATGGAAAATTAGTATTTTTTATTTATTCAAGATATTTTAAATTATAATTTTTTTTAGGGTTTCATCATAACTAGAAGAGGCTACTAAAAATGTCATTCAAGGCTTGTCTTAAGTAAGAAGAAAGTGAGAGAGAGAAGGTGGGAGTAGAAGGAGTTAATTATGACACTCTCATAATCATATTAGTTATAAATAAGAATAAAATTGACACCAAGTCTACCAAGATTGTGATTTTAGCCTACCTCTCTCACTTCTTGACCAAGTGTTGATGTGATTCCTTATGAATAGTGGCATAGGAGGTTATTTTGGCAAACTTGAGCTTCTTAAATCTAACTCCTTTCCTAGGGAGTTACAAATTGGAACCCCTTAGAGAAGTTAAAATTTCTTCAATTGAGACTTGGAACCCTTTAAGGTTCCCTATGCTAGCCTTGATCTCTTACAATGTTTCTTCTTCTTTATGGGATTGATATTGAAATTTATGACTCTTTTTCTCTTTATGATCAAGGCATAACTTCTAAAAGAAGGTCTAGTTTTTTGCCATAGGAGACCTCCATCAGACCTTATTACTTCAATGAATATTTTACTTCAAGTTTTGAGGTTTTAATAGTTCAAATAGAATCATCTTGCATCTATTTTATGCTTTCTCTAGTCAATGGAGTAGAGAGAGAGATTATTTGCCATGGAGATTCCAAGTAGTCTTGAGGGTTGAGATTGATCTTTGTATTTATTTCATGACTCTAAGCTCTATTTGGATAATGATTATATGTTTTTATAGGTATTATAATACACTTTTATTTCTCTAAACCTTGAGATAGGTTGATACTTGATCTTATTGAAGCCATACAGATCATCTTTATTAACTTAGGAATATTTGGCCACTTGTATCCTATATCAAGAATATGAAACATTCTTAAATGATTTTAATGTGGTAAAAATAAATTTATATTAGTTTAGGTAACCTCTTTAAATATTTAAGAGAGCTCATCTAGCTTAAAACCTTGATAACCAACTCAATAAAGATTTTTTAGGCTAGTTTACATACATATCCAGCTTATCGTGCCAAAATTTTGCTTATTAATATGGATGGGAGAGTTATGTTAGGATAAAATAAAACACAAATTTATCCCCAAATCACATATAAGAAAAACTATTAAATGAATCAATCAAGCATACAAAAAATATTCATAAACATGCACAAAATAGGAGACACCAGATTTAATATGGTTCACCCAAGATGGGCTACATCCACCAAACTTGTCTCTAGTATATTATTCCCAGCAATACAAGGGAGAAAAAAATCCTACAACAAAACTTGTTACACCTCTCTACCTTCTCTTCCTCCTCTCTATGTACAATATGTTTCATCTTTTCATCTTGGCCATGTAATAATAGATTTTAGGGAAAAAACACCTAAACATAACTTCTACCATTAGACCTAGAAACCTTTAATCAATGGCCCAGATTGACTATGAAATTACAATTTTACAAGGTAATTTTAATAAAATTTTCACTTTGGGGGCATTCCCCCTAAACCCCCACTAGGTTGTCTAGCCCCCATACCCCCACCAAGGGGATAACTCCCCAAGACCTTGCAAGGGGGGTAACTCCCCCTTGTAACCCCCTGTGCCATTATGGATAAAAAGAATGGGATCCAAAACCCACTTGAAATAACATCATATTTTTAACCTCTGATCCTATAAGAGAATAAAGATCCACACCTAACAAGTGATGGAGGCCATACAAGTTATTTTAATCTCATCCCAATAAATTTTGAGTTCTTATAAGGTCAATTTTCCCCATCAGGTCATTTTAGGGGTTCAAGTAGGGTTTAAGAGTACTTGGAGTCTTAAGCATGATTCATAGAGTTAAGGGACATAAATAAAGAAAAAATACCAAGAATAGTTAGTAGGTAACACAATTCTTATATTATATCCTCATAATCCAACTCATCTCCTTTTACAGGTTCACACGTACCAAACTTACCCTTCTTGAGTAATGCAAGACTGACTGTGTGTTTGAGAAGGATCATTTGATAAGGAAAAGAGATGAGAGTGATTATTTTTGGGGTAAAGACACCTAGATAAGGTATGTACCACATAATGTGATATTTTAAAGTGATCTCATTAAAGGATTAAACCTTCAAACCATTGGAAACTTCCTTAAGCCCTATGCAAGGGTTTGTACATAATCTTATTTAATTGATTGTAATAAGCCTTTTCCCATATTATCATTATTTATCAATGGTTAAAATCTTGATGAATTTTTCCTAGAACATTTAAATCATCCCTTTTAACTCTTAAATTAACAAAAACATGTAGGTTTTTCTCATACTTCATACATAGGCCTATGTATGCTCATTTAGGCCTAATATGCTTAATTAGCCTTCTTGAGCCTCTCACTATTTTCAATCACTTTACCACTTAATAGAAACACTATTAGAATATATTATTCAATGAAATATATCCTTTTCATTATTTTACATCTCATGGCTTCAAGTGCTGATCAACACATTTCCTTCAATCACCCAAAATCTACTTGTAGATGTTCATTAGATCTACCTGACTATACATATGGATGCAGGCTTTTTTCAAATATATTTTTTTATCAATTTTAGATCATTTAAAAGTGTTGAAGATTTATTTTAGGTTTTTATTTAAATTACATCAACCCATTCACACTCTTTTAGACACCAAAAATCTCATATGTTGACTGCCATTAACCTATAGGTCCACATTTAGACTCCTATATTGTTAGGTTCAGTAAAGTGAGCCTTTTTAGACTATTATAATATATTTAAGGTGAAAATAAGGGTGACTATTTTACTCTTCTCCTTATTTCCCTTTTTAACCATTCATACTTCTATTCGACACTACATAACTAATCTCTTTTTTAATTAGACCTATGACATGCCTATAGATGCACATGAGGCCTTCTTAGGTGGCTTTGAGGTTCAAAGTTATTTTTACTTGTGATCTATTATTTTTAGTACACATGTTCCATTTTGACCCTATAATCAATGTTTCTTCATGATTCATGATTTTCCTACATGTCTTTAGTTATGCGAATGGATTTGCCTAACTCACTTGGTCTTCATCTCAATGCACACAGTTTACTAGTACAGTGCTTGAAGTGACTGTAAGTGGTCATTTAGATTGGAGACAATCATGAGGGTTTTGAGGATTATTTGGGAAGGTGGCACACCTTTTTAGTATTGAATTTTATATCCATTTATTTAAGGTATTGTTTGAGGTTCTAGGTTGTACCCTAGCTGAAGAGAGGAGTGTTCAAGTCCAAACCTCAAACCTAGTCCAACATGAGAATGACCTTAGGCTATGGGTTACCTACTATTAGGCCAAAAATATATATTTAAATGGGACAGCTCCCTTGCATTATCAATTCAATGATATTTATAATACCTAATCCAATTAGGGATGAAAATGGAAGATGAATTACATGAATGAAACCTACTCTAAAGTGGTGATACAACATGAACTCATTTATCCACTCAACTTAGACTCAAATGACACTAATGGACTAAATAAAGATTAAACGATTATCCACAATGGTATCTAAACATAAATATTTCATGTATAATTTGATATTTAATGGATGAAGCATGAGGTTAGAGAGAAAAATCTCTGATTTTAGACACTTACAGTCATATATCCACTCATAAGCTTAATCAACTTTATAACACACTACACAACCTACATAGGAAACTTGTTAACAACTAGGTGAAGGCATTGGACCTAAAGAAGATAAATCAATCCACTTAATCATATCAAACAATGAAGCATGCACTAAAAGTTGATCATGAAGAAAATGAATCAATCTATTACATGTCTAAGAGGTTTGTAATTACAATGCTTGGTAGAGTTTCCTCATACCAGCCTAAGGGATACAAATTAAGGCATAAATCCTATAATATAAATTAGAAAAAGATAGAGAAGGGAATAAGTGTGGAATTTAAAAGTGGATAAGGGGTCATGAATTACCAAGGTCCACTCAATCCTGTAGTTACATCAGTTATGAAACCTTTCTTTAAATCTCTCATGCATTGGTCCTCCTTGATGGCTCCTTAAATGAGTTGGTGTTAGAATGAGGTATTGGAGGATGAGTCAAATTTATTTGATCTTTTTAAAAAGGTATACCATGCATAAAATAGTCCATTATCACTCCATATGGTAGTTATAATGTGAATTGAAATGTAAATAGCCTCCATGAGGTGTTTGAGCAACTCACTAGCTTTGCAAATGAGGATTAAACCTTGAAACTAACTCTCTACTCATGATCATGGCCTTAAAGACTAAATTTTACCATTAATTATTAGTTACATGACATGATACTTCTATTTTACCTTCCTCCTTAGCCATTCTACACCAAACTTAAGTCTTTTTATGGCCAAATAGGTCTACTAGACTAGTTAAGCCTTGTAGCTTAACTATTTGCACTAGGCAGCCATGAAATACTTGTAAGAGAGATTGAAAACCTATGAAAACATGATATACATGCCTAAAGCAACACCCTACACTTTTTCATAAGTTCTCATGATCAAATAACACCTACTATTTACCTTCCCTAGTTGATTACGTCATCTATCTTCAACCACTTACAGACTTGATATTTTAAAAAGAGTTGCATATAACTTTATAGCTAGATTTTTGGAAATATGATGACTTGAGGATCTGGATCAAGTCCCAAACTATCATATCCAACCATTGGTATATTCTCAAATAATTATGCAACCTCATTTATGTTTAAAATCCTATAAAAGTATGGATTTTTGACACCTTTGTATAATGTCTATAAAATCAAGTATCATTAGTTAATCTCCTCTAATTTTAATTAACCTTCCATGATATTTTTGAGTCATTCTAGGGTGATAGGGTGCTAAAACACCAAGTTTTCTAAAACTAGGTTTGCCTAGGGTTTTAGGAATGTTTATGACTACTTAGGAGTTTTAATGATAGTTCATGGAGTATGGACACCCAAACTAGAAAAAAATGCCATGAATATAAGGTTAAAGACCTATTCAACTCCCATGAATGTGTTTGGATCCCATGCAAAGGGTGAATGAATATATGATTGTTATAAAGTGACCTTAGGGTAGTCTACAAGCCATTTCTGAGTGCTTAAATTCTTAAAGTTTGTTCATAAAGATCTACCTCCTAATTCCAATCAATATTTCATGGATATTTAGTCCATAGAGAGACTTAAAATTTCTTATGATCTTTGGCTCTGAGCATGTATATGGTAGAGTGGGTGACCATTTTAAGATGACCCTTAAAATGACTATGTGTAGATGGACTAGCTCAAGTAGGGTTTGAAGGCACTCTGATCAATTTATTTACCTAGTGGCACTTGGAATCTCCTTGTTGGGTCTAAAACACCCTCATACATATTTCATTGATCATTGAACTGGTCATAATAGCTTGAAAGGGTCTCAAGATAGAAATAGGGTCTATGTACAAGCCTAGATATTACTTGACTGTGTTGGCCTTTCTCCATGGTTCTTGACCAGAGAAACTAACTAGGAATTTGGAATTGGTTTGGGAACCATTAAACATCATAATTAATTGAAACAAAACCCTCAGCATGTCCCCAATTTATTTTATACCTCATATGGCATGGGTGCACCTTCAACTCACTAAATGATTGTCTTATACAAACCTTGGTCTGAGACAAAATAGTGGGTATACCCATTATTTGTCTAGACCAAGTGAACCTATGATCTTTTTAAATAGGTAATGAAAACCAATTGTACCAATTTTAGGGGTTTGTCTATGCCTGTAAGGGTCTCAAATCACCATTTTGTACAAAACTAACTCTAAACTATCTGCTAATGGTGCATTCAGGTATGTAAATTTGAATGTGACCTATAAAATTGCCTCCAAAGGTGTTTATTACCATGGGGGTTATCTAGGCTTATACACAGAGCCTAGTGTTATAATTGCCTACAATATTTCAATTATCTAGGGTTATCTTAGAATGTTTATCATGCCCAGGTGATAGCTTTCCAACACTACTCTTACCTACCCTATCCTTCACTCAAACCTAAACCTCTCATATTTGCATATGCCTATGTGATTTGATGACTATGTTGGTATTATTCTACCTTTATAGAGGTAGTATCCCCCATGCTTTCACTCTTAAAAATTTTAATTTTCTCTCCCTTGATATGGATTATACCTATTAGTTTAGACAAGATGGAAACACTACTATAGGCTAGTAATGCCACCTATTACCTTCTTCCACTATGATTATCTTCAGAGTTTGTTACCAAGTCTATATATGTTGGAGATGACTTGTGTGGTGATTGAAACTTGTGGCACAAGTGGATCATATCACCATTTAATATTATTAGAATACACATTCTATGATACTTACATCTACTTTCATCCCTTGGATGGTCTGCATAGTGCCTCTTTAGACTTTGCTATAGTAGCCTCAAAAAATGGTCGTAAGTACACATTTTGCACTCTCAAATTGCTATGTGGCCATATAGGTCCTATAAATTTTGGTTTCAAGCTTTTTATGTTTCTAATGAAGTATGGAGGGATACAATATGGTTTGTATAGGTCTTTTTCTTGTCATTATGACAATTATGTCTTTTCATCTCAAGTTTGCTTAGATGAGCAAACTATAGGTGTTATTTTAGGCCAAGTTTCAACTACCTATCAATGAAGTGAGGTGTTTAGACATAAGATAATTCTAGGTAGGCATATTCATTATTTTACCCTTATCATGGTGGCCTTATTTACCCATCACTATTGATTTCAATACACATGCTCTCCACTTTGTCATCTACAACTTACCATGTTTTGCCCTTGACATGATGACTGTAGGTGTTTACCAAATCTTTCATGGGATAGTATTTGAGGTAGACTTGTGAAGTGGATTGGTGGTGGATCTAAATTAAGGATCTCACTATCCCTATTGAGATCATTTATTATTCTTTCTCACTTGAGATATAAGTCTAGACCATCTTCTTAAAAGCTTAGTCACCAAGGGGGTGTAAGCTTTGTTGTACGGATAGAGATTTTTTGTGTTGGAGAATATGAGGCAAAGGACTTGAGAAAACACATGACATTAAAAGAGTTGCAGTCAGGCTCATTAGATCAACTAATGCATATGATGGATTTATCTCTTAAGTTGAGCAAGTGCACATCATAATGAATTGCTAAATGAAATCATGCATAGAATATTGCAAAAGAATGAGAAAAAATAATGAAATACTCTATATTATCTTGAATTAATAATATAAAGGGAGGGAGGTGTATATATAGGTTGGAGAGGGAAATATATGACACATTCTAGTGAATGTGGTACTAATTTTCCCTAGTAACCCAAATGACCTCTAGAGCCCTAAATAAGCTAATACAACCATATAGGCAAAATTTAGTGGGAAAAAGGCCTACACCAACAACCCCTCATAAGCATAGCTTAGGTGGGAAATGATAAAAAAATGGGTCCCATAAGCAAGGCCTAATGAAGTACCCATGTACAAATTAATCTTTCATAAAGTAGAGAAAAGGAGAAAACCCATAGGAAAAACTTCCCTAAAAAAGAGAGACATAGAAGAAGTGAAGAGGCTACAAGCCCCCCTAAAGATGATGAAGCTACCAAAGTGGACTATACCCCAAGAAGAGATATTAGATGAATGAAATTGATCTTAGTAAAGGGTTTAGTAAATATATCAACAACTTGCTCTGAAGACTAGTAAAATACTAAGTCAATGACCTACTCATGAATCAGCTCCCAAATGTAGTGCATGTGAATCTCGATGTGTTTGGTCCTTTGATGAAGGATCAAATTCCTAATAATATGAATGGTCATTTTTTTATCATAAAATATGACTATAGGCCACCTAATTTAGATATCAAGATTATAAAGAATCCCCTAAATCTAAATAGACTCATTAGCTATGCTAACAACTCCCTTGTAATCTACCTCTATGGAAGATAGAGCAATAGCATTTTGCTTCTTACTCAAGCAACTGATGGAGCCAAACCCAATGAGAAGCTATAACCTGAAGTGGACTTATGACTCTTAGTGTCACCAACCCAATCTGAATCTGTGTATCTAACCAAGTCAAAATTTGAACCATGTTGTGTATCCCATACTTGTGTGAAACCTGAATGTAGTGAAAGATCCTCTTAGCTACTTTCTAGTGTAGCTCATGGGGTTCTTACATGAATGTCAAAACAATGCTAAAAATATAAGAGATGTCTATTTTAGTGTGAATCAATTAAATAAAGTTACCAACAAATTATAGATACAAAGTAGCATTGACCAATGTAGTGGAACAATCTACCTCAATCTTGACTCCAGATAAGAATGGAGTCAAAGATGGCTTATAGTCAACCATATGAAACCATTCCAATAGATCAAGAGAGTACTTAGGCTATGAAATTGAAATATTTGAATCTATCTGAGTGATCGCAATGCCAAGGAAGTATTGTAGTAGGCTCAAGTCAGTCATGGCAAATTTGACCTAAAGAGTTTTCTTCACTAGTGAGATAGTCGAAAAAGAACTCCATGTGAACAAAAGGTCATCAACATAAAAGATAAGTATCAATAATGAATCATACTACCATAGGAAGTACACATTAAGGTCTAAGTGGCATCTATTGAAAATTGAATTACGAAGGAAGGAATTCATTTTGGCATACCAAGCTTAAGGGGCTTGTTTGAGGCCTTAAATAGATTTCCTCAATCTACACACTAAAGAATAATCCTGAACAAAACTAGGTGGTTATTCCATGTAGATCTCCTCTTTAAGTTTTTCATGTCCATATAATGTATACCCCATCCATGTGTTGTGGCTATAGTAAATGTGAGTTTGATCAAATTAATCTTATCCATGGGTGTAAAGGTCTCTGAGTAGTCAATGATGACTACTTGTGAAAATCCCTTGGCTACCAATCTAGCCTTTTAATTGTTAACAGGCCCATCTGTAGCATACTTGGTCTAATATATCTAGTGATATCAAACCATCTTTGTTCCCTTAGGAAGATAAGTCAAATCCAAAGTGTGATTGCTAATCAAGGAATCGTATTCCTCATCCATGGATCTATCCCACTCAAGTATACCAAAATCCTCTTTGAAAGTCTTTGGATGCATTGTGGAAGTAAAAAAGGCATGTAGTCCACTCTAAAAGTCTACTTGAGTATGTTTGTCATCATCTAGATCCCCTACCAAAGTTCTTTCACTCTCAAGTGTTTGCCTATCCCAAAGAGGGATTGAAATGGGTGAGTTAGGTGTTGAATCCTCATCCTCTAATGCATGCCTAGAAGTTGATGAGAATGACTCCCCATCACTTTTCTCAATGTCAAAACTAAAAGAAGAAGTGGCCTCTACCTTAAAAACTACTATGAATGATTTGAATCCTTGAACTGCTCATCCAAGCTGAGTGAAACTGATTTAGAGGGAGAAGAGTCAAGTAAAGAGTTGATGGGACTCTCATAAAACCTAAAAATCCTCTCAATGAACAAGAGTCATAGGATGAACAAATCTATAACCCTTGACCCCATTTGGATGCCCAAAAAAGATGTAAGGTTTGGATTGAACCTCCATAGCTTTGGGTTTTTTTTGGGAATGCACACCATCATCGATAATTTGAAGACCCTAAACTATAACCTATTATATGTTAACTATAACTTAGATGGTTGTATGCTCTACTTTATGTAAACTATAACCTATTATATTGAATTTTGAATTAATGAAGAATCGTATTGAAACAAATTGAGTGTTGCTCTTATTTATATGGTTATAACAGTATATTATAATTATGACTAGAATGGAGTGGTAATGATAGTATAATTTCCTCATTTTTATGTGTTGGTGATTGAAGGTATGCTCTAGATCATTAATGGCATCTTTGGGCCTGATAGTGACTTGGGCTTAAACCATAAAATTGATAAGTATTGGGGAAGGCATACACTTAAGTCCTCATTCTTGTGCCTAGAACACTAGCATTAAGAATGAACCACCAAGTATAAATAATTTCCCTAAATTTCTAAGTGCCTGAATGAAACTTAGCTTGACATCCCAAAGACTTGAGCCTCTATGATCAGAACTAGATACCTTAAATAGACTTACACTTACTAATGCTACCAGAATGGCTTACACCAATGAACCTATCTAAGCTCATTGTTGAAATGACCAAGTCCCAAAGAGACTACATTTCACCATGTTTCAACTATCCCAAAGTGAGCCTTGGTCCCTTCTCTGCTACGCTTCAAGTGAGTGCACAAGGATTCTGCCTTGTGTAGTTTGATGCCAGCATAATAGTGCATTAAATGTTGTGTGCCCAGCACTTTTTTATGCTTTTTCCTAGTTTTACTGAGTCCAAAACTGACTTTTATTGATTACTAAGAACATGACAAGGCCAATGAGTTAACAACCAAGATTTTTTTACAACAATTTGGTTCTGTTGTTGAGACCCATGTTGAATTTGTTGCTAAAATGGTGAAACATAAACATGATCTAGATTTCACTCAAGAACATTGAGTTCTAGATAGATTAAGTGGAAGATAGTTTCTCATAGAATAATCTAACATGCCAAGGATAGAAGCCAATAGAATGATAGAGGGCCTAGAACCTGGAAGTGTTGAGAGGACCTATAGTGAGTGGGAAGGGCATGGGGAAGGATCCCTTAAATTATAGTAGTACAAGGAGAGAAAATAAGAAGCAAGAGGCTAAGTTTAGCATTTGGGTGTAGAATACATTGGGTTAATACAATATGTGATGAATGAGGATGTGTCAGAAGAAACTATCCCATTTGAACCTAAAGTACAAGTTCATGCATTGGATTCTCCATTAGAAGGTAGAAGAATAATAACTAACCCCATTATCGACATTGACTTTAATAGACTTAAAAATTTGAACCAAGATTTTTTGATTGAACAATTGATACCTTACAAATAATTTAAAAAGAATACAATGAAGCCAATAAGTGCCAAACTAGGATTTCATAACATAAGTGCAATCATTCCCATTCATAGGATGTTAGTTTCACCAACTGGGAAACATCCCATAAGAAGTGGCCTGGTACCACAAGTGAGAATTACTACACCATCAAGTTTGATGGTATAGCCTACAATAATAGGGTCAATGCTTATCCCTATAATTAGAGGCATTGGAGGACCACCTCCAACATATATGCTAGGGGCAAATGCCTTAGACCCTAGCATTGACCCCCTCAATAGATTTATTGTGAAATAGTGATGTACTTGCTTGAGTATCATTAAAATGTCACAGATCATGTTCTCAAGTGTTAGATTCAATGGCATGATTAGGGTATCACCCAATTTGAGTGTAAGGTGACTCAGTGTGTGGCCACCTTGTTAGATCACACCTATACCTAGTATCAAAAATTGTTAAGTTATGGAGCTAAAATCTTCAACTAGATGAGCGCATGTAGAAGTTGCTAGAGTTTATAGTTGCCAATGTCGGTTAGGCATCGACTGGGAGCTACCGGCATCAGTTATGGATCAGTTGACGTCGGTCACAGGCAGACAAGCAGGGACCAACGTTGATCACCTATGTGTTCAGAATGCCTATTTTCATGCATGAACAGAATGTTTGCATGATTAGTTTAGCTGTTAGTTGTAAGTCCATGTTTCTATTTTAGGCAGGACTGATTTGAACCTTTAATTAGGAGGTAAATCTAATGGTGGATATTTTATGCTCATAAATCCCTAATGTTATATAATAGAGATAGATCTTCATAGTTTATTTTAGAAGTGAAGAGACTTGAATCAATCCAGGTTGTTGGAATTGGTTGTAATTGAGAGAGAGAACTCTTGAGGGAAAGAGATCTGTACATCTGAGAGGTGTGAGAAGAAAGTGTGATTTCCTTAATTGTATTTCCTTCTAGAAGAGTTTAATATAAGTTTTCAGGGTGGTTTCTTGTATCTCTTATTCTTTGTTATTTTTTAATCTAGTTACTTATCATTTTGGTTTAATTTCATGTTTAGTTGCTTATAAAGGTAATCAATCTTGTTGGTTGATCCCCATCAAGTGGTATCAGAGCTCAGGTTCACAAACAAGTGGTTTTTCAGATCTATTTAGTGTGTTTTGATTACAAGTCACTCACAGGGATTTTTTGATTGAGTGGGAGTAGAGTAATGGCAAAAGAAAGTAAACTGAGAATGGAGAAGTTCAATGGCAAGAATTATCAATTATGGAGAATGCAGATAGAAGATTATCTATATCATAAAGATTTATACTTACCATTAGGTGGGGTTTCAAAAGAAGCCCATAGATATGGAAGATGAAGAATGGAATGTTCTTGATAGAAAGGCTCTGGGATCTATAAGATTGAGTCTAGCATCTTCTGTGATATCCAATTTATCACAAGCAAAATCAACAGTAGAGCTAATGGAAACTTTAGCAAATTTATATGAAAAACTCTCAGCTTCAAATAAAGTATATCTTATGAAGCAGTTATTTAATTTGCAAATACAGGAAGGTGGATTTGTATCTAATCATCTTAATGATTTCCATAGAATTGTAAACCAATTAAATTTAATCAAAATAGTGTTTGATGATGAAATTAAGGCTCTATTAATCTTATTCTCTTTACCTGAAAGCTGGCATAGCTTGGTAATGGCAGTTAGTAATACTGCATCTACTTTAAATATTTTAAAAGTAGATGATGTTGTTAGTGTAATCTTGAATAAATAAATTCGTAGGAAAAGCACAGAGGAAACATCAGGGAATGCTTTAAGTTTTGAAAGCATGGGAAGGCAAAAAGAGAAGAGCAAGCAAGGGAGATCAAGATCTAAGTCAAAGATGAGAGGTAGATCCAAATCCAGAAATAGTAGAAAGATAATCTGCTGGAATTGTGGAAAGATAGGGCATGCAAGGAAAGATTGCTGGTCAAAACCTAAAGAAGAAAATCAGCAAGAAGGTAAAGAAGAAGCAAAAGTTGTAGGTATTGTTGCACAAGATGCTCTTATATTCTCTTTGCATAATAATATAAAATCTTGGGTTTTAGATTCTAGTGCCTCCTTCCATGCAACCCCAAATAGAGAATATTTCAATGACTATGTCCATGGAGATTTTGGAATAGTTTATCTAGGGGATGATGAGCCTTGTAAAATTGTTTGCAAAGGAAAAGTGCAGCTGAAAATGTAAAATGGAAACACATGGGTGTTGAAAGAAGTCATGCATGTTCCCATCCTGAAGAGGAATCTGATTTCTATAGGAAAGTTAGGGGATGAGGGTTGTACAGTAACTCTCATAGCTGAATCTTGGAAGGGTACCAAGGGTGCACTTGTATTAGCCAGAGGTAAGAGAGTAGGTACTCTCTATTTATGTAATTGTATTACTGATAATTCTCTTTCTGTATTATCTACTTCAGATGTAGATGCAAAGTTATGGCACTGTAGGCTTGGCCACATGAGTGAGAAGGGAATGACTATTCTTAAGTCAAAAGGTAAGCTTTCAGATTTGAAATGCATAGATCTAGATTTTTGTGAGCACTATATTTTTGGGAAATAGAAGAGAGTGAGTTTTCTCAAGACTGGGTCAATAAAGAAGAAGCACAAGTTGGAGTTTGTTCACACAGACATGTGGGGACCAGTTCAGGTAGCTTCTATTAGAGGATCATGGTATTATGTTTCTTTCATTGATGATGCTACAAGAAAGGTATGGGTTTATTGTATAAGGAAGAAATCTGATGTTTTTGACATATTTAAGAAGTGGAAAGCTTAAGTTGAGAATGAAATAGGCAGGAGATTGAATTGCCTTAGATATGACAATGGTGGTGAGTATTGCAGCTATAAGTTTAACAGTTACTATTCTATGAATGGAATACACAGGCAAAGGATGGTTCCAAAGACACCTCAGCAAAATGGAGTTACTGAAAGGATGAACAGAATAATATTGGAGCGTGCATGGAGTATGAGGTTGCATGTTGGTTTACCCTTACAGTTTTGGGCAGAAGATTTAGATACTATAGTTTACCTGATTAATAGAGGACCCTCTACTGCTCTGGATGGTGGAATTCTAGAAGAGGCTTAGACAAGTAAAAAGGTAGATCTTTCATTTCTCAGAGTTTTTAGTTTTGAAGCTTTTGTGCATGTTGATAAGGAAAATAGAAAGAAGCTAGATGCTAAATTTATGCGGTGCACTTTTATTGGTTACAGCTGTAAAAATTTTAGATTCCAATTTTGGAATCTAGGAACTAAAAAAATTATTAGAAGTTGTGATGTTTTCAATGAGAAAGTGATGTACAGTGATCAGCTCAATAAGTTGAATAATACTGAGTAGAGCAATGTGAATTTGGATGAGGAGATGATCCAAAATGAGCTCGTAGAAAAGAATAATCATAGACAGGAAAACATAGACATCGACGTCAGCCATTCTAGAACTAACATCAGTCAGATAGAAACTGACGTCAGTTGTATAGGGACTGGTGTCAGCCAGACAGAAACTAACATCAGTCTGGTGAAACTGACATCGGTCAGGTGCAAACTTGGAGATGACTGAGATCGATCACTGATAGAGAATTTAGGCAGATAGCAAGCTGTGTTTGAGTCTCAAACACCCATCAAAAGGTCAAAAAGGGTAAGTAAACCTCCAATTTTATATTCCCCTTCATTATTCTACTTATTGTTCACTGATGGTGGAGAACCAGAGAGTTTTGATGAGGCAGTACAGGTAGAATCTCAGAATCAGTGGGAGCGTGGCATGGTTGAAGAAATTGATTCCTTGAAAGAGAACCAAATGTGGGATTTGGTTGAGTTGCCAATAGGAAAGAAGACACTAAAAAATAGATGGGTTTATAGGCTAAAGGAAGGTGAGAATGGATAGATGAGACATAAGGCTAGGTTGGTAGTAAAGGGATTTGCACAGAAACCAGGTATTGACTTTGGTGAAATTTTTTCTCTTGTAGTTAAAAGGACTTCTATTCAGACTGTATTGCCTTTAGTTGCTATTGAGGATTTTCATCTTGAGTAGCTTGATGTTAAGACAGTGTTTCTTCATGGAGATTTGGATGAAGAAATATATATGGAACAGTTGAAAGGTTTTGAGGTCAAAGGTAAGGAGAAGTTTGTGTGCAAGTTGAAGAAAAGCTTGTATGGTCTTAAGCAAGCTCCAAGACAATGGTATTTGAGATTTGATAGGTTTATGACTAAGCATGGCTATAGTAGATGGCAATCTGATCATTGTGTTTATTTTAAAAGATTGGATAATGGTAGATATATTATCCTATTGCTGTATGTAGATGATATGCTGGTTGCAGGTTCTCACATGCAGGATATTTCTGAGCTTAAGGTAAAATTAGCTCACACATTTGCCATGAAGGATTTAGGAGCAGCAAAGAAAATCCTTGGCATGAGTATTAAGAGAGATAGGAAAAATCACAGGTTGATTTTGTCTCAAGAGGATTATGTGAACAAGGTGTTCAAAAGGTTCAATATGCAGGATGCAAAACCGATAAGTACACCTATGGCTAGACATTTCAATTTGAGTAGAGATCAATGTCCTAATTCACATGATGAGGTAGAGTACATGAGTATAGCTCCATATGCTTCCATAGTTGGGAGATTAATGTATGTAATGGTATGTACTAGGCCTGATATTACCCAAGCAGTGGGAGTTGTCAATAAGTTTATGGCCAATCCAGGGAAGGAACACTGGAAAGTAATTCAATAGATTCTCAGATATTTGAGAGGGACCAACAGTAGGCATTTATGCTATGGAGGGTCAAATACTTCTCTACATAGATATGTAGATTTGGATATGGCAGGTGACTTAGATGGTAGAAGAAGCACTACAGGATATGTTTTCACTATTGGTGGAACGACAGTTAGCTGGATTTCAAAGTTGTAAAAGGTTGTTGCCTTGTCTACTACAAAGGTAGAATACATTGCAGTCATAGAGGCAAGTAAAGAGATGATATGGATGACACGGTTCATGGAAGAGTTGGGAAAGGAGCAAGAGAGTTGCAGATTATTCAGTGATAGTCAGAGTGCAATTCATTTGGCAAAGAATTCAACCTTTCACTCAAGAACTAAACATATACAGCTTAGGTACCACTTCATTAGACAGGTATTGGAGGATGGTGAGTTGAAGCTAGAAAAGATCCATACAAATAAGAATTCTACTGATATGTTAACAAAGCTGGTAACAAAAGAGAAGTTGACTCTTCATTCAACCTTTTTTGGTCTTCATGATTGAGTTTGAAGATGGAGAAGCTAGAAGATGTTGCTGTACAGGTTGAGTTGCAACTGTTTATCTCCATGTGGGAGATTGTTAAGTTATGGAGCTAAAAGCTTCAACTAGATGAGTGTATGCAGAAGTTGCTGGAGTTTACAATCACTGATGTCAATCAGGTGTTGATTGGGAGCTGCTAGCATCAGTTATGGATCGGTCGATGTCGGTCACTTGTGCATCCAGAATGCCTATTTTTGTGCATGAACAGAATGTTTGCATGATTAGTTTAGCTGTTAGTTGTAAGTCTACGTTTCTATTTTAGGTAGGACTGATTTGAACCTTTGATTAGGAGGTAAATATAATGGTGGATATTGTATGCTCATGAATCCCTAATGCTATATAATAGGGATAGATCTTCATAGTTTATTGTAGAAGTGAAGAGACTTGAATCAATCCAAGTTGTTGGAATTGGTTGTAATTGAGAGAGAAAACTCTTGAGGGAAAGAGATCTGTACATCTGAGTGGTGTGAGAAGAAAGTGTGATTTATTCAATTGTATTTCCTTCTGGAAGAGTTTAATACAAGTTTTCAAGGTGGTTTCTTGTATCTCTTATTCTTTGCTATTTCTGATTCTAGTTACTTATCATTCTGGTTTAATTTCGTGTTTAGTTGCTTACAAAGGTAATCAATCTTGTTGGTTGATTCCCATCAAAAATTTGATCTAAAATAAGCTATGGTTGATTATGATATACTAAAGGAGGCTTTCTTGAAGGAATTTAATATTCTTGAATTTGATCAATAGATCATCATGGTGCTTAAGGAGATTAGTCAAGGGCTATCTAAGATCATGTGCCTATATGATGCATAGTTTAAGACTCTCCTCTCCAAATTCCCCTATGATATCCACCCCTCCCAATACATGTAATGGTTTATTAGAGTCTTGATGGTACCATTCATATGAGTTATATCCATGAACACCTTCACAAACCCCCATGAAGTACTTGAAGTTGTATTTTGGGCTAAGGCTCTAGGTAGTGCTGACATTGGGATCATCTCATTTATGGAGATGTAGATCATGTTAATGGCCTAGGAGGTTACAAAATCTGACTACTGGTTCTATGTATGACACTTGTAGTGGATTATGGTGTATTAAATATGAGATGGAGGGTCATAACAAGAATAATTGGGCACAAAAAATGTTCACACCTTGATTCTTAGCTGTGAGTCTATCATGGGCTGCATGACTCTCAGAACTACTCCCTTGTTGTAGCATGCTAGTCAAGTGAACACCACTATATATTTAAAGATGTGTGATGCCTATACTGATTCAATAATGGACTATTGAGTCATTGATGATATTCACCAAAATATGGAGAAAGTCACATAGTAGGAAACAACAATAGCCAATGGGAAGGCAGACCAAGAAAACAAATTTTATGGCTAAAAAAATATAGGCTATGGGAATCCATGAGGCATGCACAAGTGAGGTGGAAGACGTGGTGGAGGAAAATTTCCACCATGATCATGTTACAAGTGTGTATTAATTGAGCATTATCAGCATGACTTCCTTATGCACCCAACATGAAGGTATTATTGAGGACCACATGCAATCAAGGATTTCCTAGACTTGTATAAAAAGCTAACTCAAAGTTGGCCTAGCACATATAAGGGAGCCACCATGGTTAGGCATGAGAAAAAGGAGGAGAAATGGGATCCCAATCTATATTAGACTCATAAAGAAACACCTAGGGTGTAGACCATAACTTAGAGTGTGTTCACCACTCAAGTGCCTAATTCCCTAATAAAAGAACTATGCTTGAAATATGGCGAGTCAAGCCACATCAAGTGCATAACATGACCTAAGCTAAAATTTGTGCCCTACCTTGATCCTACATGAGATAAAGATGTCCTAAAATAGGCCATGAGCATAATACAAAATCTTTAGGGATAGTTCCAATTGGATAGAGATCTAGAAGCATAGGCAAGCACCTCACACCAAAAGCAAGATAATTAGGAGGCTAAAGTATAGGATTTGACCAAAATCCTACACCTCTTACAAACTAAAGGGATGATACCCCTATTAAAAAAAATACTTTTAGAGAATGTACAGAAGAGACCAAAGGAAGATGTTATACCTCAGATGATTGAAGTTGTTGCACCATATATGGAGTGGGTGTGTGAAGTAAGGCATACTCAGAATGCAAAGTATGACAAAGAACTACTAATAAATACCATCATAAATGAATGGTCTATTTATGAGGTCTTTGTGGACATGGGTGTTGAGGTTAACATTTTGAACAAGACTACCTGGGATAAGATGGGATGGACACCATTAAATCCCTCCCCTCATATGTTTTTTATGTCCAATACAACCTAAGCACAACCTATCAAGATATTGATGGGCACCATTATAGATATTATGGGTGTTGAATTCCAAGCTAACTTTGAGGTAATCAAGTTGGCAGAGCATGATAACTATCTATCACTCTTAGGTAGGCCATGGTGCTACACCAACAATGCATACATGCACTTCAAGAAGCAATACATGAATTTCAAGAATAACAGAGAGGGGGTGGTGATCCCCTTATTAGGTGATCCCCCTATATTGTTGATCTTGAAGATGAGATCCACTACATTTATAACATCATAGCATGGGACAATGAGAAGCTTAACCCAAGAGACCAAGGAGTGCTTGTATGGGAGGATAGACAATTAGCTTTTGATATTATTGACATAACTTGAGATCTATGGGTTGAAGAGGCTTATGAAATTATTAGCTGAAGGTGTTTCTTAGTATAGGAAATTGAGCCTAGGCTACCTACAATGGGACTAAATAAGATTGATTTAACTTAGAATAAATGGGTCCCTTATGCGAAAAATATGGTAAAAAAGGTGTTTTGGTTGAGTAAAGGGAAGCTTACAACACTTCTAAAATATGAAGGGAGCTATTCTATAGAAAAATATGCCCATGACATTGAATCATGCATCCCCAAGGAATTAGATAGAATGGGTGCACTAGTGCATACCCTAAAGATCACTTTTGCTCATTGGTGGGTAGTATAAAGGCTTAACTTGATGACTTGGTAAGATGTGAAGGAAAAAATATGCACTAGGTTTAAAAATAGTAATGAGGACTTAGATATACCTACTTACTTAGGTGATTCTAACCTAATAGTGCATGTGTGGTTGTGTGGAGAAACCTAGACTGTTTGTGGTGAGAATGTGCCCAAAAGCCTATGGGTACATGCCTTCTATAGGACTTTGAAGACATGGGTATGAGTGTGGTATGTTGTAATTGAAAACTTCCATAAGATAGGAGATTGAGAATTAATCAAGGAGAGGTTCATGCACACCTTCTCATTCTCTTCATAGAACTTAGAGCTATTAAAGCCACTACAAGTCATTCATAGGGCAGTGTTTGAGGACATTACCATCCTAGAAGATTAGATTAGATACATGTTTAGGGAGAAAGTAATGACACTCTTGATGTTATTTGAAGAAAAGTCACTCAATAGTGACTCTATTGAGGAGGATGATGAAACCTAGGAGTGTAATTGGGAGGCCCTCATAGGAAGAAAAAAACTCATTTTCCATATAGATGCCAGTGCCATGGATGAAGAAGATCTGATGCATCTTAAAATTGAAATAATTGAGGGGATAAGGCTAGTGGAAGAATCTCATAAGGAGAGGAATGAACCCTATCACATACTTTACAAGACCACCAAAGTGCACATCAACATAAAAGGCAAGCCCAAGATTGATACTATATGTGCATACTGGTCTAAGGTAGAAATACTACAAATCATAGACCTCTTGAAAGAGTTTTAGGACTTATTCCTATGTAGCTACTAAGACATGAAGGCCACCCACCCTTCCCTTGGAAAAATGAGCATCAAGTTGGTGGATGGCATGAGGCCTGTGAAGAACCACCCATATAGAATGAACCCCAATCTCCATGCCAAAGTGAAAATGGAGATTGATGGAATGTTGGCCACATGCATCATTTACTCTACACAAGAATTGAAATGGGTGAGCCCAATGGTCATAAAATTCAATAAGGATGGAAGCATCCAGATCTACTAGTTATTGAATGTTGCCTACATCACTGACCTTGTTTATCGATGAGGTCCTTGATGGCATCACAAGTTAAAAAATCTATATATTCATTGATGGTTTCTTGAGTTACCATTAGGGGTAGATAAAAGAGGAGGATAATCCTAAGATAACCTTTTAAACTGAATGGGGTTATTTTTATTATAATTTGATGCCCTTTGGTCTCAATAGTGCACCTACCATATTCTTTAGAGTGGTGATCACTACTTTCAAAGACTTCATCCATAAATTTCTCCAAGTCTCTCTCGATGATTGGAATATATATGGCCTTATAAAAGACAACTATGATAATCTACGTCTCATGTTTTAAAGGTATAGGCAACCTTAGATATAGTTAAACCTAAAGAAATGCATCTTCATAACCCCCTTTAGAACATTTCTTAGGCACATCATCTACAAAGATGGTTTACTTGTTGATCTTGTGAAGATAGCCATCATCATTCAGCTCTAGACTTCCTCAATGCTGAAAGACATTTGCACCTTCCTAGGCCATTATGGCTACTAAAAAAAGTTGATAAGTAACTATGCAAATATTATAGCACCTCTTGAGGAGATCTTATGCAAATATGGATCATTCTATTGGAGCAGAGTGCAAGAGGAGGCTTTTGAGACATTAAATCTAAAACTAACAAGCACAATAATTCTACAATTCCCCAACTAGACAACTCCTTTTCATGTCTATGTCCATGCTTTAAGCTTTGTTATTAGCATTGTATTTGTGCAACTATGTGAAGGAAAGATGGATCACCCCATCTCATTCATGAGTAGGAAATTAATGCGAGTGGAGTAGAATTACACCACCACTGAGTGTGAGGCACTGGTAATAGTCTATGCTTTACAAAAATTTAGGCAATATATATTTGTAACCCCATTCATCTTTTTTACTAATCACGAAGCACTAAAGTACCTCATGAACAAAACTGTGTTACATGGGCACATATGCAGATGGATAGTTCTATTCTAGGAGTTCTAATTCTTAGTTATTGTCAAACTTGGAAAGTAGAACTTATGGCCATATCATTTGTCTCACATAAATTTTGGGGATGCAGTAGTACCAATTGAGGATGATATTCCCAATTCATAACTATATTGAATCTAGCACATCCTTAAAGATTTGGTAGAGATTATCACTTTCTTGACATCTAAGTTTGTACCCCAAACCATGCCAAATAAGGAAAAAAAACAACTTGTTATTTGCATCACCCCCTTACAACTCCTTGAGGGGGAATTGTATAAGCTAATTAGAGATGAAGTCCTATGATAGTGTGTTCTAGAACACAAGAGGAACCCCATTTGATAAGAGGTACATGAAGGAATCATAGGAGGCCATTGTGTGGGAGATACAATGGAGCCCAAGATATTGTAGTTAGATTTATGGTTTTTGAGCCTATTCCAAGACATAAAGGATTATATTATGGCATGTGACATATGTTAGTGCAAGCCTAACCACTAGGATGAGATGATTTTCATCCCCATTCTTTCCCAAGATCCATTCAAAAAATTGGCCATTTATTTTGTTGGGTCAATAACTCCTACAAAATAATGTACATGCACTTGGTATATTTTGGTATCTATTGATTATTTCATGAAGTGGATGAAGGCCATGATGATAAAAGATTACATAGCTGCAACAACTACACACTTCATCTGGGAGAACATAATAAGTCAATATGGGTGCCTGCTTAGTTTGACTAGAAAAAAGGGCACTCATTTCATCAATGATATGGTGTGCATCCTCCTAACTGAATATATGGTAGTACACCACAAACCCACCCCTATCATCCATAGGTAAATGGCACAACAAAATAATTTAACAAGATCTTGGGAATCTGCCTAACAAATATATGCAATGTTGGTCAAAAATATTTGGATGATAGAGTGTCCATAGTGTTATGGGCATACCACACAATATACAATCACCTAAATAAGGCCATACTATTTAAATTAGTGTTTGGAACTCATTCAGTTCTCCCCATGGAATTCATGGTGTCATCCTTATGCATTACACGCATTGGTTCCTTAGATGACCAAGAATATTTAAGTATAAGGCTAGAATACTTGGAGTACTTGGATGAGAATTACACCCAAGTAAGATAGAGTTAGAAAATTTAGAAGGCATGCCAGAAGATCTAGCATGACAAACACATCAAATGTAAGGAGTTAGCTGAAGGAGCATTGGTGATTCTCTATGTTTTTAAATACCTTAAGTACTTAGTAAAATTATAAATATAGTGGATGGGCCCCTATATCATCCACCACATATTATAGATAGGTTCATGCAAGTTGTACACATTGTTAGGTTAAATGCTCCCTGGGCATTTCAATGTTAACTGACTAAAACCATACTGATAATAGGGTGTCACTTGCACCATGAGGGCATTGCCTTCTTAGTCACTAGTAGGTTTGAGTAAGCTGCCAGAATAATGTTTGATGCAAGCTGAATAGTTCATTTAAATTTTGTTTTGATCTTGATGTAGTGTAAAGAGTAATGAGTGGTGCTTTGAAACTTACTAGTATAATTTGCTGAAACTTCATGCAGAATTTCAACTAGGTGAGTTGAGAACTTGAACTTTCTAAATGCACCTAAAGCTAGACACCTAAGTTTTGGGGCACATGAGGATTACCAAATTTAGAAAAAAAAGTGAAAAAAATCATAAAGTAAGACATCCAAGAGACAGGGCACTCTACCAATAAAGTCATTTAGCATTTCATGCATAATTCCAATTAGGTGAGTTGAGAATTTGTGATTTCTAAATGCATGAGGCCAAACATCTAAGTGGTGGGCATGTGAAACTTTCCAAATACAAGAAGAAGATGCACAAGATCCATGTGCATATGGTATAAATTTTAGGGCACTTGAAGGCCCAAGAAAAAATTACTTTGGTGATTCTGTGTATAAGACCAATCAAGTGAGTTGAGGCCATTTACTTTTTAAGTTCCTAGGGCCAAACACCTAAGTTTTTGGGTGTGAGGATGTTGCCAAACTTTAAAGATTTGAAAATAAAATGACAAAGTGTATAAATGCCTCAATTGATCATGTGCTAGCAATCAAAGAAGAAAGTGAAGATGCACAATATAGTTGTGCACAAAGAGGGAAATAAAATATGCACCAGTTGATCATGCAAAAGATAACTAGGAAAGGAAACTAAATCACTAGAAGGCTAACGCAAGGGTTTTTTATGGGGTAAGATAGGCCAAGATAAGATGAAGCATAAGAAACTAACCAAGATAAAGAAGCATGCTTTGAATAGAAGCATAGTAGGAAGAAAAAGTGGAACCAATGAGGATAAATCACGTACATGTGAGGCACTACACATAGGTTACCATAAGGAAGGTGAAGGTCATGCCAAGTGAACAAAGTGCAAAAGTAGAATCATCAAAGATAGTTGATATTCACCAAAGTTTGAGTATGAAGTGACCATTTGAACTAAATGTCACTTCACCAAATTACCATTAGGAGTATTCAATGAGGTGGTGGTAGAGTCACAAAGATACACATTTAATGCATTAATGATAATTAATTTTCATGGATTTCCCAAAATTTTGCATTTTCTAAGAAATCTAGGCATCGCCACACCATAAAATACCCGCATTAATGATGGTAGCTGAAAGAGGGGTATAAAATGGCAAAAGCACATAGGTTTAGTTTACAAACTTTATGTGAATTTGAGACTTAGAGTAAACTAAAGAAAGAACCAAAGATCTAAAGTGTGAAAAATAGAGAGTCAAAGTATACCAAGTGATAATTCAAGCACCCCAAGCACCAAGAGTAAATGAATGCACAATGGATATGTTTGTGTTCATAATAGGATCGAATTGGGGAGTTATGGGGGAATAATTAAGTATATTTAGACAACTAGAGAAGTACATTGTTGCCTAGGCCACCATTATCAACTAGCAAATTTTGAGATCTAAAGGAACAGTTGTAGACCCTATGACTATAAAAAACATCTAGCACTATTTAAGGCTTTGACAAACCAAACCTATCACACTTCAACACTAGTAGGTTAAGGATGGTGAAGAAAAAAAGGGATCAAGCTTAGATAAGGCACAATAGGATCCAAAATGGGTGCTTATAGTGCCTAAAGTGGCCACTACAAAAATAGTAGTGCAATGAGTAGAAGTGATCAACATGGTGTAAGTGGATACTGAGACACTCACCAAGATGTCCTACTAAGTCATGTAATTCCCCCTTGAGGTCATAACAGGATAAAATTAAAATTTATTTGTGCACAGCTATCAGTTGAAAGAATACAACCATAAAAAAACCAACCATTTTCAAGACCTCATATAGGACTGGATGGTGGATATAGGGCACAAGATAGAGCAAGTACCACCTTATTTGTCATCTCAATTCGAGACAAGTTGACAGCTTCTCATGTAACTAAAGTATATGAGTTACCATGATTTAAGAAGATATAAGAGATTTTATAATTCCTACTCTCATGATTCCATGAGGAATACATTTACTTTGCAGGGAGGTGCATGAAGATTTTGACGCAATTGATAAAAGAATAATTGGGATTTTTGATGTCGATCGAGACATATGTCAAGTGATTGATGATGATGAAGTGGAGTGTATTGCACAAATATTTAATTACTTTAAAGGGGGATTTAAATTACCCATCAAAGAGTGTAAGGACTCTGGCATGAGGATGGTGGAACACCTTGTAATCTCGAAACTATGCCCAAAAAGTCACTGGACTGATGTGACTAAGGCTTATCTTGTCATCACCTATCACATGACAAAGGGAATGTAGTTCAACATTTCCAAATTCATCACCAAGGAATGAGTGATAAATGTGCAAGATTACCACAAGATGAAAGGGACCTTCAAGTGGGGGTTCATTCTCATCCTAACTATCATGGAAGAGATTGGAATTCTAGACAAGGATGAGGACAACCTCTGGATCTTTCTAGTGCATAATGACTCCACAGTGTAGAAGTATAAGGACTTTATATTCCCCCTCTACTTAAATGAAAAATAAAAACATTGCATCATAGGATGGTGTGAAAGGTACATAGAGTCCTTTGAGTTTGGGTGGTGCATCCCACAGGGGCTCCCTAAAAGTATGTTTGGAATGATGATTTTTGCAATTATGCAAAACTACTATGTCATATGTCTATCACTTCTAGATGGGAATAGATCATGGTGGATAAAGTTCCCATATGCCTTCTTAGAATAATACTTTAGGGAAGTATTGTGTAAGATACCTAATGCAAAATATATAGACATCCCATTAAAATAATTGGATATGGAAAGGTGCAAGATGAGGTGCTAGTTCATTCATGTAGATGGGAAGGCCACCAAGGATGAAAAAGATGAGTTAGATCATACTGACATCTATCCTCTCCAAGAGGTGACCATAGTTGGACACATCCATAGGTTCTACTATGAGATGAAGCCAAAGAAGAAGGGCCCAAGCATAGATCAAAGCAATGATCCCCCTATTAAGATCAGTGATGAAGGGACCCTAACACTAGCAGAGAAGAAGTCTCCTAAGAAGAAGAAGGGAAAGAATTTAAAAGAGATAGAGGGATGAATAATTATCAAGATCACCTCATAAAAATAAGCCTATCCTTTATCCCTCATAAAGAAGTGCATGAGATTTTCACCAAAGACTTCCCCTAGTGCCAAGGAGAAGAAAAAAGGGAAGGTTCTTATTGTGATGAAAATAGTGACCCTATCAAACATAGAAGAAGAGATAGAGGAAGAAGCATTTGGGAGGAGTGTATATATTGTTCTTGAGGAAGATGACTCCTCATCAAGTGAAAGGACCCCCTCTCCACCCCCTCAAAGTGAATTGGAGAAGAAGATAAGGAGATGAAAGAAACTTGGCCTTAATGATGTCACGTTCGAGAAGGAACAGGAGTAGGAGGAAAGAAGAGAAGAAATGATGAAGGCTATGTCAAAATAATCCATTGAGATTGTCAAGGCCAATGAACATATGAGAGAAGGGGAGAAACATAAGGTGTGGGAGATGAAAGGGAGGAAAGAAGAAACGAGGAAGGAAGCAGGAACAAATGAAGAGCCCAGTGAGGCAGAAGTGCATGAGGCTCTCAAAGGTAGCACTATAGTCATGCTTGGAGAAGAAAAATCCTCAAGTATACCAATTAAATAAGAGCTGAGGAGAAAATGGAAAGACATAGGCTTGGATCATGATCATATTGATGTGGCACTAGAGTTTCACTATAAGAGAGAGGCCATGAGGGCCAAGGGCATGTTTCAAGCTGAAATTAATCAAGTGGAGGTCAAGGAGATAAGGGCCAAAGAGAAGAAGACTTCCCAAACCATTAAGAGGAAGAAGTAAATAATAAAAAGGTCTTGAAATGAGAAGGACAAAAAGGAAAAATAAGATAGGGTTATTGTAGGTGCAGAACCCATTAAAATCAAGACATTAGAGGTTCCTAACACCCACACCAACCTAACAGAAGAAGTTGTAAAACAGGTGTGCCTAAGTACTAAAGGGGTTCCTAAGGACAAACAAGGTGATGTTGACACCTCAAAGGGGAGAACAAAGAAAGAAGGGGAAAAATAGGCTAGCGTGGAGAAGGGACCTGTAGAGTTTTTCACCAAGAAGCCTCACGAATAAGAAGTGAACAAAGGGTAAAGTTTGAGGAAGAACCCTTGTAGGAATAAGATGGAAAATCTAGCATCGATGAAGGATAAAATTCAGACCAAGGGGATAATTTTGGAGAATAATAACCCCTAAGAGAAGGATAAGGTAGTGAAGAAATCCATAGTGTAAGTGGGGAAGAATAGGAGAATGTAGAGGTAGTTGTCAAAGCTAAGTATGAGCTGAGATATACAGAGAAAGTGTAGAGGGGTTTCACCTAAGATGATGATTTTATATAATGGATTACATGCCCCCTAAAATCTCCATGACCCTGATGCACCATCAAGTGTCTTAGCCTCTTGATTTCTATATAGACAAGCCTCAATTTTAGGTGCCTATGAAATCAATTCAAAGCACTAAGAAACTAGAAGAGGGGCATGACTACCAACTCGTGAATCTAATGGATATGAACCTCATTAGGTTGGTTAACACCCTCCTTAAAATGGCATCATAAGTAGTGCACAATAACATCATCAACAATGTTTTCACCAACAAGTGTAAATAAATAGTGCAATAAATTGAAGAAGAGATAAAAGCAATAAATCTCCAACTCCAACAGCTAGTCAAATGCATTGAATAAGTAGAGCCATATCTTTTGGATGGTGTTGATACTTTATAAATGTTAGAATTTGATAAGGTATGCATATTTGGTAGACCAACTACTCCCTTGGATGAACTCAATGCTAAAAGAACAAGAATACCCTTGCAAAGCCATCAAGAGAGAGCTAAATCAAAAGCTCAACATGATAGTAGACCTCTTCATAAATCTAGAAGAGGGCATAGAAGAAGTTGATGCCATATTTTACAAATTCACAACTCAAGTGTCAATTATTGATTCACACATTTAAAAGGCAAAAGAGGAGAAGGATGCTTTGATGAAACATGCTTTCACTATAAGCAAGACTGAGTGCACCCATGTTATGGTGTAGGTAAACACCTTAAGCACCTATCTAAACACCCAAGAGCAAAACCTAGAAGCACTCTTCCATGAATTTCAAACAAATGTAAGTAAACAAGGGGTGACATTAGATGGTGGGGTAAGAAGGGCAAAGGAAAGGCTAGAAGCCTTCAAGAAGGAATTGGAGAACATGGACATACTCACACTTGAGGTTGCATCAATGAAAGAAAAAGGCACCACTAAAGAAATCAAGCTCAAAATTCAAGGCTTCAAGGACTTCAAAGAAAAATTTGCAACAGGGCATGCCTAAATTTTGTGTAGCAAAGGCACTGAAAGACTAGTCTGAGGATGGACTAGCAATTTTATTTGGGGTAATGTTATTCCCCTTTTTGTGATAAATCGTGGACCCATGCAAACTCAGCATCTCAGCATGAGGAAATTTTTGTATAAGGTTTCTCTTTTGATACATTTGGTGCCAACTAAGAGAATCTTTAAAGATCTTGTACTAGTTGGTAGGAAGTTGCTTAGTACCTATATTTTAAGGGACATCTCCTTGAGTACTTGCATGTGATTACTAGAGAGCATAGGTGTTAGAGTAGTGGAGATGATAGAATAACCACCCCAAGTGATAGCTTAGCACACAAGATGTGCCCATCTAAGCAGATCAAAGATGCTTCCCCTACCTATACAAATAATCTCAAACTTGGAGTAAAAGGGGGGACGTGACATTAATGCAGTGAAGATTTGCACGATTTGCTCTAGGATTATACACACATTTAGTTTATATTCAACATGAATACTTTTGAGAATTATCATGTATCACCCAAGCTCATCTATGAGCCATTGGGCTTGTAATATAACTTAGATGGGTGTATGCTCTGTTTTATGTAAATTGTTCCCGATTATATTAAACTTTGAATTAATGAAGAATGACATTGAAACAATTTGAGTGTTTCTCTTATTTAGATGGTTATAGAATTATATTATAATTATGACTAGAATGGAGTGGCAATAATAGTATAATTTACTCATCTACATATGTTTTTGGGTGAAGGTATGCTTTAGGTCATTAATGGCATCTTTGGGCCCGATAGCAACTCGGGCTTAACCATAAAATTTCTTATGTATTAGGGAAAACATGTGCCTAAGTCCTAACACCCACACCTAGAGCACTAGCATGAATAATGAACCACCAAGTATAAATAATTTCCTTGAATAGCTAAGTGCCTAAATGACACTTAGCTTGACATCCCAAAGACTTGAACCTCTATGACCATAACTAGATACCTTGAATAAACTTGTGCTTATTGATTTTATCAAAATGGAAAACACTAAAGAACCTATTTAATCTCATTATGGAAATGACCAAGTCCTAAATAGACTAAGTTACAACATGTTTAAACTAGCCTAATCCAGGCCTCGATCCCTTCTCTACTGTGCTTCAGGTGAGTGCATAAGGCTTGTGCCTTATGTAGTTTGATGCCAATGTAGTAGTGCATTAAATGTTGTGCACTGAGGACTTTTTTATGCTTGTGCCTAGATGTATTGAGTCTAAAACTGACTTGGATTGCTTGATAAGTGCATGACAAGGCCAATGAGTTAACAACTAAGATTTTTATACAATAAATCATACAGTTGGCCATCTCCTTCAAGGATTGATTCTTGCATTTTGCTACACCATTTTGCTTAGGAGTGTATGGAATTGCATACTAAAGATCAATCCCCTTGGTCATACAAAACTACGCAAATCTATGGTTGATGTACTCCCCAAATTGTTCTCAACTAGAGCCTTGAAGTCTTAATTTGTTTTTGAAAACTTTAGACTTTTATCTAAGAAATTGGACCCATGTGTATCTACAAAGTTATCAATGAAGGTGAGGACATATTTGGCCCTGATAAAAGAAGGATGGGGAAACTTCCCCATGACATCACTGTGAATCAAATTAAGAGGTACTGAAGCTTTCCTAGCTTTTCCTTTATCAAATTTCTCTTCAAGATGTTGCCAAGGGCACAACCCTCACAAATTCCCTTAAAGAATCTAATTCTAGGAAAGCTTGTAACTATATCTTGTTGACTTAGCTGCTCAAGATAATGGTATTTAAGATAGATGAACTTTTCATGCCATAGTTTTCTAACTCCATCTAAAATGGGTAAGCAATCTAGTAGGAGGAACATTTAGAGAAAAATGGGAGGTGTATAAATTAGAATGGTGATTAGCCCTCCCCAATGCAACTATAGAGCCACTGTGTAGCTCTTTGATCTCAACTGAATCTAGTGTGAGCTTGAATCTCATGCACTGACCTATGTGAGTAATTTGATACACTAAAATAAGATTTGTTGATAGTGAAGGTAAACTTAGAACATTTATGAGCATTTCAAATTCAAATTAAATAGTCCCTTTTCCTATAAATTTTACTGGAGTGTCATCACCCAAAGTGATAAAGGACATGCTACAAGGGTCTAAGTCAAGAAACTCAACCTCTGATGAACCCATATGGTGTGAAACACTAGAGTCAATAACCTAATATGAAGTAGATAAGCCACTACAACTAAAGATTTACCCTTAGTTTTATCCTTCCCTTTTTACTTTGCCTTAGAAGATTCTTTGGCTGCTGATGACTATTTGACAGACTCAGGGACCGCTATATTATTTTTCTCTAAGAGATGTGTAAGGTGGTCTATCTATTTCTTCATACACTTGTGCTCATCGTGCCCATTCTTATTTCAATAGAAGAACTTAATCTTTTATCTCTTAGGTTTCCCTTTAGAGGATGAGGTTTCAGTGCTAGTTTTGTAGTGGTTTTATGTTCTTTCTTCTTCTAAAGATATTTATTCTTTTGTTTATTATCCTTGTTGCTAGAGGCTTTATGTTTTCCATTCATGGCAATGAGGGCTGAAAGTTTGGAAGTCTTGAGGGTTCCCATATAGATAAATTTATCTTTTTCCTTAGTTAAATCTACAATGAAGTCATCTAAGGATGGTATTTTTAGTTGGATCCTATGGCTCTCTTGATAGCATAAAAGGTAGAGACAAATATAGAGTAATCAGGTCATAGTTTTGCAAGTATGGAAAGAACTAACTACTCATATTTTTTCTCAGTTTCACACTCTTTTATCTACAATCTAAGTGATTTAATCTTGGTTAAGAAGTCCTCCAATGTGTAAAAATTTTTATCACTCAAACTAATTAGCTCAATCTCAATCTCATGACCCCTCATGGTGTCGATTTCCCCAAACAATGTTTCTAGGGTGTCCCATACTTTTTTGGGAGATTTGACTAACTCTATGTGAAATAAGAGTTCTAATGACATTGAAAGACATAATATTCAAAAAATTCATCACATTTATTAAACCATTTTATTTTGCCTACATTTATTGTGGGATTGACTTCTACCCCCATAGTTATGCAAAACAACCCTTTACTTGTAAGAACCATTGTAATATTACTTTTCTATTCCTTGTAGTTGAAGGGTGTGAGTGCATTAAAAATGATAAGATCCATTTAAAAATTAAAATTAATGTGATTTGTTGTTGTTGCATAAATCAAATGTGCAAAAAATGAGAGAATTTGTAGAACAAAATCACAACCACAATACAACCCCCCTGAAACTATGTTAGGTACCCCCCCTCCCCCCAAATTTTGTCATTTTATAAAGTATTTAATTTTACAAGGAAAGTTGTCCCAATGTGTGGGAAATAAAAAAATAAATACTTTTCCAAAAGATGGTACTCAATTTTGAGTTACCGTTTGCAAGATATTAACAATATAATTTCCCATAAATAGGTCTACGATTAAAAACATGCACTTGAAACTTAAAAAAAGTACCCTTAGGTGAGGTGAAATATGCCTTCCAACCACTCATTGGAACCAAAAAAATTTCACGGACTTAAAAAATTTAATGAAAGTGAAAAAAGTTTTGTTAGTTGCCTTGGTATCTGTGGAAGTAAGTTTGACTTCCTCTTTTAAACAAAATTATAGATAGTAAAAACAATAATGAAATCCACAACTATTTTTTAGAGGAAATAAAGGTGAATTACTATTGTTGAAGGTGGATTAATCCTAGATAGGCACTCTAAATCTCTATACCACTTTCCACGTAGTCTGAGATACTGTGAATGCAGACCACAAGAAGGCATAAAGCACCACCACTCCACACAACAATCTATCATAGAGTTGGTGTAGTATTTTAATGTTTCAATGCCTTTATTTCATCCTCTAGTGTGCAATGTTTAGGTATACCATGCAATGTGTAGGTCCAAAAAGAATCGTAGTAGTAGATATTTAGATGCCAAGTTAAAGATATTGACACCTTGGCTGCAAAGTGAAATGTCTAGCATAAAAGTCAACTCTTCACTCCTTGAATGATCAAATTTTCAATGCCATAATTAACACTTGATATTTCTCTTGCAATGCATCCCATATATGGTGATAAATGTTTCTCTTCCATCCATCTAGCACTATTTCAATAGATTTGGGATGCCAAGGAGGAAACATAGATCTGAAATAGAAAAAATAATGCAGAGATAAATACTGTATGTAGAAAAAGATGATACCAAATATATCCAATGCCTTTCTCTCCTATTGTAACACCTATCTCTCCTAAAAAATTAAATGGATTATAGATCTAATATGTCTCTCCAAAATGGATGAAGATCCTTCAACTTAGCTAAAAAATAATAGGTTTCAATGCTAAAATATGACACCAAGCTGATAAAAAAATAATGCCCAATAATGGTCAATTGGCAGCAATAGAGATTTTAGATCTAAAAAAAAACAAAATTAAAAACCACACCTTTCTCTTGTAGGTTAGATCATAATGACCAAAAAAATCCAATGCCTTTGTTAGTCAAGAGATTCCAATAAAACACCAAATTAATCTAATTGAGATCTCAGTGCCAAACAAAAATATGACGTAATAGACCAAAAAACGATCTTGAATGCCTTATTTTAGAGAATATTTCTTCCTTTCCAACACCTCTTCTTAAATATAGATAAATAAAAGGAAGCTACAAGAAATAATCCATGGTGGCAATAAAATAGATCTATATCAAAGACACACCTTTCATTTTTGGCAGATCAGAGTATTTCTCTCAATAATTCCTATGAGACAATAACAAATCTTAGGATTTCATAAAAAAAGTAAATAACCAACCAGACAATTGTGAACATGGATTGGCACTCTAATACCATAAAAGAGTTACAGATAAGATCATTAGATCAACAAATTCATATGGAGTAATCTCATGATTCGAGCAAGTGTACATCACAATGAATCTGCTAAATGAAATCATGCATAGAATATTGCAAAGGAATGAGAGAAAATAATGAAATACTTTATATCATCCTGAATTAATAATACAAAGGGAGAGAGGTGTATACATAGGTTGGAGAGGGAAAGATACCACACATTCCAGTGAATGTTGTACTAATCTTCCCAAGTAACCCAAATGACATATAAAGCCCTAAGCAAGCTAACATAATTGTGTAGGCAAAATCCAGTGGGAAAAAGGCCTACACCAATAGACATCACACTAGATGAGTAACTCTTGCATTGATTTTCATTCAATCTTCCACTATTTTTTCCTCTTCACCCATCATAACATCTTTTGAAGTGCTCCATGGTGACTATTTAATGTGTGTCAAATCTATGTATAGACAAAGGAGAGACATGGGGGTGATCTCAAGATGCAAAGATGGCCTTTGTCTTGTTTGATTGTATTTAACAATACACATTCAACTTGCAAAATCACTAGTCACCATCATGAGGTAATTTGAGGGCAAGGAAGCCAGTTACCTTAAAATTGCCAAACTTACCTTAACTTCTGCTAATAAGGTAAGCTAAGGTTTCTATTAGACCTCATTAGTCTTCATGATTGGATTCATCTGGGTTTTTTGGTATGTTATCTTGGTGAGTTGAACCCACGTAGTGCCCATTGAATTTCACCCTTGTAGACCTTTTTAGAGCACCTCAACATATTACCTCTTGGGGTAGCAGTCATGACTATTATAGGTGCTTAATTGGACTAAGCTTCAATTTTATTCCATATTTTAGGCCACCAACTTCCTATTTAAGTAATAAGATCCTATTTGGGGCATGGAACCTACATGATTGACCACATATGACTTAAGGCAAATATTTTTGATATCTAATTTGGGTGTTATAGCATGGCATCTCCTTATTAGACCCCTGTTATAGTATCATTATTGTAGGTGGAGACCCCTTTCAAAGAGGTAATCATTGTCATCTTAACCATTTAAAGTTCCATGTAGGTATACACTTGGTTCATATGCTATGGAAGTGTCTCTCAAATTCCTCAATCCTTATGATATCTTAATTGCTTCCTTAATTTGTCTCAACCTGCTCTTCACCACTGAATCTATGCCCCTGTATGAGGTCTAGAGGGACTTAACTAAGTTCTTGATCATGTGAGGAGCCTTTTTGACCTTATCTCCTTTAGGCCTCTTTCAATTGAATAGCTAATGTAGAATTGGATGACCTTGAATATGAAGTGTCCATCAACTATCTCTTTTAGAGGCACTCAGACCCTTACACATAGTACACCCCCTATTCATGATGATTGGTGCAAACAAAAATACATATTTGACCTTAAGAGGAGCTGGTAGAGATTTTTGTGCTTGATGGTGAATGGTTTAATGGTTTAAGGGAAAGGAGACATGAAAGAGACTAATAGACTAATAAAACACTTCAAACATCATCAATATGTCCTTCTAAGAGAGCTAAAATCTTGCAACTTCAAGAAACTCAACTCATACTCTGCAAATAGAATAAGTCTTGGATTTTGTTTGCTTTTGACACTCCCACATGTGTGGGATAGGGGTATGGGTGATGGAGATAGTCTATGGGATCCTTATGAACACCTGTTTATAGAAAAAATCTAAGAGTAGACCAAAACCATTGCAATCTTCAAAGCCTTTATAGATGGAACAAATCATGGGAGTGGAAATATTATTAGACTTTGTTCATAAAGCACAAGAAATGGATTTAAAAAATATATATATTGATGAGATAGTCAAGGGTCACCCTTTCATTCCTCAAAATCTCAGATCATGAACTTCTCTCTCTTATCCATACTAAATGAAAACCTAAGATGTTATACAAGCTGCCAAAGAGAGCGATGGAAAGATGGGATAAGTTTATACAATATTGGGGATCTACAACTCATTTAAAGCCTATATTTGGACTTGGGGGTGTATATATAGCCATGGGAGTATCTGGAATAAAACCCTTGCAAGTAAACCTATATAGACTTGGTGAAAACACTTGGTTTTGGCTTGCAACTACCACATTTGCTTTGGAGACTGATTGAGAATGATGCCAAATGCTCCTTAAACTAGTAAAAAAATATATAAACTTATCTAATTAGATTTCAAACTTTTTATTTTCCCTCAAACGTGTCATATCATTCAAAAACCACCTTTTGAAGTCATAAAAGAGCAATAAAACACATAAGTGGGTTATACATTATGATTTGACCTTTCCACCTTTATGAGGAATGATATAGACTATAGGAGGGTTAATGTGACCTGAATATTACAATACATGACTAAAATGATCCCCTTTTATCACTTAATACACTTGAATTGACTTGACCATGGTCATAAATGCCTAGAGTAACACTAGGTTTCAAAAGTCATTTACCTTAATCTTTTCAAATGAACCTTAAAAAACATTAATAAGGACAAAATAATGTATGAAGTAAATATTAAGGTATATATTGACTTAGAAACCCATGATAAGGTCAAGTTTTGAATGTAGGGTTGACCATTTTGACTTGAGGGTCAAAATTGGTCAACGGGTACTTGGTCAGAATGAAAATAATGAAAAACCTTGGAAACTAGGTCTGCAACCTCTTGAGATGGACCTTATGATACCATATATTTGCAATTTTGAACCTTGATGCCATTGAAAATATTCTTAACTGATATATATGATGCCAAGGAGATATTGGGGTGGCTCTTCAACTTGTTCAAACTCTTCATATGGACTTGACTCTTCATGGAGACACATAACTCTTTAGGCTCAAACCTACAATCTCTCGATTCTTGAAAGATGCTACATATTTATGACCTACAAAACCATGAATGTGATTGGAGATGGATTGATAGTATTGGTGAGGACCTTTAGGGACTTTCACAGCCTTCTTCCATCAGAAATGAACTCATAACTTCACCATAAATTCTAAAAATTGATCCTACAGGGTTTAGCTAGGGTTTTAGACCTACTAAACTTGTTAGCATTCATTCATAAAGCATATCCTTTTGAAATCAAGGCAAATACATGGAAATTTGAGGGAATTAGGGTCTCCATCTTTGGCTAAGAGTTTGGGTGCTGACTCTCTCTCCTGTATGGACTGAGCATCAGAAGATGGCCATTATGCGTTTGTCAAGACCTTGATGGAGTATCTAATGTAATTTTTGGCTTAAAATGACTTTTTCAAGCTTACAAAACATGATTGAACCTTATTGAATCCTTTACAATGTGCCTTGGTGCTTTGATATTATTGTAATACATTTTCTCTCTCCTTCTTGGCCAAGAACTTTCAATTACAACTATTTGCAAGAGTAATTATTGCATATTATAATTCAAACTATCATTTATGACTTACTTTTTGCCTCTTACACAATATAAACCTTATCATAAATCGTGGCACATGCATATGTACATACCATTACCTTTGATAGCCTTCACATTTGATCATAGCTAACGAGTATCATCTCAATATTTGAATGTACAATAAAACTAACGTAGTGAAATACCTTAAACTTGTCAAAAATACCTTAATCTTTTCAAATTGATTGAAAAACAATATGATCAACTTACTAGTTTTATTCTTTGATCAAGTTAGTCAGCTTTAGACCCTAGTTGTCTTCGAAGGGTCACCACCTTATCTCCTTGAGCATAGTTCTCTATCAACTTGATTTCATACTTAACCTTAACTTTGTCAAACTTACCTTAAAAAATGCTAAACACAAAATCAAGTCTATAAAGAATGACCATTTTATGACAATACAACATGACTTGACTCAACTATCGACTAGACCATCCTAAATGACCTTGAAGGCTGCTAAAGAAGACACTGTCATCCTGGATCATTAATGACTAACACATGACCTTCATAATGGCTATCAACAAAGTTAAGGTCAAATACATCAAAGTTTTGAATGACTCCCATTCATGGTGGCCAAATTTTGGCTAACATGTTGTTTCATGGGTAGAGGATCCTAAAGATCCACACAGGACTAGATTAAAACATCAATTTGGTGTTGCACACTTGACAGAGTTGGCAAAGAGTTAATATCCAAAGATTATCATGAGTCGTGTAAGCATCATAAATGGAAGGTAGCTATCAAAATTAATTTCTTTCTTTGAATAAAAACAAAACTTGGGACTTGATTCCAATTCAGAAATGAAGAAAAATAATGAGATGCATGTGGGTATACCATACTAAATATGCAATAGAATGGTTCATCGATAAGTACAAATCTTAGATTTTAAAAATAAATCAAAGGTTAAAGGTGTTGACTACCATGAAATCTTTTCTCTAGTTGACAAAATGAATTCCATTAGGTTACTAGTTCCTTAGATGCAACAAAAGGGTGGGAAATCCATCAGATGGATTTCAAAAGTGACTTCCTACATGGAGATTTACAAGAAGAAATTAATATGTATCAATTTTCTAGGTCTGCTACTAGTGATATCTCAAAATATGTGTGTGTTGACACATAAATTCGGTCATTGGTATTTGATAATGTTAATTATTGACATAATCATAATTACATGATTAAAACCCAATTACATGACTCTTATTTGTCTTTCCTCTAATACATTTGTCTATAAGCACATTTGACCCTTTGTTAGCTATCATTATTACATATAACACTTAATGCTAAATGCTCACGCTATTTAAAATTAGTGTTAGATTGTTCCCTAAAAATCACAATTGTCACTAATATTCATGGACAAGTCCACTCTAAACACAAAGCGGTGCACTGTGCCCCAGTCTATTCGGGTCGGCCTCATACCATGCCAAATGATGACTAGTTTCTAAATGTGAATTCAATATTTTGGGTCTTCCCACATGTTTCATAAAGTTGGCTGAAGGAAAATTTCAAAATATTCACCTATAAATGCATGTCAAGTGTCATTCATTTTTCCAACTTACTAGTCACTTGGCACAGAGATTTATACTTCTATACATTGAGTGAATTCGCTCGATTCTACCTAAATTATAAATCATTCAAAAAAAATCACTCATAATCTAAATCAAGAATTCTCTAAAACAAATCAAGAACTATCATTATCAAATATCAAATTCATCTTTTAAATGGATACAAATAAAAGAATAAAATTACATATTCAGTTTAGATATACATAGGGTCGATTTTCTTCCTTCAAATATTAAATATGTAGATATTGATCAATTCTTAAGGAAGTGACTGAAATTAGCTCAGCACATTACACACTCTTTTTTTTATTGTAAAACTTTCAAGCTATCAATAAAAGTGTAAGGTGGCTTAGAAAACAATAAACAACATTAAGCAATGAAAGTAATAAACTCGTATTTAATATTTTAAATCAATTTTTCAATGCACGTTACTTTAATTCTTATTTTAATGCACGTGGTTTTTAAAAATGCATGTTACGTTAGTTAGGTAACAGATATAGTAAAACTTGAAAATAATGCATATATTAATCACTCGCTAAATATTTAGTGATAATGATTCATCTTAAATATTTAGTGATAATGATTCCTTTTAATCAATCAAGGGTTTTTTAATTTTATATTTGAGTATTTTATTTCATGTTAGGCAATCATTTACTTAACTCTAAGACTATATAGGAATCATGGAATTTATAAAATATGGAGCTTGTTCATATGTATTTCAAGTGGGAGGTTTTAAGTATATTTTTAAAATATTTATTAATATTTTAATATTTTTTTAAACATTTAAAATGGTTCTTAATATTTATTTAGTGTTATTTTATATTATTAAATTTATTTATGTTAATTAATTTAATATAAATTAGATGAGTTTAATTTCTTTATTAATTTTTATTTTTAAAATATTATTGTTTGTACGATTTTTATTTTGTTTTATTTTTATTTTATATTTTAATTTAAATGGAATACACACATTATTTATTTTATTTTTGTTTGAATTTAAATATTTTATATAAAAATATAATTTACTATATTCTATTTCTATATATATTTTTTATTAAAATATTATCATTGTTTAAATAATCCTTTTTGATGCACAAACTTAATGTAATGTGAAAAATATTATATACAAAGGTTGCATCCCTTATTCATAAAACACAAACCAATAATATAATTAATAATAAGAATCGAATTTATCAAATATAGAGCTCATTCATATATATATATTTGTTAATAACTTTTTAAATGAATCATTTTCTATTAATATTTGAATATATTTTTTAAATGTTTAAAAATAACATCTTAAATTTTTTTTAATGTTAATTTATATTCATTTAATATATTTATTCATTTAATATATTTATTTATATTAATTTAATTTAATTTTTTTGATGAAATATATTTATATATAAATTTACCAAAATAAATATACAAATAATTCATTAAAAAATAGGCGGTATGGAAGCATGTTACAAATTTACATTAGGCAAAGCCTCAGAGTCAAAAACCAAAACATTAGAAATAACTAGGCCTTGCCTAAAATCAAGTCATAAAGTTATCATAAAAAGTGTTAAGCAGCTAGAACAAGGTTAGAAGGTAGAGGATATATAATATCAAGACCTCAACCCGAACTTAATAAGTCATTACCATTTAAAAATGACTCTCAACCAATAGCTTGAACAATGTCCCTGACATATTTAATTTAAATTTGATAAAATAAACTTTATTATTAAATTTTACCTTGTTAAAATATTATCCAACATTGACCACTGAAAATAATAAACGAACACCTACTTTAATTCTTATCTTAATTTCTTGTTGCGTGGGAAAGGGGTTTGGTGCATGGACTTTCTCAAGAAGGCATCGTATGCATATATTAATTATTCGTCAATTTTTTAACGGTAATGATTCCTTTTAATGAGTTGGGGGTTTAAAAGTTATATTAGCTTCCCACAGGTCTAGAAGGTTCTTCCAAGTAAAAAAAACTAGTTATCGATTAAAAAAAAGTTATATTTGAATATTTGATTAAATATTAGTTAATTACTTATTTTAACGTGGGGTGGGGTCAAGTTAAGTTAAGTTGGGGGAGAGATTCGAGTTATATTTGAGTGTCTAATAAACTATTAATTATTTACTTCAATTAAAGACGTATTTGAGAATTATCAACATTTTTAAATATGAATTTTATTTATATATATATTTATTAATCATTTTTTATTTAGTTAGTATTAATTTATCTTAATTTAGTATTTTTTTATGTTAATTAATTTAATTTAAATAAAATAATATGATCTTTCTTATTGAATTTTATTTGTTAAATTATTTTCTCCTATACATATATTATCTTATAATTTCTCCTATACATAAATTATCTTATAATATTCTTACTTTGTAATCTAGGTTCTCTTTAAATGGAGTATCCTTGTGTTCCTCTCTTTCCCTCAAATAATATTCTTACTTTGTAATGTAGGATCTCTTAAATGGAGTATGCATGTGTTCCTCTAATTCCTCTTTTTAAAGTTTTATTTGCTTAAATTTAAATATTTATTATAAAAAAGATAAAATTTATATTTCATATAAACATAAAAAAATTTATTAGAGTATTATCATTGATTAGATTATCATTTTGTTATAAAGCACTTTTAGTGTATAAGATTAGTATAGTGCGAAAAACACTACACACTGAGGTTTTACGCCTTAGTCATATTTGTAAAAATGCTTACCAAAACAATAAGATAAATCCTTGATTCCTTAACCAAAGTTTTACCATTGGGTTGAGACCCATCATAGTAGACCATGGTCCAATGGTGCAAATGTGGGTTCTTGTCACTTACTGATTATTCTAAAAAATTGTTGTCATCATCAATCTTGTTTTGATTGAATGTAACAGATGAAGACACCAATGCACTTATGGATAAAGAAAATGTAGAATCCAAAACTTCATCAAAAGGTGACTTGACATGGCTTGGCCAAGTGTACATGGTTGATCAATGTTGCAACTCCAATGTTTATTAATCAAATTATAAGTTCTAAACATAACACCATTAGAAGAAGAAGAATATTCGAATGGCCAACCTAACCAAACTGGCCAATCAAGCATTTGTAAAACTTGTCTCTATACATGGAAGACTAAGGTAACATTACATAGTGATTCATTTAAATTCAATAAACTACACTATTTGAAAGACAAAAAGAGTGAAAATTATAAAAACCACCATGGTTAAATGCAATCAATTTATCATTTTAATGGATTTGTAGGATTTAAGGTCATCATCAATAACATCTAGTCAACCCTAGAGTGGAAAATTGAATACACAATGACAACCCAAGTGATTAAATGATGAAAGAACCCAAAATTATGATTCTCAGTAAGCGTAAATTATTCTCACCTATAGATACTAAAATATTCAAATATTATTATAGTTTCAGGGTCTACACAATAGTTATGGTGAGAAAAAAGTGGCACCATTGCCCCTAAAATCAATCTTCCACTTATGTTCATTTGTTATAAATATAATCATCTCCATGGAGCAAAGGATTAAAACAATCATTGTAATCAAACTCCTTTCTATAAATTGTGTATCAATATCCTTAGTAGTTCATCATTTGTTATTTTAATGTCACAAAGTACCTTTTGAGATATTTTGTAATTATGTAACTTCCCAAGTATCCAATAAATGATATTATGGTTGTTTTCCTCCATTTTTGTTCATTTGGTTGCTGGTTTTTAACCCACTATAGTGTTGATCTTATAAATTTATATTATATTTATCTTGTGTGTTACACTCTAAGGATATACAATTGTGACTACTCTATGTTGGAACTTTGATTGAAGGTTAAACCTAGTAATCTATCTTGGTGCATCACCACTATTTTATTTGAAGTATTATTTTACTTATTTTCCCATTACCTATCTAAAAATTAGTTTTGAATTTAGATATATAAGGATCCTACATTTTAAACCCAAAGTTTATCCTATTCATAGATAACAAACAATAATATTTCTCATTGTCATCTATTTTGGGGGGTGATATATTTAGACATATAAAAGTATCAACAATTTTTCGCATGCTTAGTGGGATCCAAACATTCAACCTGTCTTGTTTACAAGTATTATGATCAAGGTTTTGAAAAACACCTTGTTAATCATGGTGTAAATATAATATATATTTATTACCATCCTTCCTCAAACAAAGTTATGAATCAAAAGTCATGGCCTCCAGAAGTTTGAAAGTGTGTTACAGATATTTCATTAAAAATTTTAATAGTTTTATTGTACTAATAAAAGATTGCATGAGAATAAAATAATTTGTGTGGATAAGAGCAATAATAAAAAGATTTTATTTTTTGAAGAAGAAGATTACAAAAAAAACTATTTTAGTATTACCAGATTTTAACAAAGTATTTGAGGTAGATTGTGATGCTTTAATGTGGGAATTAGTGTCATTTTGAGTCAAGAAGGAAGAACAATAGCATACTTTAGTGAGAAATTGAATAAGGAAATAAATAGGTATTCTACATATGATGTTGAATTTTATGTCATTGTACATGCATTAAAACATTGAAGGCTTACCTAGTGCATAAGGAGTTTATGTTATTTATAGATCATGAGGCCTTAAAGTATGTGAAGACTCAAAAGAAGTTAAATAGTATACATGTAAAGCAAATGTCTTTCTTTTATGGATATACTTTTGTTTTAAAACACAAATAAATAAAATAGAATCAAGTAGCTAAAGCTTTGAATAGGAGAGTGGCACTGTTAACTACTATGGTGAGTGAAGTAGTTGAAATTGAGGTTATTAAAGAATTAAATGATATTGATCCATATTTTTACAAGATAGTTGAGCAATGAAAAAATACATTAGTAGGTGAGATAGGTACTATTCATGATGAGTACCTTATATAAGATGGTTATCTCTTCAAATGAAAATAATTATGTATTCTAGTTGGGTCTCTAAGAAACAATATTATAAGAGAACAACATAATGGTGGTTTGGCTAGACATTTTGATAAGGCTGAGACAATATCTTTGGTTTAGGAGAAGTATTTTTGGCCAAATTTGAAGAGGGATGTGGCAAGATATATTTCAAGATATAGAATGTGTCAAGTGGCTAAAGGCCATGCACAAAATACAAGGATGTATATACCATTACCAGTTCCAAGAGGACCATGGACAAATTTGAGTATGGATTTCATGTTGGGGTTACCAAACACATAGATAGGTAATGATTCATTTTTTTTGGTTATAGATAGTTTTTTTAGATGATTCATTAGAAAAACAATGATTCCACTAGAGTTGTAGAATAGTTTTTAAAGATGTTGTGAGATTGCATGGTGTTCTAAAAAGTATTACATTAGTTAAGGACAAACTAATTCTAAGTCATTTTTGGAGGAATTTATGGAATACGTTGGGAACTAATACATAATTCAATAGTGAATAGTACACACAAATAGATGGATAGACAAAATTTGTAAATATGAGATTGGGAAATTTGTTAAGGTGCATAGTTGGAGAGAAGCCCAAACAATGGGACCTGGATTTACCACAAGCTAAGTTTGCATATAATAATTAAGTGAATAGATCAACAAGAATATCATCATTTTAGATTATTTATGGGATAAATCATATGGTTGTTTTATATTTGGTGTAATTACCAATTGCATAAGGAGTTAGTGATGATGTAGAAGTATTTACAGAGCATATATAATAGTTGCAAGAAGTGAATAGAAAGCTACAAGAAAGTAATGAAAAGTATAAAGTAGTAACAATTGTAAGAATAAGGTCAAATGTATTTGAATAAGGATATTGAGTGATGGTTTACTTGAGGAAAAAAATATTTCCAATAAGTACATACAATAAGTTGAAGTGTAAGAAAATTGGACCATGTAGAATTATGAAGAAAATCAATGACAATGTTTATGGGGTGAGTTTACCACAAAATTTTGATATCTTTATAGTATTTGATGTTTCATATTTATATTATTTCCATGGAGAATATGGTGAATGAGAAGAATATGAATGAATAGATTGGTAGTAGTAGGTACCAAGTAAGAAGAAAGAAAATATAGTGCAAATTTTGGATAAGAAGATAATGAACACAAGGCAATAAAGTTATAACAAGTATTTGGTAAAGTGGGAAGGATTAAAATATGAAGGCAACACTTGGGTTTTAGAATGGGAGCTAAAGAATATTGGAAAAAATAAATGATAGGAGTACAATCAGAGCAACCTATAGAAGTTGAGTTATTTTCAACCAGAGGAGAATGATGCAGAGTTTGAACTTATAGAGACCATAAATTTTCATCTATAACTCTGTTTGAGCTCTCGTTTGTGCCAAAATGACAATATCAGAAATTTAAATTCATACATAACCCACACTATTAAGTTAAGGACATTTTAATAAATTTTTAGAGGCCATGCGTGACCATCTGAGGGTCTCAAACTAAAGTTTAATACTTTTTTAAAGACTTTTCCATTTTTAGAATTAACATATTTTTGTAATCGAGTAATAAATTTAGTTAAAATTTGTCCATTATATTATTTTTAGTTTTTATAATGTGTGTGGATATTTTTAGGCCCATCCGATCTTGCATGTGATACTAAAAATAATAGCTGAAAAATTGTTATAAGATAAAAGTTACTAAAAATAACAATTTTCTAAAAATTGCATGGGTTATCTAGCATTAGGTGATTTAGGTAGTTTTTGATTTATTTAGATTTTTTAATTATGCATTTCAACTCCAATTTTAAGTTGAGATTTATTTAAAGACTCTTATGTAAATATTTTATTCATTTAATGAGAATCAGGGGAGAAGTTTGTCCTCACATGATTTCTGAGTTTTATGCCTATGGATACTTTTCCTATCTAATCTGTGTTTTATCAGTTTTGGTAAACACTTTGTTATTCATGTTATAAATAATATATATATTTATCGTGCTTGAAACTCTACTTACTAGGATTAAAACTTGATAATGAGGGATACACACTTGGTTTTTATCTAAAGAAGATCCAAGCCAAAGTATGGTAGTTAATATAAAGTTACCAATTAAAGATAGGAGAGGGAGATCTATTACTAGATCCACATCCACCAAAACTATCTCCTTCACCTAACCTACACTCTCCACTTAAAAGGATCATGGATCATAATAATTCCCCTACTAATAATCTATTCTTTTTTTACATGGGATAATATTAATCCCTTAAACATCTAGGTATTGATTGATATATCATGGTATTATCTTAATTTACTCCCTTTATTTTTAGGTGAAGGCCCAACTATTACCTCAGAACATACATGATGTCGATTTTATATCCTCCATTCATCATATAAGAGATGTGGATTTAGTACTCATATTTATTTCTTCCTATTTTAATGTTAAAACATTGGATTGGTACAAATTCATTGCTTTTTCATCTATAAAAAAATGAGATGAGTCATGATCATTAAAACACAATGAGTTCATAGAAAGAGGAAAAAAACTACATCTTATTAAAAAATTGAGTAATATCAAGAGAACATCCATGGAGTCCATCTTAGATTTCAATCCAAGGTTTAAATTTTTTTGAAGAGGGTACAACTTGAGGTATGTCCCTTGCCACACATGTCATTTCTATATGTATTAAATGATCTAAATCTAAAGGTATCCATTATTATCTAATCTATGGGAGTAAACACAACTCATGCTGCTTATGACATGTTACCCTAGCTGATAAAAGTCTCATTCAAGTAGGGTAGTTAGATCCTATACTTGCTAACCTATATCAAAGTATTTATATGGGAAAATAATATAAATGAATTTTTTATGGGTGTGCAAAAATGATATTGAAAAATAAAGGTAACAATAGAAATAGAGCATATAATTATATTAATATCTATATTTTCTACATGGCATATTCCAATGGAGATGTATAGATGCATGGAATAATATTGAGAAATATGAATGGATACATGGCACATTCTAATGAGAATAATATGCCTATTTATATTGTGCTATCTAGTTTCTTAAAGCTTGTTATCCTCAATGAGACATGAATTGATATGGTACATATGTGTGCAATGTGTATCTAGGTTGGGAATGAATACCATCATAATCAATATAAGGTGACACTTACCTATTGATTTACCTTGGCTATTTAACCATAAAAATTACCATTAGATGCTTGATCTCTTTGGGGTCTAATATATTCTACATATCATTAAAACAAAGTTGTTAAAAAATGGAATTATTCACCTTTTGTCCTGAGTGGTGGGTCATCTTCTTGCAGGTGTAATGGTTCAAATTATAAATGTATGGTATGTTTACAAGTGTTTTATCATGGAATGATATTGGGATGACTTTTTATAATAATCTATTATAATCCTACTTGTAGAAATAAACCAAACATAATAAAATATATGAAAAAGAATAGATTATGTGATGAATTTAGAGATAATTTAAAACATTCCTTAGATTCATATATCATGAGCCTCTTCGAGATGGAAACATTCTTAAGAGTATAGATCAATTTACATAAATATATATGATACCTTTCCTTCCTTAAAACATCAATATACATGCATTATAATCTAAACCCTAATATCCTTACAACCCTAACTCTATTACTCAAGGTTTAGCCTTACATTGGCACCAAATTTATTGAAATAAATATTTGTATTAACAAATCATAAATATTACATATAAATCAAAGCATGAGCTAATTAAATAAGTAATAAAATTACAATTGAAAAAAAAAAATAGATGACTAGGATGTCAGGGTCCTAACATGCCCTTTTCATTCAAAAATGTTTGGCCTCAAATCTTGATTTGTGGAAACTTGATGCTAAATTTGGTGGAGAATCTCCCAAGTAGCATCATCTGATTTCATGGACCACCATTAGACCATAACATCAATTATGGTTTGGTTGTGGATTGATTGTGTAAATTTATCTAAAATAAATTCAAGTCCAGGGATGATGGATCTCTCTTCGTCTAACTAAATAAGGGTATTCCTAACATGAAATTTTTTTCCAATGATCTCTTTCAAATATGACACATGGAATATTAAATGAATCTTAAAATACTAAGCTAGTTCCAATTTGTGTAAGACATTCCCAATTTACTATAATATTTTTTATGGTCCATATAATTTGGGAACTAACATCTTACTAGCTTTAAGCTTCAAGGAAGTCTATGTATATGGCTAGAGAGTTAGAAAATCCATTCCCCCAACAAAAATTGAGTGTTGTTAATGGTTTTGGTCTGTTTTTTATTCATATAGTTCTAATACTATACCAAGTTATCTTTCATAGTCCAAATTAGTGTCTCTTAGTTTCTTAGAGTTGAATTAATTTCTAGAATGTTGAAGCTTTCTAGAAGATAGGATTTGTGATAGGTTAGTGGATATCCATACACAAAATAATATGGTGTCATATTTTTGGAGGTGTGGTAATAATGTTTATACCATCATTTAGTAAGAGGTATCCATTTAGTCTAGTGATTTTATTTCTCTGAATAAAATCAATACAGGTAAGTCTCCAAACACTTGTTGAAATTTTATGTTTAACCATCAGTATATAGGCAATATGATGAGATAATTTTTAATTGTGTTATTTATATTTAAAAAAATTATTTCAAGAATTTATGATCCTAGACAATAGTTATGGGTATACCATGGAGGTATAAAATTTGGTCCATCTAGACTTGTGCCATGGTTGATGTTTTGTAGGGGTGGGTCAATGAACATAGATTGGAATATTTAGTGAGATGATCAACCACCATAAATATCAATGATTTACCATTTAAATTAGAAAAAAAATCAATAATATCCATGTAAATATCATTCCACACTAGGGTAGGGATCAATAAAGTTTATATTTTTCTTAGGGTAAGTGCAATCTCTCCATTGTGATGTTATAAAATAACACTCAATCATAAAATATTTTGATATCATGTTTCATTCCATCATAGAATAAATTTATTTTTACTCTTGTATATATATTTAATAATTCAAATTTTCCCATTAATGGTGAACCATATAGTTCATGCAATAAAATTTTCACAAAGAGTAACATTTATAACAAGATAAATCTTCCTTTAATAACACAATCAATAGAAATCCCAAGAGTATATTAGTTTAGCTATGGGGTTCATGGTGATATGATGGATAATTTATTGAACCTATGCATCTTTATTCCACTATATTTGGAGTTTCTGCACCGAATTTAGTGTTGATAAGGACAAAACACATAAGGTCCCTTGGTCTTTAAATTTGTGAGATAGAGCATCGACCACCATGTTCTCCTTACCCTTATTGTATATAATCTCATAATAATATCCAAAGAGTTTAATAACCCTTTTTTGTTTCTTTAGAAATGATACTTGTTGTTCTGATAAGTACTTTAGGTTGTGATGATCTATCTAATTACAAAATTTTCTCCCCAAGAGATATGGTCATGAGTAGTTATTTCATGGAGCATGGCTAAAATTTACTTATCATATTTTTATTTGGTTATATTATTACATGCCAATTATTTGATATTAAAATCCAAGTATCATACTTATTGCATCAATATTACACCAATTCCTATATTTGAAGTATCATTTTCAATGAGTAATGGTTTGGAGAAATCTAGAATGGGTAGCATTGGTGTGGTACACATGGAATATTTGAGGCATGGAAATGAAAATTTTATTAGTTAAAACTAAGAAATAAAATTATTCCAAAACATTGTAGTCAAAAGAGAAATAAGTTTACCATATCCTTTGACAAATTTGGGATAATAGCCAATGATACCCAAAATCCTTGAATAATATGAAGGCTTTTAAGTTGTGGCTAATTTTGCATATCCTTAATATTCTTGGGATTTGCTTGAACCCCATTCACTAAGATAATATGATTGATGTATTTCAAGTTTAAAGTAGAAAAATAGTACTTCGAGTGTTTTACACATAACTAATTTGCGGATAGAAGTTGTAGGGTTTGGTCTAAGTGTACTAGATGGTCTTCCCCTTTTTTCTTATATACCAGAATGTTTTCAAAGGAAACCAAGATGAATTTATGAATCTTGGGTTAGAAATTATAGTTCATCATATTTTAGAGTGTTGATGGACCATTCATGAGGATAAATTTCCTTACCAAGAACTTATAGTGGATCTCTTGAGTTGAAAATACTATCTTATGGATATTTTATTCCTATAATAAAATATAATGGTATTTTGAACCACAAATCTAACTTGGAGAAGTGACCCCCATAAATATCATGTATTAATTTCTAAATCACTAGAATGGTAATTTTTATAAGTATTTTAAGTTTATTTATCTCCAAAAATTTCCACTCATTACCTCCAGGACGTGTCTTTTTTCAAATGAGAAGAACCGCGAGGAATATGGGCTAACACTTGGTTGAATGACACTTGATTGAATAAATTATTAGACCATATTTTGAATTTACATTTTCTTCATGTAGGGGTATCAATATGGAAAAAAGTTTTGTGGATAAATATATACTATGAGATGTATTGGATGATCACATGAGTGTTATCGAGTTAGTTCTTGAGGTTATGAAAACCCTTAAGATTTCTTAAGATGATTCAAGTGAGGTTACACTAATTTTATTGATTTCCCCATCTATGTCATGTGGAATATAAAATTTTAAGAAACCATCACTGAATAACCCTTTTTAACTAGATTAGCCATCTAGTGAGAACTAATAAGTTGATTTATCCATGTTATCATTCCCTTTAGATTTTATTATTTGCTTGTGATTATGAATTACATCCATAATTTCAAGAATTCCCATAGGATGGGTCTAATGATAAAATATACTAATATCCTAATATAGTATCACAACCATTTAATGATAAGGTGAACATGTTAGATTTGAGATTGTAATCACACATGGAAACTTAAACACAATGACATTTCCCATTGCAAGCTAGTATTCTTATATTATCTACCAACACCTCAAACCTGTTGCATGGATACATAAAAATATTGCATAGAATTACATAAACCTTGGAGTTTGTATTCAAAGTTGAGAGACACAGATCATTTTGTTTTATAAAAGTAACATGATACAAGGGGATACAAATCAAGGCTCTAATTATGATAGTTATATGGATCGATCCATATAACTTCACAATAATGAATGATTTAAGGGGTTGCATGGATTTGGCACAAATGACCAAGGAATTCAAGGATAAAACATAATATTGTGTAGTTGTGTATGGATCATTCACTCTTTATTAATAATAATTTATCAAAATAGTGTTAACTATTAGAATAAAGTTCATAAACTTGGCTTCCAGATACATCCTTGCAATTAATTTTCCTTGGTGTAGCTTGTGTAAGGCTATTACAAAAAAATATAAAAGTTAACGATTTCATTAGATGAATTGTATTCATATTAAACTATAGTAATGAGTGTAATAAAATTATTTTTAACATGGTAATCATATTCATAGTGGTTGCTTATTTTGGTTGAGCATGGCATTGCATGCAAGTGGATATTATTGTTCATTGAGCATGGAACTATGTGTGATTGGCTACTATTATTGGTTAAACATGTCATCATTTACAAATGGCCACTACAATTAGTTTGCATGGGACTACATGTTAGTGTCTATTAATATTGATCACTCTAATTCCAATAGTCTACATCCCAAGAGGTCTAGGGGACAACATTCTAGATGAGGATCTAGTTGAATTTGTACACATGCATGGAAGAAATATTAAAGAGTAAAATTTATAATAAATATAAAAATATAACATGAACATAAATTTATATTAATTAATGTATTATTTACATGACATGCTCTCATGGTGATGTATGGTTATTTGACATACTCTTTTAAATTATGTATGGTTGCATGACATGTTCATGGGAGATAGGTATGACTATTTATGTTATGATATTTGGTTTCTTGATTTTTTTGTCTTAAATGATACATGAACATATATGTATAATGTTTATCAAGTCTAATACTAATGAATCCCATGATCAGAATGGGTAATACGTCCCTATTGATTTACCTTGGTAACTATCATAATACAAATGAATTATAACCTTAGTCTATCTTTCACTTCCTTTCCAACCCCTATAATGAACCCATTAACCGAGCCTTCTAAGGTAGATTATTGATGTAGGGGCATCTTAAAATTATCCCAATTTTGATGCATAAGGTTATTTAAGTGTTCCAAATGTTGTGTCAAGTTGGTAAGAAGTCATGATGATAAGCCAGATTTGAAGTTGGAGTCTAAAACTAGTTTCCTACCCTTTTGTGTAATTTGAATTTTTAAAATTGTAATGAGAGTCTAATGATGTCTTTTAGGTATAAAATGGAATATAAGGAATAAGTTTTTATGATGGAGTATTAAAGAACCTAGGTGGACAATAAAAATGTGTTTTCATGAGAATTTGTGCTATGTCAAATTAAGTGTGAGGTGGCAGTCCACCACCCTACATGGGTCTAGGAGTTGCTAGAATTTATTGATCAAGAAATAGTTAAAATTTATGTTTAATGAGTCCATATTATATGTATAAAGGATATAGTGTGGGTGGTTCAAAGTAGAAAGAGGAGGAAAAATAGAGTAGACAATAATGAGAAAGAATGAAAGTCTGCCAAGATAAGATCTAGACTGTGCAAGTCATTTTATAATGAAAAAAAGCTTAATATGAATATAATGGTGTTGGATAAGTTAATTAAAATGAGTATTTGAAATTTTTATATATTAATAACTTGGTTTTAAACCTAAGGATAAGATAATCCATGCATACTTTGCATATTCTATATTACTTTACTCTATGTCATGATGAGAACAAAACTCTATGTTTTATGTTCTGTATATGCATAAATAAATGGATGGTAAAGTTAATATGATCATTTTTTACTCATTAATAACATTATTTGAAAGTTTATTAAAGTTTATTTTGATAGGTTTAATTTTATTGGAACATACAATCCATGGAAAGGTTGTTGTAGACTTAAATACCATATCTTGGAATAATTGCTTTTATTGCTAACTATGTATGTTTTGTTGTTAAAGAATGAGATTGGTAATGGTTTATTAACCTCATTTACTGGGTTAATTAATTTTATCTAGAATCAATATTTTAATAAATAGTGATCATATCATTGGCTATTTAAACATATTACTAAATAGACCCCTGTTTGGAGAATCATTCTTTTACATATAGACTATGTGGTATTGTTAAGGATTAAAGGATTTTGAAGTTGTATTACAATAAGAATATGTAAGGATATTTTAACTTTATTGAATTTTAAGGGTTTAAAAATAATAAATAACTTTTGTTTCATAGTCAATTCTATGATTTGTCTCGATTCCTGTGACAAACATAGTGTGAGAGGATTGTATACGTATCCCATTGCAAGAAGTGGTCCATAACATAATCAAGGGTTTGATAATGTTAAGGTAATTTTATTGAACATTTATTAAGTCTCTTTGACACTTATTTTAATCTTTCATGCATTCTATCCATTCTTATAGGTACACAAACCTATAGACAGTCAGTTTATTGACACAGTCAAGCATAATTGGAGTTGGAAACAAAAGATAGTGGATTAAAAAATGACTGATGATAATTGATAAATTTTCATAGGGTTTATAAAGTTATAATATACTAAATTTATTTCTTTTAAACCCTCTAATATGGTCACAATTGAATTTTGTTCACTCTCAGGTTAGTGTAGGCATCCAAAAGCCTTAAACCAGGGTTTGGTGTATAATAAGAGTTTGAATCATAAAAACAAATCCTCAAAATTTGTAATCTAACTATTTTAAGGGTGATACTAATTTTCATGGTTTTAGAGTGTGTATGGATATATAGGTCTAGCTTCTAAAGTTCTAGGGTGTATTAGGACTATAAGAGACCTAATGGAATAGGTCTAAAGAAGGAAAGAGAACTTAGGAGAAGAGTTAGGCATTAAAATTTTATAAACATGAATATTTTTACAAGGGGAACAAGAATTTGGTTTTGTAAACTCATAAATGATTGTACCTTTTCTATACTATGCATTAATCCATATAATAAGGCTATAAGGACTAATGTGAAGAGTATGTATATTTGTGTAAAGGGAGAAAGTGAGACTTGGAAAGTGTTGAGAGAGTTAATGAAAGGGCAAAGAGGGTGATTAAGATCCTAATAAGAAATAACAAAGAATTATAAAGTACAAAAAGACCTACGTGAATATCAATACCAATACATGAAGAGTAAGCCTAAGATCCATTGCCATAGCAAGTGCAAGTTGATATATGAGCTTTGTATCATTTTGGTATGATAGTAGGAGTATTTTGAGGTAAGGTATGATTTGTGATTTTGAATATGCTATTTTATTAATACATAGTTATGAGTACATTCTGAGTTTTTTTTGAGAAAATGCTATTATGAAGAAGCTAATGAAGAATGTAAGGATGAAATGATAAGGATTTAAGTATGTGAGAGGTAGAAATAGTTGAAATAAAGTTAGAAGATTAGTAGCATAGACCTTAAGTCAAGAATTCTTGAAGAGAAAGAGAAGATATCTTGAGAAGATCAAGAAGGAAACTCATAGGTGAGCATGAGAGAGTCCTATAGGTAGGACAAGAGAGACCCAAGTGAGGTCATGATGTGGAAAGTAAGAGAAGGCTTTTCAAGAAGGAGAATAGGTCTAGATGAGGCCAAAGATTTGATAGACATATTAATTGAGATGAGGAAACAAAAGTAAAAGAGGAAAAAGGGATAAGTTGAGAAGATACACCACAAAGGGAGATGGTGCATGGAGACAACAAGAAGAAGATTGAGATGGAGAAAGAGATGGCAAAGATGAGGCAATAAATGGATGAGATATTGACTAAGATAGAGTAGCTAAAAGAGATTGTGAACCCATATCTTAGATGGGTAATGATAAAGAAGCCACTAAAGTGGCCAAATCAATCAATAAGTGGAGAAGAGAAGAAGACAAAATATTAAGGACAAGGAGGTAATAAAGCCTCATGTTTTTAAATCTAATAATGTATTGGTATGTGTGAATGCAAGTTTGAGGAGTCAAGAAGAGAATGATAAAGTTGGGATAATTCATAGGCTCAAGGAATAAAAATAGGAAGCATATGACCAAGTGGTGATCAAAATAATTCAAGATGAAGAAGAGATTCAAGGTAGAGTCATGCTCATGGAACAAAAACAAGCAGGTCAGCCATTTTGGAAGTAAGAGAACATGAAGAATGAAGAGATCCTCACTCAAGAGGATGAAAGTGAAGAAAAAGGAACAATGAAATAGTAACATAAAGAAAGTTATGATGAATATTCAAGATTGTATAAATTTTTTAAGAAAGAATATGGATTTTATCCTCATCAAATATATAGAGAAATGGTTAAGGAGGTTATCAGGGAAAATATAGACTTATGGATTGTAGTAGTGGTGTCCAAGATAAGGGCATTAATGAAGGTAATAAGAAGTCAAGAATATGGACACACTATATATGAGGAAGTTACTACTATTGAGTTTTAAGTATGGGTTGTAAATGAAGGATAAAACATGTAAAGAGAAGATGTATTGGTGGTTGATGTAAATAAGAAGAGTGACGAATACAAAGCACATGCAGGTGCTTGGAAGTAAGAACAACAAGAAATAAAAGAAGAGAGTTGGAATTCCTAAAGGGCATGATAAATAACATGTTTTATTTAATTAGTTGATGTATTTTGTAGGTATATCATAGAATAAGATAGCAAGAGGAAAGATAAGGTATAAGTATGGTAGTCAAGAGCACACACACTTATATGAGAGTTTTAATGAAGAAGAATATGAGTGTCAAATGATTTTTCTCCCCTTGGGATTATGATGTAGGGGAATCTTAAAATTATCCAACTTTTTATGTATAAGGTTTGTTAAGTATCCAAAATGTTGTGTCAAGTTGGTAAGAAGTCATGATGATAAGCTAAATTTAAAATTGGACTCTAAAACTAGTTTCCTGTCCTTTTGTGTAATTTGAATTTTAAAAATTGTAATGAGAGTATAATTATGTATTTTATGTCTACAAGGGAATTTAAGGGATAATGTTTTATGAGGGAGTCTTAAATAACCTATGTGGACAATAAAAATGTGTTTTCATGAGAATTTGTGCTATGTCAAGTTAAGTGTAAGGTGGTAGTCTACCACCCTATGTGGGCCTAGGAGTTGAAATAAGTTCTTTATCAATAAATTGTTACAAGTTATGTTTTAGGAGTCAATATTATAGGTATAAATTATATATTATTGGTGGTTCAAAGTAGGAAGAGGAGGAGAAATAGGGCAAATAATAATGTGAAAGAATGAAAGTCTACCAAGATAAGATCTAGACTATACAAGTCATTTTGTAATGAACAAAAAGATTCATATAAATATAATGGTGTTGGATAAGTTAAGTCTAGTGAGTATTTAAAATTTTTATATATTAATAACCTGGTTTAAAACCTGAGGATAAGATAATCCATTCTTACTTTGCATATTCTGTATTACTTTACTTTGTGTCATGATGGGAATAGAACTCTGTGGTTTATGTTTTGTATATGCATAAAGGAATGGATGGTAAAGTTTATATGATAATTTTTTAACCATTAAGAACATGATTTTTAATTTTATTCAAGTTTATATTTATAGTTCTAAGTTGATTAGAACATACAATCCATAGAAAGGTTGTTGCAAACTTAAATATCTTGTCTTAGAATAATTGCTTTTGTTATTGACTATGTATGTTTTGTTTTTAAACAATGAGATTGGTAATGGTTTCCTAACATAATTAAAGGTGTTAATTAATGTTATTGAGAATAAATATTTGAATAAATAGTGATCAGATGATTGGATGCTCAAAAATATTCTTGAATAGACCCCTATTTGGAGAATCATTCTTTTACATGCAGGCTGCATGGTATTGTTAAGGATCAAAGGATTTTGAATTTGTATTTACAAAATAATCTAGAAGGATATTTTAAATTGATTTAAGTTTAATGGTTTTAAAATAAAAAAGAACTTTTTTTTCACAGTCAATTTTGTGATTTATCTTGTTTCCTATGACATACATAGTGTGAGAGGACTATATACGTATCCCATTGCAATATGTGGTCCATAACATGATGATCAAGGGTTTAATAATGTTAAGGTAAGTTTATTTAAATTTTATTAAGTCTCCTTGACTCTTATTTTCATTTTTCATGCATTCTATCCATTCTTATAGGTACATAGACCTATAGACAGTCAATTTTTTGACATTGTCAAGCATATTTGGAGTTGGAAACCAAAGACAGTGGATTGAAAAATGACTGTTGATGATTGATAAAGTTGTATAGGGTTTATACAATGATAATAAACTAAATTTGGTTGATTGAAACCCTCTAAGATGCTCACAATTGATTTTTTTTCACTCTCGAGTTAGTGCAAGCATCTAAAAACCTTAAACTAGGGTTTGGTGTATGGAAAGTGTTTGAATTGTACAAAAATCCTAAAAATTTGTAATATAACTATTTGAAGGATGATTTAACTAATTTACATGGTTGAAAAGTGTGTATGGATCTTTAGGTATAGATTCTAGAGGTATGGGGTGTATTAGGCCTAGAAGGGACCTAATGGAATAGGTCTAAAGAAGGAAAGATAACTTAGGAGAAGAGTTAGGCATTCAAAATTTATACAAAGGTATATTTTGACAAGGGGAGAAAAAAATTGGTTTTTTAAACTCATAAATGATTTAACATTTTTTTACTATGCATTAATCCATATAATAGGGTTATAAGGATTAATGTGAAGAGTATGTCGAGTTGTGTAAAGGGAGAAAGTGAGACTTGGAAAGTGTTGAGAGAGTTGATGAAAGGGAAAAGAGGGTAAATGAGACCCTAATAAGTAGTACCATATAATTATAAATTACAAAAATACCTAGGTGAATCTCAATACCAATACATGAAGAGTGAGCCTAAGATCCATTGCCATAGAAAGTAAAATTAGAAGTGAAAGTTGATATATGAGCTCTGCATCATTTTGGTATCAAAGCAAGAGTATTATAAGGTAAGGTATGATTTATGATTTTGAATATGCTAGTTTGTGAATACATAGTGCTAAGTACATGTTGAGTGTTTTTTTGAGAAGATGATATTATAAAGAATCTAATGAATAATGTAGGGATAAAATGACAAGGCTACAGGTATGTGAGAGGTAGAAATAGTGGAAAGAAATTGAGAAGATAGGTGGAAAATACATTAAGCCAAGAAGGATTGAAGAGAAAGAGAAGAGATCTTGAGAAAATGAATAAGGAAGCTCATAGGTGAGCATGGGAGAGTCCTATAGGTAGGAAAAGAGAGACCCAAGTGAGGTCATGATGTGGAAAGTAAGAGAAGGCTTGTCAGGAAGGAGAATACATCCAAATGAGGTCAAAGAATTGATAGGCATCTTAGATGAGATGAAGGGAAAAAAATAAAAAAGTAAAAAAGGCAAGGTTGAGAAGAGCCACCACATAGAGAAGATGGTGCATAGAGAATGAGATGATAGAGATGAGGCAACAAATGGATGAGATGTTAATGAAGATAGAGAAGCTAAAAGAGATTGTGAACCCACATCTTCGAATGGTCATGAGAAAGAAGCCACTCAAGTGGCCAATCAATAAATTAGTGGAGAAGAGAAGAAGACAAAAGATGAAGGACAAGGAGGCAATCAAGCCTCATGTTTTGAAATCTAATAATGTATTGGTATCTGTGAATTTAGGTTTGAGGAGTGAAGAGAATGAGAAACTTGGGCCAATGCATAGGCTCAAGGAGAAAAAAGAGGAAGCATATGAATAAGTGATGATCAAAATAAGTCAAGATGAAGAAGATACTTAAGGTAGAGTCATGTTGATGGAACAAGAATAAGCAGATTAGATATTTTGGAAGCAAGATAGCATGAAGAATGAAGATATACTCACTCAAGAGGATGTAATTGAAGCCAAAGGAGCAATGTGACAATAACATAAGGAAAAGTATGAGGATTATTCAAGATTGTATGAATATTTTAATCAAGAATATGGATTTGATCCTCATCAAATGTATAGATAAATGGTTTAGGAGGTTACCAAGGAAAACATAGACTTTTGGAATGCAACAGTGGTGTCCAAAATAAGAGCATTAATGAAGGTAAGAAGAATTCAAGCATATGGACACACTCTATATGAGGCATTTGAATCTATTGAGGTTGAAGTACATGCTTTAAATGAATGAGAAAACATGTAAAGATAAGATGTATTGGTGGTTGATGCAAAAAAGAAGAGTGAAGCATACAATGCACATGAAGGTGCTTGAAATCAATAAAAACAATCAAACAAAGAGGATAATTAGAGAATGAATCAAGGGCATGAGAAATAACATGTTTTATTTAATGAGTTATTGTATTTTATAGGTATAACATGGAAGAAGATAGAAAGAGGCAAGACAAGGTACAAGTGTGGTAATCAAGAATATGAGTGTCAAAAAATTTTCTCCCCCTAGGAGTATGATGCAAGGGCATACTAAAATTAGCCCACTTTTGATGCATAAGGTTTTTTAAGTGTACCAAAGGTTATTTCAATTTGGTAAGAAGTCATGATGATAAGCCAAATTTGAAATTGGAGTATAAAACTAGTTTCCTACCCTTTTGTTTAATTTTAATTTTAAAAATTGTAATGAGAGTATAGTGATGTGTTTGAGGTCTATAAGGGAATGTAAGGGACAATTTCATATGAGGGAGTCTTAAAGAACCTAGGTGGATAATAAAAATGTGTTTTCATGAGAATTTATGCTATGCCAAGGGACAATTTCATATGAGGGAGTCTTAAAGAACCTAGGTGGATAATAAAAATGTGTTTTCATGAGAATTTATGCTATGCCAAGTTAAGTGTGAGGTGGCAGTCCACCACCCTACATGGGTATAGGAGTTGTTAGAAGTTATTGATCAAGAAACAATTAAAAATTATTTTTTAGGAGTACATATTATATGTGGAAAGGATATAGTGTGGGTGGTTATAAGTAGGAAGAGGAGGAGAAATAGGGAAGACAATAATGAGAAGGAATGAAAGTTTGCCAAGATAAGATCTAGACTATGCAATTCATTTGGTAATGAACAAAAGCTTCATATGAATATAATGGTGTTAGATAAGTTGATTCTAGTGAGTATTTGTAATTTTTATATATTAATAAATTGGTTCCAAACTTGAGGATAAGAAAATTCATGCTTACTCTGCATATTTTATATTACTTTACTTTGTGTCATGATGGGAACAAAACACTATGTTTTATGTTCTATATATGCATAAAGGAATGGATGGTAAGGTTTATATGAGAATTATGTACTCATTAAGGAAATTATTGGTAATTTTATTGATGTTTATATTGAGAGTTTTAATTTTATTATAAGATACAATCCATAGAAAGGTTGCAGACTTAAATACTATGTCTTGGAATAATTGCTTTTTTTGTTGACTATGTATGTTTTGTTGTTAAATAATGAGATTGGTAATGGTTTAAAAACTTCCTTGACTGGGTTAATTCATGTTAGTTATAATCAATGTTTGAATAAATAGTGATCAGATCATTGGCTATTCAAACATATTCGTGAATAGACAACTATTTGGAGAATCATTCTTTTACATGCAAATTGTGTGGTATTGTTAAGGATCAAAGGATTTTGAAGTAGTATTACCACAAGAATTTGGAAGGATATTTTAAATTTATTAAATTTTAAGGGTTTTAATATAACAAATAACTTTTTTTTCATAGTCAATTTTGTGATTTATCATCTTTCCTATGACAGGCATAGTGTGAGAGGACTATATACTCCCATTGCAAGAAGTGGTCCATAACATGATGATCAAGGGTGTGATAATGTTAAGTTTATTTAACATTTATTAAGTATATTTAACTCTTAGTTTCATTTTTCATGCATTCTATCCATTCTTATAGGTACACAAACCTGTAGATAGTCAATTTCTTGACATAGTCAAGCATATTTGGAGTTAAATATCAAAGACAGTGGATTGAAAAATGATTTTTGATGATTGATAAAGTTTTAAAAGGTTTATACAGTGATAATAAACCAAATTTGGTTCATTTAAACCATCTAAGATGCTCACAATTGAATTTTTTTCACTCTCAGGTTATTGCAGGCATCTAAAAGCCCTAAACTAGGGTTTGGTGTAAGCAAGAGTTTCAACCATACAAAAAACCTCAAAATTTGTAATCTAAATATTTTAAGGGTGATATAACTAATTTTCATGGTTTTAGAGTGTGTACAGATATGTAGTTATATATTCTAGAGGTCTGGGGTGTATTAGACCTAGAAGAGACTTAATGGAGTAGGTCTAAAGAAGGAAAGAGAATTTAGAATAAGAGTTAGGCCTTAAAAATTTACACATGTATATTTTGACAAGGGCAATAATAATTTTTTTTTAAAACTCATAAATTATTTTATTTATTTTTTACTATGCATTAATCCATATAATAGTAATGTGAAGAATATGCAGAGTTGTGTAAAGGGAGAAAGTTAGACTTGGAAAGTGTTGAGAGAGTTGATGGAAGGGTAGAGAGGGTGAATGAGACATAATAATCATTACCAAAGAATTATAAAGTACAAAAAGACCTAGGTGAATCTCAATACCAATACATGAATAGTGAGCTTAAGAGCCATTGCCATAGCAAGTGAAAGTAGAAAAAGTTGATAAATGAGCTCTACATCACTTATCAAAATTTAAAATAGTTTGATGAAGTAAAGAACATGATGAGGAGTTTTTCCAATGAGTTAGTGACTATTAAGAGGTAATAATATCAGATCCATTAGACATTGTATTATCCAAATAAACATGGATATTTTCCAAACTTATAACCTAAATACTTTCTTGGTTATCAACTTCTAATATTTCAACCCCTAAATCTTCAAGTTGCACCCTAAGTGCCACCTCCTATTCAACACATTCAAAATGAAAATATAACCTTTGTTACATCCAAAAAAAATTTAATAAAAATACCTATGGTTTTACCACTATTATATGGAACATAATTCCAATAGTTATCCTATTAGAAACCAAGAGTTAGCCATTATGGTTCAAAGTTACTTATGCCAACCACCTGAAGAGGAAGGAGTTACTTAAGTCCTTATGTCCCTTGAAGGTAAAATGGTGTATTTAGGGTATAATTTGTTTTGTGCCATGAATGAAAATGTAAAAATAGATCAAAGACACGAAGTCCATTCAAACTACATGACTAGATATAAGAAAATATATCTTGAAGGTTGACTTTCAAGAGATTCTGTTATACCAAGTGTCTAAGATAATACATCAAATACAAGGAGAAAAGGGACCCTTTAAGGATTTAAATTAAAATTTTCGTATGGTGGAAATTAATTATCCATATCCAATGACCTCTAAACCTTGGAAATATATACCTACATATTTGATGGTGGAAAATATAATGGAGTGGACCATCTATGCTACTACAAAGAAACAACCTACTGATCTGTTGACTATTTTGTAAAAAATAAAAGAGGTGACTAATAATATTTAATTATTAGAGTCTTTATATATCCATGGTTATAAGGAATTTACACTATAATAATTAAGGAAACATATGAGAGTAGCTAAAGAAAAAAAATTAAGGAGAGACCCCCAAAGGACAAGACTTGGGATCAATGCCAAACTTTGCTCTGAGTAGAATGATTAAAGATAAGTGGTGAAATTGAACCCCATAATTTATATGTGTATCTGATAATCATGAATAATCTAGTTCATAAATTCATGGTATAGTTCAAATTTAGTAATATCTTAATTCCCAAAAGAGTGGTAGATGCCTTAGGTATTAGTTATATCCCCTAGGAAAAAGGTGTTACCCAATTAGATGGAACCCAAGTTCCACTATAGGTATCATAAATGATGTTCATATAACTCTCCATGCCTAACCAAACATATAATTATTATGATAAATATCTATGATATACATTGTTAGATAAATTTAGTTGTGCACTTAATACCATTAGTAAATAAATAAGAGAGTACTAATAACGACATATCAATTCCAAAGGCACCTCATTGGATGTGAATAATGGGTTAATACCAAAAGACCATATATATGAAATAATATACATAATGATATCACATAATCATTCATTATAAAACTACATCCATGGAAAATAGATTCTACATATGCAAAACCATCTAATCCATCACAAAATATATGTGCAGTTATCTACTATAAAACAAAACATATCATAGCTAGGTTAACACATCACAACACATAATAAAACATCTCAACTCATGTTATCACATAACACATGTAAAAATTTGGTGACATATCCATTTTGACTATTAATTTACTATGATGGTATTTTTATTTATTATTGTAAATAGTAGGTTGGTAACTTTTTGTGATGTGGACCATATACCTAGTGTAACATACCACATATAAATGTTTTATGGGAAATTGATGTATTAGTAGAATAAATAAGAATTGGTGTCCATATATTTTCATGATGTGTTACTAAATGAGCTCCAAGTGTTTTCATATGTAATATACACCATGATATGCATTGTATTATCATGTGTTACAATGTGTTATCCTAGGTGTGATATCTTATGTTGTATAGTATATGGATACAAATATATTTTGTGATGTAGTTGATGGATTCATATATGTGAAATATATTGTTCATGTATGTCATGTTTTAATGATGGTTAATGTGACCTCCTTATATATCTTATTTCAAATATAGGGTCATTTGGTAGTAACCCACTATGCACTTTGAGTGAGTGGTTCCTTTGTAGCTGATATGTCATTGTTGTTAGTTTATTATTTATTGTATAATGGTGTTAATATGTGAAAATTAATTTATCTATTATAAATACCTCCCATTTTTGGTTTATGCCTATGAAGGGACTTTACAACCATAATAAGAGGGTACTTGTCCTTAGATTGGACCCACATGATAGTGAGATCTAAGATGGACCAAAGTCAATATTGTTATGGAGCCACCATCCTATTATCATGTGAAATAATATGACTTAAAAAATTTGAAATTCAATTATCCTATCATGTAAGAGTAAGTTATGGAAATTTAAAACATAAACTTAAATGAGGATACTAAAGAAGTTGTAGATGAACAATTAGACTAGTGGGTAGCTGATAAGTAAGATTTATTTATATGATAAATTTAAAAAAAAATAAATGGGCACATTTTTAATCCATAATAAGGTTTTCCACTCTAGAAAGTGTCAAAAAACAAAGAAGATAACTATGATGGAATCTGGAAATTATAGTTTGGTTGGGAAAATGTAAGAATGGGGTTAATGCAGGGATGTGTATCTATTATTAGAAAGGGGAAAAAACTATAAAATTGTATATTTTTTAGTTTAGATTCACTAAAAACATGGTGGAACATGAATCCATAGAGGTAGGATTATAACTTGAGAAAAATAAAAAGGTCAAGTTTTTGTGATTTGTTTGCGATATTGAGATGGTGGTTAAAAAGGTGACATCCTATATGTATGAAATAATACCATGTTGAGATCATATCAATATATAATATGGGATATAATAGATTAATTTTGATGCACTAAACTTATAGTCTATCCCTAGAAATCATAACACTAAATTTGACCACATGAATTTAATAAGATCCCAATTGTACCCACCTAGAGATTTATTGAAGAATGATGGACATTTCAACCTCATTTTTAGACCTAGTGTAGTGGATAATGATACCCATTAGAATATGTTTGAGAGTGACCAAAATATCATTAAATTCAATTACTAGGAAGATTAATTATCTAGTGAGATAAGTTAAAAATTAAAAAAAGCCTATGATGATAAGGTCCTTCAGCTAAAGACTAATAAGCTGCCAAATGGTTTAGTAATTCTAGATGTTGATGTAGGTTTTTCACCTCATGTAGGTCTTACTAAACTCATGTAAATTCATTTTCCTTAGGTGTATATTAGGTAATTTAGGGTGATTTATGAGGTCATTAAGTTTCAAACCCACATGTCTAAATTATGGTTAAAAGGGTTGGTGTGGATGCCTAGTCGTTCACCAACCAATGTCGACTCTAGCACATAGTGGGTTTACTATTCATTTGGCAACGAACCTATGTTATCATTGCTAAATAGATGCAGAATTATGCCTCTCATCTACCTATTTAAGGACCTATCCTCCTTTGTATTTTTTTTGGAGTGAGATTTATTTCTCTTTTAAGTAGTGTGAGTTGTTTAGCTTGTAAGCGATTTATTGTTGTGCTAGTGAGCCTTTTAATATTTTGAGTTTGTGGTGTGTGTCAACATGCTATTGTAGGATTTATATAATCAATCCTATATTATTGAATAAAATTAATATTAGTCTCTACTCTCATTGTGATTTATTGCTTCAACAACAATTGTGTGTGTTTGATCTACAGTCACCAGTCTTGGACGTCTGATTCTAGATGATTCTCACATGGTATCAAAGCTCTAGGTGCTAGTATCAATCACCATTTATATTTTATGTTGTTAATATGAAATTTTGCATAGAATATTGTTTTGTATTATCCATCAATTTATTAGATATATTTTACAAATTTTGAGTGTTTCATTTGTGGGTTATTTTCTAATTGGCATTGTCATTAGAATTGAAATTTGCATGCTTTTGAATTGGTCATTTGAAGGGTTTGTTACAGATCTAGTCAAAAGGTTTTTTTTTGATCTATTCCTTTGACATTGGGGAACCACATATTTAGCTATTTGGGTGCCATTATTGTTGTCATATATGAATTTATTACTAATATAAGGCATTTTTTTTGCTTATCCAAGGTTTTAAAATAACAAAATCACATTTTTGTGCTAGGGCGCCATTGTTAATATCTTGAAACTTATTTATTTCAGATTTAGTTGCCATTCTTAATCCCTTTAGAAAAAACATAGAATTTGGCACCATTTTTTGATGTTAAATCATCTAGATTAAGTCTCCATTCAACAAAATACAAACTGAATTCATTTTGGACTTGGGCTTCCATTCGGGTGCCAAAAATTCATCAAAAATCTTACTGGTTAAATATTCAACATTGCAGACCTATACATGAAAAAAGAGGTGCCATCCATCTTCAATAGCCAAGTTAAAATTTATTTCCTTTCTTAATTTTTTTTAAATCCATCATTTCTTAAAAAATTATCTTGATTACCTTCATTAAGTGAATGTTTTTCATTTGATTTGCACAAGTGGGCAAATAGAATGATTGGTGTTATGACTGGGAGGTTATTAGTTCAATGTCAATTCCAATCAGTGGTTAGAAGGATAGGCCCATTCTCACTGTAGGGCATGTTTTACAAATTTAGTGCAACTTTAATTAAACAAGCCTTATTTATGAGAAAGTAATATTGTAATAACTTTTGATTAGTAGCTCAAAATTGAGCATCATATTTTTTTTAAGTACATATTTTTTCATTTCCCATGCATTGGTCCTATTTTCATTGTAAAATACACTAAAAATATAAAGTGTCAAAATTTGGGAGGGGCAAGCATAATTTTAGGGGTTGTTATTATGGGCCCTACTTTCTCCCTTGTGTGCACACTCAATTTTTGTAATTGTTACCAATGCCTATTAAGTGTTAATTGCACATATTTCTCTCACATTCTTGAATGTATTTTTAATAGATCCTAAAATTTATTTGAGCGTGTTTTTTCATTTATACACTAATTTTTCTCATTTGATTGGACTAATTTTTAGTGTAGTCCAAAGTCCATCTCCAAAATATGCACTACTACTGTCAGTTGTGGTCATGATGACTCTGCTTGAGAGATACCAGATGAGTAAGGTTGAGTCTACACCAGTGGTCCTTCTTGGGAAGACCATTTATGCTTCATGGCATATATACATGGAACGTTCACTCATAGATCATGAACTTATTCCATTCTTATATGGATAGATTCCTACTCCTATTGACCGAGGTCAATATGATGACTGGGATGACTCTTGTGACTATGTATATTAGCACTTATTGATACATGTTTCATAGGATCTATACCACCATGTGGAGCACACAAAGTGACCCTCCATAGTTTGGAGCACTCTTCAGAGTCTTTTTGGAGATCCTACTAAGATTTATATCACTCCTCATCCTCCTCTTCTTATTGTCTCTTTTGAGACTATTTTACTCTATCTTCCTGCTTCTATTCCATGTGATGACACATTCTAGGTGGATAGTGATCTTCCTTTTATCAAGCTACCCCTATGGGATGAGATTCTACCAAACTTTAGTTGTCTTATTACAAAGTCTACATTTATTCCTATTCAGGATGTCTCTCTTCTAGAGTCTTAATAGTATAGCACTTAGGAGGACTCTACTATTTACATTATAAGTACACCCATTAAGAGCATCAATGACTCATCTCTTCCTATGAATTTTCCTTCCTCAATTGATGAGTTATGCTCCACACTTCACATGGGCATTATTTTAGTGAATGTTTCATGCCATTCTTCTAATTGGTCTACTTCAGTAGTATTACCTCCAAATTCTATGCATGTTCTTTCCAGACCTATACCACATATTTGATTTGGACCACATTCAAATATCTTTGTACTATTTCATTCATCTTCTATTATGGAATGGGAAGACTTTCAATATACTCAATGAATTATTCCTTTGGCAAAGGGAAGAAACATTATTTGATGTGGATGGAACTTCTATAGTATTTAGGCAAAGGATCTCATTATATACCTTCATCATCTTATGAGTTGTACTTGGAGTATTGACTGCTTCAACATCATCTTATAGTGACTCTTTTAGTCTCCTCTTCTTCATTTGTCTCTTTTTTTTGCGGGGGGGGGAGTTTTTTTTCTTATGGTTTTTCTCCTTTTCTCCACTTTTTGAGAGATTACTTTGTACTTGGATACTTCATTAGGCTTAGTTATCGGGACCCAATTATAATACCCACCCAAACTATGTTTAAGGAGGGTGTTGGTGTAGGTTTTTCACCTCATGTAGATTTTACTACACATGTAAATTCATCTTGATTATGTGGATATTAGGTCATTTAGGTTGATTTATGAGGTCATTAAGTTTTACACTCACATGTCAAAATTTTGGTCAAATGGGTTGGTATGGATTTCTTGTCATTCACTAACCAATGTTGACTCTATCACATAATGGGTTTACTATTCATTTAGTAACTGAGATATGTTCTAATTGCCAAATGGATGTGGCTTTATGCTTCTCGTTAGCCTATTTAAAGACTATCCTCCTTTGTATTTCAGGTGAAGTGAGAGCTATTTATATTGTGAGCAGTGTTAGTTGTTAAGCTTTTAAGCCATTTATTGTTGTGTTAGTGAGATCATTAAGCCTTTAATCTTGTGGTGCATGCCAAAAAACTATTGTAACCCTCTCTTCCTAAATACAATTACTATCAATTTCTGCTCTCATTATGATTTTTTTCTTCAACAATAGTTGTGTGTGTTCACTCTATAGTCACCAGTCTTAGGCATCTGATTCTGGATGATTCTCACATGGTATCAAAGATCTGGATGATGGTATTGATCACCGTTTATATTTTCTATTGTTGTTAATATGAAATCTTGAGTAGAATATTTTTTATATTCTCCATCAATTGCTTAGAGATATGCTATGAATTCGAGTGTTTCATCTATGGGCTATTCTCTATTTGGCATTGTCATTATAATTAGCATTTGCATTGGCCATTTGAAGGGTTTGTTGTAGATCTGGTTAAAAGGTTTTAATACTAATTTATTTTTTTGGCATTGGGGTGCTATATATTTATCTACATAGGAATCATTATTGTTTTCCTAGAGGCATTTTTTATTGATCCAAGGCATTTTGTTACCGATCTAACAATTTTAGAATAATAAATCATATTTTGTGTGCTAGGGCACCATTTTTAACAGCCTAAAAATTCATTATTTTAGATTTGGGTGCAATTCTTACTCCTTTTAACAATAACATAAGCTAGGGCACCATTTTTGACTATTAAATCCTTTAGATTGAGTCTCCATTCATCAAAATATAGACTAACTTCATTTTGGACGTGGGCTTCCATTAGGGTGCCCAAACTTCATCAATAAATTTCCTGATCAGATCTTCAATATTATAGACCTATACAAGACAAAAGAGGTGCCATCCATATTCAATATCCAAGCCAAACTTTGCTTCCTTTTTGCCTAATTTTTTTAAAATCAGTCATTTATTATTTTTTAAAACCCTGATTACCTTCATTAAGTGAACTTTTTTCATTTGATTTGAGTAAGTGGGAAAATAGAAGGATTGGTTAAGAATTGGTGCTATGACTGGGAGTTCATTGGTTCAATTCCAATTCCAATGAGTGGTTGTAAGGATAGGTCCACTCTCACCATAGGGTATTTTTTAAAAATTTAGTCCAATTTTAATTAAATAAGCCTTATTTATGAGAAAGTAATATTGTAACTTTTGTTCAGTAGTTCTAAATTGAGCATCATCTTTTTTTAAAGTTCATAATTTTTCATTACCCATGCATTAGTCCTATTTTCATTGTAAATCACACTAAAATATAAAGTGCCAAAATCTAAGAGGATCAAACATAATTTTAGGGGGGTTGTTGTGGGCCCTACATTATCCCTTATGCACACACCATTTTTTTATAACTATTACCTATGCCTATTTAGTGTCAAGTGTACAAATTGATATCACATTCTTGGACACATTATCAATAGATCCTAATATCCATTTGAGTATGCATTATCACTTGTAGACTGATTACTCTCATTTGAATGAACTCATTTTTGGCATAGTTAGAAGTCCATCTCCAAATCATGGATTATTACTCTCAATTATGGTTATGATGACTCCACTTGAGAAATACCAGATGATGAAGTTTGAGTCTACACTAGTAGTCCTTATTAGAAATACTAATTATACTTCATGGCATGTGTACATGGAGCCTTCACTCATGGATCAAGAACTATTTCCATTCTTATATGGATAGATTTCTAATATTATTGACCTAGATCAATATGATGATTGGGATGACTCTTGTGATTGTGTCTATGGTCACTTATTGATACACATTTCATGGGATCTACACCACCATGTGGAGTGCACAAAGTGTCCATCCACACTTTGGAGTACTCTTTTGAGTATTTTTGGAGATCCTACTAAGATCTATATCACTCCTTATCCTTTTCTTCATATTGTCTATTTTGAGACTATTGTACTCTCTCCTCTTACTTCTATTGCATGTGACAACACTTTCTATTTGGATAGTGTTCTTCCTTCTATTGAGCCATGACTATGAGATGAGATTTTGAAAGACCTTAGTATCTTTTTATAGAGTATACATTTGTTCTTGTTTAGGATGTTTTTATTTTAGAGCCTTCACAGTCTAGTACTTCAGGGGACTCTACTATTTCTAGTATCAGTACACCCATTATGAACATCAATGACTCATCTCTTTTTGTGGATTTTCCTTCTTTAATTAGTGAGTCATGATCCACACTTCAGATGGGTATTATTTCAAAAAATGTTCCATGTCATTATTCTGATTGGTCTACTTCATTGGTATTACCTCTAGCTTTGACACACATTTTTTTTGGACCTATGCCGTAAATCTGATCTGGACCACATTCATATATCTTCATACTACTACCTTCCTCTTCCATTATGGAATGGGAAGACTTTAAATACAATAATTAGGTTGTTCCATTGGCAAAGGGAATAGACATTATTTGATGTGGATGGAGTTTCTAAAGTCTTCAAGTAGAGGATCTCATCATCAACCTTCATCATCTTGTGAGTTGTACTTGGAGTACTAACTGCTTTAACATCATATTCTAGGGGTTTTTTTAGTCTCCTCTTCTTTTTTTATTTATTTTGGGCGACGAGTTTTTTTCTATTATTTTTATCCTTTTCTCCACTTTGTGAGAGATTGCTTTGTACTTTGGTACCTCATCAAGCCTAGTTGTCAAGACCCAATTCTAGTACCCACCTAAGTTACACTTAAGGGGCGTGTTAGTGTAGGGTTTTCACCTCATGTAGGTTTTACTACACTAATGTAAATTCATCTTTATTAGGTGGATATTAGGTCATTTAGGGTGATTTATGAGGTCATGAAGTTACACACCCACATGTTTAAATTATGGTCAAATGGGTTGGTATGGATGCCTTGCCAACCAATGTTGACTCTAAAACATAAATGGGTTTATTATTAATTTGACAACTAACCTATTTTATCATTTCCAAATGGATGTGTATTTATGTCTCTCCTCAGCCTATTTAAGGACATGTTCTCCTTTTTATTTTATGTGGAGTGAGAGATATTAATTTTGTGAGCAGTGTGAGTTGTTTATCTTGTAAGCCATTTATTGTTGTGCTGGTGAACCTGTTAAGCCTTTCAACTTATGGTACATGCTAAGAATATATTGTAAAATTTGTATAATCAATATTCTCTTCTTGAATATAATTTCTATTAGTTTATTCTTTCATTGTGATTTATTGCTTCAATAATAGTTGTGTGTTTTTGCTTTATAGTCATCAGTCTTAGATGTTTGATTTTGGACAATTATCACACTAGAGAGCATGTTCAATCCAACTGATCAACTCATAAGAGAAACTAAAAATGAATCTATATATAATTCAAGGTGTCTACTAATAGAGATTTGAAACTTGGTGAGGTATGTACCCTAATCAAGAGCATAAATTTTCCAAAATATGTAGAAATTTGATGATAGAATTGCCTAGGATTACTACTATTTAGAAAGATATGAATTATATGTGATTTAAAAAATAATAGAGTTCATTCCCAATGTAAAATTTATTATATAAAGGATGAGGCATGTAGAAACCCAAAGATAGAGCCAATTATGATGAAGGAATTCTCTAAACAAATTTAAGCTCACATTATATATCCCCTTAAATACTCCATATGGGTGGCCAAATTAGTTCCTATAAGGAAGAATAACGGGATTAGATGCCTCTATGTATATTTTAAGGACTAAATATTTTGGATATTAATCTTTACCTTAAAAGTTTAGGTTAATCCTAATCATTTTTAGTTGTGTATTTTTTATTACAATAAATTCACTTGTCCTAAATTTATAAGGTGTCACACCTTTTTTATCCTTTTATAATGAATATTAGAGTTACATGTCACATAAAAATCTAACTACAATTATCAAATATTTCCTCTCATCTCAAGGGGATTACTAACAATAGACACACACTAATAAGGTTGTGTAAGGTCATGATGAGGTTCTTTATAATTCCCTCTTTCTTCTTCTATCTCTATTTAATGCACTCTCTTCTCTCTCATTCTACACATAATTTTATCTTGAGGTTTCTATCTTAGAATTGAATCCCATCTATCTCATTAATTTATTCCATTGAGATTGTACTTGGATAATTTTACTTTATAATATTATTAATACACGTGGTGTTTTATTCCCTTTAACAGTTTCCCCACTTGAGAATTCTTGTGTCTTGAGTTCTTTTATGGATTTATATTAAGGTAATATTGTTCCTTTCCATATTTATTATGTTATTTTTTTATATTAGAAAAATATTCTAAGATGGTACCAACTAGGTTTAATTTAATGTTGAAATTTGATGATTTGTGTAGGTACATAGGTGAAGAAGTACGATTTCATGACACATTTTGTTTTGCAAGGGATTCAACCCTTGAAAACATTTTCTTGTTTTTATTTGCCATTTATATATCCCCTTTTAATATAATATATAATTTTCATTTAAATTCATATCACTATTTTAATCTTACATTAACGTGTATTTAATTATCTTTTTTATTATTCTATATAGTGCACTCTAAATGAAAACTACTAATATGTGATACTTGCTCAGCTCGTTATCTTTATGATTTTCATGTATGTTTTTTTATCATCTTAATACTTCATGGGATTTATTTATAATTCCCTTGTAATTATAAAGTCTTCCCTTGTTGCATTATTCTGGCATTTTGTTTGTTAAATGTAGTTATTATTTGCACTCTATTAAAGTTGATGCTACAAGTAACTCTGAAATCTAGTGTTCCAAGGCATTTTCCACTAATATTTTAATTTTACTGCATTCCTTAAATGGAGTTTTCATTTTGGTAATGGTATTTATTTTTTTGTTTTTGTACCTAGAAAATATTAGTAACATTTGAGCATAAAACACTAGCTAAAGCTTTACAATATATATCTAGCACTGCTTATCCAATTTAGCATTTTTTATTTGTTAGTTTTAATTTTTTATTTGTTAGAAATTGTGGGCTGTTATTGGCGATGACTTTTACTAGGTCTATCTCAAATCCTTCCACTCATAGACCTTAGGCTCAACCATCAACTAAGGTAATATCAAATTCATCCCAAAGTCTGGTGACCTTAATCTCATTTATAATTGCCATCCTATCACTTTGCTTAATGTCTCTTAAAAAATCATTTTCAAGGCTTTGGTACTCCACCTTAAACATATGTTGCCTTCGATCATCCATCCTGACTAGATGGGTTTTATTCAAGGGCACTATATTATAGATAATATTATTATAGTATGGGAAGCTATGGAATGGGCCCGCCGATCACACCAAAAGGCTTTATTCATTAAAATTGAATTTGATAAAGCATATGATCACATTGAGTGGCCATTCATCATAGATATGTTACAAGCTTTGGGTTTTCATCCCACTCTCATTCAATCTATTTGCATGCTATTTTATGATGCCTTATATTTCATCTTTGTTAATGGAGTTAATTCAAAACCTTTTGGCATCTTCAGTTCCATTATATAAGGTTGCCCCTTAGTCCCAACTTTATATGTTCTCATTGTATAAGTATTTGGTTATCTTTTGGCCAATTCTCAATTACAAGGCCTTGTGTATGGTATATTCCTTCCTTTAGAATAACCCCAACAACTTCTCAATGTGTACTTCACTTATTATTTAGTAACTATAACAAAAATTGAGAAATTGGTTTCTTATTTGTTATCTTATTTCTCTTCATGCCCTTTTTTCAAAAAAAAAAATATAATAATAGCAAATCTCATTCAAATGTTTTTGTTTGGTCATGCCATTCATTTTTTATGGTTAGGATTTCTCTCTTTCACAAAAATAAAAAATGGAAGTTTCATTTTTAAATGCTTTGGCTTTAAACTCTTACATCTATGCATTGGGATACACATTTTCTATATGCCTTTAGTTCCATTTATGATGCATTATGTTACCAAGTGTTCTATTTGGATTTAACATGTTATATTTGGTTTTAGTAAATTTTTTGGTTTATTATTTGTTATGTTATTTCTCTTCATGCCTTTTTTCAAAAAATTTATATAATAATAACAAATCTCATTCAAAGGTTTTTATTTTGTCATGCCATTCATTGTTTATGGTTAAGATTTCTCTCTTTCACAAAAACAAAAAATGGAAGTTTCATTTTTAAATGGTTTGGATTTAAACTCTTACATCTATGGATTGGGCTACACATTTGCTATATGCCTTTAGTTTCATTTATGATTCATTATGTTACCAAGTGTTCCATTTGGATTTAACATGTTAGATTTGGTTTTAGTACATTTTTTGGTTTCTTATTTGTTATGTTATTTTTATTCATGCCTTTTTTTAAAAAAAAAAATATATAATAATAAAAAATATCATTCAAAGGTTTTTGTTTTATCATGCCATTCATTGATTATGGTTAGGATTTCTCTCTTTCACAAAAACAAAAAATGGAAGTTTCATTTTTAAATGCTTTGGCTTTAAACTCTTACATCTATGCATTGAGCTACACATTTGCTATATGCCTTTAGTTTCATTTATGATGCATTATGTTACCAAGTGTTTCATTTGGATTTAACAAGTTACCTTTAGTTTTAGTACATTGCTAGTCCCAAAGGGTCTTCTTTAGTCTTAATTTTTAGTTAATTAATTGCTTATTAATATCTACTCTTTGCTAATCAAATTACATGATTTTATGTGTTGTATAATATGAGAACATTTTCTATGAAAAGTTGTAATTATTTTAACTAATCAAATATAATATTATTATTCCTATAGGTTGATTGGCTCAAAATTTCATATGTTATTTTTAGGCTCATGTGCATTAAAGTCATTACAAATGTGAAACCATCATTTTTAGCAATCAAATCACTCACAATTAATGCTATCAATAGTGAATAGGGTGGAAATCATTCCAAGTAATTGTAATCACATAAAAATGAAATTAATGTTATGTTTGCATTATAGGTAAAGGACATGCATTATGCAGATGGTAAAACTACCAAGTGTCTCAATGTGTTGCCTAAATAGTTTCCCACCCGTTCTGACCTAAATACCACCACTTTTTTTTGGGAGGTAAGATTTTAAAATGATCTGTTATGAAACAAGGGGTTTTGGGTTCACTATATACAATCTCTATAGATAGATAACATTGCATCCTATCATGTTTTGATCATAGTTTAGTATTTTTATATAATTTCATGTATTAATCATCATGATAGGGTAAGAATCATCATAAATGCTGGTCTTGAAGAAAAATCAGTAGGCATCTAGTTTTCAATGAGTAGATAAGAATGGGATTAGATCAATCTCCCCCTTGCTAGACCCTTTTACTAAGTGAGAATCAAAGGTTCACAAAGGATTTTAAAATTATAAAGACCCATTTATTTATTGCACATCAAGAAAGGTAAGAGAAATTTATTTTGCATTCAAATATCCATTAATGGATTTTATTATGTCTATTATATTTTTTTCTTTTTTAATTTTTTTATTGGTAATAAAACCCTGAAATCCCTTGTCATATATGGATATGTATGTTTTGAACTATTAGGCCTAGTTTTTATTAAAATTTCCTATGAGAATTTTATGTGAGAATGGATTTCTTTTTATTTTGACTATGTTTAGAATGATTTTATTTATTTATTTTTTAGTTGTCTCAGGGAATGGAAACCTTATTTTGTGATAAAAGGGTTTAAACTTATGAAACATGACCTAACTGATGAACTAAACCTTGTTAGTATTCTATTATTTTGTACTCTAATATTTGTATATTGGAATTTTCAAAATTGAACCTAAGTAGTGGATACTCTGTTGGAACATAACACACTAGGATGGACATTTGTCTTTATTATGGAAATTGGAAAGCTAGTATGGAGGGAAATGTTATAATATAATCATTTGGTACTGGTGGTATGCTTTGGAAACCTTGAAAACACCTTGAATTGGCATCTCTTCCTTCCAAGTATCATTCTCAAAGGATGTTTGCATGAATGCATGGAAATAGTCATCATTAGAAATCAAAAATTTCCCATGATAGAAACAACAATGTTCCCTAATACTAAAGTGTTAGTTGGGTGTCTAAATTATTACATTAATGTATTGTTGTATGAAAATCATTGGATGCTCAAACTTGAAAATCCTACCTTAAAAATAGAGTTGGCATGGTTTCATTAAATTTATCATATGCACTACATCACCATAAAGGACATTTTTGAAGAAATCTCTTTTATACCTTAGCAGGAGTCAGATAAAGAATCAAGTATAAAATTTCAAATTCTTTTATGTTATAATTTTATTTTTGTAGGACTTTTTTATTCCATTTTCATGTTTAATTTGAAGTTGGATTTATGAATATTTGGGGGAATTGGCTAGTGTTTTATACATTTGTTACATCTAACATCTGCTTGTTGGTAATGGCTTAGTTTTCTAGATAATAGCTATTTATTTTGTAAAGGGAGTACCCCATTAAATGCAATAGTTGGAGGATATGCATGGTACAAATTGTATAAAAGGTTATATAAAGGCAAATATTTATAAATATAAAACCCTTTTTTAGGCTATGTTAATTATCTTTGTTCATCTAATCTTTACATACATTTTTTTATTCTGGTTTGAATTCTTCATTATGTATGCATGTTGTGTATTTTGGTGGATATCTCTCCCTCTTTTTTTATATTATGGATTACAATGGTACCTATGTGTCATACAAGTTTTTTTTCCCTATGATAGGTGAACAATTACTTTTGATGTGAATCAAATCAGTGCAACAATAATAGCTTGCAGGTTTGTGGACCTAATTTTAACACATTTGACAAATTAGTTGTAACATGTATGGACTGTGAATTTTGTTGTTGTTATTTAATATTTGATATTCTTCATGGATGATTGATTTGATTTTCATGGACATAATTATGTGTAATTTTAAATAGTTTTTTGTTTTCATTTGTTTAGGATATAAATGGAATCTATAGAAAAGAACTAGCTAGGTAGTTGATTTTCTTCCTTTTATTTCAATTCAAGTGGTCATTTTATCTTCTATTCTTTTTGCACCTATATTTAAGGTAAAAGTCTTGAATGAGATGTGCTTCCATATCACATCTTTTCCATCCTTAAATTAAAGTGGAGCATATTGCATCACTTTTGAATTTGCCTTCATCTACCTTTCCTTTTATGGATACCTTGGGTTTCTATTTTTGGTATCATTTTTCCTTTCATTCCACCATTATGCAGTGAGTTATTTCTTTGCCATGGGTTTTTTAATGGCTACGATATTTTTCTCTCCTTTGGGAGCCATTCATATTTTTTTATTCTCTAAACTTACAGGTAAGGTGATTAAATATAGAAAAGAGATTACCAGGTAGAGGGAACAAAGATATAAAAGAATGCATGTAATTTGGGGACTTTCCTATATAAAGGAGTCTTGTATAGTTTTATTGGATGATCGATTGTATCATGCATAGCCAACATGGTTTCAATTTTATTTTTTCTCTTATTTGTACTTTTATCTCATGTTTTTTCATTACTAGTATAGAAAATTTCTTTCTACTTTATTTGGTTTTATAAAATAACTTTCACTCCATATATGTGTATAATTTTGTGATATGATATTTAATTTGTGAAAATTGAAGTTGTTTTCATTTAAGATTTGAGAAAATTCAAACATGATTGCAAATCATAATTACATATGTTAAGCATTTCCCAAACTCAAAAAAAAAACTTAAAATTATTAAGATGATAATATTTTGGTTATTTACAAAACCATGTAAAACACAACATGATATTTGCTTAAAGATGCTAAAAGAACTTTTAGTTTTCAATATTTTACAACTTGATGTAAACCATCCTTTTGAAATTATTTTAAGATAATAATGTATTTTACTTTAATAACTTTTTTGTAAATATGTCCATCCTCATGAACTATGACTTATTTTGTATAGAAATACAATAATTTCATGGTGCTAGGATAATATTATTGTAAGTTAATAGATATTAATTATAAAAATCAATTAAAAAATGATTTTTGAAATAAAATAATGGTTTCTTTAACTTTATTTTTTTAAAAGTTTAATGAGTTCTTATTATCATCAATTATTTCTTATTCTAATTCATGAGTTCTTATTATCATCAATAAATTCTAATTTTAATCTGAGCCTTGCATGGACTTGGTGCATGGTACCCTTATTTTACTTAAGTCTTTAAATTAAAATAAAACATTAAAACATTTTTATAACCCATTATCTCATTTATAAGCTTTTCTATGCTTAATGGTTATATAACTTTAATTCACCTTTTCTTTGATAACAAATTCATGTATGTTTTATTATTTTCTTTGGCATAATATTTTGTCTTTTATGATAAAGCTTTGTTAAGATTTTGCATATTTAAAAAAGGTAAAAAAATTTTCAAGGTTTTTGAAAACACCACTTTATATATATATGATTTTAATTTTTTTTAATTTATAAAATATTTTAATGTATTGTTTTGTAATTTGAAATTTAGTTTTAAATATATATAACTTTTTGTTTATGAATTAAATATTAACTCATTTAAACATGATGGATTGGTGTTTTGGTGTGGACTTACATTTACAAGTTAATTTGTTCTATTCTATTGGTTTTGCCTTAAATTTAACTTTTTTTTAAGCAAGAAAATTTAGCTATCAAATTGTTAAGTATTTGGTGTTCAAATTATTATACTTTTTCAATTTGTGCTTCTTCGCATCATGTGAAAATGGAATTCAAATTAGTAATGTTTTTAGTTTTTAAGAAGCTTAAACATCAAATTGATTTCAAAAGTGATGAGATAACTACTCTTATATACCAAATTCATTATCAAATTGACCCTTGAAATATTTTACAAGCCTCTTTTTTTAAGAAAATTAAAATAATATAAACTTCTATTGATGTTCTAAATCAAAAGTTTTCATCTTTTACAAATGATCATGTCAATAATAATGATCTTAAATGTGCTTCTACACAAACTTTTTTGAAAACTCACTCTACCAATCCCATATTATGCATTATGAACTCTAGAGGCTATTTAGGTGGTGGGCTTAGTAAGTGTGATGATATTATTCTCGAACCTCTTTTGCTTCATTCTAATGTAAGATGTAAACATCTCAGTTTTAATGTTTCAATTGCTTCTAATGTAAATTCAGATTCATATTTTCCTCCTCACCAAATGATTTATTACAAAAATTATTTTGATTATAATGCTTATAATGCTCATATTGTGGTTAAAAAATGATAAACATTGTACACATTTTGAAAAACAAGGCATCATATCTGTAAATGTTAGAAATTGCATACATACAAATCTTGTGGTACATCCATTCATGACACTTTACATTATTGTAAAACTACTAATACACCTAATTATAAGGTAAAAATAATTTAGATTCTTAAATTCAATGCTGCTTCTAGAGCCTATGATATATCTTCATGTGATAATTTTTTATTTCTTTACATTGAATATCATTTGCAAGTGACACATATTCTTTTTCTATATTTTGATAAACACAATATTTTATGCTTTCCTTTCTTTTTGTTATAAACAAAATATGCTTTGATTATTTTTACTAATGTCTTTCCATGTAAGATTTCACACTTTTTGATTTTTGTCTTTAGCTAAATTTTATTTTATTATATTTACTTTTAATGTGTGTGTGTGTGTGTGTGTGTGTGTGTGTGTGTGTGTGTGTGTGTGTGTGTGTGTGTGTGTGTGTATCATTTCATGGCATATTGGTTACTTAACTTGTCAGATTGGTGTTAGATTATTTCTTTTACAGGGTTTTGTGGATCATTTATCCTTGTTATTGATCTTTGTTCTATTTTGGATTAACCACATTATCCAAAGATACTTTTTGGATATTCTTGATGATCACACTTTCAACCTTGTGACTTTTGGTGACACTTGTAGACACCTAAATCTGGCCACCAATAAACTTCAATCATGGTTTTGATTAATTTCCACCCAAAATGCATAATTTGACATGATAATTGATTTGAAACTGATGTATTCAAGTGCCAATTTTGGCTAGAGTATCCCTAAATGCGGCAATATAATTTATGGGCCAAATAACTTTGATCAGTTTATTTCGAGTCAAAATGCCAATTTTGCACCTAAGTGCTCTGGATTGTTCTTTCCTATCAAATATTCTACACAAGACACATGTCTTTGTTTTTTTTTGGTAACATCCTAAATGAGAATACAGATCCAACACATCTGACATTGCCTTCCAATTCTAATCTAGTCAAATTTTGGACCAATACCTAGGCATTCAGATCAATTTGAGTAATTTGTGCATAAATTACTTAATCATACTTAAGAGATAATGAATCCAAATCAAGGCTTAATCAAAAATTTCATGAAAACTTGTTGAATACTTATTTTTAGAAATGAATATTAAATATTTGCTTCTTCAAGTGACCTCATTTCTTGGGAAGACATCCCTACCCATAAATGCCATAAATATCAAGATTCATGCCCTCCATGCCTCATCAATGCCTTTTATGATGCCATCCATGCCTCTTAATTTCCCCTTATTCCAATGTCATGATGAGGATAATTACCAAATTAATTCTAAAAATTGAATTAATCCTCAACTACACATCTCAATCTTGAGATGGATGGTTCAAGTTGACTCTAGACATTTGTAAAAATATATAAATAGGAGGCCTTACCACATGAATTTTAAGTCATGATTATGCAAATTTATAATGCCAAATTGGTGCCAAAAGCTTCAAGAAAATAGTGTTACAATTCCAAATTGATTCTAAGCCAAGCCAAGTCAAAGCCAAAGGTGCCAAGGAGATATAGAGGTAGCCAATCTTCCATTGTTAAGGACTTCATGAGCACAAGCTGAGCAAGCCACCATGACAACGGCATTTGGAGCATCCAAGGAAGGTGAAGGAATTATTCTATTTGATTCCTTACTTTTTAGTTGTATTTGTCATTTGATTTTGTTAATTAATCTCTCCCTAGTGTTTAGGCCTAGAGATGTTATGTTATTAGTGTGTTTATTTCACTTTGATTTCAAATTAGAATTAACACCATACTAACCATCCTCTCTTGAGTCAAATTCCTAGATCACATAATGGCACACCCAGTGGGACTAGACATATCTCACACTTGAAGGAGATCATTTTACAACATTAAAATATTCTTTTGAGCTTTTAAAACTCTTGCAAATTGATTTTCTAACTTTATTTTGCCATTTTGTTTGTCACAATTTTTACATAGTCACCGACATTGGTAGGTAAGACTGACATTAGTTACGTAACGTCTATTAATATAATAAACATCAGTTGTATACCTATCATCAGTCACATTGGTATAATCGATGTTGGTTGTATAACTCACATTTGTTTAAAAAATGTCATCGTCTTCAGTTGTATATAACTAATGTTGGTCATTGTGTTTTTCTAAAAACACAGACCCAAGAGCTATTTATCTAAAGTTTTTTTTTTCAAACTAAAAAGGTATTCAAAGCTAAAGGACATGCTGACATTTTTTTTGTAGGACCAAGCTTTAAATTTGTTAAAAACATGTTTTAAATCACCTTTGCATGCTTAAAAATTGATTACGAATCTTGTTTTGGTGTTTAACAAAGAATTTAGATTTTTTTGGTGAATGTTTCAAAGTTTGCAACTAATACCAAGGGGTCAAATGAACACCACCAAATCTTTCATTTGGGTTTAAAAGTAAACACACTTGTCAATTCTTGTTTGTAATAGTTTTCTAATTAAAATTTTGTTTGGAAAGAAGAGGGATGTTGCATGTATGTTATTCTATTTGTCCCTTTTAGGGAACCCTTGTAATCAAAAGCACCATTCCTATTGCAAGCTAGCCTAGCCCAAGGCTTAGAAATAATGTTCTCTAGAGCCCTCCCCAAAAACTCATCAAAGTTAAGGTGATCTTGAAAATGACCTTAAAGTCTTTCTCTTAGCCTTTTATTTTCATTGCATCTTGGCTTGCAAGGGGTACATCATTACCTCCCAAAAGTTCTTTAGGGAAACTTTGACCTAGGGTTTCACCTCTTGACATTGATTTCACATACTATTTTGGAGTTACACATAGGACGTATCTACATTTGGACATCGCACTACACTGAGTGAATAGCAAGATGTAGTGGTTGTAAAAAGGACTAGACCTTTTTACAACTAGCCAATACCACGGTCACCCAATTTATGTGCTTGTATTTTGCATCATTTGACATGAAATTCATTATTCAATTGATTACCCTAGAATGATCGAAACCTTTCTAGTTTTAGTCAACCCCATTTTTCCATACCCTTGCTAGGATTGGGATGATTATACTTAGTATATTTTGGTCATTGTTGTGTGGTATATCTTGAGACTAAACTTATTTATTTGTTTATAAACCATGTCCAAACCACTTTTTTTATATGTCACTATTTTGTTTAAAAAGGTGTTATGCTAACCATTTTACACCAAACTTGTGCCGTGAAATTTTTGTTACACTTATTTGTGTGTAGTAATTTGAGATGAGGAGGGTAGTGTTATGCTGCCCAAATCATGTCAAAACATTTTGAGCCTTTTAAGTCCTTTGAAAACATAACATTGACCACATTATCTGAGCATGCTTACACTGTTAGGCTGCTCAATTTGTTTCAAGACTTGTTTACGATTGTATCAAAACCCTTTGTTTCAAATCATGTCATGTATACCATTTGGACCTTTGTCTTGTGTCATCATGATGTCCAATCTTATCTAGCCTGTTTGGTCAAATCCTAGTTTCCAACATTGAGTTCTCAATTAGCCTTGTTAATTTTGGATCCAAACATTAATTTATTTTTGTTTAGGCTTTAATTCATGGGGCTAATACATATATATTTCTCTTTTATGTTGCATAACTTTGGTTAATTGATTACCCAAATTTGAAAACTATTGATGGTTTGTTTATTTAGTACCTATCCTTATAATTATTTGTGCCTTTATTTGGGAAAACACATTATTTATTCAAAGAGCCTTTTGTCTTATGCCTTATGCAAATTGATCATGCTTATGTTTGATTCTATGTGTTAGGTCTATGTTAAAGTTGTGTCCAAACTTGTTAGATTATATCAAATCACATCAACATTTGTTTCAAGTCTAGCTTTTGATGCCATTTGGCCAAAAGTCCTAGTGCATGCCTATTTGTTTGAGCCTATCTTTTGACTCCACATTTAGAAAAAATACCTAGCAACTCAACTTTTCCCTTTCCTAGTTTAGACCTATACCTAGCAACTCAACTTTTCCCTTTCCTAGTTTAGACCTTGTTTGGAACACTTTGACCTAGACCTTTGACAAGTTGGTTTTTATTCAGATGCTTGACCTTTTATGTGTATGACATTTGACATTTGACATTTGATGTTAGACTATTTTATGCCAAATCTTAGCACAAATCATTTTAGAGTTACAACTCTACTTTCAGACCACATTGGAGATACAACTCCACCTTTTGACCAAGTGAGACCAACCTTGAACCATTTTTCCATTGGACATAGTTTTTCAAAGTTTGTAGAACTCTTAAAACTTTTTGTTTTGGAGATTTCATCATTTACATAGATATGTCTCACTACACTTATGGTGGAGTCACTTACAATTCAAATTATGATAGAATGGCTGCATAAAATTATTTTTATGGCTTTTCTTAAGACCCCAATGATGCTAATATGGTTTGTGAGATAGATTTCTATCCAACTCATATTAATTATTCATGGGAACAAAGTCATGAAACAAATTATGATCCAAATTGGGACCTTGATTGGTATGAAGAGGCTTGTGAAAAGGACTTTGAAGACACAACTATAGATAATGTTGTTTGGGATATAGATCCATACCCTCTTTGTGATAATCAGTACATGGACCACAGTCAAGAACCAACTTATGAGTCAACTCATGATTGGGATGATATGGTTTATGAGTAAGACTTGGATGCTTTTGCTTGTGCAAGCAATTAAGTTTCATGATGTCCTTTTGTTATTTGATCATCAGCTACACCTAACCCTCCTTTGGATTATATGAGCTATAAAGCTCCATAATATCAAAGGAATACCATTCCCATACCAAGACCTCATCCTTTGGTTTGTGCGAGAAACCAAGCTCCATAATGCCCAACCATTTCTATACTAGGACCTCATCCTTTGGTTTGTGTGAGAAATCAAGCTCCATGATGCCCCTTCATCATTCTAGGACCTACTCCTTTGGCTTGTGTTATCAATCATTCTCCACACCACCCTATCGTTACCATCTCAGGAATTTATCCTTTGGCTCATGTGAGCAATCATGCTCCCCAATGCCCTACCATTATCCAACCATGAGGCATTACTCATCCAATGCCAATCCCATCTAAACCTCAATCAATCCAATCCTTTAAAGAATAAGCTATGTTCAAAACTGGTATCTTCTAACTCATTAGAAACCAAGGCTAAGAGAACCAATCAATCAAAGATGTTTCTATTGAATCAACCATTTGTGATAAGTCAACCTATGATAAATTTCCTATTGATCCTATACCAGTTATCGAGGAGTCTCACACTAATGAACTAGTCTTTACTAAGTCACTTCTTAATGATTATAACTAACTTTGGGAAAATCATTACCTTGACCATGTGCCTATTTTTTAAGAGCCTCCTATTGACAAACTAGTCTCTGAAGATTTGTCTCTTGACCTATTTCCCATCCTAGAGGAGTCTCAATTTGACAAACTAGTCTCTGTGGATCCCATCATGCCATTATAGGTTATTACTTATCCAATACCAAGCATTCAACAAGACATCATTGTAACAAAGTACCCATCAGATGAAGAATCATAGTTAGAGTCAAGTTTTATTTTTGAATTGACATCAGATTTAACATCAGAATCAGAATCAACCTCAGTCTCAACACTAGATTCATAATCCCTAGAGTTAAAATTAGATTTAGAAGAAGAATAAATTCATTGTTGTTACAACATTGCTTATGCATGCCTCATAGATCAATTTGAATACATTTGTGATCCTTTTGTAGTTTTTGAGGATGAGTACTTCAACATTGACATAAGTTATCCTAGTATCTTCTATGAGGATTGGTAGCCTCTACCCATTCCATTACCATTCCATAGGCCATTACCATCAACCAAGATAGCCATATCATTGACATTCCATCTCCCATAAGTGTTAATTGGGATCGATAGAATCACACTTTGTTAAACTATATCGATGGTGACATAATGGTTGAAGAAGATCAAGGAGGCCAAGACAACATTCATTTAGCATAAGAATACTCTCCTAGTGAATTTTTTTCAAAAGCACTAGAATATAATCGAAGTCAAAATTCAACATTCCTTAGTGAAACCTTCTTGAAGGTGCTACAGGATAATCAAGACAAATTTATTGGTGAAAACCTCTTTGAGGCACCAATAGCTAAGCATAAAAGTTCTTTACTATTGAATGAAGACAAAATCAAAGATCAAATCAAAATAGCTTCCTATCTACAACCTAATTAGATGGTAGCTACTCTCAAGATCAAATAATAGAAAAAATTGGTGGTCCTATTAAGAGAATAAGTCTTTGGCCTTGCCATAACCAAAATTATATCAAATTTGACATCAACAACATTACGTGTGACTGAAAGTCCTGATCTTCATTTATTTCACCACCAGTATACATTTCATTATCATCTACCATTCCATTTCACAATCAAACCTACCATCTATTACTTGTCCTTGTTTACCATCCACAGTCACACTTTCCTTTATAGAGGCTACAAAGATACCTTGTCTCGATGTTTGAAGGAATCAAAATCAATGACCAAGGAAGAACATAACAACATTCTCGATGAGCAAATCTGTAGGTAGTTATTGATAAAGTAGCTATTTATATGAGGTGTGGGTTAGTAATTAACATGATCAAGTATTCTATTTGTATCATATTTTGCATATCCCCATCAGCAAGAACAATAGAACTAAAAACCATACCTAGGCCAAAAACATGTACCATACCATTTCATTGCCATGCCATTAGCATTGTTACATATGCCTATTTTCCATTATTGTAGATTATTGCTATTTACCGCATCACCTAGGGCAACCCTCTTACCATTTATCTAATCTATCTAGACCATATTTATCTGTAGCAATACCATACCATCCTATCATTTCATTCCTATCTAGACCAAAGCCTATTTTTAGTTTCCCTATCCAACCCTATTTTGATCTTGGTTACTTTGATTCTTCTTACACATTTTTTGCGGGGATTTTGATCAAGCTTCAAAAAACAATCTAACCCATGTTTATAATTATGTCTATGAATGTAGTGTGATAGTTGATCTAGCAAGATATCTTTCATCCTATTAGGTTTGTTAATGTGAGCTAAATTATAACTACCTCTAGGCAAATCAGTGTCTCATCAGTCTTGCTACTAATTATAACCAATTATGGGCAAATTAGTATCATTGAACTATGTTTTTGTATCCTAGTTATAATCACATGTGGGCAAACTAGGGGCAACACTTATTTACCATGCATTGCCATATCACCTTGCCATTATTGTTTTCATTTGACTGGCCATTTGCCAAATTTGAGAACTTGTTAAAACCTAGTTGGTTTTTCCTCACCTTTTATGTGATTAAAATTACTATGAATTGAGATCATTTTATGATTATGTCGGTCATGCTCAATTCATGTTGAGGTCACCTCGGTCCCCCTTTCTATACGCTCTCACCATTTTGTGTGCAACCTAAGCCAAATTCTCTTATCATTTTTCAAGTAGGTATCTTGTCATTTTATAATAGTTAAGATACCTAAAATTCCAAAAACATTCATAGCATTTCAAAAATCCAAAAATATTTGTCTTATATAATGCCTAGTCAATTATCCTCGATTTGCCTTACTAGGGCATTGTCATTGTTAAGATGCTTTCTTTTAATTTTGTTTTTAAGATTTATGTTTGTTTTTTGTTTGTTTTTTTCACTTGCCTATTTGTTTGCTTTCAACATTGTTTGCTCGACTCAGTCTATATGTGTTCATTGGGTGATTCCTTGAGCATATTACTCTTGAGTCTATCCATATTCATATATCAACATTGTCATCATGGTTTTTATCATTGGTGTAATGTTTTTGAGTGTTTATTGGATGAGGAGTCAGTCCTTACACATATTTTGGCCAAGTCTTCATGGTGTTCTATCATGATGCCTACCATCACATGCTACAGCAAAAATTAGCTTCAAGAAGGTCTACAATCAATGGAGCCACAAAATTTTCTCCTTGGCATCTTGACAAATCCTCCCACCCACCTTGATCAAATCAACCCAATGACTATTCTAGTTATATCATTGCTAGTCAAGATAAGCATCTCCTCATTAGTAGGTACAATTGAATCACTCACATTGATCAATCTCATTCTTCTATCCATCTCTTTTATCACTTTGCACACACTCATCTTTAATCTATATTCTATGTTATATCCTTGAGTTATGCTTGTTAATCATCCCTAACTAGGGCATAATCATCTTTAACCAATCCAGGTCCTCTTAATGATTATATCTGCCTATGGAAAAATAATTATTTTGACTTTTATTCTTGAATATAATTGCCTTTGTGTAAATTAGCATCCTTTTACATCAATGCATGCAAGCATTTTCTCATTTGGATTAATCTCAACCTTAAAATATCACCTTTATTCTTGTTTCTTTTTGAGGGACTATCCATCAATAAATTTAATAGCCAATCCCTTGAGGGGGAATCATCATAGGCTTCCAAAAACCATTTGGAGATTTTTTCTTTAGTCATAATGTTCTTTTTCTCATATAGGCCATTTCTCTTTCTTTGAGAAGACATTGCTTTGCCTATGGTTTGTAACATGTTCCCAAATAGGGGAAAACGTCATCATAGGCTTTCCAAAACCATTTGGAGATTTGTTCTTCATTCATCATCTTCTTTTTTGCATACATGCCATTTCTCATTCTTTGGTAAGACATTACTTTTCCTACGGTTTTCAACATCTTCCCAAATAGGGGCAAATTGTAGACAGCTAAATCTGGCCATCAATGACCTCCAATTAGGCTTTTGACCAATTTCCACCCAAAATGCACAATTTGGATTAAAAACATTGAAACATGTTAAATGATGTGAAATTGATGTATTCAAATGCCAATTTTGGCCAGGGTATCCCTAAATGGGGCAATACAATTTATGGGCCAGCTAACTTTGATCAGTTCATTTTGAGTCAAAACGCCAATTCTGTAGCTAAGTGCTCTGGATTGTTCTTTCCTATCAAATATTTTGCACAAGACATGTGTCTTTATTATTATTTGTTGGTAACATCTTAAATGGGAATATGGATCTAATGCATCTGACATTGCCTTCCAATTCCAATCCAGTCAAATTTTGGATCAATAACAAGACATTCAAATCAATTTGAGTAATTTTTGCACAAAGTACTTAATCATGCTTAATATATAATTAATCCAAATCAAATATTAATCAATAGTTCCATGTAAACTTGTTGAATACTTGTTTTTAGAAATGAATATTGAATATCTACATCATCGAGTGACCTCATTTCTTGGGAAAACATCCCTAGGCCATAAATGCCACAAATATCAGGATTCATGCTTTCCATGCCTCATGAATGCCTCCCATGATTCCCTCCATGCATCTTAATTTCCTCTTATTCCAATGTCATGATGAGGATAATTACAAACTTAATTCAAAAAATTGAATTAATCTTCAACCACACATCTTAATCTTGAGATGGATGGTTCAGGTTGATTTTAGACATTTACAAAAATTTATAAATAGGAGGCCTTACCACATGAATTTTAAGTCATGATTATGAAAAGTTATAATACCAAATTGGTGACAAAAGCTTCAAGCAACTAGTGTTACCAAGCCAAAGCCAAAGGTGTCAAGGAGAGATGGAGGTAGCCAAGCTTCCATTGCCAAGGACTTCATGAGTACAAGTCGAGAATGCCACCATTACAAAGGCATTTGGAGAATCTAAGGAACGTGAAGGAATTCTTGTATTTAATTCCTTGGTTTTTAGTTGTGTTTGTCATTTGCTTTTGTTAACTAATCTCTCCCTAGTGTCTAGGCCTAGAGATGCTATGCTATTAGTGTGTTTATTTCACTTTGATTTCATTTTGGAATGAACACCATACTAACCATCCTCTCTTGAGTCAAATTCCTAGATCACAACACTTTGTCTTCTTCTTAATTTCAAAAATCTATTATAATTCCTCTTGAAGGGAGTTTTTATTAAGGGAGAGTATTATGTAATTCAATTCCCTTGTTTGTATAAAATTTTCTCCACTTTTATAACACCAAATTAAGCTGAGGGGTGAATGCTGAGGAATTAATATTTTTTAGGTTCTTTAGGTTAGTTTAAGTTTATCCAAAGTATTTTTTATTTTTGTATTTATTATATTTATATATGCATTTATCCTAGTCTTATGATGTGTCACTCACCTCTCTTGAATACTTTTTAGATTTTGGAGTTACTTGTACAATTAAATCATCCCCTACATGTCACACACCTCCTTCTACTTTATTCTGGATTACAACACTTGGCGTGAACATGAAGCTTATTTATGTAACTATTTGTTTTCTCCTAGCTCTATTATTAATCTCTCCTCTCTCATTATTTAACATAATAAATATTGTTGCATAATTATATTCTTGAATCCTTGTGTTGTTCTCATGGTTTAATGATATTCTTCTTCTTTTCTCCTAAATTCTACTTACTATGTACTTAAAGATTCATTATTTCAAGGATTTTAATAATATTTTGGGGTTTTATCTATTCAACAATTTCCTCACTTGTCAAATCTCTTGTCTCATAATTTATGGTTTTCTCAATTTTCAAGGTAACATTATTAGATAGGGTTAACAAATGGGTTAGGGTACCCATGCTTGATACAAATTAAATAACAAAAGGTAGATAATTAAAATTAGTAGTAAAAAAACCAAAATAGAGTATGAAGAATCAACAAACTATCAATGAATAAGACCCATGATCAGACCAATGACAAAAACTACAAAAAAGACAAAAAAAAATAGAAACTTGGAAATTATTAATTCGAGTTCATAGAATCTAAGTAAATCACCATCTTACTAGTTCTAATATTTTCATTATACTTCTCCCTACCTCTGGTTCAATTATCAATTCCCTATAGAATTTATGTGGCTTCCTTCTTCCTCTTAATCCTTGCAATTTTAATTTCCACTTTATCCTGGGTAGTATTTCTCCTTTCATCTTCTCCTCCTTTGCTCTAGTTATGAATATTATTTTTAATATGTGGGTAGTAACCCACATTCTCTTATTCCTCTTTCTAGTTATCTCCCTTCCCCATGGAAAATCCCTCAATGACAGTAATGCCTTCAGCTTGTCAAATTCATCAGAGATTTTAGAACTTAATAGCCTCTGAACAATCACCTTAGTTTGAATTTTTTACAAGGATTGTTCTATTTCATCAGACAAATTAAAGTTAAATTAAAAATGGTCAAAGCTATAAATAGGGTCAACAAACATAAGGATACCTTATGATTATCTTTAGGACGAGAATACCCCAAAGCATTTTCTTCACCTAACCCCTCCGAATTCCCCTCTTTTGATATCATAAAATCCTTGCTAACCCTATAAAAATCCTCAGTCACTTTGGATATGGATAGCAATGAGACTACTTTATTCTAGAGAGTTTCTTCCCTTTTAATAATTAATAGAATAAGTCCCTGATAGATATTGTCAATTGATGGAATACTCTTGAAATTGTTAATAGAAATTTCAAGAGACTTCAACAAAAAGAAAGGGATGTTAATGGGATGACCTCTAAAGTGATTAATCAAGATGAAAGGATGGGAAAAAATGATAATATGCTTACCCTCAAGGGATATATATTTAATGACCTATGATTTTCTTGGTAGGTCGACCTAGAGAAACCCTTTTTGGTTGGAAGACTTAGGATTTTTATTTTCAAAACTATAAAAAATGCTAAAAATATCCTCTTTTCTTTTCTTATCTTTAAAATATTTGACACCATTACAATCCATACTTTTGACTTCTCTAATTATTTCCTCAAAAATGGTGATTTTTAGACCATGCATTCTGACTTCTCACTTTGTCCAACATCTAGAAAAATTATGAGAGATTACCACATTGTGACCAAATATAATTTCCATTAAGTTTAAGATACCTACCTTCACCATTGTTTTCCACACATAGGGGTCTTCTTTGACCTCTGCACAAGAAATAGGTTCAACCCTGTCATGATCACCACCCATGTTGAGATTTTTATTTTCACTACAATTTATAGATCCAAATAAAGTAGCTATCAAGTCTAAAAAGCCTTTAATTATCCTTTTACTTATAATAATATCTATTAAAAATAAGCCTTGTTATTCATGTATATCCTTGAGATGTGAAAGGATCATGATTTCAAAACACGTGACAATGCTACTATCCCCATGCATCTTATATTTATTAATGATGATAATAATTAAATAACACATTGGAATGGTCTTTATCATAATGAATTATAAGAATGACATCATTTGGGAAGTCCACATCACCTTTCTAATACTTGAGGGAGCCACGTGTGACCCCTAAATTCACCATCTTATCAATGCTCTTATTACCTTCCATGTAGACACGACCAATATACAAACCTTTGAATGGTGTTATAAGATATTTGGCATCCTCAATTATGCTATAAATCATACAATAATATTGGGAGGTTCCTTAAGACACTTAATAATATTTAGTGAATCACCTTTCACCTACAATTTTTCCAACCCCATCTTAGTAGCCATCTTAATCCCTCACTGAGATTCTATGGCTTCCACCAAATGGTTAGTTTGAATCCCTAGTGGGCATACATATGGTGTCATGAGGTTATCATTTGGGTCCCAGATAACTCCCCCATCCCTAAAATATTGGGATTCCCTTTCACTGCTCCATCAAAATTTAGCTTGTACCATAAAATCAGAGGGCATATCCACTTTATCAATGATCTCTCAATAATCTAATTTTGAGTTTTAATAGGGATCATAAGATTCAATTATAGAAGAACCTAAAAAAGTGAGGAAAAGGGGAGTCACTTAAATAATAAGAAAAAACTAACCAATTCTCCTTGATATATGTTATTATCCTCTTGAAAGTGGAAATGGGGTTAGGATTCAAGTTGTCAAAGATGTTCAAATTTATGGATTTTTAGATTCCCCCAAAAATATAGGGGAGAGATAAGTACCACCACAATATCAAGGGGGTAATCTCAATGGGCCTTCCATTGATAGATTAAATCCTAAATGGATTTTAGAAAAACCCAAGAATAATTAGAGAAATTGAAAAAAATGAAAATATGAAAGAGGAAAAAGGATAGAAAAGGAAGATACATGCCAAAAATTCAACCTCCTTATAAAGAACACACCTATTAGGAATTGAGAATTCCATTTTTATTAAGTTATCCACAATAAGGATTTTATTTTAGGCAGCCAAGTAATAGAAAATATTAATTTTGGAAGTAATATTTTCTATCCCCAAGATATTCCAATTTTCCTAAAAATCTTCTTGGTCCCATAATAAATGATAACCAAATTTAATCAAGAACAGACCACTAGGATTGGCCATCTAGATGAGTTCATCATATTTAGGAAATCTGTTGATGTGGGTATGCTGAAGCTAGTTGTTTAACTCCTAGAGAAAAGGAGTTTTTTGTTAATTTAAATCTTCTTTATTCATGATCTTCCACCTTTTACTTCCATCCACCTCCTGCTAGTAATTGCACACTTTGTGGCCTATTTCCTCCTTGAAATAACCTCTCAGTCCTGCTAAAGCTTGAGAGGATCTGATTGGAAATTGATTAATCCATAAGCCATCCCAAAAATCCACTCTATCACCTCTTTTAATTTTCCATTTTAGACCTCTCTTAAGTAGATCCTTTCCTTTACACAAGGATTTCCAAAAAGTTGACCCATTGTGTTTCTAACTACTTTTTGCTTTGTTCACATTCAGAAGAAATAAGAAACTAGAGATAATGGTCAAATGTTAGATGATACCCGGATGAAGTTGCGCACTGTATCCAGATGATTGAAGGAGCTCCTCTTTGGCTGTGGAGGATGACACCTATAGATAAGAAAGACTCAAACAAGGAAAATGTTAGATAGATATATGGTGGACTACCAAGCAAAGCTCGGTCCTAGAAGTGCAAAGACTTCCTGGAGGGGTGACAGTCCACTAGTTGATAAAAAGGGTGTTGTTAGAAAGAGAAATGGTAAAAGATTGAATAAAAGAAATAAAGATAATACATACCTAAATGCTACTATCAGTCTTCCACAGTCACCGACATCGGTAGTTCTACCGGCATCAGTTAGTCAAGGTTGCCAACATCGGTTAGCCTGTCGACATCGCTAGGGGCAATGGGCCTTAGTGTCGATGTCGGTAGGGGTGATGAGCTTGGGACGAGTTTCTAGTTGATGTTTATGGTCAATAGAATGCTCTGAGATGTCTATGGGAGTTTAATGGTTTGTGGAGGATTTGTAGGGTAGTGAATGTGGTCTGAAAAAGGGGCCAGGTAGAGGACAAGGGTGGAAGGAAGATAAGGATGAGGGGAAGGCTTTTCAAATTTTTTGAGAGGAAGGTCGGGTTGTCTCAACAATACTTAGAAATAGGCAATGGACTAATTATCAATGCATTTTAGAAATACTGAAAGATAAAACCAAAAGAATACTTAGCTCTTGATGAAAAACTAGAAGTGTAGAAGACCTATTTCTATTATGGCTGATGCTGAAGACCTCATGCAGTGTTTCAATCAGGTGCGGAGTGACTGATGCAAATTTTCTTAGCCTAGAGAGTGATGTTGGGATGTTGATGCTTGCAAAGAGTTGAGGAGTAAGAGAATTTAGATCCTAGAGCAAGAAAATTTGTATTCATGGGGGGTGTAACAGAGGTTGGAATTTAGTTTTAAAGAAACTAACATCGGTGATACCACCGGCGTTGATCGACTATTGACCGATGTCGGTAGCTAAAAAATGGGAAAAAAGGCTATTTTTATCCTTTTGCCTATTCTTCCATTTGCCAAGTTTAATTGTCATTGAAAAATGGTCCAAAGGCAGATTAAATAGGTGTGAGAGGTTAGTAGGAGAGTTAGAATAGGTCTTAGGTAATTGAGATTTGTCATAGGTGATAAATGGCTTAAGAGGCAAGGAATCTGAGGTGAGGTGTCCTAGGGGGAATTATTAATTTAAATAAGTATTTTAAATTAATAAAACATAGGTTAGGCATGTTGAAGTTAGAAAGGGACCAAGGGGGGTTGACACTATTTTAGTGTCTACATTTGCCCCTTTTTGTCTTGTTGGTTGTTCTTGACGAACTGTAAGACAAAAAAAAGAGTAGGTTTCCCTAGGTATGGGATGAGGTCATTTTTGTCTTATTGGTTGTTCTGATGAATTGCAAGACAAAAATAGGAGAAAGTTACCCCAAGTATGGGATGAGGTGTTCCCCCTCAAAGTAGGAGTCGAGAGAAGGTAACCTGATATCGGGTATCGATTTGATAGAGAGTGGATGGATATGGTGAAGTTTGAGTGTGAATGTGGCAAAAGTTGGGATTGCACGTATACCACTACACGTGATAGATAGATCAAGTTGTCATAGTCAAAGGTTGAGGAGTGATAAAATCAAAATAACTAGTCCCCAACATTTAGTTGTAGCTAATTGGGTTAAATGATCCAAGCTGTAGCTCCAATGGTCATCATGTTCCAAGTAGTGGGGATCAACTGGAGCATAATCTGATACTTGTGGGGGTCATGGACAATTTGCTAACTATTTGTGAGGTAGCATAGGCAATCAAAACAACCAAGGTAGAGTTGTCTCGAAAGTGGTCATGGTCAGAGGAGATAGGCATGATCTCCAAGGTCATTGTTCGAGTCAGGCTGAGATATAAGTCATCTCAAGTGTGCCCCATGAGGAGTCTAAGATGACTTTTACTATGATTGCTGGCATGATTTTGGTCATTTTGTAGAAGACCAATGTTATAAGGCCACCAATGTTGGTTATAAAATTGATGTTGGTGGCCAAAAGAGGTTGACGTTAGTGGCCAAAAGAGGTTGATGTTAGTAGCCTAGGGCACACTTCTACTGATGTCAGCGGCCTACCAAACTCGACAAAACTAGATTGGTGGCCCACCAAAAGTCATTTGTGATATTTGACAAAGTGAAAAAGTGAGCTCTGAGACAAGTGAGTGAAAGTAAATTCTAGGTGATTAGTGTAGTAGCGTGAGGTGTCAAAGTGAGATTAGGTGAGAAAGTGAGTGAGGTGGAGAGTGATTGGAGGTTAAGGAGCTAGTTGTGGGCCAACAGGAGTTTGTGGAGTAGACAAGATAGAGGAGATGGTAGAGGGTAGAGGGGGCCCTACAAGAGGACCACCACTAGTGGTGCCTATCATACCACCATGCCTGTGGTGATGGGATGAGGTAGGAGGTTTAAATTTGAATTTAGCATTATTTTTGAATTTTTAGTGTTTTTAGTTGTAAAGTGAGAGGGAAGGGTAGTTAGGAGGGTGGGTAAGCTAAATAGGTCAGTTTAGGTAGGTTTAGGAGGGTGTGGGGGTGAATTTGGAGTAGAAATGGGGAAGCCCTATTTTTAGGGCTCACCCCATTCAACCCTAGGGCTGAACTAGTCACTTACATTGATGGGTTCACCGACATCGGTTGACCATCGACCGACATCGATCACTTATCTACCGACATCGGTTATGTAAGTACTGATGTCAGTTAGATAAGTGCTATCATTAGCATGTTAACTGATGTCAGTGGCTTCTAGGTCTAAAAAGATTTTGAAAATTGTCAAGTCAAAAGGTTGAAGCCATGTCGAGGGCTTCCCTAGTGTTGGGATAGGCATATAGGTGTAAGCAGATGGTCAAGTGGGTAGATGAATGGGTGAATGGCTAAGATAACCTCAGGAGACCCCATGTCAACTAAGTGCTGCCTATATAGCCCTAGTCATTAGGGGACTCAGGCTAATGTAGTTCTCCTAAAAGGGAAGAAGAGTCATAGTGGTTAGTTATGAAATTGTTAACATGGGTTTGTGTGCATTGGTTGGATGCAAGCGAGGCAGATGTTGATGCTACGAGATTGGATCCCAATGTTGCTAATGTATATGTGTCAAGATATCAGTAGGGAGGAGTGGACCCACATCATTGTAGTGGGACTAGGTGGGTTGTGGTGTTACTATTGAGTAACTTAGGATGTGAGCCTGATGGTAGCATTGATCGAGCGGTGAGATCACTCCAACAACTTCCACTTACCCACTAGCGAGCTAACAATGACAGTCGAGGACATGTACCAAATTTTGTAGTTATTGGTACATAGGGTAGAGTTATATGCATGCTTAAGAGAGGCACATGATATTCAGATGGTGACACTGTTTGGTGAGCATGCTACTGAGGTGACTTACCATTCAGCCAGCTTTGTATATGAGCCTTTGTATGTTGCAGATGAGGATGTGCATCAGTTGGCCATCCTTATGATGATTGGCATCACTATATATGCACTCCTAAATGTAAAGGGAGGGAGATTTTTGGTTATTATGACCAGAGTTTTGACATAGATGCTAGAGTAGCAGACATTGTTTGCCTGGGCACCCATCTTTTTGGCATAGCTATATAGAGAGTTGTGGGGGATCAATCAATGGAGGTGGTATAGTTTGTGTGTGGGCCACCTCCTGCACTGCTAGGGATATGAGCATATTGTGGTCACCCAACCTTTTGGCCTTTCAATTATAATTCAGGCCAACTTTAGAGTTAGATTCAGGTGATGGCACGAGGTTATGGCACAGAGTCAGGAGGACAGAGTAGTCAGGGACATCGACTATTATAGAGGGGTACTGGAGGCCCTGATCTTGACAGGCATTATCTAGAGACCATACCTAGTGTACTTAGCCTTTAGAGACTAGGTAGAGTAGTTGGTTAGGGTGTAGAGTTTTAGATGGGTCAGGGATAGATGAGTTGGTGAGCTCAAGAGGGTGCCAGTGGAGAGAGTGTGGTGCCAGTATGGGCTACTACAGGATGTGCCACCTGCCTTCCCACAGTACAAGTGTGATGATATTGAGGCACCACTCCCACTACCAAAGGAGATAGATGGGCCCAATTTTGAGGAGTTATCGATAGGTCCTGGGATAGTAGATCTAGGATGCATAGAGGCCTACTAGGCATGGTGGGTGGGACAGTACGCAGGGGTCTAGAGAGGACCACAGCTTGATATGCAGGTAGTGAGTAGAGAGAGTGATGCAGTAGGATAGGAGAGGGATACTACCATCTAGGAGAGGGATGTAATACAAGGCTAGGTGACCATTTTACAAGGCTAGGTCACAAAATTACAGGGGCAGGTGACAGTTTTGATAGGCCAAGTGGCTGCTTTGATAGGGTAGGTTACCATTTTGTAATGGCAGTTCACCATAGCCCAGGCACAAGATTTGGCAGGATAGGTTTTTAGAGGGTAGGGCCCTATTCAACATCCACCATAGTAGCTAGCTCAAGAGCCAGCATAGTCAGCATCACTGTAGCTAGCTTAGTCACAGCCATAGGGTTCAGTGCAGGGCACGATAATAGGATTGATGGGTCTACTGTAGACTGTACCTATTTCTAGGCATAATACTACTTTGGATGAGATTGCATATTATGAAGAGGCCATTAGGGGTTTCTCTTAGATACAGTGGTACTCAAAGATGAGAGCTGAGTAGATTTGGCTGAGATCGATGTCATGTGTGACTACTTCAGGTTCTCATAGATGGTGGCGATCAGAGGGTGGAGATGATACAGTGTCATCACGGCCGCTGCCACTACCACCACAGCCACAGCCCTAAGGCCATTTTTGAGGCATTATGTACATACCAGCTTGTGAGCCATTGATGCAAGATGTACTTTATTTTTTTTGAGAGAGAGATAGATGTTGTACCATTATAAAATTTTGATGTATATATATATATGATGAGATTTTGACTCGATTATTGATGTGGATGTGATGGATGTTAGTGTTTTTAGCATTTTTCATATGTTTAATGATATATGCTTAATGTGATGATGTTATGATTATGCCATGATTATGATTATGTGATAATGATGATGTTGATGATTATGATGTGAATGATTATATGATGATGATGTTGATGATTTTGTTACAACTTTTTCTATTATTGTGTAATGATGTATGCTGTAACATTGGTTTGTGTTTTGGTTGTTAGTTTCCATGTGTTTTGTTTTCTATAGAAACTAATGTGATTGGTCTATGATAATGTTAACGGTTGTAGAAATATGTGATTGGTTGTTATGTGATTGATATGTGATGAAGTTAGGTAAGAAGTGAAAGGTGTGTTGCTCTTTCATTGACAAGGACCATAATGATAGCATAGATAGGAGGTTTTTGGAAACAAAAGCCCCATTTATGCATTACATCATTGACCATTGGTTGTGTTAGAGAAGTAATTGAATCACTTTGACATTAAATGAGCTCAATATCCCTTGAGTATGTTGGAGTAATAGGAGATGTGATATGTTAGGATAGGGTAACCCCTTTTAGTAGGGATAACTTTGGCCCTTTTTATAGGAGACCCTGAGAATTATTATAGGCAAGTCCATGACTTTTTTTTAGACTGATCAATGCGGGAAGTCTACGTGAGGATGTTGGTTTTGTTTTGTGGTCATATGTGAAGCTGATCAATGCGTGAAGCTTCTAAGAGAGTGCTATTTATAGCAATATTTTTAGGCATAGCCATCCTTCGAGGGAGTGGTCTATATTTTTGCTTTATATGTTTTTGAGGGCTTTAAATAGCTGTCCTTCAAGGGAGCAGTCTATTAGCTACATCAATTATGATGCAGCTATCTTTCAAGGGAGCAGTCTGCATTTAGAGTTTATGACCTTTTGATATTTTGTTTGACATCCCAATTTATTTTTGATAGAATTTTGTCATGGCCAAGACTATAAAAGTTTAAGGGTTCCCTTTTTATTCGGACAAAGCATTCATACTTTATAAAAGGGTTACATAGTGTTTGGTTTAGGGAAACAGGGTTGAAAGGAAGGAGGATTAGGATGATAGGGGTTGCTCAAGAGACGAGCTCAAGTTAAATATCAAGTGAATGAGTACTTAATTAATAGAAGAATGGTCATAGATGCAAGGCATTAAGGGGCTCAGGTTCTGGCTATCCTTCGAGAGAGGATAGATGATAAGTCCTTGATCCATACTTGTGCATTATGATATAAGGCTCGAGCCAATTAGGAGCAAACTTACCTCATTTGCTTCTTTCCATATTGGTTATGTGTTGATTTTATTTGAGGATGAGGTCTCTGATTTTGAAATCTCATTCTCTCAAGTTTTTTTTATAGGCACGTTTGATACGATTTTGATAGACATGGAGATGGTTAAGGGCAGTAAGATGACGTTCGTGAAGCAACTCAAGTTGAGCTAATAAATCTTGATGAAAGTCATTATTAAAAAGTATGTCATGCAAAGAGATGTGCAAAGATGGTATCTATACTTCAAGAGGTAGGATAACTTCTGTTCCATACACTAGAGAGAAAGGTATAGCATTCGTAGGGGTTCAGATGCTAGTGTGGTAGGCCCACAAAGTGAAGGGAATGTGAATGTGCCAATCCCTTCCAGTGTCATTGACCACCTTCAGTAAAATTTTGGTTAAGATTTTGTTAGAAGCCTCGGCCTACCCATTTACTTGTGGGTAGTAAAGCGAGGAGAAGCTGAGCTTGATGCCAAATGAGTCACAAAGTTTCTGGATAGTTTTGTTTTTAAATGATTTGCCATTATTGGTGATGATTTTGTGAGGTACATCAAAATGATAGATGATGTGGGTGTTAATGAAGTGAACAATTTTTTTAGCTTTAGTGGAGATGAGAGGAACAACTTCCACCCATTTAGTGAAGTATTCAGTTGCAGTGATAATGGACTGATGTCAGAGAGATGAATGGGGTTAATCTCACCGATTAGATCTAAGGCCCATTGTGAAAAGGGCCAAAAATCTTGAGTAACTTATAAAGTGTGGATAGGGAAGTGAAGCAAGTTAGTGTGTTTTTGGCATTTGATGCAATTCCAAACATAGTCACTATAGTCTTGGTGAAGAGTGGGCCAATAATAGCCCAGGCAAAGGATGCGCTTGGCAACCGAGTTACCACTAAAATGTCTGCCACAAATCCTGTCATGGACTTGTTTGATGGCATGAGATGTTTTAGTGGAAGTTAAACATCAAAGAAGGAGGCCATCGAAACCTATTTTATAGAGAAGACCCCATAGCATGGTATATCAAGTAGTACTCTTGATAAAAGCCTGTCATGCATTGCTAGAGAGGTCAGGAGGAATGATATAATAAGTTAAGTAGTCCATGAGTTGTTTATACCAAACATCCTGTGGACTAGAGTCAATGGTGTTGATGAGGTTGATGTTAGTGGAGATATATGAAGGTAACACCAAATGATGCACCGTGACATAAATTTTTGAAGAAGATGATGAAGATGGTATGCATGAGACTAGAGAGGCCATAGTATCAACAAACTTATTTTTAGATTGAGAAATAGTTTACAAGAGGTAATGGTCAAAAGATTCTAGTAGGGTGTCAACACGGTGTTTATACCTTTGCAAAATTTTGTTTTTATAAAGATATGAACTGTTGATTTGATTGACGATGAGTTATGAGTCACCAAAGATGTTGATGGTCTTGATGCCTAGGAGAAGGGTGGTTTGAAGTCCCAAAATTAAGGCTTCATATTCAGCCATGTTATTGGTACATTCAAAGTCAAGTTTGAAAGATAGGGGCATGGGCTCACCCTCATGAGGGATGAGAATGACCCCTACACCCCCACCATGTTGACATTTGGACCCATTAAAGAACATTTTTATTTGATAGAATATGTCATTGATGGATAATGTGGTGATAGATTCATCAGGGAATTCACAATGAGAAGGTTGGTTGTCAAGTAGAGGGGCATCTGCTAGTTGGTCAGTGATTGTTTGCCCCTTTATATATTTTTGTTGGATGAATTCCAAGTCAAACTCAGTAAGAAGCATGAGCCAACGAGCCATACATTGGTTTTGGTATGGCTTGGAATGCATATATTTGAGGGTGTTAGTGTGGGTGATGACATAGGTTTTATGATTGAGAAGATAATGGCAGAGTTTGGTAGCGGCAAAGACTAATGCCAAATAGAGTTTTTCAGTATGAGTATATCAGGTTTCATAATCAATGAGCATTCAGCTTATATAATAAACCACTTACTCACGATGTTGTTTATCTCAGTGATCGATCAGGCACCTAATGAATGATTTGTTGTTGAGATGTAGAGGTAGAAGGGTTGGTCATCTTTTGGTGGAATAAGGACTGGTGGAGAGACAAAATAATATTTAAGGGCTTCAAAAGCCTCTTGGCAATCCTTATCCCAATGAAAGTAGATGTCCTTATTGAACAGGTGATGAAAGGGTTGACATCAGTCAGAAAGCTGTGAGATGAAGCGATGAATAGATTGAAGCTTCCCTTATAGGCTGCAAAGTTGCTTTAGATTGGTAGGTGGTGGCATCTTGAGTATTGCTCAAATTTTAGTGAGATCTATCTCAATGCCACAAAGAGAAATGATGATCCCCAAGAGCTTCCCTGAGAGAACCCCAAAGATGCATTTCTTAGAGTTAAGGTGAACATTGTATTGTAGAAGGTGAGTGAAGATTATCTTAAGGATGATTAAATGGTCATGACGAAGTTTAGATTTGCCTAGTAGGTCATCCATATAGTCTTCCATGATTTTTTGGAGAAGATCGTGAAAGATGTAAGTCATGGCGTGTTGATATGTGGCGCTTGCATTCTTTAGGCCAAAAGGCATGACCCTATAGAAAAAAGTCCCCCATGGGGTGATGAAGGTATTTTTGTGTTGGTCTTCTAATGTAATCAGGATTTGGTTATATCTTAAAAATCTATCCATGAGTGATAGCATCTCATGGCTGGCCGTAAGATCAACAAGTTGGTCAATGTTGGGTAGAGGAAAATTGTCCTTTAGACAAGCTAGATTAAGGTCACAAAAGTTATTATAGATTTAGATCCCCCCAGTTGCTTTGGTGACAAGGATGATATTAGACACCCATTGCAGATAATCAATGGGTTAGATAAAGGAGACAGAGAGAAGGTGCTGAAGCTCCTCTTTGACAAGGAGTGCAACTCGAGGATGCATCTTGTGAAGCTTTTGCCTAATAGGCTTAGCCTCTAGGTTTGTGAAAATGTTATGAATGGCAATGTTAGGGTCGATGCCAAGCATGTTGCTATAGGTCCAAACAAAGGCTTTGCTATGGTCTAAAAGGAATTTGGTGTAGTCGATTTGTTCCTGGGCATCCAAAGACTAACCAATCTTTAAAACATGAGGAACATCAGAAGATGGAAGATTAATGTCAATGGTTGATTCATTTAACATAACCTACATTTCAGAAGGAAGGGAATCTTGAATGAAAGAGTCATCGGCACCTATGTAGGTGAGAATGGCATTATTGTCTACACATTAGATAGTGTTGATGGTAGCAGACTCATCATCTATCATGTTTGGATAAATGAGAGGGAGAGACCTGGATACCCCACCTAGTTGATAGGTTAGGTGTTTAAAGTGAATGGTGTTTATGGAAAAAAAACTAGGAGGGATGGAAACCATCGACTCCATGGGTGAAGATAGGGGAATAGGCGAGTTTGGAGGTGATTGGTCTATGATAGGTTTAGGGCAAGGGTTTTCAAAAATTTCAGTAGGTTCTTCAAAACCCAAGCCATGTCACTTCTTGGCATTTTTTATGGCCTCGTCACTTGGTGGTTCGATGGGCTGGTGGGAGCCTTGTTCGTAGCGCCCAAAGTCAAAGCCCTTCCATGCACACCTATAAAGATAGGTATGAGCAAAGTTTGGGTTGCCAAGAAAAGAGAAATTAGACATAAATAGTTGGGGTGATGAAAGAGGATTCCCACCAGTGGGAGCTTGATCTAGCCCTCCATAAATGAGATTCATTTGAAGATTGGGAGGACCATAAGGGATGACCATTCTGATTTGATGGTCATAGCCAAGATTGTGATGAAGTTGTCCATACTCCTGAGGAGTCTAGAACATGTCCAAGGTGAGTAAATGATACTCCCCAAGTGAAAGACGTTGGAAGATATCTTTTATAGGGTCTTTTGTTGTCACTTGAGGAGGTGGTGTAGGTGTAACCACTATTTACATACTTGTTGAAGCTTTTGTGGGTGAAGGCAGTGTTTGGGTTGATGTTTTTAAAGGAATGAGAACATCGTTGGGTCGATAAGTTGTGTTGCATGTCTTGAAATGGGAGGGGTCTGTGGGAATGACATGGACTTGACCATCGTGTTCAAATTTGACACAACGGTGTAATGTAGAAGGGACACAGGCCATATCATGGATCCAAGGTCATCTTAATAACATGTTGTATTGGAACTCTCCCTTAATGATGTAGAAGAGCTTTGGGACTATTCGTGGACCAACATGAATATGTAAGATGACGGTGCCAATGGTAGTGGTGGTGGTGTCATTAAAAGATCAAAGAATTGCATCAGTTTTTGATACACAATTCTTTGGGAGGGCTAATTGGTCATAGGAATGGGTGGAAATGATATTGATGCTGGCACCCCCATCAATCATAACTCACTTAACATGAGTTCTTTGGGAGGGCTAATTGGTCAGAGTTTTGTCGATAGTATCCTCAGCAAGAAGGGTGTCTTTCTCTAAGTATTGGTGAATGGCCACCTTAAGGGCACAACAATTTTTAGTGTCATGTCCAGGTGTGTGATGATATAGGCAAATTTTAGTGTCATCGAACCAATAAGGTTTTGATTTGAGAGGTTGAAATGGTTTAATAGGTGGGAGAGTTATACTAGAAGTTTGCAAAAGTTGGCATAGTATCAAAGCATATGAACCCACTAAGGGGTTTGTGCTTGTTGATGCATTAGGTGTTAATGACTTTTGTTTGGGATTTGTTGAGGGAGATTTTTATACCACCTTTTGGGTTGGTGGTGCAGCCACTCACGTAGATGACACTTTCTTTGCAAGGGGTGTTGAATTATTCAGAGGAGATATGTTTTTGATTGTTAAAGGGAGTAATGGAGGAAACTTATTTTTGTTAAGTGTTAGAGTAGAGAGCACTCCTATTAAGGTAGAAGGATGTGGGCCCAAAATGGAGGGCAATGATGATGGTGGAGGAGGAGTTCACCAACGTGGTTTAGTAGCCTTCTTTAGTTTGGTTTGAGGACCACTATTGTGTGAGGCAAGGTTCAAGTCTACCTTTACTTGCAGGTGAGCGAGGTTAGGTATAGTGCAAACTCTGAGGGATTTAACCAATTTTGGTATGGTGGATGTTTGTGAGGGTTTAGGTTCAGATGTGGATGGTTGAGCTTTTGAAGATTTGGAAGTAGAAGCCTAGTCCTCGTTGGAGACTTTGGGAGGTTTTGTCGAAGGAGGGTCATTAATACGAGATGAGATGGGATGTGCAAGGTGAGGAGCTTTGAGTCACTCCCATAATGCCTCATGTTCTAATTTATTCAAATGGAGAAATCCTAAGTTCTCCACCAATAGAGAGAATGGTTTAGAAGATGTTGGATGAGGCCTTGGTTTTTTAGAAGATGTGGGTGGTTGTGAGACTGGAAATGTGTTAGATGCAGCGATCTCAGGCCAGAGGCAAGAAAGAGTCATTATTGGATCCTCTTCGATTGAAGTGGGTGGAGAGACAAGTTCTTCTCTTAGTGGAGAAGGAATTGGAGAATGTGACTCCTTAAGAGGATAGAGGGTAGGGATGATTGTGGCTTCTACTTGTGGTTGAAGAACAGGAAAGGTAGGGTCCTCCATTAGTAGTAAAAAGGATGAAGGTGGGGCTAGCGGTGCTGGTATCATCAAAGCATCCTCCAATATAAGAGAGGTTGATGGAGAACTAATAGGAGAGGAAGGTTTATCCACCTATGGAAGAGAAATGGGAGAAGAAGGCTCTTCTACCTGTGATGGACAAGTAGGAGAAGAAGACTCTCCTTCTTGTGATGGACAAATAAGAGAAGAAGGCTCTTCTACATATGATGGATAAATAGGTTGAGCAACCTCTTTAAACTACAAGAGAGGTTGGTTAGGTATAAGAGGAGAGACCATGTTGACCATGTGTATATTATGCTCTTGGGAGTCCTCAGCCATGGTCTAAATGTTATTTTGACTAGGGGGATGGTTAGGGAAAGGTTGTCTAAAGATGTCTATGTTTTGATTAGGTGGCGCATTTAGGTTATCCAAGACAAGATCACCCTTATCTAACATATCTTGAATGATGTTCTTGATGGTTTTACAATTGTCTGTGTCATGGCCTTTGACACAATGATAATTATAAAAGTCATTCTCCCTATACCATGCAGGGATGGCATGCGAGGGATCAAATTGAGGCAGTGGTCAAATTTGGGGGAGATTGAGGACTCCCTATTTGACAAGTTTATCCAACACAGACGCGTATGATTCTCTTATTGGAGTATATCGATGCTGTATGTATCATTGTTGGAATTGTCATGTAATGATTTGAGATGTGGAAGGTTCAAATTGGTTAATTGTGGTCGATGATGATGATCTAAGTACCATAGCATTTGTTGATCCCTTAAACTTGGAGTTGGAGGAAGAAGATTTGGAAGAAGGGTCATTTGATTTTGTGTTGGGATTTTTACTATGCAATTTGACTTTATTTTCTTTAACAACACAGAGTTTAAGCTTCCTAGCCATGGTGAAAGCTTTGTCAAATGTGTAGAATGTTTGGACCCGTAAAGTAGATGAGATGTGTTTGGCACACGCTTGTGAAAAGAGCTCAATGAGCTTAGGTTGAGGTAAAGAAAAGGAGAGTTGGTTGATTAAGCCTCTCTAATAGGCAATGAAATTAGCTATTGATTCATCATTAAACTGTCTGATAGAGTATAGGTCCATGATGGAGACCTTTTTGGTGATGTTGATCGAAAAGTGGTCAAGGAAAAGTTGAGCTAGTTGAGTGAATGTAAAAAGAGAGTGACTGGTAATAGAACTATACCAATCAAGGGTAGCACCAGAAAGTGACATGGGAAATGTGTGTAGTAACAATGCATCATCATGTGCTATAAGGTAACAAGTATGTCTGAATGCTCATAGATGTTGTTGTGGGTCTTCCTTACTCTAAAAGTGAGTAAACTTGGGAAGTTCCCACTGACTAGAATATGGTCAGATTGGGACTGAGGGATGAATAGGTTCATTACAAATTTGTTCATATGAGAGAGCATTTCTTGAACCCAAAATGGATGTCTCAAGATTAGACATCTTGTCCATCAACATCTTGATTAGATCAGTTGATGGATTTGAAAGTGGGGTTCCCCCTATGTTGTAAGGCATTTGGAAGGTGCTAGGAGGGGCATATGACATAGTTGGTTGCACTTGTATAGGCACAACATATTGGTAACTAGTCATAGGGACTGATGTTAAAGCCAAGGGTGGTTGTGTTATGAAGCTAGAAGGCACAACTTGACTTGATGTTGCCAGAGGTGGTTGGATGGTGGCAACACTAGCCAAAGGATGAGTATCCACCCTTGTGTTGATGGGTGCAAGAGTAGGTGGGATGGAGACAACTAAGTTTTGGAATGGCGTAGAACTTTGTTGAATGGTTTGTGGTTGAGGGGGTGCAAAAACCCTAATGGAGGTAGATCTAAAAACAAAAGGAGAGGCCACACTTTGAAGATTGGTCATGGTCAGGTTGTTAGCTGAGACAATGCCTTGGGTGTCTATGGGTTGAATTACAGAGGCTGTTGATATGATTGCCATCTCAACTAAGGAAGTTGGCATCTCATAAACTGGGTTACCTGAAGAGTCTTCCATTTGACTTCTTGTGAGATAGTGCTGAAGGGCCTTGACATTGAGGTCAAGGAACCTTTCAAAGTCTTGGTCCCCTTCAGGAATAATAGGGGGTTGAGTTGGGGTTGGTTGAATAGGAGTTCTTTTAGTTTTTGAATTATACTCCATTTGGGGACTTGATATGGAAGGTGAAGGCGGGAGTGGTTGCTGCCTTGCATGGTCAACAAGAGTTTTAGTTTGACTACATGTCAAAACCATCTAAGGCAAAATAGATTCCAGTTCTAAAACTATATGTTTCAGCCTCAAAAAACTAGAACTTGTTTTTGACAGTAAAAAGGTCAAGTTTTAAGCTTGTTGTTTGAGAAGAAAAATTTCCTGACAGTGACCGACATTGGTAGAATAACTAATGTTGGTGAAGAAAGTTGCCGACGTCAGTGGAAAAACTAATGTCAGTTACTGTGTATTTCCAAAAACTCAAAAAATTGAAAGTTTTTGGAGGAAAGAAGAAAGTTCTGAGTTTGTTTTTGGAGCTCAGAATAATGCATCCTTACCAGCTCAAAAAATCAGATAAAAATAGAAAAGTGGATGAAGACAAGCAGACCCTAAATGCTAAATTCCTAAGAATAAACTTTAGAGTCGTGTTGGCTTATGCCTTAGAAGAGTGTGTTTGGAAAGTTGGGCTTTTGGAATGGGTACTAAAAGAAGCAGTCTAAGGTTGGTTTCAGGTTAGTTTTGGTGCTCAAAATCTGTATTAGGTTCCATACGTGGCTTGGTGCTAGGAGCTAACTCCCCTCACTTCATGAGTCCAGAGATAAGCTGGGTCGCTTAGCTAGTATATACTTCCCCTAAAGTTTATACTCTGCTAGAGAATAGAGTGGGTTCTCCCCTTGGTAGTGAAGTCCAAGTAGGATTACTAGGAAGGGTAAGGTATCTGCTAGGTAATGAAATCTTAGTCAGGCTTTGTCTCAGGTATGTTTAGATGTTTGATTGTGAAAGTGGTCTGGTCATGTAACATAAGTGCACTATGATTTATTCATAATGTGGTTTTAATTACTAGATGAGCTAAAAATGCATTCAGGTAGGAATGAGATGCAATATATTTTTAACCTAAATTGAAATGTTTGTTTAGATGCAGACAAGTGGAGAAAAGTTTAAGAGTATGAATTTCACTACTCTAAGATGCAGGAATTAAAAAAAGAAGGATTCTTTTTAACTTGCTAATGGTGTCTTTTCAAAAGAGATAGAAGAAAAGGATGCAAGAAGAGATCTAATGCACCTATATGAATGTTGACTTTTAGAAGAAATGAACCCAAGGAAAATTCCAGGGTCCCACTGAGCATGCCAGAAATGTTTCTAACTACTTTTTGCTTTGTTCACATTCAGAAGAAAAAAGAAACTAGAGATAATGGTCAGGGGTTAGATGATACCCAGATGAAGTTGTGCACCGTATCCAGACAATTGAAGGAGCTCCTCTTTGGCTGTGGAGGATGACACCTGTAGATAAGAAAGACTCAAACAAGGAAAATGTTAGATAGATATACGGTGGACTGCCAAGCAAAGCTCAGTCCTAGAAGTGCAAAGACTTCCTAGAGGGGTGACAGTCCACTAATTGATAAAAAGGGTGTTGCTAGAAAGAGAAATGGTAAAAGACTGAACAAAAGAAATAGAGATAATGCATACCTAAATGCTGCTATTAGTCTTCCACAGTCACCAATGTCAGTAGTTCTGCCAACATCGATTAGTCAAGGTTGTTGACATCGATTAGCCTGCCAATGTTGGTAGGGGCAATGGGCCTTGGTGCTGATGTTAGTAGGGGCAATGAGCCTGGGATGGGTTTTTGGTTCATGTCTGTGGTCAATAGAATGCTCTGGGATGTCTATGGGATTTTAATGGTTTGTGGAGGATTTGTAGGGCAGTGAATGTGATCTAAAAAAGGGGCCAAGTAGAGAACAGGGGTGGAAGGAAGATAAGGATGAGGGGAAGGCTTTTCAGCCTTTTCGAGAGGAAGGTCGGGTTGTCTCAATAGTACTCAAAAATAGACAATGGACTAATTATCAATGCATTTTAGAAATACTGAAAGATAAAACTAGAAGAATACTTAGCTCTTGGTGGAAAACCAAAAGTGTAGAAGACCTGTTTCCATTATGGCTGATGCTGAAGACCTCATGCAGTGTTTCAATCACGTGCAGAGTGACTAATGTAGAGTTTCTTAACCTTGAGAGTGATGTTGGGATGCTGATGCCTGCAAAGAGTCGAGGAGAAAGAGAATTTAGATCCTAGAGCAAGAGAATTTGTATTCATGGGGGGTGCAACAGAGGTTGGAATTTAGTTTTAAAGAAATTGATGTTGGCAATACCGCCGATGTCGGTCAACTATTGACTGACGTTGGCGGCTAAAGAATGGGAAAAAGGCTATTTTTAGCCTTTTGTCCATTCTTTCATTTGCCAAGTTTAATTATCATTGGAGAATGGTCCAAAGGTAGATTAAATAGGTGTGAGAGGTTAGTGGGAGAGTTGGAATTGGTCTTAGGTAATTAAGATTTGTCATAGGTGATAAATGGCTTAAGAGGCAAGGAATCTAAGGTGAGGTTTCCTAGGGGGAATTATTAATTTAAAATAAGTATTTTAAATTAATAAAACATAGGTTAGGCATGTTGAAGTTAGAAAGGGACCAAGGGGGGGTTGACACTATTTTGGTGTCTACACATTGATAGTCCTTCTTTAGTAATGAAATAGTGACCCACCCTAGAATTCAATTTAATAATCCCCATTCATTGGTTGTCTTCCTTTATCACCCTCTATCCTTGTTTAACTAGTAGAACTTGGTTCATTTAATTCAACCTTTTAAGGCCCAAGCCCCATTTTCCTTTAGGTAAACATGTATTTTCCCAAGAGATAAGGGGAATATGAAACTATCTTCCATCCCCCTCCAAAGGAATTTCTTTTGCAATTGCTCTATTTGGTCCACCACTTTTACTAGAAAATCAAACAAGGACATAAAATAAATTGGGATACTCTGCAAGGAATGTTTAAGTAATTACAATTTGATAGCTTTAAGAGAATAGATTCCATTTCCATCCTACCAATTTCTTCTAAATCTTATCAATCAGTGGGTTCCAAAAATCAAATTTCATATTGCCTTCAAAAGGAGGGATACCCAGGTAGGAGGAAGGGATATTTTTTATTATGCACTTGAGAATCCTAGAAATATTCCCTACAAAATAACTGGGGTATTAATGAAAAATAAAGAACTTTTAAATAAGTTTACACATTGTCCCAACACTACCTCATAGATTTCGAGAATTTTCCTAAAACATTTTGCTTCTGACACTGAGGCTTCTCCCATCATTAGGGTATCATCCTTAAATTGTTGATGAGTTATAGGTCTAGTGTTAGGTGCCACCTTAATTCCCTTAATAAGACCAAAAGATCTAGTAGTTTCAATGATTTTACTCAATCTTTTAGCCATAAAAATAAATAGGTAAGGAGATATAAGGTCTCCTTATTGAAGATCTCTACCCACTAGAAAAAAACATTTGGGAAGCCCATTAATAATGATTGAATATATGGGGTAAGAGATGTAGGAAGAGATTAGGTTCTTTACCACCTGATTGAGCCTGAACTTTTGAAGTATTTTATCGAGGAAAAACCATGAGACCCTATCATAGGCTTTGTTCATGTTGAGCTTGAGGAACATTCCCTATCTAGAATAATTAGCCATTGAGAGGATAGTTTGTGTGCAATAATGATGCCATATAATATTTATCTACCATAAACAAAATCCTTTTATTATTCTATGATCAATTAATCAAGAAGCATTTGAATTCTTAAGGCCAAACCTTTGATACAAATCTTATAAAAAGTGGAACATAGGCGTATAGGTCTAAAATCCTTTAATTGGCTCTCTCCATGTTTCTTACGAATCAAGATTAGAAAGGCGTTGTTAAATTCCTAAAGCATTGTATCTGATTTAAAGAATTTAGTCACTGCTAAACAAATATCATTATATATAATGTCCAAAAATACTTAGAAGAAAAAAGGAGTAAATCCATTTGATCTTGGGGCTTTGTCTCCTTCCAAAGAGAAAGTAATGGATATAATGTTTTCATTAAAGGGTAGAAAAATAATAGAAGCATTGTCTTCTTGAGTTATGACCCCCTAAATGAGATATATAACCTGTTCTTCTAGATGGGAATCTTAGGAGGGGATGAAGGCAAGACAATTCCTGTAGAAGTTAACAATTTGTAGTTTAATATCTTTTTCTTCTTTATACAAAACCCCATATTATCCCTTGATTTCTAAGATTTTTGTGTGATGGTAATTTTTTGAAGCCGAGTGATGGAAGTACTTTGTATTCCTGTTGCCTTCTTTAAGCCAAATCTTCCTAGATTTTTGGCATCAAAAGATTTCTTCCTTGACTTCTAGATTATGAAATAAACTTAGAAGTCCTCTTTATTTAACTTGAGAAGAAGGTGTGGAACCAAATGCATTGATTTCCTCCTTAATTCTACGTAAATCTTTCTCTATTTTATTCTTTTGAGTATAAATATTCTCAAAAACTTCCTTGTTCTAGATCGCAAGTTTGTTTTGGACAAATTTAAGTTTCATAACTAAGATGTACATAGTTGATCTTTGAATTGGAAACTGCCACCACTCCTTTAAAGAATTAGATATAGATGAATGGGTTAATCACATTTTTTCAAATATGAACATAATACTCTTGGGTTTAGACATTTTGTCTCTAGTGAAAATCAAGGGGTTGTGGCTAGAATTGACCTTAAGAAGAGAGGATAAAGAATTGTTGAATTGAATATCCCAATTCATAGAGACCGAAAACCTATCCAAACAAATTTGAATAAGTTTTTTCCTAGTCTCTTATTCAACCAGTTAAAAGGATTGCCTTTCAATTCGACATCAATGAGTCCTACCTTAGCAATAAATTCATTGAATTCCATCATGTTGTCATTGAGCAAACAGATTCCCCATTTTTTCCATTGGATAAAGAGGAGAATTAAACTTGCCTACCACTATCCAATTAATATCTTTAAAATCCCTCCTAATCTCAATCAGGTCCACCCATAGCTTATTTTTGTCATTTCTAGAATTGGGTGCATAAATATACCCACTCTAATTTATTGTGAATATCTTTAAAATAAATAGTAATATGGGAATCAAATTTTAATAGGAGCATTCCTTCTAGAACTAGGGGTTCCCAAAAGATAGTCATACCACCCAAAATACCTCTAGAGCTATGACTAAGACTTTTAGTTTTACACCAAATATTATCTTTGTTATTCAAAATTTTATGCTCAGGCATCTTGGTTTCTTGAAAGATCAAAATATCAGGTTTGTGCTTAAAAATAATATTTCTTACCAACCTCTATTTCCAATGATTATTTAAACTCCTTATATTCTAAGAAATAATCTTAATTTTTTTGGTGATTGGGAATTGTTTGAGGGTCATTTGGGTACCCTTTACAACTTGTTTATCTATTTCATATCTTCTGGCATTCAAACTTGTTCATCTACCATTATATTTTTGATCTTCCCCTACTTTTACTTTTTTCCTTCCCTTCTTTGGTTGTACCTTCATCGATTGATCCTCTACCTTATCCTTATTTTTATCGATGTTCCCATTATTTCATGTTGAATAACATTGGCCTAGAACTAGGGAAAAGGACTTATACAACCCTTCATTATGAATTAGAGTTATTAGGATATTTTTTAGTGAACATTCCTGTAAAAATTGATCTCCACCTGAGAGTAAAGATTTAAAAGGGAAAATATAATTCAAATCCTCATGACCCTCTACATGAGATTCCTTCTATTCCTGAGAAACTAGAGTAGGGGAGGCAAAATCTACTTTTGCCAATTTATTTATCAAAGAGAGGAGTTCTGAAGGGGCCTTCTCCACATATGGTTTGAAGGGGCCAACCTTTTCATATTAATCAACTAAAATAGAATCATAATTAAATAAAAAAGGTAGAAACTTATTTGGTGTAATCTAGATTGGCTAAAATCCTTTAGGGGATTCAAATCCTTAACTAAAGCATCAACTGACATCTTTCCTAGGCTAAAAATAGCAAGGGTAGAATGGGATATTTGGAGGGATGTGGGGAAGGGTTTGAATAAGGAGGTTTCTTCACCCAATGGGGAGTGGGGGGATGGGAAGGCCTCTTAAAAAGAGGTATATCTTTGAAGGAGTGGTTTAGGACATTATAAGTTTTACAAATCTCTGATTCTCTTTAAAACATGATCCTTTTCTTCCAAACCCTATATTTGGACCTAATCTTAATGAAATGGATCAAGGGTTTATCAACTAGGATGAAGACACAAAATCTAGCATCTAGAGGTCTATGTCTAGACCTAGTAATGAGATCTATGGAAATAGGTTGATCGAGATATCTTGCAATCCCAAGAATAACTTATAGATCCCAAAATTCCAAAGGTAATTTTGGTAAGCTAACCCAAACAAGGATATCCTCCATAACCACACTATCAAGATTAAAACCTACTTTCCACTTATAGAAATAGACATTTGATGTATCCATAAACCATGCCCCCCATTAGGATCCTAATGTAATCCTCTAAGTTAGACAAATTGATTGATAAAAAATTATTTGGCATGGCATTGATGTCAATCTTTCCCTTAGGATGCCATTTAAAACTAGCCCTTTTCTAAATAAATCAATATTAGGTCAAAAATCACTAAATTTGGCCAAGAGTGAGTTTGATAGCGAAGATTCAAATTTCTTGATGATAGAATTAGGGACATCAAAGCATACCTCATCACTTTCATAGGTGGGGACTAGTGGGGAGTCTTCAATGATTTTGTTTTTTATCTTTTCTATAGACACCATGTCTGCCCATGATATTGATTTCTTCCCATCAGCTTGGTTAGATATTTTTCATACAAAAGTGATAGGTGAACCCTATCTTTAAATAAGAATGGAATATGGTACCTCCTTCACAAGATCATCCTTGATCTCTAACTCATCCTCTTCCTTCCCATCACTAAAATTCAAAATTCCACCTTCTGTCTTCCTGCCCATTGTACCAGACATAATAACGTTATACATTTAAGCATTCTCATTACTTTTTTTCAAAATTAATCTTTTAATATTTGGTGATGATTTTATTAATTTCTAAACTTGGATTAAAAATATGCAATCAATCAAGTATTCTAGTGGCGGTCTTGGAAAATTTGAAAATGCCATTGTTGAGCCTATTTTGTTTAAATATAATGTAAAATTTTTGGGGATTGATTTTAATTTCTATAATGATATTTTGAATTCATATTTCTCCCCCCATTAACAAGAATCTCAAAATAAAAACTTCAATATTCTAAGACTTATTTTGGCTATACAAATTTTTATGTTCATGTATCGGTTTAAAATAGTAAAATTTGTGAGAATTTTGGCAAACATGTGCATCATATTTCCAATGTTAGAAATTTTATCCATGTAAATTTCATGGTAAATCAACTCAAGACATTTTTAATTTTATAAAAATCACTAAAACATATAATTTTAAGGTTAAACCAATTTAGATCCCTAAATCTTTAATATCTTATTGAGACTTTGGTGTGTATTCATTTGATAATTCCTCAATTACTTCAAGGACATATTTTGTTAAAAGTGACACATTCTTTTTCTCTATTTTATAATTTTAAAACTCATAATTTTATGCATTCCTTGCTTTTGTGCGTACTTCTTGTTATTTGTCAATGAAATATACTTTATTTGAAGCTAATTAGTTTGGACAACTTTTCTTTTTCATGTAGGTTTTGTAGTTTATAAAAGTTACAATTTTATCATTTTCATTTTATTTAGATGTAATTTTATTAGTTTAATTGTATGTAAATCATATTTTATGGAATTTGTCTTACTTAAATGAAATATTGGTGCAAGCATCTATTTTTTAGGTACATTGGATCTTTTTTTACCATCTCCTTTCTTGTTCACCTTTATTTCTATGCGGGTACCCATGTTGTCTAAAGAAGATTCTTGGATATTGTCGATGACCACACATTCACCTTTTCAAGCTTCCTAATGACACCTTATCTTCTTTTTTATTATCTCATAACTTTATAATTCCTCTTGAAGGAATTCTCCATTAAGGGGGAGAATGATGTGATGTCAAATCCATTCTCTTTTTTTAAAAATATTTTATTATCTTTTATAACCCCAAAATAAAGATTACAAGGGAGTGTTAGAGATTAATATTTATTTAGGTTAGTTTAGGTTAATCCTAAGTATTTTTAGCTATGCATTTATTATTATAACAAATTCATTTATTTTGGAATTGTGAGGTGTCACACTTATTTTATTGTTTTATAAAGAATCCTGGAGTTTTATGTCACTTATAACTCCCTTTACACTTGTCACATACTTCCTCCTCACCTTATGGGGATTAGGGACATTTGGTACACACAAGATGGTCGTGTAAGTAAATTCTCTTTCTTTTTAGATATATTTAATGAGCTCTCTCCTCTCTCATTCTACACATAAGTTGATCTTGGGATTTATCTCTTATGGCTTGATGCTCATATATCTCATTCTTTTCTTCCATTCAGATTATACTTAGAGAATTTTACTTTGAAAGCATTCTTATATATGTGGGGTTTTACTATATTTAATAGTTTCCCTACTTGACAATTCTTGTGTTTTGCATTCTCATATTGATTACTATTATAATATCGTGCCTTTATATATTAATTATGTTATGTTTTAAACATTATTATATCGATCTTAGAAAATATTTTAAAAATATGGCCTATTTGAAATATCACTATAATATAATTCTATGGGCTATATCTTTTAGATGGTGGCTAGAGTAGAAACACTTTCTATTTTATATAGTTTCTTAGTTATAACCAAGAATGGGTGTAGGACGTGGATTAACACAAGACTATATTCATCACTAAGTTGGGTATGTATGCCTATCAAAATATGTTTATTGAATGTTGGAGATAATTTCAAAGGGACATGGACATATACATCTAGGTTTGGTCAATGGGATGATCCTAGTATACTTAGATGACATCAAGGTCTTCTCAAAAAATTAAAAGACCATTTCATACACATGAAAATGTTTTTAAAAGGTGCAAAGAACTTGGTATCTCTTTGAACCATAAGAAATAAATTTTTATTTTTCATGATGAAAATATCCTAAAGAATGTAGTTATAGAATATAGTCTCTCCATTGAACCATAAATGGTTACAACAATTCTAAAAATCTCCCTCCCTTCACCCAAAACATATCTATAATATATCCTCAAAAATATCAATTTTATGAGGAATCTCATACTATATTTTTTTTGAATGGTCAGTACTATGACCATGACGTTAAAAATTATCAAGAATCTAGATGGAATCATGAAGGTAAATATGATTTTAAAAATATTAATAAGTCCATCACTAGGGCCCTTATTATAGATAATATCAACTTTGAGAGGGATTTTATCTTATATGGTTTATGGGGAGAACATAACATATAGAATACTCTAACCCAAAATTATAAAAAGGATAAAGAGAAACCTATTTATTTCATGTGCCAAACCCTTAGTGAATATGAGGTTTATTATACCTTCATTGAGAATCGTGTATTTGTATTAGTGAAATCTCTTAAGAAGTTTAGATATATACTTTTTAGTATCAAGATTCATGTTTTTTTCTCCATCATAATGTAACAAATTACATCATGGGAAGAGAAAATAGTGAAAATAAAGTAGGTTGGATCACAAAATTTTTGGATTATGATATTGATATTAGAACCACAAATTTTATCAAAAGAATAGCCTTATATAGACATTTATTTGATTATCTGATCAATTTAGACACTTTGGTTTCAATACAAGTGATAGTATTATTGCATTTTGGACTCTTAGGCCAAAATTCAACCCTTACCATCTAAAATTTGACCATTGCATCATTTTCCCTTTGAAAAGTGTATTTTTAACTATAGTTTAGTAAAGTTTAAGTTAACTTTGGAAAGATTAAGGTTAGTTTGTGAAATTCAAGGTATAGGTGATCCATGGAAGAAGACAATAAGGTGGTGATCATATAAGAAGCATGGTGATCCATAGTGCATAAGTGGATTAGAAATAAAGATAATAAAGTAGAAATATTTTATTTTCAATCACTTTAGAAAGTTTAAGGTGTTTTTGGAGATATTAAGGTTTCATTTTTATTATCTTCTATTGCTTATTACAATGTTATAATGTAACCCCCTTGATGAGAACATCAAGTGTGAGGAGTTATTACCATGTATAAAGGTAAAATGGGCCAATTTGGGTCATTTGGAATTTATGAGAAGTCATATTATACTTCATTATGTTTGTACACTCAACCAAGAGGGCAATTACATTTGTTTATAACCTTAACTCACTTTTGAAACATCTTTGTTCATTATTTCAACTCCAAATATAGCATAACGGTAGGGAAGGAGACAAGATATATTATTGTATGTTACCATCACCATTACATAGTTAATAAGAGATCCATTTGATTCCTGGTATGTAGCTATAATAGGTTTTTACTCATAATGGGCAAGTTTCATGGCAATAAAATGCATATTTTGGAGAGATTTGTAGGTTTTCATAGTGAATAAGAGCATGTAAAAATAAGACAAAAATGTCAAAAAGTGATATAGATTCTCCAAAAACTCAACCAACCTCCTCAAGATAAAAATCTTGCTCAGGTAGAAGCCACAAGTCTAAACAAGGCAAAAAAATACTTGATATTTCCATCAGGTCACTTGCAATTTAAAGAGAATAATTTTCATGAGGTTGTTTCATGAAGGAGATGAACCCAAAAAAATTATCTTGAGGGATGTTGACCACACATATTTCCTTAAAATCCATGGTAATAGGTTTGGGATTACTAGGTATAGATTTATGAACCATCATTAACAAGTTAGTAGCCTCTACAACCCTCCTAAAACCTCAATGTCTTAGTTTTATGTTGTTGAAGGAATTTGGATTATATTTCATGGCCTAATAATACATCTTACACCATTTTAAATAAAACATTCAATATATGAATGACTTAAATTTGAACATACAGGTCTACATGATTTGAGAAGATGCATGTTTAGAGTTGTTTGACACTGTTTTGAGTTTTCAAGCTTATGAAAAGGTTAAAATCACATAATACATGTTTATTAGTGTCTAAATATCCATTCCATATTACACCATCTTTAATTAACCTCCCAAGTTAATTTTTAATGTTAATTCAAGCACACAATCTTGAAATGTAAGAAACACAGTCATATGGGCAAGCATGTTTGATGTTTTGGGGGAGTAATATATGTTAAATAGGATTTGGATAATTAAGGGGAATAACATGGGACATTGTAAAAAAATCCAAAAAATTGGTAGACATTCATGATCATATTTTATAGGATGATTATAGGTGGCAGGTCATGAAGGCCATTAGTCTTAGTGTTCTTTGACAGGGTTCCAAGTGTTGAAAGAACAAGTAATAGGTTAGTGACTAAAATGAGGATTGTAATAAATTATTGGGGTTATTATACCAAAGTATATAAACCCAAACATATCCTAATCATATAAGGGATAGATATGGAAAGTAAACAATGCATTCATGCATGCACATGTGGACTGTGTAAGTTTTCAAGCAAAAAAGAAAGGTCTTTGGAAAACATTTATGTGTTTTTCCCATTGGTAAGGTCTTAAAATAAGTTAAAAATATCAATTTACCCCCAAATATCATTAAGGTACATAAAATTAATGGGAATTCAATTTTATGATAGGTTTGTAATATGTTTTAGGCCTAGATAGGCACTTACAGGCCTGGATACAAGAATATGAAGAATATAAATTTTAGTGTTAACTATGAAAATTAAGAAGGTAATATATGGTGTGATGGAAATTAATTAATATATTGAAATTTTTATACTCATTTTAGGAAGATTAACCATTCAAATAAGAGCCATTATCAAGCTTTGGCAGGGTGATAGGCTTAAAGAGAGTACACAGGTTGCAAGGGTATATATGGAAAAATATGCAATTTCTGAGTTGATATTGAATTATATAGGTTATGAAATGTCTGATAGACCATGAATAAAATATATAAAATTATTTTATTCATTTTAATGAGGATAAATCATCAAGAGGAAGCCATTAGGCTAGGATACTCAAAATGCCTACAAAATCATGACATGGGCTAAAACATGTTTTTAAGACTTTTGAGGAGGTAAAAACTTTTAGAAGACATATTAAAATTATAAAACATAAAAAAATAAATTATGAGGATTTTAAAACCAAAAAAAAAACATGAAATAATATTCTTTTGCTCAAAAAGTTCTCTTGATTGCACACTACAGGCTTACAAGCCTAAGAAGGCAAAATTTCTCATGTTGGAAGTTCGCTCAGTAGATGCATGAGGTAGAAGTAAATTATTGGATTCTTATAAGGTTTGTATACTCAATTTTTTTTGCATTTTTAAGTTCATTATCATGATCAAATCTATGAATAATTATTAATAAGAAATATACCTAAAACTACCCCTTTTTCCCTCAAGGATCTCGAAGACCGAGAATGCTTTTTTAAATGATTCTAATGGACATAAGATGCATTGAAATAAAATTTATGATGTATTAAAACCTCATGGTAACCTATTGGGTAAAACATATTGGCACATGTGGAGTGAATAAACAATAAAATGGCTTAGAAACTACATTTTAAAGCATGTTAGCAAGTATTTGAGTAAGGTCTTTTTGACCAGTTGAAGAGGTATCTCAATCTTGCACCAAGGTATAATGTCCACTAAACATACATTAAATATAATTTCAAGGTGTTAATATATATCTCAATTATCTAGACTAAGCCAAGATAAGGACTCTCCTTGCTTGCATTGAGAGCTAAGTTTGTAGACCTTATCAAGGTCATTCATACAATAAGACACTTCATGACATCTATATAGGCATATTATGACACCATTGGGAGACTCTAAAGGTGATACAAAAATCCACTTTCATGACTAAAATCAGGTTTTACATCTCTAATGTATAAACAATTTGTCTACTTCATGATGTTGAAGATTTAAAGGATGAATATAGTCATTTGGTAATGTTTCAAGCCTGTTTCAAGGTATTTGCACTATACATCAAGATTTTATAGGTAGTGAGGAAGAAGGTAGCCTAGAGAGAATTCTCAAAGGTCATTATTTTTATATAAGTACCTTCTTTGAAACCTTGTGATAATTTAACATGTTCTCAATAATTTTTAAAACCCATCCAAACTCTTGCTAGTAGGCTATGAAGACCTAATGGAAAACTAATCAATTAAAGGTGATCTATAAGATTGAATAGATTTTTTATGACCTTATATAATACCTATAAGAGGTGGATAATATTGGTGTGGTAGTCTTAAAACAAAGACTAGACTTGATATGAATGAGACTTGTCCTAATTGACTCACATTGGATCAAACATGCCTAAACATGTAAGTTACATGTCCTAATGATAAATATCAAGTACATGAAGAAGTATAATCCTCATGTTTAATTCTCACCAAGATGAGAGAGGCATTTCAAGAGCCAAGAATGTTGTGGAAAGATGCCAAGAAATTCAAGTAGACCATGTGTCAAAATAACAACTTATAACTCCTCCAATCAAGAATGAACAATTTTAAAAGGGAAAGGATGAGTCATATGAGAATAATATCCATTTATACACCAATTATCATGATATCATCATCAATCCAAGCCAACACTTGATTAAGATAAATAATAATACTATTTCTTCACCTTATCTTGTTATTATAACTAGTTTCATGATATATGATAGTCATGATAGACTTCCTCTATGTCTTCCTCCTCTCTCTCTCTTCCCATTTATTCTATATATTTGGCCTTTAATGTCTTGTAAAATCATACTCCAAGTTATTATGGTGAATCCCTAATGAACGTAACACTTTTTCATTACCTTTAGAGTGAATATAAACTAAAATTTACCTTCTCAAGTTTGTAGCTAGTGTTTTTATGATGAATAATGTGATGAATGTTAGTGATAATATCTTGAAATTCCTCTCATTTGTCCTTTTTCATTCTCATATATTTTCAATTATGTAGTCTTATTTCAGTTCATATGTAGTGTGTCAAATGGTTTTACAAGGTTAAGTGTGTAAAATATTCACAAGTGTCTTCTATCAAACTTTTTGATCATCCCTTTTGGTTAGTGTACTAATCATAACCTTTATATTTATGTACTTATGTCAGGAGAGGTATTATTGAGTATAATCATATTTTAGCCTTATTTCAATTCATAATGCATTCATAGGAAAGTGAAAAAGACTAATATTTGGTGTATCACCTTTTTTATGTTTTCTTTCAGCGTTCTCTTTCCTTTTTCCTTGTAATTTGAGTAGGTGTAGTAGTGTAGGTGTATCATAAAGGAAGCCAACCCTATTTGGAGACTCACTCCACCTTTTAGGCCACCCAAAACCTATGAGTGTTTCCATTTTATCAATTGGGTGAGGAGACCTAAAACACCTCCTCAAAGGGTGCAAATCAAAGTGACAACAAGAACTCGAGACAAATCAATTAAATAATTGGGTATAGATAATAATGGGTCTATATAAATATGAATATGGACATTAGATCTCAAATATTAATAGATAATCAATTTAAGACTCTAGTGTATTCCATATAGGCCACTCAATAGTATATTATTTATGAGGAATCATGATGAGGTTTTATTAAGGTGTATTGAGCCTTCCAAGATAGATAACCTATTGAAATAATTATGTCAAGTGTTATCATGGGGTTAGTATTCACCATAGACCACAGTTATCATGATCGTGAGGGAATATTATTTTTGGCCTATTATGTTCTTTGATGAATTTAATTAGCTTAAAATGTTAAAAAAAATGTTTATTATTTTCTATAAGAAATAAATATCTCTTCCCATAAAGTTAGTTATAGTTGATGAACCTTTTGATTGGTGGGGACTTGAATTTACTAGTGTTATAAAGTCCATTTTAGTGTAATGTATGAACTAAGACTTATTCTCATAGTCTACTTCACCAAGTGGACATAGGTAGTAGTAGTGAGGGAAGATATATAAGGGGTAATCATTTATTTTGTTAAATTTATTGTGATAAGGTTTTAGATTCCCTAAATCTTAATCATTGATAACATCAAAGAGTTATTTTTAACTATGATTAAAATAATTACCACCAATTTGAAATCTAATTAAATACCTCTTCAAATTAGTATCTACAAGGTAATGATATGATTAAACCTTAAAATAAGAATTTGTCCAAAATAATGAAAAAAACCATAAAAGATAACCAAAGATAGTGCCATTCAAATTTGAATAGATCTATCTAGTCTGATAGTAAAATACCTTAGTACAGTACTTTTAATTATCCATACACCTTTGTGTATGGTAAAAATCCTAGATTAGGCTTGTTTTTATATCTCCCTACTCTAGAATTTTCAAATCATCTTGAATTAGAGCATAAAAATATAACTAATGTCAAGATTTTAGAGATAATTAAGCTAAAGGATAAGTGATAAGAGGCTAGGAATAACTTCCAAAAACATCACCACATGGTGCAGAGGTGATTTGATAGGAAGGTTACACCTTATGAATTCTAGGAAAAGAATTAGACCTCAAGTGGGATGAAAGTAGGTCCAAACCTAGTAAACATTCCAAGTTTGAATCCATATGGAGTAGACCATACTAGATCATAGTCAATAAACATAGTAAGGAATTCAAGATTTCAAAGCTCACCCCAGAACTATTTCCCATCACATTCAATCGTGTGTATTTGAATAACTATTATTGAAAGGTATGAGTAATATCCTTATAGTATGTACATTTAGTATTATCTATTGTTCTATGTTACTATTAAATCTATCACCATCCACGATTATAGATTTCAATTCCATCCCATTTTATTTCTTCTTATATATAAAATTTATATATTAGCAATGGAAAAAAATTCTAATAGTTTTAGGTAATATATCCTTGATGATGTATTTAGATACCTAGTAAATGTGTTGTCACTAGAGAGGATACTCCTTTCATTGTGGAAAAGGATTTACCTAATTATGAAATATTTTGAAGCAAATGTGGATGTGTTAGATTTAGAGTTGCAAATTTTTAAGAAAAGATGAGGGTGGGGCCCATGGGTTTTAATTCATGAAATGAAAGTACCACCTTATGTTTTGTCTATCAAGTAAGGTTTTAACCCTACTCTAAGTTTTAGTGGCCCAAAATAAACTTATAATTTTATATAATCTTGTGGTTCATTAATCAGGTGAGTCAATTCATGAGTTATGCCATTCATTAGGAAAAGTAAGGTGGTATATGTATACTATTATTATATACTGAAAGGTGTTACATCAAAACCTACGTGGTAATTTTTTAAATTGAGAAATCAAGGATGCATTTCAGGTTTGGATAACAAGCATTGATCCTCATTCACATAAATAATTTATGTAATGTATAAAATCTTTTAATTGCAGAACATTTTCATACTTTGAATCCCAATGGATTTTTACCATGCATTAAATTATCCAATGTCTTTAGTACTTTTTAGTTGATACATTTTAAATATTGAGGCCTAATAAAATTTAAAGCTTGGAATATAATATGAGAGTGTGGTATAGAAGGAAAAATAGGGTATGTATTCAAACTGAGGCTGAGACCACACCATCTTATTTTCATACTCAAAATATCCCTTCCCTAGTATCATTTATCTCTCTTGTATCCCAATTTGATAAATAAAACATTGGCCTAGATGTAGATTATCTTGGGTGAATTATATCACCCAAGTTCCAATTGTAAACCCTAGTTATTATGTCCTAAAAACCTATTCCACTATAATCAAGGATGAGGAATCCATTATTTATCTCTTTAATGACATGTATGACCTCATTTTATAAAAAAAAAATATTAAGGCCTTAATGGATGGGTCCTAATATAGGTTTAATTCACTAAGTGATGATTCAAAAGGTTATTAAATATGGTACCATAACACAGGTGTAGACACCAAAATTATGTCACACACATGTGTGTAACTCCCTATGTCAAACCCACCTAGGCCCATTTTAATAATAAAAATTAATCTCCCTAACCCATACTTTTACCCCTCACACATTTAATTAATTTAAAATACTTAATGAATTTAATTAAAAAACCCTATTGCCACCTTACCTATACACCTCGCCCTATGACTAATTCTCCTCTGATGAGTCACCTCAAGACTTGAGACTTATTAGCACTTCCAAACTAAATTCCTAAATAACTACTTCCTTCCTAACCTCTTATTTTTAACATTTTATAATGGGTATCAAACTTGGCACACAAAAAAACAAAAAATAGGACAAAAATAGAAAGGTTTGCCTATTCTAGGGCCGCCGACGTCGGTCAACCCATGACCAATGTCTGTGGGATACCTATTGACATTAGTGGGATCATCGATGTCAGTAATATAAGCCAAACTCTAAGCACTAGTTCAGGTTAATTAAAATTAAGAAAATTGATTCTTACTCTCATTTAGGCTCTTGGCATTCTATTTTTGACATCTAGACTTACAATCACCTTACATAAGTCAATCACCATCAGCAACTAAGCTCTTGAGGACCAATAACATCCTCTTGTTCTCTCTATTTAGGCATTCAAGTTTGGACTCTCAGACATAAACCATCAACCTGACACTTATCATTTAGTGACCACCACAACTAAGTATATCACTGATACTCTAGGTCATTTAAATATTTATTCTTTTATTTCTTTACATCTACCCTGCACTCCTTTGCCCACTTTTGATTGTACCCTTATGAGGGATTTACAAAGCTTCTTTGCTTGTTTTCCCTTACATGTATAACAAACCTCTGACAAAACTTAACCAAGCCATAAATTCCTTATCGTAACTCTCTCAACCTCTCTGCCTTAATCTAAAGCATTTCCCAAACTTGGAAAAGCTCTCTGTAACTTCCTAGATAATTATTGCCCCTACTGACGTCAACATCCTAACCAACATCAATCACCTCTCGACCAATCTTGGTAGCTTAATTGACATCAGTACACACCTAATGATGTTGATGACTATCAATTGACTAACCTCTTAAAAACCTATGCAGACAACTTTTAAAACACCAACAAAATACCTCACCTGTACCTTGTCACTCTCTACTATGAATAGGTTGTTTAAAATGGTAATCTTATCTCTATTTTACTCTCTATTTATCTCTATTTTAGTTATTTATTATTATTTTCCTCTTAAAAGTGGACTGTCATCTCTAGGGAAGTTTCACACTTCCTAGAACAAGTGCATAACTTGGCAGCACACTCATTTATCTACTAACAAACATCTTGTGGTAGTTCTTTCTTATTTCCAGGTAGTCCCCCCTAGCCAAAGAGGAGTGCTCACAACATCTAGATACAATGTGAAAACCAAATTTGGGTTCATTCTAATCACTTATCCCCATCCTTCTCTCTATTTTCCTTTAGATTCAAAATAGACAAAATTTAGTGAAACATTTTTGGCACACCCAATTGGACCCTGGAGTTTTTCTTGGGTTTATTTCTTATTTTAAATATTCATATAGGTGCATTATAGTGAAATTTCATTTTCTGCACTTCTTCCTCCTCTTTTCTCTTAAAAATAGAAAATTTAATATTTTATTTCTCTATTTAAAAGATAGTAAAATTGAAATTTTCTTTCTTTTCTCCTTGCCTCTAAAAACAATTTGTCATTTTATTTTACAAAAAAAAAATCCTTTCTTTACTTCCTCTTGCATGCACATTAGGATAGTGAAATTCATACTCTATTCCTATTTCCTCTTTGTTTTCATTCTAATCTCAAGATTTAAAATTGGGTTTTAAAACTTACTATATTTAATAGTTTGCTTGTTGCATATCAACTCATCTAGGTAATTAAAAGCATTTTGAATAAATCATAGTACACCTATGTTACACAACCAAATCACATTCACATAAACAAGAATCAAAACTCACCTGAGAAAAGGCCCATCAGGATTTCATCACCTAGTGGATCACCTTACCTTACCTGGCTATCCTACTTAGATTTCACCACCAAGGGGAGAACCCATTATGTTCTCTAGTGGAGTATAATCTCTAGACAAAAGGTATATTTTGGCTAAGTGACCTGGGTCAGCTCCAGGTTCATGAAGTGCAAAGAGCAAGCTCCTATAACAAGCCACATACCTAGTCTAACACAAATTCCCTCTTGAGTAACAAAAGAAACCTAAAATTAGATTTAGATTGCTTTCTAGTACCTTTGATAACCAAACTCTCTTCTCACTATCTAATTAAGGTATAAACCAACACGAGACTAAAATTAATCTCTATCACTTAATAGTTGTTGATTGCATGTTCTTTTTCTCCTTTTTCAATTATCTTCTATATTTTTGAGTTGGTAAGGACGTTTTTATATTGATTCAAAAAATCAATATTTTTTTGAAAGCTTAGTTTGTATAACCTATTATCTCAATTTTTCTGAGTGTTATTCTCTCACACACAGACACCTTACATTCATTATTTTACCAATTTTTAGCTTCTAATTTCTTAAAACATTAGATCTTTCATTTCCCAAGATTTTATAGTGACTAACATCAGTTATCATTACCGATATCAATAAGCTTTACCTATCAACATTGGTTATTCCACTGATGTCAATAGAGTTTTCCTACCAATATCAGTCATCCCTACTGACATCGATGACTATGTAATTTTATTTGCTCAAAACAACAAGCTAAAATAACCCATTTTCTTGTACTCAAACCTAGTTTTTATTTATTCTATTTCAAATACAAAGTATTAAGACTATTTAAACCACCTCTTACATGGTATTGACACAATCTCAAGCCAAAATTCTTACCTTTTATGTAAGCCAACAACCACTTCCACCTTCCCCTCTTACTTCTTATTCTACCATGGAGCATACTTTAGATATAGAGCATACTCCCAGCCCTAACCAAATCCCCATTGTGCCTGAGGGAGATCAAATTTTTTGCTAACTTTCTTGATCGCAATGTGGCATCCCTTTAGCATTACCTTGTTATAAGTTGAACCCATAATTCTGCAAGTGACCCAATCTATGGTATGCCAACCTCTTTATTTGAGACAACCTTAGTTTCAATTACCTCCACTATTTTCCCCATGGTTACCCAAACCAACACTTTGACAAGTAACCCAACTATAAATAATGACCAACATGTGGAATCTCCAATTACCCAATCTCACCTAAACACTGGAGTAACTTCCCTACTTTCATAACCATAACCAATTCAATCAAGTCACACCCCATTCCAAAATTTAGTGGTACCTATTCCATCCACCCTCAAACTTGAGTTACAACTCACCCTTCATCCAACCTAACCAGGCCAATAATTCACCTAAAGTAACAGCTAACCAAGGCATAGTCTCCAACCTAATGGGACAAGTCCCTTTTCTTTCTACACCTTAGCTTATGACTCATTATCCTTATGTTGCCTTGATAGAACCTCAGTAAGCTATGTCATATGCTCCCTATACTTCTTATTAGTTTCCTTATAACTTAGGAGGAATCCCCCAAACTAATCCCCTCCAGACCTCATTAACATGTTAATGGACAAAATGTCTAGTTTAGAGACATCTATTTTTGGTTTAAAGAATGTACTATCTTATGATCAAATTTGTAATGAACCAATCCACGCTTTGGTGCCTATTCAAACTTATCCAAGCCAATGGGAACTACCTAAATTTACTCATTTTAAGAGGAAAGAGGACCCACAATAACACTTGTGAGCATTTAGACATGCTTATTATTTAATAGGACACAATGATGTGTTACTACTTCACACTTTCCCTATGTATCTTTCAGGTGTTGCCTTGGATTGGTATAGCTCTATTCATCAGCACTCTCTTTTCTCATTTACCCAACTTGCACAAATATTCTTAGACCATTTCTCTATTAAAATTTCTAAGAAAGTTTCTATAACAGACCTATATTCTATTAGATAATTTGATGATGAGTCTATTTCTGATTTTGTTGCTCACTGGAGAAGCTTGATCAATCAACTCTCCTTCTCCTTACCTCAACCTGTGCTTATTGATATTTTATTAAGGGCATGTTCTAAGCACATCTCATCCACACTCTAGGTACAAACTTTCCACACATTTGATGAAGCTTTTATAATGGCATGAAAACTTGAGGTTTGTGTTATTGATGAAGACAAAGTAAAGTTGCGTAGTAAGAATCACAATACTGAGACAAAGGACATATCCTCCTCTAAAACCTCTCCCTCAAATCAAAAGGCTAAAGGATCTACTAACATGGTGCTTGTTAAGTCATCCTCTTCCGCAACCATAAACTAATTGAATAATTTGACTTCTCAAATTTTGACAATGTAATTCCAACAATGGTATGAAAAAAGACAATATAATCTCATTGGGGAATCATATACATCCATTTTGGAGAAGCTATTTAAGCAAGGTGTCATAACCCTTGTATTAAACCTCCTATATAGTTTGATCCTTCCCATCTTATCCCAACCTGGTTCAAGGAAGATGAGTTTTATGATTACCATTGAGTTAAAGGTCAAAACTCTAATAATTAGAAGATGTTTAATAACATTGTTCAAGATATGCTTGATAGAGGTGAGCTTATCTTGGACAATCCTAATGCACCTCTCAATCAAAGTATGGATGTGTTCAAACACCCTTTTCCTAATCATTCACCAAACCAAAATATTATCAAGTCCATAACTAACTTAGGAGATCATAATATCCATACATTTAATATGTTATTTCCTTTATCTTCAGTTTAACCAGCCCCTCAACAAGAGACACCTATTTTATCGACTCCTCCTCCACATTTACTAACACCTATTTTTCCCATTCTTTCTCCTAAAGTAAAAGATCCTATTTCACCTATTCCACCCCCTCAAGAGGAAGAGCCTCCTTTGCCACTCCTTTTTCCACTTGAAGATCCTGTAATCCCAATTCTATTTGCACCACTATTACCTATCCTCTTACCACTTGAAGACCACACTCTAAAAGTTCCTCAACCACATGTTAAAAGGAACATCATTCATGTATTATACCCTATTGAGGAACCTTCTTCCCCTACCGATCCTCCACTTATAGAGAGTGATACCTCACCCACTTCACATTTGCACCTATAAGAGTCTATCTCATCTACTCCCATAATAGATGAGAGACCTATTTTGCCTACTCCAATTGCACCACTCTTACCTCTTTTTTTACCTATGGAGGACCATACTTTACCCACACCTCACCCACATGTTGAGGGAGCCATAATACCTATGCTTTACCCTCTTGAGGAACCTACTTCACCTACCTCCCCTCCACCCATGGTAGATTAAGTCTCTTCTCCCATCTTAGTCGAAGAAGACCCCATTATGGTTTTTTCTCATCTTTGGCTTGAAGTAGAAAAAACTAATAATTTTCCTCTTTCCCAAAAACCATAGCTTTCTAAATATACAACTATAAGGCCTACAACAACTTTGTCAAAACCCTTCTCACATTTGGTAAAAAGTCTAGAATTTATTGACTCCATGAATCTTGACCATGTGGAATTTTGGGACCATCTTAAGACTCCATATCCAACACAATGAATGTCAACATTTACCACCAATCCCCTCACTATACTTTACCACAATCTCTTTGACAAAGCTAGAGTTTCTTCATGAAAAGCATTGGAAGTTCAGCCATCTATGTCAGAACCCTCATCCTCTCAAGAATCTGTTACATTAAAGTAGATTAGGCCTTTAGGTGTACACCCCATTTATAATTTAATTCATCCATATGTGAAATTATATTTGACTCCTCAACCACAAATTGGAGTTTCTCACCCTAAAACATAGAAGCATGTTAAGCCTTTTAGACCTCACCAATCTCTTATTCAACCCTCAACTTTATCATCCATTTTGGGGTTGCATCCTTCTACTTTAGTTGGAATATCATCTAACCAAGCCAAACAAAAAGTTAACCTACCCCCACTCTTTCCTTTTCTATCTGGTAGACTTCTCACATTTGACACTAAGAAAGTGATAGTAAAACATGTAACTTCACCATCTCTAAACAAGACACCATGTAAAATTACCTTTCCAACATTGAAACAAAAGAAGGTGTCAACTCTTATTAGTACAACAAGCACAAGCCCACTTGTGGGCTCCCAAAGATTTTTATTACATCAGTTATTGAAAGATTTGATAATAAATCTTCCTCCTATTAAGCCTTATAGTCCTCTTGGATCGAAATCATATTTTTTTGATGATACATAAGTTTGTTTATATCATCGTTCACTTAGACATGATACTGAGAATTATAAATCCCTCACCATGGTTATTTAACAACACTTCAATGTTCACACCCTTTTTGATGACACTATCGTTAACCTTCCTATTATTCCACCTGTGGTATCTATAGTGCCTCCTACCATTCCACCAAAATTCAAACCCAAAGATGTTATTGTAACCCCTTTCCTACCTCCCTCACCAACTTTTCAAATCAACATAGTTAATGTGGCCACATGATCACAAAACCAAAAGGATAAAGCTAAGGAAAGGCCACTGCACCTTGGACCCATCCCTTCACCAAATACACTCCCCCTACTAAACCTAATATTTCTATCTTGGGTATTCTTAAAGCAACATCTTCAGATGTTATTCAAAGCTCAATGATGAAACAACTTCACCAAACTCCTGTGAAGATGTCTTTGTATGAGTTAATCCAAAGCTCATCACAACATAATCAAGCTTTGACTAGTGCTTTGCAATAAATTAAGGTAAAATCAGATGATCCCCAACCTCTTACATCTTTAGTTGGCTCCCTTAATTCTATCTCCCTAATTTCTTTTAGTAATTCAGAAATTCCACTTCAACATCTTGAAGATCAGTATTCTACCCTTTTCATTACCACATATGTTGATAAAACTCATATCAAGAGAGTTATGATTGATGGGGGATCCATTATTAATATTATTTCCACCCATGCCTACAAAAAACTAGCCCTTCTTGATAATTGCATGTCTTAAATTGATGTGGTACTCCATTTCTTTAATGACACTATGGATACTATAATGGGCACTGATGTCTTACATATTCATGTAGGTCCCCACACAATTCCCAATATATTTTATGTTGTGGAAGGAGAGTTCCAATATAACATACTAATTGTCTGACCTTGGATATGTGCTATGGCATGCTTACCCTCATATTTGCACCACTGTGTCAAGTTTGAGCATGATGGACAATTACATGTTATACCTACTAACCCACCTTCATTTAAAACTTGTAATATGACTTATAGTCCCAATGATTCTCTCATCCCATTTAAAACATCATCCTCCTTACATGATGCTTTTGAAGCTTCCATAAGATCCACTCCTATGGTTACATAGTTATTGGCAACACAAATTCCTGACAAAGATCCCATGGAGGAGACCTTTCAACATTTGTCACTTGGTGAATATCATTTGTTGACACTCAACATAATCTATACTCCACAATAATATGGAATCTTCCACATGCACCTAAACTATGACCCTCATATTGGGATGGTCATCCCTTATGGCCCCCCTAATCTTTGAACTAATTTCACATATGGGGGAATTGATCAAGCTCCCATTGTTAGAAACACATCTTCTTCGCCACAACCATTCACCTGTGACTTCTCTTTTCTAAGTAACCCTAGATTGGCTCACACCTACCGATATAGGTGTGCCTAGAAAGGATTTAGTTTGGGTCATTATGAACAAGGTGTCCACATGCCTATTGAATATCCTACTAGCAACACCATTGAAAATGCTAAAAAGAGGCATGGTGTGGGATATGATGAACCAAACAAACACACCAAAACCTCCCATAAACCAATTATCAAAGAACCAGTCTCTCCTTTTCCACCTTCTCCATCATCACCCATAAAATCAAAGGTATTTATACCTCCTAATTTTTTTTCAATAAATGCCATCCATTTGGGGCCTCTCACCTTTCAACAGGGTAAGGAAATAAGGTCCCTTCCTCTTATTCATCCTAAAATAATTGATGAAGATTCTCCCACTATTAACACTATCCATTGTCAAGATGATGATGCAATTATCACTTACATGGGTGTGGATGATTCTTATATCCAATTATCACTCCAATTTGAAACCCAATCTATGTTAAATGAATCAACCATTGACATCAACTTGCCCTCTCATGACAACCCTTGCATCCTCAATATTGGCCAATCTTTAGATTCCTCTGAGCAAGCTGATTATGCCACATTTCTTAATGATCATAGCAAAGCCTTCACTTGGTCTTATAATGACATGCCTGGTATTGACCCCTCTATCATCACCCATAACATTACCCATTAAGTAGAAACTTCACAAAATGCATCCCCGTATCACTCTCCTTGTCAAGGAGGAGCTCCAATGCCTCCTTTTTGTTAACTTTATCCAATCCATTGACTACCCACAATGGATTTCCAATATCATTCCTATCATGAGAGTGACCAGAATAATATGCATTTTCACTGACTATCATGATTTAAACCTCACTTTTCTAAAAGATGATTTTCCATTGCCTATTATCAACCAACTTGTTGATCTAACAGTTGGCCATGAGATGCTATCACTTATGGATGGATTCTTTGGATATAATCAAATCCTAGTTGCTCCTAAGGATCAACAAAAGACCACCTTTATTACCCCATGGGGAACTTTTTTTTATCAGGTCATGCCTTTTGGCCTAAAAAATGTTGGTGTAACTTACCAATGTACCATGACCTACATTTTCCATGATCTCTTACAAAAAATCATGAAAGATTATGTGGATGACTTACTCAACAAGTCTAAACTTCATCAAGAACACTTAACAATTCTCAAAACCATATTCACTCATCCTATCCAATATAACATTTGACTAAACCTAAAAAAATATGTCTTTGGTGTTCTTTTCGGTAAACTCTTAGGTTTTATCATTTCTCTCTATGGTATCGAAGTCAATCTTGCTAAGGTTAGAGCAATTCTAGAGATGCCTCCACCTACTAATATCAAATAACTCTATAGCCTATTAGGCAAACTTTAATAAATTTGACGCTTCTTTTCCCAGCTGTCAGATCACTACCAACCCTTTCATCATCTCCTCAAAAAGGATGTCTCCTTCCAATAAAATACAAACTACTAAGAAGCCTTTAATGCACTTAAACAATACCTCCTTTCCCTACTAATTCTTATTCTACCTAAGGAAAATCAATATTTTTACCTTTACATCTCTGTAATAGACCATTCTCTAGGTGCTATGATTGCACATTGAGATGACCAACATCGAGAGAAGGTGGTTTATTACATAAGCCACACACTTCTTGATTATCAGACTTGATATACCCACACTAAAAAACTTTGCCTTGAGTTGGTCTTTTCCATCTCTAAGCTTTGACATTATCTCCTAAATCACAAAACCTATATGGTCACCCATATTGATGCTCTCAAATACATGCATTCTAAACCTTATCACAACCAATGTGTAACTTAGTGGCTCATGCTTCTTGCTAAATTTGAATTAGAGTTCATTCATCAAAAATCAATTAAAGGGAAAACAATCATGGACCAGTTAGTTTTTGCCCCTTTACCTAATAATCAACCTTCAAATCTTGAATTTCCTAATGAATCTATTGCAACACTCTCCACTGATGACATTTCCTATCAAATGATGATGTTCTTTGATAGATCTAAATGCCAACATTGTGGGGGTTTTGATGTCATACTTATCCCTCTAGACGGTGAGCTTATACCTTTGTCATTTAAACTAGATTTTGAATTCACTAACAATATGGCTGAATGTGGGGCTTTGATTCTAGGACTTCAAACAACTCTCTTCTTAGGTAGTAAAATCTATAACCTTTTTTGATGATTATCAACTAGTGGTTAACCAAGTTAATGGTTCCTACCTATTTAAAAATGAAATTCTACAATGGTATAAACATCATGTAGATACACTCTTAGGATCATTTGACTCTCATCTCTTGAAAATTATTCCTTGATGTACAAACAAGTTTGCTAACAAATGGATTCACTTGCTTCACACATACCCCTCTTCATCCTCCTCTTCAAGAGTCTATGTCATCGTACATCACTTAACATTACCCTCCTACGTATCAGCTAACATCCTCTTTGTAGGAAATTTAACAACCAACCCACAAGACTTATGGTACAAATAACTCATAGATTATCTTTCCTTCTCTATTACCCCTCCTAGTCTTTCTAATAATGGGAAAAGGGCCTTCATAAAACATGTCTCTCATTACACTATACTATGGGGACTTCTCTACAAGTGAGGTTTTGATGGTCTTCTCCTTAGATGCCTAACTAGTAATGAGACTCCCCTTACTTTAAGGAAGTCCATGATGGGATTTGTGGTGGGCATTTCAATGGTCATACATTTACTAAATGTATTCTTTGACTTGGTTATTATTGGCCCACACTTCATCAAGACTATGCTAACTACATTTGGCATTGAATCAAGTGTTAACAACATGCTAACCTTCTTCACATTCCTAGTCATGCATTACAAGTTGCCAAAGAATTTTGAACTTTCTCCTAATGGGGTTTAGATCTAATCAGATAGATTAACCCTCATTCATTTCTCTGTCATCACTCTATCATTACTACCACTGAATACTTCACCAAGTGGGTTGAGGCAATCCCTCTCATCTCTACTAAAGTTGACAAAATTGTTGACTTCATTAACCACCACATCATCTATCATTTTGGTATACCTCACAAGATTATAATAGATAATGGTAAGTCTTTCAAAAATAAGATTGTTCAAGGTCTTTGTGATGCATTTAGAATCAAATTAAGCTTCTCATCACCATACTATCCCCAAGATAATGGACAAGTAGAAGCTTCTAACAAAAAATTGACCAAAATTCTCATGAAGGTAGTCAATGATATGGGTAAGGATTGGTACACACACATTCCCTTTGATTTATGGGCTTACCTCACTAGCATTCAAACCCTAATGGGTGCTACATCTTTTTTATTGGTATATAGGATGGAGGTTGTTTTACCTCTTAAGGTCTAGATTCCTTTTCTTCACATGTATCTACATGATATACATACTAATGATGCTTTTTGCCAAGAACATTTGGCCCAACTTGAATTTTTTGATGAACACCATCTCATGGCCCTTAACCACCTCCAAGTCTATGAAGAGCATATCAAACATGCTTATAAAAAAAACCTCAAATAAAAATATTTCAATATAGGAGATCTTATCTTGAAATAAAATCAACATGTGATGGAGAAAAGCAAATGGGGTAAATTTTCTCCTAATTAGTTTAGACTTTATATCATAACTCATAAGTATGGTTCATGAACTTATCACTTATCTTCTCTCAAAGGAAGGCCAAAACTAGAGCCTTTAAATTCCTTGCATCTATGACCATTCTTTTGTTAAAACAACATCATTTTACTTCATGTTTATCTTGAGCTCGTCCCTTGAGCATCCCCATTACATTCATTTCCATTCCTCTTCACCCTTACTCATATACACTTAGATAACTTGCATAGTGGTATGGTTTTATCCTCATAATGGAAAAATCCTAAGCCTCTATAGTCTTGTCTATGACTAAAAGTAAAAATAAATAAAAAATGGGATATTTGAAAAAAGTTATAAAATCTCAAGTTATGTTTTTCAATGTAAACTGCTCCCTTGAAGGACAGCTATGTAACTTCTCTATGCTATTATTAATAGATTGCTCCCTTAAAGGATATCTATTTAAAATTAAAACAAATGCTTAGACTAATCTTTTGAAGGATGGCTAATCCAAGATTTATTCTCAAAGGGAAAAATAAATGCAAAGGGGCTCTTTACCTCTTTGCACAACCTTAACCTATAACAAAATCCCATTGTAGGATTCCTGTATCGATCAAATTACACACACAAAAAAAAATTAAGTCATGGACTTGCCTATACTTGCTCTCAGGTCACCCACAAAAGGGACATATCATTTCTACTTAGTAGGTTGTGCTATCTAAACATTTCCTCTCATTCTCCCCTTTTTCCCCTCATACTCTTTTAAGGGACTGTAAAGCTCACTTAACATGAGATAAACATGATGATAATATAACAAACACAATGGTTCAAAGATATAAGGCATGAAAGAGGCTCATTTTCTTGAGCCTATTTATGTTCTAAATTACTGTATTTGCTAATGAATGAGCATTCTACCTTTTTATTATTTCCATCCACATCACATGTCGATTCTCTATTTGAAATGCAAAAACAATGTCATACTAAAATTAACCTAACATAAAAATCAACCTAAAATAACCCATTTATTTTATGTATACACCATCATAAATATGGAAAAATGCTGAAATAAATTAACCCACTCAATCTACTCATTTTAAGCATACACCGTCACAAATATGGAAAAATGCTAAGATGTAGATAACCAATCAACTATGCATATACCATCAGATAACCAATAAATGGGAAGGCTAGTCTAATATCAAATAACATGATCAACATCCAAATTAACATAGCAATACATGAACATCATCCATATCAACATTATAAACATAAGCAACACATCTCAAATAGATACATGGCAATAAATGAAAATCTCATATATAAATATGTGATCAAATAGATGTTTATCATCTACATCATCAAAATATCATAAATATCTCTCAAAATGTACATCTTATATCTTCAACTCGTAGGATAGCATAAATATAACATATAAAAACCAAAACTAGCAAAAATTGAAACTCAGAGTCCACAAGGCTCTCCCTGAGGTCATGAGGATGCAGTATCATCACCACTCTCTATCTACCTACGTCAACATGAGCTAGAATCTATCACACATGAAATTGACCTCCCCTACTCTCTAAACTCTAAATATCACTATATCTATAGGAAATCTCTAATCTCCCTCTCATAGTAAGCAATCTCATCTAGGGTAGTTAAATACCTCACCATCGATACAGTCTTTGAAGGACCCATGACACCTAATGGTGGCACAACTTGTATTGGTCTATATGGTGGAGTAGGAGGAATGGCCTAGCCTATTATTGCTCTCAAAATATCTCTCTTTATCATCACTATAGTCACTTGACCTTGTAAACTAGTCATCTGGCCTTGTAGTATTGTGACTTGACCCTATAAAGCCCCAATTTGCCCCTACAACATCACCACCTACCCTTGTAAGGATAAAACATCTACTTGGGTTGTCTCTCAAGCCTAAACCACTACATCTCAATCCTACACTACTATATCTCACACTTATAACACTACATCTCTCTCCCTGACTAGCCTTTGTAAGTTTTGTAGTGGCCTCCTAACCTCCACCATCAGACACAACCCTACCCACCAAGCTATGTAGGTAGTTATACACCCTAGGTCCCCAACATCTGGCCTTACTGGAAGATACTCAAAATCTAACCCCTTGGTATCCTTATGCAATGGAAATGGTGCCTCTATGTCATCCCTCCTAAATCAAGGGAAGGTAGGTGGAATATCTTGTAAGAGTCCAAATTATCTCTTATCCTGTGCCACGAGTATCATATATAACTCACCAACCCATCTCACCTTGACCCATAATGAGCTCTGTAACCCAATTGGCTACTTTACCTACCCTCTGAAGATGAGATATGTCATATATGGTCTCCACACAATATCTACAGGGATTAGGCCCTCAATCATGCACCTATAGTAGGTGATGTCTCACACAACACCATCCACTTGGGTCTATGCCATCCCATCTCTCCACCCCCTAAATCCAACCCTAAAAATAGCTATAATAGTGGTAGGTAGCCCTAGTGGTTGTGTCACCATGATGTTCTCATATGCCCAATAGTGCAAAAGATGGTTAACACATAAATTATATCATTGATGCAACCTTAAACCCCATAACTCTTTATATAACTATGCCAAAAATACTAGACCCCAGGCAAAAATGGTCTACTACTCTATCATCTATGTAAGTACATCAGTCAAAGAAATCAAAAATCTCTCTCCATCTACATTGGGTAGTGCATAAATCATGATCCAAATCATAATTAAGATGCTAAGATGGTGTTTCTCCTCATCAACCATGTAGAGTGGCTCATATGCAAAGTTGGCAGAATGGTAGGTCACCTCACTAACATGTTCCCCATATAAGTTGACCATATGTATATCATACTCCTCTCTCGAGCATGCACAAATATCCTCACCCTGGAGTGGTGGTCATAGTATCTTGTAAACATCCACCTATGTCACCATCAACTCTCTGATGGGTAGATGGAAGGTGTTGGTGGTATAGTCCCACCTCTCAATTAGTGTGATCATCAGTGACACATCCCATGTAACTCGATAGTATCAACACACTCCTCCCAAACTTATGTCCACCATATGATCCCATTCATCAAGAGTAACATCTCTCCTCATTTGTGTCAATAACTTTGGTAGATGGTCTCACATTGTAAGCTACATCCTTGCTTACATATATACAAAAATGAATTAGGTCACATCCCTTTTAATATACTCCCTCACCACCTTTTTCCCTACTCATTGGGAGAACTACATTAGTTTGAGGCCCTAAATTGGGCTATGTAGGCAACACTCAATTGACATGGGGTCTTTTGAGGTTAACTAAGCCATAAACCCACCTTCCTAATTACCCTAGGCTTCACTACCTCTATCTCTCTCTCTACCCTAGGCCTACCCACCTATTACAAATCTAGGCCTCACTGCCTATATTCTTGACTCTTAATGCTATAACCTAGATTTTAAAATAAACCTAGACCTCTCAATTATCTTTTTACCTTTTTTCCTACAACCACCCTTTTATATCTTTTTCCTAAGTTTTGGGAGAACTACATTGGCCTGAGGCCCTAAACTGGGCTATGTAGGTAACACTTAGATGACACAGGGTCTTCTGAGGCTAGCTTGGCCATTAGGCTAGTTAACTACTCCCACTAGAAATCACAAACTCACCTTTCTCTTATTTTTTAATTTTTAATAGTGACTGATATCACCATTAATGCTGACATTGACACTTTATTAGCCTATGTATCAACCAACATTGGTTGACCTTGGTATTGTGTCTATCGATGTCGATTGACAATCAATTGACATTGCTTGATCTCACTAACATCGGTGACTGGTTCAGACCTAGGGCCAAATGACCCAAACCCAACCTACCTATTTCCCCTAGAAAACTACCCCCAAATCCCCCTAATTTTTCCTACACTTACCCTAACCTATTTTCTACCCCCCCAATCCTATTTTATACACATTCACCTATCATTTAAACTAAAACTTGAAAATATAAAATCAAAGTAGTTTGGGCTTTTATCTCATCTTATCATCTCCTCCTTGTAGGCACTATTGGCATTTGTGGTCCTGCACCTCTTGCTGGGTCCCCTCTTTGAGCTACCATCTCAAATATCTCTCAATGCCCTATTTCTTCTCTCTAATCAACAAGTTGTAAATGAGTTTGGTCAGCCACCAAACCCCTTTTTGTCAAGTTTGGTCAGCCACTGACATCGCTAATCTTGACCTAACCTACCAAAATTAGTGCTTATGATTACTAATATTGATAATGTTTCCCTAATTTTATTGATGTTGGTACTTTACCTTACCATTATCGGCACATGTTACCAGCATTGGCACCTTTCAAAACATGTTTTCCACCACAAATACACCCAACTTTGCAAAACCTTAACCATACATTGGGGAAATTGGAGATCACATATATCTCCCCCAACCATGACAAAATGAAATTGAAGATAACTCAAATATTCACCCTCAACGATTGTGCTTGGAGATCACAAATATTTCCTTGCTCATTGACCCTTTTACACCAAGAGTACATTACTTGTCCTAATTGTAGTTGGATATTATACACATGCATGAATTTTAGGTGTTGTGGATGCAAACCAAACCTATCTTGTCACCTTCAACCCTTTTTTATTTTCTAGGGGCACTTCCTACCTCAGATACCTGGGACACATTGATCATTGGAGCTATAACTTTGATTGATTTGACCTGTCAGCTATCACTTACAAACTGTGCTTTAGTTACTTATATTTGAGTCCTCCTTAACCTTGCCTATTCTTAACATTGTCAATGATAGTTGTACCATAACATAGGTAAGCTAATTATTATCCCTATTTACTAATTATATGATTAAATGGATACCTAAAAAAACTATTATGAAATTGTGAAGAGGCATATTCGGAGTAGAAGTTAAACCCTAATTGTTGAGATCTATTGTAAATCCACCTAAAGGATGATGGACATACCCAGTATGATAATAATGATGTACATCAGTTTTAAGAATATAAGAAACTTATGGAGTTCAATTTTAGCATAGGTTCCTAGAATTGTAAATTAGATCATGTTAGTATTTATATTGTGTGAATGTGGTGATAGGTTTACAATTATTCAAGCTAGTTTATCTATAATTAGGGTGTTAATATAATATAAATTCATTCTTAGATATGGTCTATTTGATTAGAATAAAATTATGTTCCCAGATCATACATCTTTGTTAAGCTAAACACATAGATTTTAATAAAATAAGGAAATATTATGCACACAAAATAACACAATAAACTTTAAAGGAAACCATAAAATGATCTCTATATCATTATATTTCTCAAAACACAAATTAGAACTACTTTTCATTTACAATACAAAGTATTTATGGAGCTATGATGATGCTCTATTGCTTTACCTTCCTGACCATTAAATTATAGATAGGAAGGAGGATTTTCATCTTCTACATAATTTTGATATTAAAACCAACCTCTTACAAAATAGGTTTTTATCACACACTTTTCACTTATACAATAGTTATGTGATTTTAGCCTTCATAGTTTACTACCACCACTTTCCCAGACTTAAATAGTTATCTCATATTAAGACAAAGTCACAAGGAGTGTACCAAGAACTAGAACTAGTGGTGTTACCTTCACTAAGATGTGGGATTGGTGAATAATTAATGATCTTAGTTATTAATCAAAGTGTCATTTACCAACTTTCACATCATGCATACTACTTAGCCACCCTTTTGAGTTTTTAACTAAGAAGCGTACCAATATACTGCCCTTTACAGGTTTTCAGTAGAATAATGTGACTAGGAGGCCAACCTTTATAGGTTTTCAAAATTCCTAGCCCCAATCACAAAGATTTTTACCTACACAAAATCAACTATCGTAAAAAAAGAATAAAATTTTATATGAATATTAGCTTACTATGATGTTAGTGACATAGACTATGAAGGTACAAATGGGTCAGTGTGCAATGACTATAAGGCATATGAATTAGTTTTATAGAATTATGTTGATGCCAAATCTAATACTAAATGTTTTGGTTTTGTAAGAAGAGGTTTCTGGGCTACTTGTGATGATTTATTAGATTGTAAAACTTGTGCTAGTTTTTCTAGTGGAATGAACTTGGGTTCATCTATGATTTCTTGGACTGAATTGTTAAAATTTATCAAGTATTATTTACACTATTTATAATTCACTAAGATATCTCTTACTAAGTTGAAAAAAGTGTGTATGGTATATGGACTCTACATAACCTTTTTTATATCTTCATCATTAATAGATACAATGATTGGTCTGTGCTAAGCCATTATTTATTGAGTTTATCTTCTCAACATCTCCACTCATTAAACATACCTTTGTGTTTACATGCCTACAAACATGTTATGAAACATATGTATCTCGCAAGTGAACATACTTGAGATCATATTATATCTTGGTACCATATATTATTTTAATGCAACATCTATGGTAATTGGTATGGAAGTTTTAATCTCCATGATTTCTTTGGATCTATGAATTTTGAATAGGTCTAGAGTTATTTCCTTTGAGGTGTCCTAAAGTTGATTCTTTCAATAAATCATAATGTGAGATAGTTAGATGGATTGGTGTGTGGTAGTGTCAATAACATGTTTGTATTATTTTACTAGTTCAAAGACAACTTTAGTCTCATTACAAAGATGCTTAAATTTAGCTCTAATTTGATGTAATTGTTATGTTATGACCCAATATTTAGTTAACTATATAATCAAAGTAATGAAATATTTATTATTAGAAATGATAGGGTTCGATAAAACATATTAGATAAAATTTGGGAATTTATCATCAATTATCTTCCATCCCTTGGCCAATAGATCATAAAGTTCATCATTCAACCTATGCAATTAAGTTTTGTGTTGATCTATCTTAGAAGCTTTCTACAATATAGGTTTATAGAAATTAGTAGCTCTTTCAATTAGATTTTCCAAGGTTAATTTGGAAACAAACACACACACACACACACACACACACACACACACACACACACACACACACACACACACACACACACACACACACACACACACACACACACACACACACACACACACACACACACACACACACACACACACACACACACACACACACACACACACACACACACACACATGCATGCATGCACACACGTGCACACACATAACACTTGTCTTGGTGTTTATAGTGTTAGTGGAGTCATAATAGCTATTAATGACATGGAATAATATCTGATTTGTGTGATAAGAGGGTGAAAGGTGTTGTTGGTAGTAGTGGTGCATGAACATTGAACATATAATGATTGGTAGTTTTTATTTTATCCTAAGATTCCACTTCTTATACTCCTCCCTAGGTTGATCCTAATCCTACATATGTGCTTGAAGGTTATAATTGGACATCATTGGTCTTGTCCTTTATCACCTTGACTGGCTTTTAAGTTTACAAAATTTGTCCTTGGATATTAGTTACTTAAACTATTTATTTTTATCCTTATATTATTTTTATCTGGAATCCTATTCTACATGTTATTTCACAATAATATTGACCCATTACTTGGTAGTTTTCTTTGCATCACCCTTAGCTACATGCTCTTATGAAGCTTTACATTTTAGCCCTTCCTAATTGTGCAGTTATTCTTTATTATTATCTTTAGCTTCTTGGTTGATGCATCAAACTGAAATTTATTCTATTGATCTTCTTATTTTTATAGGTTTTCATTTTTATTTTCTTCAACTTCTTTGGCTACCTATTCATCCTCCACTTTATTTTTTTTTGCCTCCTATGCATCGCAGTCATATTGTTCTATTTTATTTTTCTTTTCTTTTCCTTTTTGGTCTACTCCTCATCAACCTTATATTTTACAACCTTGTACTTTTATACCTCAATCTCATCCTTTGTAGTTTCCTCCACTTGGTGTTCTTCAAAATCCTCTTGTGTCTTGAGTTGTTTTGAGTGAGCTTGTAGAATAGGTTGATCTAATGAGGATTATTTCTAATTTGTAACCCAAGCTAATGAGCATGTGTGTGTTGGAGACTATGGTGAAGGTTATGGTGATTGGTAATTTTTTTATCTTGATACCATTTCTTTTTGGCATGCTAAGGGAGGGACCAAGATATTATTTTGTTGCCTAATTATGCAATTCTAAACTATAACTCATTCTTTAGCTTCCTCCTTATCTACCTTTGTAACTTATCCTAATATTATGAATGTTTCTATTCAATCTAAAATATTTTGATATATCCTAAGTAATCCTAGTTTGTGAGATGTACATGTTATAATCCTTTAAGGACTTTGTTGTTATGCATCAGATTATTCCAATAATGTTTCTCAGATAACCTACTACATGGGAGAAGTTGTTGTAGATTATTATTGTGAAAGAAAGATTTTTGAAGATGGAGTGCACCCAGATGCTTATGCATGAAAAATTACTTCTATGCTTCTATAAATTGATTCTTCCTACCCAACTATATCCATAATGATAAATGGTGGAGGTGGGGAATTTGTACTAAAAATAACTAGGACTTGGTGTCACACTTTGCAAGTGCAAACTGCCTTCCAAAAGAAAATACTTTTTCATCCTCATCATCATATATCTCATTTTTTTATCCTTTAGTAGTGAGTTGTATACTTCCTCTAGAGTGACTCCTAATGTTTCTAAGCCATAGACTATTATGATTATTGGCATCTATTTATAATTAATACAAATAGTGATGTTGGGAGTATACTTTGGAGGTGGTGATACTTTACAAGATGGCATTTTTTCTCTTAGTTTTAATTTCTTACTAAGAAGAATCATAAGGTCATGCGTGTGTTTATGGTTTGTCTTACATTTATAGTTATGTTTACAGTAGTTGATATATTCCAAGAGGTGTGGATCATAGTGGTTGAACCAACCTTGTAACCAAGGCCTTATAACTTTCTAATTCTACCTTTGCATCATTTATGTCAATGAAAAATGAGATCAACATGACTGGTGGTTTTTCCAATTCATGAATGTGGATTTGGACCCCATTGTGCATTTTTTTATTATGGTAATTAGCCTAAATATTTAAGCATGTCTTGAGGCACTTGAGTTTGTGAGTCAATAAATCATTGAATATAAATCTACCATTGATTAAACCTCCATATTTTCATATTTTTTTCCATCTCATGGAATACTACATTGGAGAAAGTGCTTGTTAGCTAGTAATCCATGTTCAATGTGATTTAGCCTTTTATCAAATTTTTAGTGTGTGATTTAGAGAAACAGTACCAATAATTGGTATTATAAATAATATGATGTCCCTAAAATGACCTTATATAAATTGGTGATAAAATATGATAGAAGAAATCTGGCCAATTGAATTCTTTCCCAAGTTTGATCATCTGATGCACAATTTTAATTACCCCTTTTGTCATTTACTAGTCACTCTTGGTAGTATGCTATCACCTATTCATCATGAATTCTATAAAAACTCACACAAGTGAATTATAAACTTGATATATTTCGATTCCCCTTGATGTGCATGCATACACCTTTTTTATATCCTAATGGATTGGAGGGTTCTTGGTTTTATATGATGCTAACAACCTCCCTCATGCTAGTAATCTAATGGCATACACCATTATGTTGGTTTTGATGTAGATCATAGTGTCATTTGAAAGGTGAAGGGCTATTTTATTATAGATACTTAAGAGAGTAATCATCAATTCATCATGCTATTAAAATACAGTGAGCCTAATAATCAATCCATGTCTAATCCTCACAGACTCTCTTGGAGGGCAAGAGCTCCCAGCTATGAAGTATCTAATTTTGGTTGAGGAAAACATGTGACATTTAATATGTATATGAAATATAATGGTTTTGGATCATGCCTTTTTGGATTCTTGATATCAAACATAATACCCATATCTTCCTTTTATGAATCAAATAGTGTCACTAGGATTTGATGCATTACCATTGGTATGGCAGGTGTGCATAAAAATATCTTCTCAATTAGATGAATAAAGCTTATATTTACATAAGGATCTTATTCCCTCACTCTACTCAATGATTATCTTGTCATGGAATGTGAGGGGATTGAATAACATCCCTAGACAAAAGGCTATTCATAGGCTGATGGTAGATCATTTTCCTAATATTTTCTATATCCAGGAGACCAAACTCTCCATGGATGCCCTATTCACTTGCTGGCCTAATATTTGGTTTCTTGGTCAATGCCAGTGTGTTGGTGCCTTGGGGACTTTTGGTGGTCTTGCTATGTGCTGGGACCCTAGGAAAGTTTTGCCAATCCACTGGATGTCTTACATCTTAGCTATCACAATGGTGGCATCCTCCTTAGAGACAGGGGAGCTAATTTTGGTCACCAATGCATATGCTCCTATTGACCTCTCGAGTCAGCTAAAGCTCTAGGACCACATTCAGTATGTCAGAAGCTGCCACCCTTTCTTGCCTTGGATTATTGTAGGGGATTTTAATGCTATTCTTAGTTTGGAGGAGAAGAGTGGTGGTTTAGCTAGGTTGGGACCTTCTTTAGAGCTTCTTTGATAGAACATTGACTCCTTACATCTTTCTGATGTTAAACCCCTTAATGGACTCTTTACATGGAATAATAGAAGGATAGGGAATGCGGCTATCTCAGATTGCCTAGACAGGTTTTTCATCTCTTATTTCTGGCAATCTAGTTCCATCTCTCTCTTATAAAATTCTTGACTAGTGGGGATCTGACCATTGGCCTATTAAGCTTGCTATGAGTCATATAGTTGCTCCTAAGAAGCCCCCTTTCAAGTTTTAGTTGATGTGGCTTCATGAACCCTCCCTCCATGACTTGATGGCTCATTGGTGGAGGCAAGGAGGCCCAAATTATGGTACAGCCATGTACTCCTTCTCTAAGAAGCTCCAGTATGTTAAAAGGAAATTGAAGTATTGGAATAGTCACTACTTTGGGAATCTCCATACCTTGAAGAAGAGAGCTCAAGACCAACTGAACATCATCAACATGCAAATCTGAGACTTTGGCCTATCTGAAGCCCTCCACTCAGAAGAGTTATAAGCCTCTTTAGAGTTAGCTGAGTGGGATCTTTAGGAGGAAATTTATTGGAAATAGAAGGCCTGGGTTGACTACCTCTAGGAGGGAGACAAGAACATGGCCTTTTTTCATAACTCTGTGTAGGACTGACGTAATAAGAGCTTCCTCTCTTCCTTGATTTCTCTGGATGGTAGGCACCTGACTTCCTCCCAAGATATATCTAGGGAAGCTATCTGGTTCTACTCTACTCTCTTTTCAAAGGATACTCTTCTTGATGAGCTCATAGAAGACACCATCTTATCTTGTATTCCTTTGGTTATGACTTTAACAATGAATGAATCTCTAATGTGACCAATTAGCAAGGCTAAGTTGGAGGGGGTGGTATTTGGCATGAATAAGGGCAAAGCCCCAGGTCTGGATGGATTCCCCATAGAATTCTTTCAAGAATTATGGGAGGTGATTAATCAAGATCTTTTGGATGTGGCTCAGGAGTCTTATTCCAAGAAAGAAATGCTCTAGGCTTTGAATGCTACTTTTCTTGTGCTAATTTCAAAGAGAGAGCAGGCTAATCAGTTGGAATGTTTTAGACCCATTGCTCTCTACAATGTTGTCTATAAAATCATCACTAATCTCATAGTAGAGAGGCTAAAAATCTACCTTCCTTTGGTTATCTCAGAGGAGCAAGGGGGTTTCGTGGCAGGCAAGTGAATTCTGGATGGTGTGGTTATAGGATCAAAATCTATTCATTCTATGAGTACTTCCCAGGAATGAGCAATGTTTATTAAGCTTGACATGGCTAAGGTATATGATAGGGTTAGCTGGGGTTTCTTACAAAGAGTCCTGCTGGCTTTTGGCTTCCACCAAGACTGGATCCGATGGGTTCTCAAATGTGTGATGACTCCTTCCTTCTCCATCCTTATTAATGGAGCACCCTCAAAGCTGTTTGGTGCTTCTAGAGGACTTCAGCAAGGAGACCCACTCTCTTTATATTTGTTTATCATTTTGGTAGAGGGACTTGGGTGACTTATTAAGCTCTAGACTTCTCAACATTTTCTTTAGGGTTGGCATTGGGGGGATGGAATACCCACTCTGTCCCTTCTCCAGTTCATAGATGACACTGCACTCACAGGGAGAGCTTAGATCTAGGAAGCAAAAGCTTTTTGGCTCACCCTAGACACTTATTTGGTGGATTTTGGGTAGAAAATCAATGATCACAAGTCCTCCATAGTGTTTTTTAACACTCTTGAGCCCATCTAGAGGAGGATCATTGTTATTCTGAGGTTTTTAGTTACAGTCTCTTCCCCTCACATACTTAGGAGTTCCAATTGTGGTGGGAAGATAGTCGAGGCTTTTTTGGCAAAATGTGTTAGACAAACTAAGAAATAAAGTTAACCATTGGACTCATAGGTGGCTCTCTATAGCTGGCAGGGTGACTCTTTTATAGTCAGTGATTTAGGCTCTCCCAATTTATTGCAGTATGGTTCAGGCTGCCCTGCGGTACTTTCTTAAGGAATTCGATGCTCTTTCTCACCAATTTATATGGAGCAGTAATCTACAAAATTCCAAATGGAGCCTGCTAAATTGGGACACTGTTTGTCAGCTAAAAAAGGAAGGCAACCTTGGGCTGCACTCTATAATCCTATGCAGTCAAGATCTTGCTACCAAGCTTTATTAGCGCTGGTGCTCCAATCAAACTCACCTTTGGGCTCACATCCTAGCTTTCAAGTACTATTCAGGGACTAGCCTAGTGGATATTTCAAGACTCCCTCTAGAGGGAAGAGGGTTACTGGTGTGGGATACCCTCAAGCAGGGAGCTCATTTAGTGAAGCACAACCTTTTTTGGATCTATAAAAAGGGCACAGACGCTCTCTTTTAGAGTGATTCTTGGGATGGGTTTCCCCCTCTCCTATCCTCTCACCCACATCTATAGCTGCTCTATGATTCTTTTCTATTTGTTGGGTGGAATACGGTGGCTCATTATAAGGAGGCTTTCAGGATGGGCTCAATGGTGGGATACCGATGGAAGAGCTCTTTAGACTGGCTGCTAGGTGGTCCTATGGAGGATCAGCTAGAGCTATCTCAGATTTTGGCCTCTAAGGAGTGTAGTTCCTTGCAAGACCATGATGTGTTGGCATGGGGTGGAGACCCCTATGTCAAATATTCCATTTCATCCAGCTACCTGGCATTGATAAGGCAACTATTTGGCAAAGTGATGATTTCTTGGGGGAAAAAGGTCTAGAACAGCTATTCTTGGCCTAAGTGTAACTTTTTCCTCTAGGTTTTGGTTTATAATAGGTGTCTTACTTAGGAAAACCTCTACAAATAGGGCTTTTAGGGGTCTTCGATGTGTGTGCTATGCCATAACAGTGAAGAAATTGCCTCTTATCTCTTCTTCCAGTGTTCCTTTGCCAAACGGATTTGGCATCTATGGTGGGAAGTGTGGGACTACCCCTACTAGCATGTTGCTTCTCTAATTGAATTCTAAGACAAATTGGGTCACCCTCCCTCTCAGGCTTCACCTCTTTAAGTGGCATGGCACATTGGGTCATCCTTTATCTTGTGGAACCTGTGGCTTGAGAGGAACAGGCAAATTTTTTAGGATGTGAGGATGGAGTTCATGGGCTTGTGCAAGAAAATTACAAATTATATCCTTGAAACCATATAATCTAAGTGTGAAGGGGTTACAGACCTAGGTGTGATTGATTCTAGGATCTTTGTGCACCTGGTTGCTACGGTGGTATATCCCATAGCTTCTCCTTACACCCCTCACACCCCAGCACATGGGCATCGACAGCTTCTGCATCCTGTCAACTGGAATGGATGGTGGTCTCCTCCTACAATTGGCATCCTCAAAGTCAATATTGATGGGTCATCATTGGGAAATCTAGGTCCTGTTGGTGTTGGCAGGGTAGGACATGATAGTTCTGGTAAGATGCAATTTTTCTTTTTAATTCAAAAAGGCTATCATATGAATAACTTCATGGAAGCTCTTATGATTTTAATGGCCATTTAGCAATGTTGTCTTCTTGGCTGGCACATAATCATCTATGAATTTGACTCACAGGTGGTTGTTAATATGCTGAATAAGTAGGATTTGGATTTGGTCGATTGGCACTTGGCTGAGGTTGTGCAACAGGTACTCTAGCTTTGCACTTCCTTAGAGTCTGTGACATTTATGTATATCCCCTAGGAATGGAATGGGGTAGCTGACTACTTGGTCAAATGGGCCTCTGAGTATGGACTACCTTGGAACATCTCAGATCATGTCATTGCCCCTCGATTTATCTGAGAAGCTGGTTCAAATTGTTGACCAGGATATTGTTATGTAATTTCTTACTTTCTTGCTTTTAAGAATATTTTTACCCCATTTTTTAGTACATAAGGATCTTATTCACTCTAGATTGAAAGTTCATTTTCCCTCTTTACCCTACCTTATATATATTTTTATGCTCCCAAATATTCTTTGACTATTGTATTAACTCATTGATTTGATTTTCATTTTGTCATCCTCTTTTCTTTGAATTATTAAATTTGATGTGATGTGACCTTTTCATTTTAAATGGATAAGTTTGATTTTTCCTTAAATGACATTTGATTATGTGACATACCTCCTTTTCTTTTGTTAAGAGTTCCTTTTGTTTCAAATTAAATGTGTAGATAGATTTGTCTATGTTGGAAATGCCATAAGATTTGATGTGCTTTGTCATTAACTACCTTGGTAGTTACCTTTTTTGTACCACTCCACCTAATTTTTTTTCATTGCCTTGTTCTCATACTTATTATTTTTACCAATTATTTGACTTAATTTTGCTCCTTTTATTGTTATAACACTTGACTATGGTGCATGATTTATATGAATGTGACATAGAGAATGAATTATGTTCATCTAATTTTACAAACTAAAAAACACTAGAAAAACTATAAAAATAAAAATCTTAAGTACATGGTGCTACTTATCACCCATTTGTTTTGTATGTTTTTGTTATATATCATTGGTGGTAATACTTAAAATTTCATTCATTTACCATTCCTATAACAATGGTTTGTTTAATTTCTTTGAGTATAATAGTGCCTTATTGTGAAACTTCATGAATAATATATGGGCCTTTCCACTTAATGCATAGTTTCCTAGGTGCACTCTAAATCTACTATCAAGTAGAAAGAATTTTTGATCTAGTTGAAATTACTTTGATCACAAGTTATGATCGTGATAAGATTTATAAATTTGTTTATTTATCTCCTATGTCCAAACGTCCCTTTTTTTAGTTTATTCCATTATTTTTAAATCAAACAACCATGCCCTAAGTGAGTCCTAGTTTCCTAATCACATATGTGTTCTATAGGCATCACTATTTCCATACCATAAACTAATTGAAAGGGTGTGAAACATATCACACATGTTTATTTGGTTCATTAGGCCCATAGGATCACATGTAAGCAATATTCCTAGTCATCTCTCTAAACATTGAATATTTGTTTGAGCACATTTTACAAAACCATGTTTGCTACTTATGCTTGGATATTTTCTTGGGGACTGTAAGTTATGATTTTATGGTGAAATGTGATTAAATATTACATCAAGTTTTTTATGGTGTTACTAATAAATTATGTTCATATCATTGAATAGCTTCAAGGGACACCCAAACCTTGATATGATATTTTCATGTAAGAACTTAGCTGAATCTCTTGCACTAAAACTTCATGTCATAGAAGCTTACACCTATTTTAAAAAATAATCAATCATATAGTTATATATGTGGTATTAATTTACCTCAAATAAGGATTAACGGGTCCTAAAAATCAAATTCCCAACTATTCAAATGATTATGTAGCTAATGTTGTATTCAAATGATTTTCATCTTGTTGATTTTTTCTCCGTACTTGTTGATAGATGTCACAGTATTTTATGAATTTGTGTGCATATTTTAAAAAAGTTTGATAGCACATAATAATTTTTAGTAGTTTTATCATAGTTAATTCTCATGTAAAATGTCATCATATGATGTCTAGTGTGTGTCTTCTAGAAGTTGTGGTATGTCATGATCCGATACTAGTCTTTGTAGAACATCATTTTTACACAACTTATAAAGCAATCAATTGATAATTATAATTGATATGGCTCATGTGACTAGTTGATTTTTATAGTTTTATTAAAATATTAGGTAAAACCTTTTCTACAATAAATTTTTCTCTATCCTTCATGCTTTTTTGAGTTGTAGTGGTAGCAAATAAATAAATATATAGGGACTCATCTCATAACTCCTCAACTTATTCACTATTTTGAATGGGATTTAGATGATTAGGTCCTAAATTTCATCTACCTAATTTGACATTGATATTAAAATTATAATTTCTAAATTGATATCAACCACCTATATATTCTCCATCCTAACATTGTCTTATTCACTAAGTATCACAAGGCTTAGTGGTCCATGAAGAACTCAAATAGAGTGGCCAATAGATAATGTCTAAATTTTGTGAGTGAAAAACCATAACTAAAATTTCATTCTCTATGGTGGTTTAATTCTTATCTGTACGTGTGTTATTTCATCTTGAAAACTGGATGGGGTGATCAAGGCTTCCATCCCATGGTTGAGAAATTACTTCTCCCACTATTATTCTATATGCATCCACATGAATATGAAAAGGATTATTTTAATGATGAAATATTATGAATGGAGTTGTGACTAACCACTACTTTAGATTAATGAAAATTAACTGACAATAATAATTCCATTCAAAATTTGTGTCCTTTTGCATCACTTTATCTAATGGTTTTAATATGGTGGCATATCTTTGGATAAACTTGTAATAATACCCAATATGACATAGGAATGATCTCACTTTAGAAGATCTAATAAGAGGTTTCAATCTCATAATCACTATTATCTTTACTGTCTCTACAAGGAACCCAATAAAAAAAATAACATGTCCTATAAGGATGACAAAATTTGTGAAAAATTATCATTTATTCAAATTAAAGGCTATTTGTAGAGCCATAAAACTTTCCAACATAAGTCATAACTTTGAAAAGTGATCTTTGAACAAAGATAAAACAACCTAGTCATCTAGATATAATTCAAATAAATCATGAATGAATTTATTAAAAATAATTAAAATTCATATAAAAAATATCACACAAGAATTTTGAGACCAAAAGGTATCACCTTGTATGCAAAGGATCCCATTTATGTTGCAAAGTGGTCTTCATCTCATAATCTTTTGGAATAGGAATTTGATGATATTCACTGAAACAATTTATGAAGGAGTAAACTTCATGTCCTATAACTAACTCCAAAAATTTATCTATGAATGGAATTGGGAAAGGATTATTCACACACACATCATTTAATGCTCTATAGTCACTATAAAAAAC